>NC_069419.1:23061336-23136336 GCF_026875155.1 Cherax quadricarinatus
CAGCAACTGAACCTCTTGACAATGTTTGCATGATTTTATAAAGGCTTTGAGGTGCTGCCACAGGTGTACTCTATATAGTAGCTATTGAGTGTATAAATTTAGTTTGATGGCTTTAATGTGCACTCCATGCCCGTTCTATGGGTCATAGTTACCCATTTCAATTTTATACACCGTAGTTTGCTCATACCCATCCTAGGGGTTGTAGTCACCCAATCATCCTGTGTACCTTAGTTACTTCATAACCATCCTGTAGTTCCTGTAGTTATTGTATACCCATGTTGAGGGCCATAGGAACCCAATCCTCATTATGTTAGCAGAAGTTACCATACATCCATGTCGTGGGGGTTAGTCAAAGGGCTACAGTTTCATATAATGGGGTCTAGGGATTGGACCAAAGTTTTTGCATTGTATAAGCAAGTTATAGTGGTAATGAACTATGACTTCTGTAGCATGGTAATGACTTTTTAAACTTATGAATTCAGTCACATAAAACACTACCATATAGTTATATGTTGTTTTGAGTCATTTACAATACCGAATATTTAGCCAAATATACTTGAATTTAGGCAAGTTAAATTGTTTACGAAATTTTGAATGAATACCTGGTAACATGCCACTCTGGATGAAATTTTAGACATTTCTTGAGTATTGTGAATGAATCATCTCTGAATACTTGATTTTTTTTAGCGTTCCACCACATAATGATAATGGCTGGTTGGTTAATTGGGTTTAAAACCTATCGACTACACGCGGCCATGAAGGCAGCACATAACCTGTTCACCACCAGTCAGAAATTATTTAAATCCAGAAATAATGATTAAAATAAACTCTCAGTATATATTTATTGAGACATTCGCCTCTCGGTGTATATTTGGTGGAGCAAACTCCCAGAGGAATCTGTAACCCAACCTAGGCCAGGCAGTAGCAACATCCAGGAGTCTACTGCTTTTGTTCGATGCACCAGAGACAATGAAACTCAGGTATACTTAATATTATTGTCTTCAGACCGTCAGCCTACTAGTTGAGAATCCCCCCATAGACGTAGTCTGCTCTCTTCCCATGAATGCACACGCTTTCCCCAATTCATGAGTTCTGTTATGCATTTGATGGTCATTGTGAGAGGGACACTGCAAAATGTGTAGCGACTCATCCTCTCTACAGACGCACCAGACCTGTGTCTGTGTTTCATGATGGCTAAAGTGATTGGTTTAGTGTTACGTTTAGTGATGCGGTTAGCAATGAGTTTGGTGATTAGTTTTACAATGAGTGTAATGATGGATTTAATAACTATGAGATTAGCGATGGGTGTTTTAGTATTAAAATCCATTGCGACACTTGTTGAAAATGGTAACAGTGTGTGTCGGTGCGTGACTACGAAAAAGTCCGTATACATTCATGAAACTACGCAAACGCCTTTGCATAAACGTATTAGATGCATGTTTATCTCTATATGTGCAATAACGTGTATTCACAAACATACTTGCATATGTTCAAGCGTGAAGAGGCAAGTGGTTATCAAATTCATGGTACGAAATTCTTAAAAAAAAAAAAAATCACTGACGCAGATCTCGCGACCACATTAATGTACTCTCACTCTGTGTACGCATTTGGTCAGGAACAATCACGGACGCTGCGTGTATGCCTCGGGTGGACCTTGAATATACGAGAGTGAATATACGTGCGTCAGAGCACTTTTTAAGTGTGCACAGGCTTAAATACATACCGGTGTGACATCTTTTTTAATATCTGGGAAAATCAATGAGAGAGTAAAAAATGTAATGCAATGTACCTACGGCATGTTCTTATAACAATGTTCTTCAGGCAAATGTTCTTAGGGCTTTTCTTACTTATCATAAACATCTTCTCCGACTTCTGTAAAAATTAAGCTTAATGAAGTTGACTTTACAAAAAAAACATTTCTGTAATAAGTATACCAGCCTTTTACCTGGCTAACACATATGACCCATTTAAGTAACTTAAGTTCATGGAAGAGTCATGCGGTGCCTTGCTAAGGTAAAAAAAAACTTCCACAGAGAATCTTGAAAGGAGAACGAAAGTGTAAGAGTGTCTAATAAACATCAACACTTTCTTAATGTATTTCCATCAGTGTCATGTGTCGTATGGCGTGTGTCGTGTGTCATGTGTTATATGTTATGTGGCATGTGTCGTGTATCATGTGTCGTGTGTCATGTGTTATATGTTATGTGGCATGTGTCGTGTATCATGTGTCGTGTGTCATGTGTTATATGTATGGGGCCCATGTGTCGGGTATCATGTGTCGTGTGTCCTGTGTTATATGTTATGTGGCACGTCGTGTATCTTGTGTCATTTTGTCATGTGTTTATATGTTACGTGCATGTGTCATGTATCTTGTGTCGTGTGTCATGTGCTATATGTTATGTGGCATGTGTCGTGTATCTTGTGTCGTGTGTCATGTGCTATATGTTATGTGGCATGTGTCGTGTATCTTGTGCCGTGTGTCATGTACATCCTACTGCTCCTCCATAAGTATCAGAGGAGTACATACGTATGATAGTTAATTACAATTATTCCTACAAATATACTTGTATTATAATCGGACACACGTATGATTCATACATAGAGCTTTGTCCAAGTATTTTAAACACTTATATTATACCAGGGTTCACATGTAATTTACATTATAGTAGGGTTCACATGTAATTTCAACACATTATACTAGGGTACACGTGCAGTTAAAACAATTACATTATACTAGGGTACACATGTAGTTAAAACAATTAAATTATACTAGGGTACACATGTAGTTAAAACAATTACATTATACTAGAGTACACATGTAGTTAAAACAATTACATTATACTAGGGTACACATGTAGTTAAAACAATTACATTATACTAGGGTACACATGTAGTTAAAATAATATTATACTAGGATACACATGTAGTTAAAACAATTAAATTATACTAGGGTACACATGTAGTTAAAACAATTACATTATACTAGGGTACACATGTAGTTAAAATAATATTATACTAGGATACACATGTAGTTAAAACAATTAAATTATACTAGGGTACACATGTAGTTAAAACAATTACATTATACTAGGGTACACATGTAGTTAAAACAATTACATTATACTAGGGTACACATGTAGTTAAAACAATTACATTATACTAGGATACACATGTAGTTAAAACAATTAAATTATACTAGGGTACACATGTAGTTAAAACAATTACATTATACTAGGGTACACATGTAGTTAAAACAATTACATTATACTAGGGTACACATGTAGTTAAGACAATTACATTATACTAGGGTACACATGTAGTTAAAACAATTACATTATACTAGGGTACACATGTAGTTAAAACAATTACAATATACTAGGGTACACATGTAGTTAAAATAATAACATTATACAAGGATACACATGTAGTTAAAACAATTAAATTATACTAGGGTACACATGTAGTTAAAACAATTACATTATACTAGGGTACACATGTAGTTAAAACAATTACATTATACTAAGGTACACATGTAGTTAAAACAATTACATTATACTAGGGTACACATGTAGTTAAAATAATAACATTGTACTAGGGTACACATGCAGTTAAAACAATTACATTATACTAGGGTACACATGTAGTTAAAACAATTACATTATACTAGGGTACACATGCAGTTAAAACAATTACATTATACTAGGGTTCACATGTAATTTTCATTCAGTAGTTAAAGTGAATCAGTTTATCTTGTGCACTTGCTGTGATTGGAAACATGTGAAGGCCTCCTGAGCTGAGGTAGTTCTTTGCAGGGAGACGATTCACACTTGACTCTGTTGCTTAAGTACTGTTAACTATCGTTACTGATTACTATCCTCAATGGCCCTATTATATCTAGTCTTGAAACTGTGTATTATGTTTGTATTTATTGCCTCTTTCTCTAGTTTATTTTATCCTGAGACTGAACATTTTTTCTATTGTCTCTGTGGATCATCTATGTTCGCTGGTTTCTTGTCTCGTCTCGTATGGTCAGTCCATAGCTATTTTGTCTAGTCTCTTGAGTAATTTTTATGTCGTGGTCATTTATCCCCTGAATTTCTTCTCTGCTAAAATTGTAAGGTTTTGTTCCTTAAGTCTCTCCTCGTAGAGAAAAGACTTAAGGATCGCACCAGCCTCACAACTTCGCACCAGCTCGCACCACCTCAACCGCTGCACAGCTCGCACCAGCCTCACACCAGCCTCACACAGCCTCGCACAGCTTTACGCACCTCACGCCTCGCCACCTCACACCTGCTCACCACCTCCCCAGCTCGCACAGCCTCGCCTAGCCTCACGCCGCCTCACACCAGCCTCCCCAGCCTCAAAACAGCCTCACCCACCTCACACCAGCCTCACAACAGCTCACACCAGCCTCACACCAACCTCACACCAGCTCGCACCAGCTCACGCCAGCTCACACCAGCCTCGTACCAGCTCACACAGCCTCACACCAGCCTCACACAGCTCGCACCAGCTCGCATAGCCTCCCCGCCTCACACAGCCTCACACCAGCCTCACAACAGCCTCACCAGCTCGCACCAGCCTCGCACCAGCCTCACACCAGCCTCGCACCAGCCTCGCAACAGCCTCACACCAGCCTCACACCAGCCTCGCACTCCTCACACCAACCTCGCACCAGCCTCACACCACCTCGCACAGCTCACACCAGCCTCGCAACAGCCTCACACCAGCCTCACACCAGCCTCGCACCAGCCTCACACCAGCCTCGCACCAGCCTCACACCAGCCTCGCACCAGCCTCACACCAGCCTCACACCAGCTCCACCAGCCTCGCACCAGCTCACACAGCTCGCACCAGCCTCACACCAGCCTCACACCAGCCTCACACCAGCCTCGCACCAGCCTCACACACCCTGCACCAGCCTCACACCAGCCTCACACCAGCTCGCATCAGCCTCGAACCAGCCTCACACCAACCTCGCACCAGCCTCGCACCAGCCTCGCACCAGCCTCACACCAGCCTCGCACCAGCCTCACACCAGCCTCGCACCAGCCTGGTTGTGATCCTATGTTATATTCAGTCCCTATCTTCAAAGGCTGCATTCCGTTTCGATTTATTTTCACCCTTCTCTATTATTCTTCCCTCTTAGATTAAAGATTACTTTCTTTTGCTGTTTCGGTCTCTTTTTGCACACCTAACCTGCTGGCTCATAAAGTTTTCCATTACTGCAGTATTCACTTTTTTTCTCTCTCAATTTTAGTAAACTTTGCCGAGTCTCAGCTTTCCTAATTAATTTCATATAAAAAAGTCTCACATTATTAATCTTCATTAGTTCTATTTGTTTTTTATGCTACCTAATTCAGTATTTATATCATTTATGTTATTCTTCTCGTCTTTGTGTTCTTCTGCTCGATGGTGAATTCAAGTTATGCTATTCTTACGTTTGAGCTTCGTGTCTCCATTTTTCCGCTGCATAGTCTCTGACGTCTTTACGACAGGTATCAGTTATCACATGTAATTTAAACATAAATCTGTAGTGGAGGAAACTCGGGGTAGGGGTCGGCCTAGGAAAGGTTGGTGGGAAGGGGTAAAAGAAGTTTTATGTGCGAGGGGCTTGGACTTCCAGCAAGCGTGCATGAGCGTATTTAATAGGAGTGAATGGAGACAAATGATTTTTAATACTTGGCGTGCTGTTGAAGTGTGGACAAAGTAACATTTATGAAGGGATTCCGGGAAACCGGCAGGCCAGACTTGAGTCCTGGAGATGGGAAGTACAGTGTCTGCACTCTGAAGGAGGAGTGTTAATGTTGTAGTTTTATAACCGTAGTGTAAAGCACCCCTCTGGCAAGACAGTGATGAAGTGAATGATGACGAAAGTTTTTCTTTTTCGTGCCGCCCTGCCTTGGTGGGAATCGGCCGATGTGTTAATAAAATACAATCAGTTATCTCTTTAAATCTCCAAGTATCTCTGATTAGTATCACCTGTCATCTACCTAGTTCAATCAGATGTGTCGTGGTATATCACAAAGCCGGTCCTCCAGATGCTCTAGATATAGGTTATCAAGACAGCATTTAGGGGTGATCCCATTGCTAATTATTTTTTTTTTTTTTGCTTTTAGAGATGTTCCCTTAGTAATGTAACAAATGTTGAAGCTGAGGCTTGTTTCGATTAAATCGATAAAATCAGGGCTGGGCAGTGAGAAGTTAAAGTTGGAGGTGTTGTGTTTCCCACAGAACCATAGCAACTTTAACATGAACTGAATAAGGACCTGTTCTGTGGTATCACATAACGACACATCTTTTGGTTGAGATACGTAGATGATATTCTGGTCATCGTATCAAGACAGATCAGCCTATTAGGTCTCGATGAACCTTTTAACCAAGTGGAACTATCCATATAATTTACCCTGGAAGACGGGGGGCGAGCGATCCCATTTCTTTTCTCTATGGCAGTCATATAAAACAAGCCGGGAGTCCTGAAACAAACAGTATACCCCAAACCTACCAACAAGACTACCTCAACTCCTTCTTTTCTCACCATAGAGTAATAACCAAAAAAGGGGTATTGATCAAATTTTTCCTACGACATGGGAAATCTACAGTGAGGAATTCCTGCAAGTTGATCATGGCTACAACAAGAACGTCTTCAAAAGCCTCTACTTTCTTGCACACTTGATCCTACTTTATAAGCGTAAAACCGAAGAGATTCACAGCAACGCCAGGAGCCGAGAAAACAACGCACGTAGATGCATAATATCCACAGGTACCGTTGCAGACCGTGTATCACACATTCTTCAGAAGTCCACCATTGACGTCGTTATAGTCACCATACGGGAGTTCTGATGGGCCTTGACTCCATGTACCGGACCCGAGGATGAGGTGGTGCACAGCGAGACAGCTCATGGTCTATCAGTCTGTATACTGGAACACAGGTATGCCCTGAGAACAGACATCACTAATAAGGACGGCATTAAGCATCTCAACTCACATTCACACCTCAAGGCATAGAACACCACAAACTAAGAAGATTGCTGAAATCCTCAGTTATTTAGCTAAGCAACACCAACAATGTGCAATGCTCCATCCATGCTCTAATTGCTTTACTATACCTAAGCAAGTGACACCTGAGCATTTGACGTCACTCCCTGTGCACTGTTTAAGACATTGTCTCTCGTATCTGTAATGCACTTGACTAAGGCCAATGTTGATCCAAACGATGTACAAATAAAAGCCCTCGCTGCATTTGTGTATTCACTAAAGACTACTGGCATTTTGTCATATCCTCAAAAAAAAAAAAAAAAAAAAAAGAGAATAAGTGATTTTTTTTTTTTTGCAATTTTAGCAATATTAACTTTTAATGCAGCAACAACTTCTTGGATTCCACGCACACCTCTGTATGGTAGTGTAAAAGATATAAATACTGAAGCACTTACAGAAAAAGCACAAAAGAATGAAGTACCGTACGCGAGAAAAGAAACAGAATTTCACGTTACTAATATTGATTTTCAAAAAATTCTTACATCGCTGATGAAAATTATCAAGACAGTTAAATTTCCATGCTTTAAAGCGAACCTGGAAATGATTTTTATTTTGAAAATTGCCAATAGCAATCTTTCAAGCAGACGACGTCAACAGGAACAAAAGAAATAATTTACTCTTTGTCGGGGATCTTGACAGTAGTGACGGATTACTGGAAGCATTTACAACGATGCCCTTCGTCTCTCGGCCCATTAATGTCAAACCGATTAGTATCGTGCCACGGGGTATAATTAACGTCATTATACCCACACCGAAATTAAAGGGTCAACTACAGAGGGAAAAAACGATGAATATTTTCACATTTAGTAACATTACTGATCTTCCCGAGAGAGACGTTCTTGACGCCATCACTCAGGCAGGAGGAAGAGGAGGAAGACAGAAGCGTTGTATATAACTCAGGTTTGTATGTTGCGCAAGCTTGTATGTCACTCAAGCTAGAATATCACACAAGCATGTATATTGCTCAAACACACATATTCAAACATGTATACCACTCTAGCATGTATGTCACTGAAGTATATATATATATATATATATATATATATATATATATATATATATATATATATATATATATATATATATATATATATATATATACATATTATATATATATATATATATATATATATATATATATATATATATATATATATATATATATATATATATATATATATATATCCCATAAGATTGTACACTCAGTGGCCATTTTATTAGGGACACCTGTACACCTGCTCGTTAATGCTAACATCTAATCAGTCAATAATGTGTCAGCACCTCAGTGTCTAAAAACATGAAGATACGGTCAAGAGGTTCAGTTGCTGTTCAGTCCAAACGCCAGAATGGGGAAGAAATGTGATCTAAGTGACTTTGACCGTGAGAGTAGTAAGAGGAGAATAGCCAGACGGCTGACAGGAAGGCGATAGCAATTCCAATAATCACGCATTACAACAGTTATATGCAGAACAGCATCGCTGAGCGCAAGATACATTGAACCTTGAAGTGGATGGGCTACAGCAGAAGAAGATAATGCCGGGTTCAACTAATGTTAGCTAAGAGCATCAAATTGAGGCTACAGTGGGCACAAGCTCACCAAAAGTGGACAGTTGAAGATTGGAAAAGCGTCACCTGGTCTGACGAATATCGATTTCTGTTGCGATATGCAGATGGTAGAGTCAGAATTTGGCGTAAACCTTTGGAATGTGGTGGTATGGGAGATTCGCAGCATGACTGCGGCTGAAAAATCTGCAGCAGCTGCGTTACGCTGTCATGTCAACATGGACTAGGATGTCTTCGAAATATATGAAGCACTTTGTTGAATCCATATCACGAAAAATTCAGGCTATTCTGGGAACATAGGGATACCCTACCATTTACTATAAGGATGTACCCAATAAAGTGGCCACTGAGTGTTTATCACTCTACCAAATTTATCACTCAAACTTACACACTCCGGAGTCAAGCCAGAGAATTAGAAAGCCTTTCACCATTTATTGCACTGTCGTATTTGCACTGTTTTTGGTTGTAATAATTTATCAAAATTTTAAATGCTTTCAGCAATGAACATCTATTTGAGTGGAGTAAACTCGCCAGCATGTTTGCAGGAGGTTTATCGATTCCTAAGCTAATATATTGAAATTAAGGAAAAGAGGTTTAAATTTTAAGTGGCGAACGTTCTGACACAGTAGTGGCGGACGCCCTGGCATAGTAGTGGAGAAAATTTTTGCACAGAGCGGGCAGACACCAAAGCGTAGTAATGAGTGGTCAGTGGTCAGTTGGAGTGGTCAGTGGTCAGTCAGTGGTCAGTGGTCAGTCGTCACGTGAGGTCACAGACCCTGAGCTGCTTTGGGGATTAGCGTGGACGGTTACAAAGCATGGCTTGCTTCTGCAGTGTTTTAAAAATTGAGGTTGGAGAGTTGAAGGAGGAGGTCTTGCTTCTCCAGGAGGAGATTAGGAGGCTGAAGGTCCACCTCAATGGGTCTGGGAGAGAGTGTGAGGTGGCTGGAGTTGTGGGGAATGAGGCTTCTAGCAGTGAGGTGCAGTCTGTCTCTCGCTCTGAGGAGGCTGTAGTTGGGGAGGTAGCAACGGCTACCAGCAGTGAAGTGCAGCCCAGCACCTGCTACAAGTGGCGAGTGGTTCACAGTAATGGGAGGCACATCAGAGTAAGGAAAGTTAAGAGTGAAGATCTGAAGGTAGGAAATCGCTTGTCTGTTCTTCAGGATGAATGTACTTCAGTGGCCAGTGAAGGTAAGGGTACTACTACTGCCCCTGCTAATGGAGGTAAGCGCATTCTTGTGGTTGGTGACTCTCAGGTAAGATATATTGACCGTGCTTTTTGTAATAGGAATAAGAAGATGAGAGATAGAGTGTGCTTCCCTGGAGCTGGTGTTGGGGACATTGTCAACAGGCTGGATAATATCATGTCAGGTAATGGGAACAAGCCCATTATCTGTCTCAGTGCTGGTGGAAATGATATTGGGAAGGGTAGGAGAGAAGAGCTGCTAGATAAGTACAGGTCAGCTATAGATTTCATTAAGTCTAAGGGAGGGATCCCAATCATAGTAGCATCTTGCCAGAAGGGGAGTAGGAAATGAATGGTTGTCTAGGCAATTGGTGTAAATTGCTGGCTAGACAGATACTGTAAGGAACTTGCAATCCATTCATTGACAACTGGAACAGCTTTTATGGCAAACATGATATGTATGCAAGGGATGGGGTACATCTCTCTGGGGCTGGGGTGGTAGCACTTGCAGACTCGATTGAGAAGGCCATTGGTGAAATGCCTATGATTTTAAACTGATGGAAGATAGAGGTATGGGTTGTGTGTGGGAAACAAGCAGGTTGCAACACTAGGGTTGGAAACAGTAAATGTATAAAAGGCATTCAGCATGAAGTTATAAATAAAAACAATAGATCAGGTCAGCAAACAAAGGGGGACAGCAGAGGGCAGCAAGGGACTAGCTCCCTTAAGGTTTACTATACTAATAGCAGGAGTGTAAGAAATAAGATAGATGAGCTAAGATTAATTGCAAGTGCAGGAAACATAGATATTATTGCTATAACAGAGACCTGGCTCAATCTGAAAGATAGAGAGATGCCCTCTGAATGTCACATACAAGGCTATAAATTATTCCACACTGACAGGGTCAACAGGAAAGGTGGTGGAGTAGCGATGTATGTCAGAGACAATTTAAATTGTTGTGTTAGACAAGATATTAAATTAGAAGCGTCAGCCACTGAATCTGTTTGGTTACAGCTTCTCGAGGGTCGAGAAAAACTAATTTTGGGTGTGATTTACAGGGCCCCAAGTCTTGATAGGGAGTGTAGTAAACTTCTATGGGACGAAATTCGTAAGGCATCTACATACGAAAATGTTGTGCTAATGGGAGATTTCAACTATAGACAGATTGACTGGAGCAATTTGACAGGAAATTTAGAGTCAGGTGACTTTCTTCATACGATCCAGTTTGTGACAGAGCCAACTAGGGGAAATAACCTCCTTGACTTGGTTCTTGCCAGTAGGGAAACACTAATTGAGGTTAATGATGAGCTTGGGGAAAGTGATCACAAATCACTCAGTTTTAATGTATCATGGAATTCCCCTAATAATGGCAATCAAGTCTCTGTCCCTGACTTCTGCTTGGCTGATTTCATAGGACTGAAAAATTACTTAGGTGGGCTGAACTGGAATGACCTGACTAAGGGTCAGGTAGATGGTGATGGTTGCCGATATGACGCTTTCCAGGGCATAGTTCTAGCTGCTCAGTCAAATTATGTTCCAAATAGGGAAATCAGATCAAACAAAAATAATCCTAAATGGATGAACAATAGATTAAAATATCTAATTGGTCAAAAGAGAGGCATATATTGGCAAATCAAAAGAGGGGAGGGGCAATTAAGAAATCGATATATTCAGTTAAAGAGAGAAATAAAAAAAAGGAATTAGAAAAGCAAAAAGAGATTATGAGGTTAAAGTTGCAAGAGATTCGAAGACTAACCCAAAGGATACTTTCAGGTATACAGAAGTAAGATCAGGGACAAGATAGGCCCACTCAAAAGTTCCTCGGGTCAGCTCACTGACAGTGATAAGGAAATGTGTAGAAGTTTTAACACATACTTCCTCTCAGTTTTTACACAGGAGGATATTCCAGAAATGATAAATTATGTGGAACAGGACGATAATAAACTGTGCACGATTAGAGTCACAAGTGACATGGTCCTTAGGCAAATAGATAAATTAAAACCTAACAAATCCCCAGGCCCTGATGAACTGTATGCAAGGGTTCTAAAGGAATGTAAAGAGGAGCTTAGCAAACCTTTGGCTAATCTTTTCAACATATCGCTACAAACTGGCATGGTGCCAGATAAGTGGAAAATGGCAAATGTGATACCTATTTTCAAAGCAGGTGACAGGTCCTTAGCTTCGAACTATAGACCAATAAGCCTAACCTCCATAGTGGGAAAATTTATGGAATCAATAATTGCCGAGGCAGTTCGTAGGCACCTTGAAAAGCATAAATTAATCAACGAATCTCAGCATGGTTTTACAAAGGGGCGTTCCTGCCTTACGAATTTATTTACTTTTTTCACTAAGGTATTTGAGGAGGTTGATCATGGTAATGAATATGATATTGTGTATATGGACTTCAGTAAGGCTTTTGACAAGGTCCCACATCAGAGACTATTGAGGAAAATTAAGGCACATGGAATAGGAGAATTTTTTTTCCTGAATAGAGACATGGTTGACAAATAGGCAGCAGAGAGTTTGCATAAATGGGGAGAAATCAGAGTGGGGAAGCGTCACGAGCGGGGTTCCACAGGGGTCAGTGTTGGGCCCCCTGCTGTTCACAATATACATAAACGACATAGATGAGGGCATAAAGAGCGACATCAGCAAGTTTGCAGATGACACCAAAATAGGCCGTCCAATTCATTCTGACGAGGACATTAGAGCACTCCAGGAAGATTTTAATAGACTGATGCAGTGGTCGGAGAGGTGGCAGATGCAGTTTAATATAGACAAATGCAAAGTTCTGAATGTTGGACAGGACAATAACCATGCCACATATAAACTAAATAATGTAGATCTTAATATTACGGATTGCGAAAAAGATTTAGGAGTTCTGGTTAGCAGGTAATCTGAAACCAAGACAACAGTGCATAAGTGTTCGCAATAAAGCTAATAGAATCCTTGGCTTCATATCAAGAAGCATAAATAATAGGAATCCTCAGGTTGTTCAACTCTATACATCCTTGGTTAGGCCTCATTTAGATTATGCTGCACAGTTTTGGTCACCGTATTACAGAATGGATATAAATGCTCTGGAAATGTACAAAGGAGGATGACAAAGTTGATCCCATGTATCAGAAACCTTCCCTATGAGGATAGACTAAGGGCCCTGAATCTGCACTCTCTAGAAAGACGTAGAATTAGGGGGGATATGATTGAGGTGTATAAATGGAAGACAGGAATAAATAAAGGGGATGTAAATAGTGGCTGAAATATATCTAGCCTAGACAGGACTCGCAGCAATGGTTTTAAGTTGGAAAAATTCAGATTCAGGAAGGATGTAGGAAAGTACTGGTTTGGTAATAGAGTTGTGGATGAGTGGAACAAACTCCCAAGTACAGTTATAGAGGCCAGAACGTTGTGTAGCTTTAAAAATAGGTTGGATAAATACATGAGTGGATGTGGGTGGGTGTGAGTTGGACCTGATAGCTTGTGCTACCAGGTCGGTTGCCGTGTTCCTCCCTTATGTCAAGGTGACCTGACCTGACTAGTTTGGGTGCATTGGCTTAAGCTGGTGGGATACTTGGACCTGCCTCGCATGGGCCAGTAGGCCTGCTGCAGTGTTCCTTCGTTCTTATGTTCTTATGTTCTTATGTAGTGGCGAACTTCCTGACACCGATTTCGCGGACGCCCTGACACAGAAGTAGCAGACGACGTGACATACAGTAGTGGCAGACGGCCTGACCTACGTTAGTGGAAGCTGTAACTCTCAGTGTGATATATTTTATCTATTTGTTTTGTTTTGTTCTTGAGTTTCATTCTCCCTCTCCCTCAGGAACCTCCATAACTCTCACTGTGTCTCTGGTGGTTAATGTCGTAACTTTAGCACATCTGTTCCTCAAGTTATGTGTGCTCGAATTTCTCCATAAGTCTCCATCTGAAGGTATTCACCAGTAACCTCTCCTGAGCAATGTGTGGGTGGTTTCTTATTATGAAGCTGAAATTCCCTGTAGTTCTTTTTTTCGGATTTTTTTTGTTTTCACTGAAAGGTATGAATGTTTTCCTTGACCTACCTTCCTTCCTCGTGGTCAAACCTACTCTTCCTCTATCCCTACTTCCCCACTCACCCCTTCTTGGGGTCTTATCTAGAATATATGTATGTATGTATGTATGGTTCGTCAAAGCTGACGAGACGAGTGGCTATCCCAATCCCTCCCCAGCTTCCACCATTGTCAACAAACTTCACTCCCGTCTCCACAAGCACAGTATATCCCATTAGTTGCACTTGTGTCCTTTTACTTTACACAGTATATCCCCCTTCCTCCTCTACCACACTCACTCCTTCGCTGCCCTAGAGACACATAAGAAGAGAAAAACTGGTAATATGAATAGAAGAGAACTACATATTGAATTGACCGGCATCATGGAGACAAAAACCACACTATTCTGTGACACTGCTATAAGAGATATACCTCACAAGTGATCAAGTCAAACAACTACTAACCTGCAAATTGGAGATGAAAGTGGATGATGCTTCGCAACTGTGCTCACACTGAGGTCCTTTTCTTTCAGAAATGTTTTGAGCCTTTATCTCCCAAGCCCTTCCAGATTTTCATAACTTTGTATTTGTTGGGATTAAATTCTCGTAGCCACATGTCAGAGAAAACCTGCAAGTTGAACTGATCCGTGTGTACTCACCTAGTTGTACTCACCTAGTTGAGGTTGCGGGGGTCGAGTCCGAGCTCCTGGCCCCGCCTCTTCACTGATCGCTACTAGGTCACTCTCCCTGAGCCGTGAGCTTTATCATACCTCTGCTTAAAGCTATGTATGGATCCTGCCTCCACTACATCGCTTCCCAAACTATTCCACTTACTGACTACTCTGTGGCTGAAGAAATACTTCCTAACATCCCTGTGATTCATCTGTGTGTGTGTGTGTGTGTGTGTGTGTGTGTGTGTGTGTGTGTGTGTGTGTGTGTGTGTGTGTGTATGTGTGTGTGTGTGTGTGTGTGTGTGTGTGTGTGTTGTGTGTGTGTGTGTGTGTGTTGTGTGTGTGTATGTGTGTCACCTCACCGTGTGATATGTTATCACCTGTTTTCTTCTATTCTATTTCACTCTCTGTGAACATCACAAGAAGACCCCGTAGTTCTGATTTCCGTTCCTATGATTTCATTTAGTAGAACTTTCCCACCGTGATAGAATAATGAAGAGAAGGGGAATGTATAAGTCTATATAATAGCAAATAAAAAGAGAATAATGATGTAGTGAGAGTTGAGTGGCCTGGATAGGCTTACTGAGAGGGGTTGTTGACTGACTTCAAACACGGGTCTGCGGTATTATCAAGTGAGGTGAATTTTCAGATATTAACCTGCATTATCTCCATCCTCTAGTAATATTCCTTAACTATTTGATACTGTAAGTTGGTAAAATTTATCTTATTGTTTAAGAACTGCATTACGCCCTTTCGATTATTAGTAAATATTGATTTACTACTATTACTCCCGTTTGTGGGGGAAGTTCGTGAGGCAGTAGGTAAAATGAAAGGGGGTAAGGCAGCCGGGATTGATGGGATAAAGATAGAAATGTTAAAAGCAGGTGGGGATATAGTTTTGGAGTGGTTGGTGCAATTATTTAATAAATGTATGGAAGAGGGTAAGGTACCTAGGGATTGGCAGAGAGCATGCATAGTTCCTTTGTATAAAGGCAAAGGGGATAAAAGAGAGTGCAAAAATTATAGGGGGATAAGTCTGTTGAGTGTACCTGGTAAAGTGTATGGTAGAGTTATAATTGAAAGAATTAAGAGTAAGACGGAGAATAGGATAGCAGATGAACAAGGAGGCTTTAGGAAAGGTAGGGGGTGTGTGGACCAGGTGTTTACAGTGAAACATATAAGTGAACAGTATTTAGATAAGGCTAAAGAGGTCTTTGTGGCATTTATGGATTTGGAAAAGGCGTATGACAGGGTGGATAGGGGGGCAATGTGGCAGATGTTGCAAGTGTATGGTGTAGGAGGTAGGTTACTGAAAGCAGTGAAGAGTTTTTACGAGGATAGTGAGGCTCAAGTTAGAGTATGTAGGAAAGAAGGAAATTTTTTCCCAGTAAAAGTAGGCCTTAGACAAGGATGTGTGATGTCACCGTGGTTGTTTAATATATTTATAGATGGGGTTGTAAGAGAAGTAAATGCGAGGGTCTTGGCAAGAGGCGTGGAGTTAAAAGATAAAGAATCACACACAAAGTGGGAGTTGTCACAGCTGCTCTTTGCTGATGACACTGTGCTCTTGGGAGATTCTGAAGAGAAGTTGCAGAGATTGGTGGATGAATTTGGTAGGGTGTGCAAAAGAAGAAAATTAAAGGTGAATACAGGAAAGAGTAAGGTTATGAGGATAACAAAAAAGATTAGGTGATGAAAGATTGAATATCAGATTGGAGGGAGAGAGTATGGAGGAGGTGAACGTATTCAGATATTTGGGAGTGGACGTGTCAGCGGATGGGTCTATGAAAGATGAGGTGAATCATAGAATTGATGAGGGAAAAAGAGTGAGTGGTGCACTTAGGAGTCTGTGGAGACAAAGAACTTTGTCCTTGGAGGCAAAGAGGGGAATGTATGAGAGTATAGTTTTACCAACGCTCTTATATGGGTGTGAAGCGTGGGTGATGAATGTTGCAGCGAGGAGAAGGCTGGAGGCAGTGGAGATGTCATGTCTGAGGGCAATGTGTGGTGTGAATATAATGCAGAGAATTCGTAGTTTGGAAGTTAGGAGGAGGTGCGGGATTACCAAAACTGTTGTCCAGAGGGCTGAGGAAGGGTTGTTGGGTGGTTGGACATGTAGAGAGAATGGAGCGAAACAGAATGACTTCAAGAGTGTATCAGTCTGTAGTGGAAGGAAGGCGGGGTAGGGGTCGGCCTAGGAAGGGTTGGAGGGAGGGGGTAATAGGAGGTTTTGTGTGCGAGGGGCTTGGACTTCCAGCAGGCATGCGTGAGCGTGTTTGATAGGAGTGAATGGAGACATATGGTTTTTAATACTTGACGTGCTGTTGGAGTGTGAGCAAAGTAACATTTATGAAGGGATTCAGGGAAACCGGCAGGCCGGACTTGAGTCCTGGAGATGGGAAGTACAGTGCCTGCACTCTGAAGGAGGGGTGTTAATGTTGCAGTTTAAAAACTGTAGTGTAAAGCACCCTTCTGGCAAGACAGTGATGGAGTGAATGATGGTGAAAGTTTTTCTTTTTCGGGCCACCCTGCCTTGGTGGGAATCGGCCGGTGTGATAATAAAAATAAAAAAAAAAATACTCCCGATATATTCCTGTTTTATCACTGGTATGTTTTGTGTAGCATCCCTAACTTATAACCCTAGCATAACCTAATTAGAATCCGAGGGAGCTATTCGAATAGGTGTGGTAATTATTACCCCGAGGTGTATATAGGTGAAGGTAATACTGGTTGGCCCAGGAGAATATTTCCAACCAACCGGTAGAATATGTATCTATTATGTGTCTTTATAATTGATGGATGGTATGAAAACAATGAGTGACTAGCTCGGTTTGTGACTTTTATATAAGTATCTGAAAAAGAGGTTGAAGAAACAATCCAAAGCTCATTATTTCAATAGTCTCTCTTTCTCAGAGGTAAACACCAGTGGAAGAGAAAAAAGTGAAGAGTGAGAGGGAAGACCCTCCTTCTGTTATTATGTAGTATTGTCGTCTGATGGTGACTGATGGTGTCATGATTGATATGTTGTACTGTGGGTCAGAAGTTAATCTTCCAACTGGCGATATATCACAGTCTGGAAGACCGAGAGGCTCTCCACGTCTTCCACGACCTCTGCCGCTGATGACAACGAGGATTCGTTCAAAAACTAGATTACTTAGACATGCACCAAAGTACATGTACGCGCACGTCTGTGCGTGTATGGACACACATTCATATAGTATGTTTGAAGGAAACCCTCATATACGTGTTGACGTACATGTACGATGATTTAGATGGCTACCTTTGTGGGTGTTCAGTATTGTGTTTTATTCATTTGTTTGTCCATGGACTAGGCAGGTCCTCAATGTTTCGTTTGTGCAAAAAGAGTCCACTGCAGGAATGTGACTTAACAAAACATCAGTCTGTTACACATAAGACCAAACATTTAGGATGAAAACAGGTGTATATACACGTGTGTCCTAACTACGAAATAGTGAGTGTTGTGGAGAGAGAGTTAAGCGTGATTGATAAATAAGACCAGGACGTACTTTAAAATCCTGGCCAAGACAGAGAGTGATGCGCTACTAAAACGGATTCATAATTTCACTAATCTGAGGATATAGAGAAAGTGAATAATGTGTAATTATTTATAGTGCGGCGTATATAAATCATGTACAAAGAGAGATATGCAAATACTGAATAAGAAATAACCGGAAGACAGCATGTGAGAGCAATTTGCTACGCGAGAGACGGGGGAAAAAAGAAGGTTAATAAATGTGTTTGCATATGTGTGGATGGTTTATGCATGTAAAGAGCTTATACGTGTATATACACGAATAACGAACTTCTAGAAAGTCTATGTCCTTAAAGGAATGTAGGTTATGGAAGACATGATCACGACATACTAAATACTCCCGGGACATAGACAAGGTTGAGGGTAGACTAGCATGGGAAGGTCTTGGAAAGAGAATGAACGCTCAAACGAACCTAAAACACGCTGGACAGGCAATAGATTGAGTTAGGAAACGATGCGCTAAAGAATTACTTTTCAACCTTTTCTCAATGAAGGAGCACGTTCACACTCTTATATACTGGATAATACGCTCTCATAAACTACAAATCCAAGTGTTGAGCCACTACCATCTCTCACTCTCTCTACCTATGTATCCTCAACCCTATCTAAATGCACTTAAATGTTCTTTCTCTTACCTTCCCATCTTACCCTTGCTAGTTTTTTAAACAACCGAACTCTGTCCGGCGCCTCAGTGATCATGTATCCACGGCACTCTTTTTCATTCATTATTTTATTCATATCATATTTGTGTCTGGTATCTGGCAGTAATTACTGAACATTAGTATGTTTAAGCTTGGTAAAACTGAAGTATTATTTTCCTCATTGATATCACTCAGATCCTGCCACGATGATATCGCTATGTAATCACTTCTCAAACTTTCTGCAGCACCCAACCCCTCAAGGAAGGTTCCTTGATGTTGGTGAGGGGCTCTTGATTTAGGGAATTGGATCTGTGCTTCCAGTTTCCCCAAATTAGACCTAATCCTTCCACATCCCCCCCCCAGGCGTGATAATCCTCCGGGTTTAGCGCTTCCCCCTTGATTATAATAATAATAATAATGCAGCACCCAAGGAAAATATTTCCTCCACTCCAGGCAGATGAAGATACATTCACACTCACTCACTCACTCACTCACTCACTCACTCACTCACTCACTCACTCACTCACTCACTCACTCACTCACTCACTCACTTTTCGTAGTTTAATTCATGATTACGAGTAATCTTTTAATTATTCGGACAATCTTTGGAGCTGCGCTGGATATAATGTCATGAAACATAGCGTGAATGTTTAATGGACGCCAGAGAGAGTAGTGAGCAATCATTGTTTGTTGCTTGTGTCGGGAAAACTCTGGCCAGATTCAAACTTAAATACAAAATACAAGATGACCATTGTTGTGTAAATGGTGAACAAAGAGACTGTGATGGCAGGGGATGAGTGAAGGAGGGAGACAAGGAGAGAGGGAGAGAGAGAGGGAGAAAGAAAGAGAGGGAGAGAGAAACATTTAGGGTCTGCATTGAGGTTATCTGCTAAGAAAAACTCGGCTATTGTCTAACTCTAACTTCTGGCACTTCTCTTGTTTAGACAGATGTTCGCAGGATAGAAACTCAGAAGGTTCTCTTCCCGTTCTCTGTCCTCTCTGGCCTCACTGGCAACAAAAGCTGGGTTTCTGTTGCTACTTCTGTTTGTATTATAATAGTTCAATTACTTTTACATCATCATGCTCTACATGATTTCTGCGCTACCTACATCTACAGTAAAATGATAATTTCAGTAAATATTCTGGAGCAACCAAAAACTCATCACCAGTAAACTCAGCAGGCATTGTCTGACTTCATTCAGATTTAAATAAAATTTTTGCTAGCGGACAATGGACTGGACGGCAGCTTTACAGTTAGGTCAGTCCACTACTCTGGGTAAGCTAAGAACGGTGTTAGGAGTTTTTCAGTGACAATTGTCAAAGTCAAAATCAGAATGAAACTTGCTCCAGTGTTCTTATGAACTGTTGACTGGAAAAAAGCCTTTTTATACATTTTTCCATCACGAATCAACTACAGTCCGGTCACACTGTACATTAAATCAATATACTTGTTAGATTATACAGCATTGAAAAGCTTTTGTATCTTTAAGATTTGAATGAGTCTCTGTTTCCAAGGGTTGAAACTAAATCTGTCACTGTTTTGTTTACGTGAAGTCATTGCTAATGAACACTCCAAGGTCTGTCTCCTCAATAATCTTGGCTAGTGTGTTACGACACACTACATATTTGTATGTATCATTGTTAAAATTAAAGTGTGTTAGTTGAAATATTCTACGTTTTAGTGTATTTTACATGACAGTGATCACACTAAGAACTATACTGTATCTGTCTGAATACTTATGTAGTCAGCGGATGATACACAAATAACCCGCACATAAAAGAGAGAAGCTTACGACGACGTTTCGGTCCGACTTGGACAATTGACAAAGTCACACTAACCAGAAGTCGAGCAGGACGGCTATATATAGGCAGGAAGAGGTGGTGGTAGTAGTAGTAGTAGTAGTACAAGAATGGTATATAATACCGACAAGATGAAATTAAGACACATGCGCAACACCCGGGCATCCCTATCGTAGACGTTTCACCATCCATCCAGCCACTGGATGGCGAAACGTCCACAACAAAGACAACCAGACGCCACACATGTGTCTTAATTTCATCAGTAGTTGTAGTAGTAGTAGTAGTAGAAGAGGTAGTAGTAGTGGTAGTGGTAGAAGTGGGAAATAAGGAGGACGAGCCAGTAAATACAAAGGAAGGGAGCACTACAAGAGAGCTAGGTGCCCACTGAGGGAGAGCAAGCGCACAGAGGTGCGTGAAAGGGGAAGTGGTGAAATAAATGAAGAAGGAACAGAAACACGAGACAGAAGAGAGAAAGACAACCCAGAGGAGAAAAGGAAAGAGGTAAGGGGAAGAGGGAGAAGAAGAAAAATAAAAATAAAAAATGAGGAGTCAGGTTAAGTCACGGGTGTTCTGAAGTTTGGAGCATTTTATAATGTAGTGGGAGAGGAAGGCATCTACAGAGACGAAGCCAGGGCTAAGGTTCATACAAGGAAAGTTGTGTATTAGAGAGGATTCAACTAGACGGCGACTGTTCGAGTTGGAAGTAGGGTAGACAGTTTTAGCAGACCAGTCAATAGGATGGCTATGATCTCTGACGTGACAGAAAAGAGCATTGTTAGTGTCGGCAAGCCTAACCCTATTTTTGTGCTCCCTAAGTCTGTCAGAAAGAGATCGACCAGTTTCTCCGAAGTATTGAAGAGGACAGGAGGAGCAAGAAATAGAGTAGACACCAGGAACATCTGTAGAGGGAGGAGAGGTATGAACGAGATTAGTGCGAAGAGTGTTAGTCTGGAGGAAGGTAAGCTTGATGTCTAAGGGACGGAGAGAATTGTTGAGATTAGAAAGACCGGAAATGTAGGGAAGGCAGAGGATAGAAGAGTTCCCAGTTGTAGAGAGTTTGGGAGAGAAGAAATTGCGTTTAGCACGTGAGAGGGCAGAGTCTATGAAATGGGAAGGGTAGCCAAGACGGGAAAACGAATTATGAAGAGTGGAAATTTCTGCTGGAAGGAACTGAGGATCACAGATGCGGAGGGCACGGAGAAAGAGGGAGATAAGAACACTTTTCTTGACATGGGAAGCATGATAGGAAAAGTAGTAAATGTACATGCCACTGTGCATAGGTTTTCGGTAAACGGAAAAGGAAAAACCTGTATCGGAGCGGTGGACATGAACATCAAGGAAAGGAAGCAAGGAATTAGATTCCCATTCCCGGGTGTTGGGCATGTGTCTTAATTTCATCTTGTCGGTATTATATACCATTCTTGTACTACTACTACTATTACTACTACTACCACCACCTCTTCCTGCCTATATATAGCCGTCCTGCTCCACTTCTGGTTAGTGTGACTTTGTCAATGGTCCCAGTCGGACCGAAACGTCGTCGTAAGCTTCTCTCTTTTATGTGCGGGCTATTTGTGTATCGTTCCAGTCACGGTATTGTGCCTTTTTTGTTATTCAGCGGATGAATTAGCGTTTTTTAAGCACGCACACACGCACACACACACACACGCACACACTGACCACACTGGAGGACAGGAGGGTCAGGGGAGACATGATAACGACATATAAAATACTGCGTGGAATAGACAAGGTGGACAAAGACAGGATGTTCCAGGGAGGGGACACAGAAACAAGAGGCCACAATTGGAAGTTGAAGACACAAATGAGTCAGAGAGATAGTAGGAAGTATTTCTTCAGTCATAGAGTTGTAAGGCAGTGGAATAGCCTAGAAAATACGTAGTGAGGCAGGAACCATACACAGTTTAAGACGAGGTTTGATAAGCCATGGAGCGGAGAGAGAGGGCCTAGTAGCAACGGTGAAGAGTGGGCCAGGAGCTAGGACTCGACCCTGCACCACAATAGGTGAGTACAATAGTGATACACACACACACACACACACACACACACACGCACACACACACACACACACACACACACACACACACTCACACACACACACACACACACACACACATACACACACACCACACAGTCACCAAGACCCTGGTGACAAGAATTCGCAATCACGGATGATAGGGGAAAACCCAAGGAATCAATCATGTCCTTTTGTCTGAATCTACGGAGAGCTGGTGGGATCCGACCCATCAGAGGAGCTTCACCTATGTTCACTTAAATTCACTCATCGTTGATCCCTATTCTTAATGTTACACACACAAATTAACTGACGAAATTGCAGGACGAAAATGCTTGTGACATGCGTTTAACTGAACGATGATAAATTTGTGACGTTGATAGAACTGTTCCTTCACTATTCCTTTTTTTTTTTTTTTTTACATAGTTTCGCTTGGGGTGTCTTCTACCGGGTTCGTGGATCTTCCTAAGGGATTAGGTGTTGCCCTTAGAGATCGGATGTCATCCTTTAAGGATCGGATTCCTTCGTCAGGGATCGGATTCCTTCATCAGGGATTGGATTCTTTCATAAGGGGTTAGTGCCGTCCACAAGAATTAGTTGCATTCCTTAGGGATATATTCTTCATGAGGCCTGAAAAGCACCATATAGAGACATCAAATCATTTACCACATCCTCGTTTCCTGCCATATTTTTGTTGTTTAGTTCCACATACGACAATAGTGAATCACAAAAAAATATCAATCCAGCTTGTAATCTGGATTTTGGAAAGCGGATCACTGTTTAGTAATTCAAAATGTTTATAAGTTGACGTTAGCCATGCATGAAAGATTAGGTACAGTTTGGACACCCACAACCTTTCAGAATTTGAATAAATCTCACAAAACCCTTTCAGCTACGACCGAGCTGCAGTTAGATTGCCAGACTAAGCACTGAAGCCGCTTCAGGATGCAGCTGATTACCACTGACGTCGTTCTCATGTAAGACAGCTTAAAAGGCGTGAACTGAGCTGTGCATTTCAACCCTCTGCAATGGAAGGACTGCAATATCTACGTACATTCTGCAGCTAGCGTGGCTTTTGAAAGAACATATTGAAAATTTGCGCACGGGGATAATTTGATTCTTATTGCTCTCAGACAGAGTGAAGTAATGAGAGGAAGAGGATTTCATGTTGTTGTTCAAAGCAACACCAGCATTACGTAGCAGGAGTGAAAAGAGACTTCTCCCTGAATCAGGGTCGACGACCTACTTTAATGGAAGCGGCTTGCATTTAGGGATTTAAAAGTTAAGACATGTGCAACATCTGGATATCTTTATTGTAGACGTTTCGCCATCCAGTGGCTTTATCAATATAAATTTTAGGACATAATTAGTTCGACTGTCTTCTAATTATGTCCTAGAATCTGTATTGATAAAGCCACTGGATGGCGAAACGTCTACAGTAAAGAAATCCAGATATTGCACATGTCTTAACTTTCTTGCACATTTAGGGATTTACCAGACGTAATTGAAGGTAATTAAATATTTGATCATAGGTACCGTGGAACACTGCCAGCAAGAGTCGGAAACCAAGAGTAGGGAGAATTCCAGCCTTCGATTATTAAATCACTATCCTTGTAAATTAGTCTGGAGGGTACAAGAGAGGTGTATCCCCCAGACAGTGAGAGGTCGAACTGTGTTACGAAGAATGAGTGTGCCGACTTAATGGACCCAGATTTTCTGTGCAACAGTAATTATTTAATTTAATATGCGAAATATACCAATAAAATATTACGCAATAACTATGATTTGTTGAAATTTAGTAATACGGTTTTACAGATAGTGTCGAGTGTTACCTCACTAGCAATTAGCAAGTAAAATAAGCTACTTATTTTTTATCAAATAAATGCTACTTCAGAACACATGAAAATGAATTTTATCACTAATTCGAGAATTTTTGAAAGGGTTGCTGCAGATTTTGATTACCTAAGTAACGCTAATAATAATAATAATAATAATAATAATAATAATATAATAATTATTAATAATAATAATATTTTAAAGAGAGCAATTGAGTATATGGCATTAACGAATTTGCAGTGTACATCACAAATATGTTAATAAGTCTCGTTAATTATTTCCCAGTGAAGATAGTTAAAAAAGAATGTCTATAGATATTTTTCTTTTCACGTAAAATATACTGTAACATATTTCATTTTTATGTTTAAAGGAAGCGCTAAATCCCTTAAAAACATCAAAGATCCCTCCCTTCCCGGAGGGTAAAATACGACACCTATAATTATCAGAAAATGTACTGCCTTAATTCTTTAAATAAGTTAATCCAATTCCTAATGGATGCGAGAATATATTTACACTCACCTTATAGTTAAAAGATGAGACGATCAGCCCAGTAGGTTGCATCTTAATGCCCTAACTTCTTTATTGTCAGAGCTAATGGCACTAATATATACCCAGAGAAACCTTAATTTCCGTAGCCTCCTCTTGTATGTGAATGGTGCACAATACAAGATGAAAATTAAACACATGTGCATCACATGGGTGTCTTAATAAAGATACCCAGATGTTTCACATGTCTCAATCTTCGAGTGGTGAAGGTGTAGGTGTCACCAGGCGTAGAGTAACTAGTCTAGGGTTTAAACACAGGTTAATACTGTATCGTCTTAACTTAGTGTGATTTCATCAGTATTTATCTCCGAGTTTTCTGATATGCTGTGTGTTTCATTAGTACAGTTTTATAATACAAAATATTAGTACAATTTTTGTAATAAAAAATGGAGATAACAGGCTACTCGAAATTTATTTAAATATTCTCCTGAGACGAAGTAGAAGTAATAAATCTTATCCTGAGGCGAAGTAGAGGTAATAAATATTGTCCTGAGATGCCGTAGAAGTAATACATCTTGCACTGAGAAGAAGTAGAGGTAATAAATGAACAATTACAATGGCAGGAATTTCTTGAAAAGCTCAGTTTGATGCGGACAGGATACTTCGGTTTCGGGAAGAACTTCCACTGCAGAATGCTGAACTGCTGGAAGTTTCCCATGACGATGCAAAGACTCACTTTCACAAAATCTCCAAGCATCACTTTGTTATATTTAGCAATACTGGAGGAATTAACATTATGTTACTGCTCTAGTCTATGTGAAATTGTTGGGAATAAATGCTGGTTTTGCTTCCCTGTCGTTTTTCATCACGCAGGATGAGTTCATACATGTGGCAATAGTTTTGTGCAAAGATTAATGAACCTGGAATTTTATGGAACTAAAACTTTGGGCAGCTTTAAATTTAGGTTAGGTAAATACATGAGTGAGAGGGGTTGGAAGCATGCCTAGTATGAGCCAGTAGGCTTGTTGCAGTGTTCCTCCTTATGTTCTTATGTTAATTGTTCTTAGGTGATGTTGAATCCCTGGGGTGTCTAGAGGGTGCCACTCTGTCACCCTTGAGGAATTCGAGAAATCTGATGCCGAGGATGTTGCCATTGATTGACGAATACTGAAAGTCATATATAGTACAATAATGCAAAAGAGCTCCCCTTGCAACATTGCACAGCTCTGATGACGCACTGAGAAGTGTGAAAGTACTTGAGCTTGAGATTTCCAACCTCCCATCCCTGTGATTGGTCTTGCATAGTAGAATAAGTAGATCAACATAAATATTGGTTGTATTAATGAAATTTATTGCTAACATGATTTTCTATATAAATGAATTCACTTTAAGGATTTTCCTGCTGATAGGGATGATGGCAGGATGATTCCAGTTCAGTAATATATCCAAGCTGACTCCCACTTTTACTTTGAAGTAATATTTGCACTTGATGTAATCATTACTTCATTGTGGGCCATTGTGCATTGTGGGTCAGATTGAGAGAACGTTATCTAAACATTCTGCCGTGTACCTACAGATGCCACCCAAATAATTGTTATCAGTATATGTGACACAGTCGCTTATTACCAGTACACATTCGACCCAATAACTTCTACCTACAGTACAACGACTGTACTGCTCACGGCTATTACAGCTTCTTCGAATACCACAGCAATGTTGGGATTACAAACTACACGCTAACATTAAACATTTTACCTCCCAACACTAACAACACCATAAATGAACAATATCCTCCTTAATGTCATTATTGCTGTCATCTTCATCATTATCTCTGTCATCTCCATCGCCATTATCATGAGCTTCCTCCTCTGCATCGTCTTCCAGATTGTCTTTTGTTACGCGGTTAAAACAACTGCGCGGTCGTTAACATTTGCATAAACACGAAATAGGAAAGATGAGCAGCTGTACATTCACATCCTTTCTTTATGGTTTACACAGATCAGATAGGAGAGGTTGGTCATTGCTGCAGCTGCAGTCCACCAAGTTCTGGACCTCTGGCGGTGAAACGTCAACATCGTGAGGTAGACACCACAAAATGCCTTGACAAGCTTGTTCTTCCACCCAAATTTCGCTGGATCAAAATCTGGAGAATCCTTACCCCTCAGGGAAGGTTCCTTGATGTTGGTGAGGGGCTCTTGATTTAGGGAATTGGATCTGTGCTCCAGTTCCCCGAATTAAGCCTGAATGCCTTCCACTTCCCCCCCCCCAGGGCCTGTATAATCCTACGAGTTTAGCGCTTCCCCTTGTTTATAATAATATAATAATATTGCAGGATCCTCATTCGGAGCATCCCATCATGTGCACTGTAGCCAAGTGAGCAGTGTAACCACGTAAGCAGTGTAACACGTGAGCAGTGTAACCACGTAAGCAGTGTAATCACGTGAGCAGTGTAACCACGTAAGCAGTGCAACCACGTAAGCAGTGTAACCACGCAAGCAGTGTAATCACGTAAGCAGTGTAACCACGTAAGCAGTGTAACCACGTAAGCAGTGTAACCACGTAAGCAGTGTAACCACGTAAGCAGTGTAACCACGTAAGCAGTGTAATCACGTGAGCAGTGTAGCCATATGAGTGGTATATTATTATAATCAACGGGAAGCGCTAAACCCGTAGGAATATACAGCGCCTGGGGGGGATGTGGAAGGTATTCAGGCTTAATTCAGGGAACTGGAGCACAAATCCAATTCCCTAGATCAAGAGCCCCTCACCAACATCAAGGAACCTCCCTTGAGGAGATGAGTGGTATAGCCAAAAGAGCAGTGTAGTCACACCAACAGTGTAACGACGGGAGTGGCACCACAGAGATGCAGTGAGAGGAGAGTGGCACCGCTGCCTCCCCGGTGAGAGGAGAGTGGCACCGCTGCCTCCCCGCCGCAGTGCCACAGCAACAACAAACTTACACCACAAAACAAATCGATATTAAAATGGCGATAGTTTTAAAATATAATTGAAGCTCAACACAGAAATACCCCCAGCACGCGTTGCGTTTCATTTAATGTTAATGAGAAATTTTATGGCAATTAATAGATTAATTACCAGTAACAACATTAGTGAGACTGAACTTACCGGACAAAATTTAATTAATTTCAAGCGAACAGAAATGCAAAGTTATCAACAATAAATTCACGTACTGAGTTGAACTATTCGTTTTATAGAGATAAATATATATAAAAGTTTCAGAGTACGGGAAAAGAGGGATGGCTCACCAAAATTCCGGTTGGTATTTCAATATAGGCAAAATGGTAATAAAAATTAATGGACATTATTTGATTATGAATCCATATTGCCGGCATATTGCCACAGTGTCAACATCAGAGTTTTTTGTCAAAATATTTTCACAGAAATTTCGGACTTTATTATTGCATTGCCCTGTTTTAAATTAGGCGTTTCCCGAGGGACGAGGCGCCAGCGACGGCGTCATTACTGTGGTCTGGCCGCTGTATAAGGGATTACTGTGTGTGTGTGTGTGTGTGTGTGTGTGTGTGTGTGTGTGTGTGTGTGTGTGTGTGTGTGTGTAAGAAGGATTATGAACTGATCCCACTACACCCTCTGACAAGAGCCTCTAGTTTAACCACTCGGCTACGGCCGTTAAAATCCTTCTCTTTGACTGGTGTTGTAAAGGCCTCCAGCTGATGCCCAATTTCCCTTTTTTAAAGAAAGAAATAACTTCACACGCGCTTCTGAATTATATCGTATTTCATATGTCCATGAAATATGATTTCGCAGTTTCGTGAAGGTAATAAATGATTTCAAACTGCAATAGGGATCCATCTAGAAACTTTCTAATTAATGATGTTAGAGTAACCATTTGGCACTCACAGTGTTTCTCAATCTTGTCCAAGTGAGTAAAGGTATGAGATGGATGTGGTGAGTAACCCTAAAGAATACAGTCTTTTAAGACCTAATAGTTTTTATGGTTAAATTTGTGTATTCATCTCTCAGTCCAGGCAGAGTAGATAACAGTCGCTACGAGTCGTTGAAAATGACAGACAAATGACTGCGTATCTGTTCACGTAATTGGACTCGTGTTACATATGGATATCAGAATGTAATACGTATGAAAGTCCAATTACGGGAACCCGATTGGGCACCTAATACAAACAATGTAAATACTGGTATCTGGTATCCTCATAAAACATCAAAGAATAGGGTAAAATGTGACAGGAATATATGCGCGGTTAGTAACCGCACCTCTGCTTGACAGATCCTTGAAAAATACCTACCAATCAAAAGAAAACATACTTCCTGTAATTAATACTGTAGAGAGCAGAGGGAGCAATATTACGTATATGTGTATACTTCCACACATATTTATTGAGATGGATTTAGAGAAACTCGCCAGAGGAGCAACACAGAACTCGGCGTAGGAATAAATCTCACTATGAAACACTTTTAGAAAAGTGTTGTCGCATGGAAATACGAATTAAAAAGACACTGCGATGAGCTAAAATATCATATACAAAGTATAAAAATATTTAGAGCCAAAATACCTTATGTAAAGTATGAGCGTCACTGATCCCGATCGCAAGAACTATGGTTTAACATAGAAACATAAAAATTCACTGAGAACCACTGATGGCTTGTGTACAAAGATCTGTGGAAATACTGTGACAACACAACAGCGATATCTCTTCATACACACTGCAAACTATGTGGACGCCCTGATTCATATTCACTACCGCACTGTATATTTGACAGTAACAATGGAGATTCCTCATTGAGGCAGCAACTTGCATTTCTTCTCAGTTCTCAACCGGTATTTGATGTCAATAGAGAAGTATAAACATCAGTTGTAATTAATAACCCAATTATACCTCTTCATATTATTTAAATTTCTTGCAATACTGACATTTTTAACTTTTATAACAGTATTATGAACATATTTTTTAACATTATTTATGTTATGGGGCAAATTAGTCTACATACTAGGATGTTAGGTCAGGACTACCATGCATTTATCCCAGATACGTCAATGTGATGTCACATTAAGCAGGTGGAATGTCAATGGGTGGAATGTTAATAGGATGAACATTAGTAGGCGGAATGACATTTGGTTGATTTTCAGCAGGTGGAATGCTAAGTTGGTGAATTGTTTGTTGAGAAAAATCACAATTGTGACGTAAGTCTCTTTGTTTTCTTATGAAGTATTAAAGACATTTAATAAATTGTAAATTGCTTTGTGCAATGTCATTGTTAGACATTAAATATGTATATTAACCACATCAAAGTTTACCCTATGACTAGCGAATGCTTGTGTGTACTAATGTCTCATGAACTCGTGTGGGTGATAACTTCTTTGGATGACGACGTCCGTGGATGATGTCTCGCTTGGGGGAGTAGTTTTACATCGAAATATCTAATATCTGTTGTCATTGTTTATAAATAAATTCCTGTACTTCTTTAGATAATGAACTAAATGGTCAGATGTTAGTTTAAGCTTGGCGAGGCACCTGAACACATGCAGTCACATATTTAATGTATTTCTAACGTTTGTGTGGCACTCGAAAGTCTGGCCAGGGAATTATGTGCTATATTCGCGATTGGTGTTTCTTTGAATCATGTCAGGAATACATGCAGCACCAATCACGTCCCTCCACACAAACTGTACTACTATACAACATCACTTCCCCCAACTACACAAATTACGGAACATCAATACCCAGAACCACACACCCCATCACTCTTCACAGCCCCATGAAGTACCACACATCACTCTCTACAGCCAAACAACCGTACATCTAGTTCACGCTCCCCAACCACACAACACTCTCTCAAGTAAATAATTTTCCTCAAACACCATTACTCTCCACTACCGCACAACTTTCTGTACAACAGAAAAAGTCGAAGAACCAACGATAACAAATGCAGCAGCAAGAAGGCCAGGAAAAAAAATAGAAAGAGGAAAAAGTTTATCATTTCAGTTCTCCAAGATTCTGTGGTGAACAGCAGCTGAAGTAAACTTGGGTTGTATTCCCCACAAACTTATACCCTCAACACTCACGCTCTCCCGAGTGTTGCCCAGCATTAAGAAAGTTGGCTAAATTATGATCGCTGTCTTGCATTTTGTGGAGGTGTTGTCTGGCTTGTGGGAGAACCCTCAGTTAACATGGTTAGTTACGGCGCCTAGTGACAGCCTGACAACCTCTCTTCCTCCTCCTCCATTGTTGTTTCTTATTTGCTTAAACCATTTTCTCTACATTCGCCGGGTTGGTTAGGTTGCAACAGGTTTACGGCAGTTTACCAAATGCAACATACATTAGCACGAGTGTAATGATTCTTAGGAGTAAAGTGTTGGTTCCTGGTGACCACCTGATGACCACCTAGTGACCACCTAGTGACCACCCTTTACGCAGAGTATATTTGACTGAAAGAAGATACCTGTGTCATCACAACTTCGCATAGTGGACCAAGGCAGTTTCTGCTTGTCATCGTATATAATGAGCGTTCGAATTCTAAAGAATTGGTGATTTATTTGATTTGTCGTTCCTTTCATGAGAAGAAAATTTCTGTTTATTTTCGAAAGCACTGTTAGGACCAAATGTGTTTCGGTCGCTGCTGGATTTGAGACAGGTATTCCCGGTACCAACAAGTCCAGCCCCCTTCTACTACAATGCGCGCGAACGGAATAGTACAGAGTGCAGGATTTCTAATGCAGTTAACCGTCACAAGAAATATTCAAAGGTATATAATGGAAACTTAAACTCCCTTCAGTAAAAATGTCAAATCGCCACCCTAAATAAGACCAACTTCGAAAATTTGAAGACAAACAGAAAAGTGATTCTCCAGTTACCACACAAAGAATGTCTCGAAAAAGCATTAGGCCTTGAAGATGAAGTCGCTGCGCAGCTAGATGATCAGGTTATCGGTGTTGAAGGTTTGATGCTGATCAGACGAGTCATTCACAAATGATCACATGAAAACCAGTAATCAAATATTCCGGGTTTCTTAAATACAGCTGGCAAATGGGTAGCTACACATCTCAGAATCAATTTAAACCTTACTTAAAAGTTTAAAGTTTGAAGCAAATCTGAAGCATTCTCTAGTTTTTGCACAAGAATCTGATGTTTAATAACACTGGTAAGTTTAAGTTTACACAACCCAAAATTTATGCGAAATTTAGAGGCAAACTTACCGGCGTCAAATGCTGGAAACAGACTAGAAAATGCATTTTCCAATTATCGCACAGAATCAAACAATTTCAAGTTTATTACATATGTTAGTAAATTGGATTTTTTTTCCTTCAAAGCCTAAAGCTGAACGATACGATCCTTTATAAATGATACGTCAGCCAATAAAAATTGAAGCTGTTCAGAAAAGTTTGTCCTAGTTATTTCTCGGTAAATAACACATCATTGACATTTACAATAAAAATCCCAACTTCTTCTAACTAGGATATACCAGTGTTAAACGTTGAAGTCTATCTCAGAAGACTTTCTCAAGTTATCACATAGAAACCAAAATCAGAAATGGTCTACCATACAAGGACAGTTGAGGGACTCGAGTAAAATTTTACAGTCCAGCAACAAAATCAAAGGTTACTTTCAGTGAGATTCATCAGTGTTGATTGAAAGCGATTGATCAAACATTCACCAATTATCATATTGAAACCAGTGTTTCTCTTTACGCGACTTCAAATAAAATTGACAGATTGTCATTTACACAGCCCATGATCAAAACAAAAATTTATCTTAATAAGATATAGAAGAGTTTAGGGTTTGACCTTGATCAGAAGAGGCATTCTCCAGTTCAAGGGAATCATTTGGTAAAACCCAGCAGCGCTGAAACCCTAAAGTCCATCAGAAAAGTGGAGTTCGTCATTTACTGCTCGGCATTCAAATTTCACGTTTATTAAGAATGTTGGGAACTTAAAATTTGTATCGACAAGGCTACATTACGTACATCAGATATTAAAGATTGAAACTAGTCACAGAAAGCATTCTCAAGTTACTCCACACAAATTCTACGATATTTTTGAAAATAAAAATGGCAAATTAGCGGCAATACACTCCATTTTTAATCCAAACCTTCTTCTAAATAGGATACCACAATGAAGAGGTTCTCTCAAGTTAATGCACACTATTTCCGGTAATGGTTTCTACATAACCGGAATGCAGCAACAGCGTAAGACATTATTACGTGAGCCTTTGTCCCTTGTCAATCTGCAGTGAAAACTTGACGATCGGGCGAGACATTTTCGAGTAATGAACGGAAAAAAAAAGTCGGGGGGAGAAAATGAAGGTAACCCCCTTGAAGGTACCCATTGTGGATACTTAGTTTTTTACATCCAGGGCCTGGGGAAATGGGAGGAAATCCATTTCGATGTGAGGAAGGGGAAGCCAGTTCATATTCTATAGAGTGAGAGCCCTTCTGAGCCTTGAAAGGCTGGGAAGTTTTGTCTCAAGATATTGCTCGAATTTGTCTGTTTTTGAGTGACTAATTGTCCAGCACTTCCCTACAGTTGACAGAGTATTGTGCCTAGACTGCTCTTTGTATTTTTTATATATTTTTATTTACTTTGTGAATAAAAAGAAGATAATCTCTGGAAACCATGCAGTCAACTGCAGCTCATGAAAACAGAAATGCGCTGCACTGCGTTTAATGGATCATTCAAATTACATATTGAATTTTCAAGAATGATTGTTTTAAACTAAAAGGCATTACTATATTTTGCAGCGTTTAACAAACTAATGGAAGGAAAGGCATGTTTGGGTAGCGTGAGTGAGCTGGACTATAATGTACGGACAATCACTTATGAAGCCGAGTAACTCACTCAAAATGGCTTGGCCACCCAAAATTATTTGGCGACCCTGGGGTAAGAGCTACTGATTCATACTATGCAACACAGCTCTTGTCATGCTATACGTGATCTAATGATTTCCTACTCCTCTAATTATTTTCTTCGTGTTGATAAAAATGCGTTAAACATATATAGGCTATTTTGCGCTACAATTTTGATATCTCACAAGCTATGTGATTCTCCAGCCTACTGCCAGAGTCGCTTGTTTTTACTTTACGTGGAAGTAATAACATTTGTCACTGTTAGTATACGAGGTAATTCTCATTTTATGAGTGGAGTGATGAACGATTTATCTGAAGCTGTATCTACGAGGCATGTGTGGTGTATTCACGAGGTCTGTGTGTAGTGTATTCACGAGGTCTGTGTGTAGTGTATTCACGAGGTCTGTGTGTAGTGTATTCACGAGGTCTGTGCTTGGTGTATCCACGAGGTCTGTGCGTGGTGTATCCACGAGGTCTGTGTGTGGTGTATCCACGAGGTCTGTGCGTGGTGTATTCACGAGGTCTGTGTGTGGTGTATCCACGAGGTCTGTGTGTGGTGTATCCACGAGGTGTGTGTGTGGTGTATCCACGAGGTCTGTGTGTGGTGTATCCACGAGATCTGTGTGTGGTGTATCCACGAGGTCTGTGTGTGGTGTATCCACGAGGTCTGTGTGTGGTGTATCCACGAGGTCTGTGTGTGGTGTATCCAAGAGGTCTGTGTGTGGTGTATCCACGAGGTCTGTGTGTGGTGTATCCACGAGGTCTGTGTGTGGTGTATTCACGAGGTCTGTGTCTGGTGTATCCACGAGGTCTGTGCGTGGTGTATCCACGATTTATGTGTGTGGTGTATCCACGAGGTCTGTGTGTGATGTATCCACGAGGTCTGTGTGTGGTGTATCCACGAAGTCTGTGTGTGGTGTATCCACGAGGTCTGTGTGTGGTGTATCCACGAGGTCTGTGTGTAGTGTATTCACGAGGTCTGTGCGTAGTGTATCCACGATTCATGTGTGTGGTGTATCCACGAGGTCTGTGTGTGATGTATCTACGAGGTCTGTGTGTGGTGTATCCACGAAGTCTCTGTGTGGTGTATCCACAAGGTCTGTGTGTGGTGTATCCACGAGGTCTGTGTGTGGTGTATCCACGAGGTCTGTGTGTGATGTATCTACGAGGTCTGTGTGTGGTGTATCCACGAGGTCTGTGTGTGGTGTATCCACGAGGTCTGTGTGTGGTGTATCCACGAGGTCTGTGTGTGGTGTATCCACGAGGTCTGTGTGTGATGTATCTACGAGGTCTGTGTGTGGTGTATCCACGAGGTCTGTGTGTGGTGTATCCACGAGGTCTGTGTGTGATGTATCTACGAGGTCTGTGTGTGGTGTATCCACGAGGTCTGTGTGTGGTGTATCCACGAGGTCTGTGTGTGATGCACTACGAGGTCTGTGTGTGAAGTATCCACGAGGTCTCTGTGTGGTGTATCCACAAGGTCTGTGTGTGGTGTATCCACGAGGTCTGTGTGTGGTGTATACACGGTCTATGTAGTGTATAAATGAGGTCTATATCGTGTCGTCATTTAAAAAAAAAAACAATGAGTTGAAGAACAGTTTGGGTTCCCTCATGAAAAAATTGTTGGCCCTGTAGCTGAGTCAATGTAACTCTGGGCCTCCATTTGCAAGGACTGCTCTTTGACCTTAAGTGCCCCTTGCATAATGTTTTTCACCGCATTTTCTACGTTTTTCATTTAATGCGCTACGTTTTCTTTTCGACTGGATTTGCTACATTTTCCACTAGATTTGCAACGTATTTCACTGGATTTCCACGAATGTGTGATCTCGACTTACATTATCAACTAAAATGTTTCGTGACCACCAGGTTTGTTTAGCACATGAGTGATCGGTGAGGGAGCGACGACATTCACCAGCAACAGTCACTTTTAGACAATGGTTTAGCAAACACGCACTTGGCAAGAAGTAATTGCTCAGTAGCCATGCAGTCCAACTTAACTTCACTGCGCTGCAAAAATTCCGGCAAATAAATTTAATCCTTGAGTCCCTGTACAGTAATTTTATTTTGATTGATTTAGTCTTCATATTATGAATATATTAAATATATATATATATATATATATATATATATATATATATATATATATATATATTATATATATATATATATATATATATATTATATATATATAATATAATAATATATATATATATATATATATATATATATATATTTATATATATATATATATATATAATATATATATATATATATATATATATATATATATATATAATATATATATATATATATATATATATATATATATATAGGTAGTAGGTTGGTAGACAGCAACCACCCAGGGAAGTACTACCGTCCTGCCAGATGACTGTGAAACAAAAACCTGTAACTGTTTTGCATGATGGTAGGATTGCTGGTTTCTTTTTCTGTCTCATAAACACGCTAAGATAACAGGGATATCTTGCTACTCCTACTTACACTTTGGTCACACTTCACAGACACGCACATGCATATATATATATACATACATCTAGGTTTTTCTCCTTTTTCTAAATAGCTCTTGTTCTTTTTTATTTCTTCTATTGTCCATGGGGAAGTGGAAAAGAATCTTTCCTCCGTAAGCCATGCGTGTCGTATGAGGCGACTAAAATGCCGGGAGCAATGGGCTAGTAACCCCTTCTCCTGTATACAATTACTAAAAAAGAGAAGAAGAAAAACTTTATAAAACTGGGTTGCTTAAATGTGCGTGGATGTAGTGCGGATGACAAGAAACAGATGATTGCTGATGTTATGAATGAAAAGAAGTTGGATGTCCTGGCCCTAAGCGAAACAAAGCTGAAGGGGGTAGGAGAGTTTTCAGTGGGGGGAAACAAATGGGATTAAATCTGGAGTATCTGAGAGAGTTAGAGCAAAGGAAGGGGTAGCAGTAATGTTAAATGATCAGTTATGGAAGGAGAAAAGAGAATATGAATGTGTAAATTCAAGAATTATGTGGATTAAAGTAAAGGTTGGATGCGAGAAGTGGGTCATAATAAGCGTGTATGCACCTGGAGAAGAGAGGAATGCAGAGGAGAGAGAGAGATTTTGGGAGATGTTAAGTGAATGTATAGGAGCCTTTGAACCAAGTGAGAGAGTAATTGTGGTAGGGGACTTGAATGCTAAAGTAGGAGAAACTTTTAGAGAGGGTGTGGTAGGTAAGTTTGGGGTGCCAGGTGTAAATGATAATGGGAGCCCTTTGATTGAACTTTGTATAGAAAGGGGTTTAGTTATAGGTAATACATATTTTAAGAAAAAGAGGATAAATAAGTATACACGATATGATGTAGGGCGAAATGACAGTAGTTTGTTGGATTATGTATTGGTAGATAAAAGACTGTTGAGTAGACTTCAGGATGTACATGTTTATAGAGGGGCCACAGATATATCAGATCACTTTCTAGTTGTAGCGACACTGAGAGTAAAAGGTAGATGGGATACAAGGAGAATAGAAGCATCAGGGAAGAGAGAGGTGAAGGTTTATAAACTAAAAGAGGAGGCAGTTAGGGTAAGATATAAACAGCTATTGGAGGATAGATGGGCTAATGAGAGCATAGGCAATGGGGTCGAAGAGGTATGGGGTAGGTTTAAAAATGTATGTGTTAGAGTGTTCAGCAGAAGTTTGTGGTTACAGGAAAGTGGGTGCAGGAGGGAAGAGGAGCGATTGGTGGAATGATGATGTAAAGAGAGTAGTAAGGAGAAAAAGTTAGCATATGAGAAGTTTTTACAAAGTAGAAGTGATGCAAGGAGGGAAGAGTATATGGAGAAAAAGAGAGAAGTTAAGAGAGTGGTGAAGCAATGTAAAAAGAGAGCAAATGAGAGAGTGGGTGAGATGTTATCAACAAATTTTGTTGAAAATAAGAAAAAGTTTTGGAGTGAGATTAACAAGTTAAGAAAGCCTAGAGAACAAATGGATTTGTCAGTTAAAAATAGGAGAGGAGAGTTATTAAATGGAGAGTTAGAGGTATTGGGAAGATGGAAGGAATATTTTGAGGAATTGTTAAATGTTGATGAAGATAGGGAAGCTGTGATTTCGTGTATAGGGCAAGGAGGAATAACATCTTGTAGGAGTGAGGAAGAGCCAGTTGTGAGTGTGGGGGAAGTTCATGAGGCAGTAGGTAAAATGAAAGGGGGTAAGGCAGCCGGGATTGATGGGATAAAGATAGAAATGTTAAAAGCAGGTGGGGATATAGTTTTGGAGTGGTTGGTGCAATTATTTAATAAATGTATGGAAGAGGGTAAGGTACCTAGGGATTGGCAGAGAGCATGCATAGTTCCTTTGTATAAAGGCAAAGGGGATAAAAGAGAGTGCAAAAATTATAGGGGGATAAGTCTGTTGAGTGTACCTGGTAAAGTGTATGGTAGAGTTATAATTGAAAGAATTAAGAGTAAGACGGAAATAGGATAGCAGATGAACAAGGAGGCTTTAGGAAAGGTAGGGGGTGTGTGGACCAGGTGTTTACAGTGAAACATATAAGTGAACAGTATTTAGATAAGGCTAAAGAGGTCTTTGTGGCATTTATGGATTTGGAAAAGGCGTATGACAGGGTGGATAGGGGGGCAATGTGGCAGATGTTGCAAGTGTATGGTGTAGGAGGTAGGTTACTGAAAGCAGTGAAGAGTTTTTACGAGGATAGTGAGGCTCAAGTTAGAGTATGTAGGAAAGAGGGAAATTTTTTCCCAGTAAAAGTAGGCCTTAGACAAGGATGTGTGATGTCACCGTGGTTGTTTAATATATTTATAGATGGGGTTGTAAGAGAAGTAAATGCGAGGGTCTTGGCAAGAGGCGTGGAGTTAAAAGATAAAGAATCACACACAAAGTGGGAGTTGTCACAGCTGCTCTTTGCTGATGACACTGTGCTCTTGGGAGATTCTGAAGAGAAGTTGCAGAGATTGGTGGATGAATTTGGTAGGGTGTGCAAAAGAAGAAAATTAAAGGTGAATACAGGAAAGAGTAAGGTTATGAGGATAACAAAAGGATTAGGTGATGAAAGATTGAATATCAGATTGGAGGGAGAGAGTATGGAGGAGGTGAACGTATTCAGATATTTGGGAGTGGACGTGTCAGCGGATGGGTCTATGAAAGATGAGGTGAATCATAGAATTGATGAGGGAAAAAGAGTGAGTGGTGCACTTAGGAGTCTGTGGAGACAAAGAACTTTGTCCTTGGAGGCAAAGAGGGGAATGTATGAGAGTATAGTTTTACCAACGCTCTTATATGGGTGTGAAGCGTGGGTGATGAATGTTGCAGCGAGGAGAAGGCTGGAGGCAGTGGAGATGTCATGTCTGAGGGCAATGTGTGGTGTGAATATAATGCAGAGAATTCGTAGTTTGGAAGTTAGGAGGAGGTGTGGGATTACCAAAACTGTTGTCCAGAGGGCTGAGGAAGGGTTGTTGAGGTGGTTCGGACATGTAGAGAGAATGGAGCGAAACAGAATGACTTCAAGAGTGTATCAGTCTGTAGTGGAAGGAAGGCGGGGTAGGGGTCGGCCTAGGAAGGGTTGGAGGGAGGGGGTAAAGGAGGTTTTGTGTGCGAGGGGCTTGGACTTCCAGCAGGCATGCGTGAGCGTGTTTGATAGGAGTGAATGGAGACAAATGGTTTTTAATACTTGACGTGCTGTTGGAGTGTGAGCAAAGTAACATTTATGAAGGGATTCAGGGAAACCGGCAGGCCGGACTTGAGTCCTGGAGATGGGAAGTACAGTGCCTGCACTCTGAAGGAGGGGTGTTAATGTTGCAGTTTAAAAACTGTAGTGTAAAGCACCCTTCTGGCAAGACAGTGATGGAGTGAATGATGGTGAAAGTTTTTCTTTTTCGGGCCACCCTGCCTTGGTGGGAATCGGCCGGTGTGATAATAAAAAATATATATATATATATATATATATATATATATATATATATATATGTGTGTGTGTGTGTGTGTGTGTGTGTGTTGTGTGTGTGTGTGTGTGTGTGTGTGTGTGTGTGTCATGCCGAATAGGCAAAACTTGCAATTTTGGCTTAAATAGCAACGCTCTTTTTGCCGAATAAGGCAAGCAAAAATTTGTGTATGCAATAATTTCGCAAAAATATTTCTGAACCTAAAAAAAAAATGTATTTTATTGTGTTTGTTTATTATAAAATTATTGTAAAATTATCTCAAATATATTTAGTTGGATGAGGCTAAATTAAACTGCGCTTGTTATAATAAGGTTAGGTAAGTTTTCTAAGATTCTTTTGGTACAAAATTATTAAATTTTACATTAACATAAATGAAAAAAATATATTACACGTATAACATAATTTTTTTAGAAGGACTTAATTTTATATATATATACATTACGAATTTACTCTCCAGTTTTGAAAATGAGAAGAAAACTAAAAAAAAGAGATGATGAAAGTAATAATATAGAAAGTGATACTGAAATTCTGTTTCGTTATTAAACATAATTGAAAAATTTATACAAAAGACCACAGTAGAATCAGAGAATATTTATGAAGAAGACGTTAAGTTAACTGGTGTTAGAGTAGTGGCAAGGTAGTGGTGGCAGGGTAGTGGTGGTAGGGTAGTGGTGGTAGGGTAGTGGTGGCAAGGCAGTGGTGGCAGGGTAGTGGTGGCAGGGTAGTGGTGGCAGGGTAGTGGTGGCAAGGCAGTGGTGGCAGGGTAGGGGTGGCAGGGTAGTGGTGGCAGGGTAGTGGTGGCAAGGCAGTGGTGGCAGGGTAGTGGTGGTAGGGTAGTGGTGGCAAGGTAGTGGTGGCAAGGCAGTGGTGGCAGGGTAGTGGTGGCAGGGTAGTGGTGGCAAGGCAGTGGTGGCAGGGTAGTGGTGGTAGGGTAGTGGTGGTAAGGCAGTGGTGGCAGGGTAGTGGTGGTAGGGTAGTGGTGGTAGGGTAGTGGTGGCAAGGCAGTGGTGGCAGGGTAGTGGTGGCAGGGTAGTGGTGGCAAGGCAGTGGTGGCAGGGTAGTGGTGGTAGGGTAGTGGTGGCAAGGCAGTGGTGGCAGGGTAGTGGTGGTAGGGTAGTGGTGGTAGGGTAGTGGTGGCAAGGCAGTGGTGGCAGGGTAGTGGTGGCAGGGTAGTGGTGGTAAGGCAGTGGTGGCAGGGTAGTGGTGGTAGGGCAGTGGTGGCAAGGCAGTGGTGGCAGGGTAGTGGTGGCAGGGTAGTGGTGGCAAGGCAGTGGTGGCTGGGTAGTGGTGGCAGGGTAGTGGTGGTAGAGTAGTAGTGGCAAGGTAGTGGTGGCAGGGTAGTGGTGGCAGGGTAGTGGTGGTAGAGTAGTAGTGGCAAGGTAGTGGTGGCAGGGTAGTGGTGGTAGAGTAGTAGTGGCAAGGTAGTGGTGGCAGGGTAGTGGTGGTAGGGTAGTGGTGGCAAGGCAGTGGTGGCAAGGTAGTGTTGCAGGGTAGTGGTGGTAGGGTAGTGGTGGCAAGGCAGTGGTGGCAAGGTAGTGGTGGCAGGGTAGTGGTGGTAGGGTAGTGGTGGCAAGGCAGTGGTGGCAGGGTAGTGGTGGCAGGGTAGTGGTGGTAGAGTAGTAGTGGCAAGGTAGTGGTGGCAGGGTAGTGGTGGTAGGGTAGTGGTGGTAGAGTAGTAGTGGCAAGGTACTGGTGGCAGGATAGTGGTGGCAGGGTAGTGGTGGTAGAGTAGTAGTGGCAAGGTAGTGGTGGCAGGGTAGTGGTGGTAGAGTAGTAGTGGCAAGGTAGTGGTGGTAGGGTAGTGGTGGTAGAGTAGTAGTGGGCAAGGTAGTGGTGGTAGGGTAGTTATAGCAGGGTAGTGGTGGTAGAGTAGTAGTGGCAAGGTAGTGGTGGTAGGGTAGTGGTGGCAGGGTAGTGGTGGTAGAGTAGTAGTGGCAGGATAGTGGTGGTAGGGTAGTGGTGGTAGAGTAGTGGTGGCAGGGTAGTGGTGGAATAGTAGTGGCGGCAGGGTAGTGGTGGTATAGTAGTGGCGGCAGGGTAGTGGTGGTATAGTAGTGGCAGGGTAGTGGTGGTAGAGTAGTAGTGGCAGGGTAGTGGTGGTAGAGTAGTAGTGGCAGGGTAGTGGTGGTAGAGTAGTAGCGGCAGGGTAGTGGTGGAATAGCAGTGGCGGCAGGGTAGTGGTGGTATAGTAGTGGCGGCAGGGTATGTGGTGGTATAGTAGTGGCAGGGTAGTGGTGGTAGAGTAGTAGTGGCAGGGTAGTGGTGGTAGAGTAGTAGTGGCAGGGTAGTGGTGGTAGAGTAGTAATGGCAAGGCAGTGGTGGCAGGGTAGTGTTGGCAAGGAAGTGGTAGAGTAGTAGAAGCAAGGTAGTGGTGGCAGAGACGTGGTATAGTAGGGGGTAAGGAAGTGAAATAGTCGTGGTGTTTGGGAAAGTAGCATAAAAGGGCACTGGAGACGTAGTAATTGAGGAAGGAGTGATGTAGTAGGTACTAGTGACAATGATATATTGGTGTATTAGTAATTATAGGGAAGGGGTAAAGTAATATTTTGTGTGTGGCAGAGTAGTGTAGTAGAGAAATGGCTATACAGAGGTGGAAAAGTTACGATGGAAAAGTATTGTTCAGGGTTGTAGTGGTACTTAAATAGTTGTAGCAGCAACAGTAGTTGTAGCAGCAGCAGCAGAAGCAGCAGCAGTAATAGTAGTAGCAAGGCAGAAATGTTAGGGTAGTAGTGGTAGGTAATTGGTGGTAGTAGGATAATGGTAGTGATTGGTAAATGGGGATAGAAGGATAGTAGTGGTGGTACAGAGGTGGAGCAAAAATGTAGTGACAGTATAGCAGTTGTTGAGAATATATTTAACAACACTCTTCTGCTGCTGCAAAAAAGAATCTTTCGTAAGATTCTCTCTTTAAAAAAGGAAAAAATACAGCACTTATATGAATTACTGTAAAAATACAATTCTTACATTACTGTGAAAATACAGCACTTATATTAATTACTGTAAAAAGAAGCGAAAAAAGAAATTAGATGGTGATACACTGTAAGTCAACTGATATATTTCTAACGAGTGTTTAATTATCAGGAAGAGCTTAATACAAGTTCTTTGTAACTAGTTCTTTTTGATTATAATAATAATAATAATAATCTTTGTAACTAGCAAGCAGTAAAAAAAAAGAGAATAAAACGGCATTGTCCAGATAAACTTCATATGTTGTAGGCAAAAGTTATAAATGTAAAATTGTTACATTCGACTTGTCAGGAGGTGGGTGTAAGGGACCCTCACCCCTGCACCTGCCATGTCAGGAAGTAGGTGTGGGTGATTAACAGTCCTGCACCAACCTTATATATATATATATATATATATATATATATATATATATATATATATATATATATATATATATATATATTATATATATATATATATATATATATATATACATTATATATATATATATATATATATATATATATATATTTTATATATATATATATATATATATATATATATATATATATATATATAGTGAGGTGCCGACCAGACCCCTTATATAGCTTCCTTGGATGCTTTACTTTCATAGTTCCTTGATAATGTGAGTAGTCACGAAAGCGCTTGGAATTTCTCTATTCTTTCAGAGTGGTTGTTTTGCATATTCTGAAATCACCTGTTTACTGTGATCTTATTGCATATATATATAATATATATATATATATATATAAAATATATATATATATATATATATATATATATATATATATTATATATAGGCCAAACATTCACAAAATTACAACAGAAAGTAAAACAACATAGGTAACTCAGAGCTACATCTCGAATACTTCGTCCAGCTCCCCTGCGGTGGGCCGAGTGCTCAGAATGCTGCAGGCATTTCCTCTCTGGATCGCAACACTGAGTCTCTGAAAGAGGAAGCTGGTCGCCCTGTGGTCCTTGGTTTCTATGATGAGCTTTTCACCTAGCTCTTTGAGGAACTTTAGAGCACACTTGCCCCATGCTCCAAGGGTCTCCGACCCTATTGCAATGAAGTTATAGCAAGGGGGAAGGTCTTCATATTTTCGGATCTTCTGGGTCTCCCTGTGGCTGGCAGCTCCACCCCCTTCCACTACAGAGTATGGCAAGTAGGTGTCTGCCAATGTGGCAGCACAGGTATAGTCCCAGGCAATCTGCTTTCCATCCTTCCAGGGTAGCATAGTGCCTCCATCAGGACGCTTTTGACATCCATCAGACCTCTGTACTTGGGGTTCCCGTTGAGCTGGGCAACGGGCTGTGGCGAGGCTTCTCTTTATTATATCATTGACCTCCTCATGTCTGGCATACTTCCCTTCTGCTGTGTGACACACGAGACCATGAAGTCCGAATTGATCAGCTGTCGCCCTGCCGCAAATACACCTATGTTCGGTGAGGATGGGGGCGGCTAGGCGAAGAGCAACACCAATCCGAATGGCCTGTGGGTCGAGACGGGTGACCAAGGAGGAATTGGGAACAGCCAACAGGAAATCTCCTGAGTGTGGTGCCTTCACTGCCAGGAGACAAGCTTTGTTCTTTCCTGAAGCATTGGAGAGCATTGTGTTGGGTTTTTTTTCATGATCGGTTTGTCCCAGTGGGACTGTTTGTGCTGTTTGGGGGGAGCTGGTCTACTGGAGGAGTTTGTAAGGGTGTCCCACCGAATCGCTGCTTCAGTAAACCTGGGGTCTTGAGCTCCTACCACATCTCTCAAGCGTTCGGGCACTATCTTCTTGACTAATGCACTGGAAGCCAAACACGAAGACAGAAAAGCAGGTAAAGCAACATGCGTTGCTTTACGCACCCCTATACCTCCCAGTCGCACTGGGAGGGTTGCCTGATCCCATTGCTCATCCTCTAGTAACAGGTTCTGTGCCTTCTTAAAAGTTGATCTCAGGTGTGCGTCATATTCATCGAGTGTTGGGTTGTCAAAAGAAGGTGCACACCTCAAGAAGTAAGTGAGTCTTGGCATAGTAAGACACCTTGTGAGGAGATACAGAGCATCATGGGCATCAAGATCGCTTATTCTCTCCTCCATTCTCATCAGGTCATTCAATTTGTCCCTGAGGAGAGTATCGATGGCCTGATGACCCAGCGGTGCCCCCAAGAGTACTGTTGGACGGAGTTGTAGTTGAGACTTCTGGGAGGATTCTTCGCACAGCATTGATTATTTCCTGGTTTGCTGTGATGATTTCACACTTGGAGGGATTGAGGATGAGTCCCAAGTCTTCTCCCTGTGTTTTCACCAGTTGTAGGTCCCCCACCAGGGACTCTTCAGTACCTGCCAGAGTGCCGTCATCCAGGTACCAGATATTGAGCTCACTGCAAAGGCTGGAAGTTAGTTCTCTTACTGCCAAGCAGAAGAGAAGTGGAGCGAGTGGGTCACCCTGCTGAACACCCTCTGATGATTGAATTTCATGTTCTCCAAACAAAAGAATTGAGGGTTTGCTGTAGCCAGCTGAAATGAAGGGAAAGAGACTGGGGAACCGAACCCGAACAGCTGGCAAAATAGCATCTCTCTTCACCATATTAAAGGCATTTCTAAAATCAAGTTTGATGATATATATATATATATATATATATATATATATATATATATATATATATAATATATATATATATATATATAAATGCTAGATACGGTAAGCTGGATGGAAGATAAATTCTGAGTTGACGGTAGTGGCATTTTGCAGGAAATATTCAAGTAAACTTAATTTAATTAATGTTATAAATTTTCACAAATATTACATTTATTCCCACAATTTTTTTTTGTTTTAGAATTAAATGTGAATTAATAACCAAGCTTTTATCTATAATTAATATTTAAACACACAAATAGGTTTAAGAAGACTATAAAATATCAATTTCATTTAATAAGTTTTGCAACTCACGACAGAAAACCTAACACCGAGAGGTGTAAGTTCACACTGATAACATATTTTAATCCTTGTATTAGAGAGCAAAGTATTTGTGAATTGGTGGTGAACGTGTTATACGAAGCCTCGTGAAGTCGATGAATTTTAAACTCAATTAACCAACCTAACCAGCTGGCCTCATAAATATATCCGCTTGGCCAATATTTTTTTTCAGTTGCAAACTAGTCGTCTAGTAAGCTAAGTGCAACATCCATCACTATTCCATTCACTAGCCACATCCAAAATGGTACATACATGCTTACATTCCCAAGTGAAAACATGATTTTTGGGTCCTTTCCTGAAATCAATAGTAATAATTATAGACAATACTTTGGTTGAGTACGTAGAGGTAGCTAGGACCGCTAGAGGGTATGATCCACGGTAGACCTAGAATAGGTAGGGCACTGGTTGCAGAGGTTTATTGGTACAACGGTTCGCCACAGACAGAACTGATAAAGCCAATTTGTGGCAAAACTTTGCAGTAGCTCCTCAGAAAAGAAACTAACATGTTGGAACGGTCAACAGAGTTAACCCACGTACGCTAAGACTTGTGCATCATATAACTTAATTTTAACATACGAAAATATGACGTGTACCTACTGTTCATATTTCGACGCATTTAAATATTACAAAGACCAGTACTAGGTTAGCTTACAACGGGAGTTAGATCAACTTAACTTTGCTGCTAATTATACTGTCATAGATAAATTAAAATAGAAGCTTCCGAGCTTTGGAATAGTTCATAACTGTTAGAGCTTTATGGTTCAGTTACGACAGATGTATGTCAACCACACTTGCTCTGTCTCAAGTGATGTTTTGTGAAGACGTGCACGTGAAGGCTTCTCACGTACCCTGCACCTCGTGCTGGATGACCAACAAATGCACGAATCTGCTTGATCTATAGGCTTGAGGAGCCTTCGGACCTCTATTGTGATTTATGGTTGTTGTTTATCACTTGGAATCCAGTTCTTAATCACTTGGCTTACTACTGCTGACCTTAGCAAAATATTTATACCTAATCTCTATTAATGAATATGGCGGGTGAATGGAATGTTTTTTTTATTATAAATACATCGAAAATAAGAATTTAGAAAAATCGTGGAATCTGAATTCAGTGCAATGAATTCTCTACATCTTCTTGCAGGTCATGGGTAATAACATCCTAAAACTAACTTCATTCGTAAATAAACTTTGATAAACGTAACATGGAAAATGGTGTGACAAGTTGAAGATAAGAATCAGCGCAGAAGTGTTTCCGCGAACGGAAAATGGGCAGTCTTGTTATGACTGTAGGATATCATGATGTACTAGCATTCCATGTTGAAAGAAGCTGCATAAGACGTATTCATATACATTTTTAAACTAGTCTACTTACCGACATGTTTTGTACATCATTATGGTGCCCCGGTGGCCTGGTGGCTTCACACACGGAGGGTCCGGATTCGATTCCAGGCGGGTGGAAACTTTTCGACGTGTTTCCTTACACCTATTTATCCTGTTCATCTAGCAGCAAATAGGTACCCGGGTGTTAGTCGACTGGTGTGGGTCGCATCCTGGGGGACAAGATTAAGGATCCCAATGGAAATAAGTTAGACAATCCTCGATGACGCACTGACTTTCTTGGGTTATCCTGGGTGGCTAACCCTCCGGGATAAAAAATCCGAAGAAAATCTTATCTTACTGATAACTATTATTAAACTCTAAATGGACAAAATCATAATAAGGTTTTTGCCGACTGTCTTTTTTTCCTAAATAGTGAGGTTTGTTGTGACTAGTGGGGTTTGTTGTGACTAGTGGGGTTTGTTGTGACTAGTGGAGTTTGTTGTGACTAGTGGGGTTTGTCCTGACTAGCGGGGTTTGCTCTGTGGTGTAATAAGCATCATTATCTATAAGAAACAGTGCCACATATGGATTCTATAGAAGTCTAAAAGAAGGGTTTTGATTCTACCAATAATCATTGGATTACCTCCCTATTTACCGCTGATGACACTTCACTGTTCACTAACTGGTATCTGCAATGAGTGTGTTGCATATATTGATTGTTATCACACATTTGTTTTCATTGCCGTCTTACTGTTTTGTATTTCTGTGAATTCGTTGCTTGCAAGTAGTCAGATCAGGATGAAGAACTGGTCGATGGAACGGATGTTGGGTTGGCATCCCTTCTCAGCAAGAGAAGGAATACTTTTCACAATCTGGATACCAAGCCGTGGCTGCCCCTGTTGGCATTATTTTGGCAAGGGATACTCTCGAACATTTTCACATGTGGCTAAGTTCTGACGGTATTTGTTCATGTTTACAACAGCTAGATATTTGAGGCACTTGACTGAAGAAGGCACCACAACAATCGTTTGTAGCTTTTAGAACTATACTGCCTTAGGAAGCTGAATTCAGTAAAAGGAATTTGTTCCCTTTGCCATATTGTTACTATGTCCGAAGGACACTTCGAAAAGGCTGGCTAGACTGATCACGTGAAAAGTGGTGAAAAATATCTTAAATCTCCCAAAATACTTTGATAAGTTATAAGAAAATAAAGTAATGTCTCATGAAGAAGATCAGGATTTACTTTAATCTCTTGTCTTTCTGCGGAAAAGAATCAGGAAACGTGGCTCAGACGGAGAAAATCAATATTTTTTTTTCTGCAAATTCATTCATCTGAAAGAGATTATTTATCTCAGGCACCATGTATGAAAACTTCCGTCTGAAGTATGAGTCTGGTGAAACAAAGGAAGTCGGCTGTTTGGGGGCTCTGCAGATAACCCTCCTCTTATCACTAGGGAACACGGCTGTCTTTGTTCTCTGTTTTGGTAAAGTTCCACTTTCATTTGTTTCCACATTAACTTCTTCACGTGACCAAGAACTAGAGACATTATCAGGTTATTCAGCCACGCACACCCACACACATTAGCTTTAGTAGAAAAGCAAGTGATGGCAAGAACTAGGAGTAACGTACACGGTAAACTGTTTCTCAAAAAAGGGCTATGAAACATTCCTTTGGCTAGAGTGAAGATCATGAGAGAGCAAGAAGTATGTTTAGCCAAAGGCCAAACAAACTTCTTGCGGCTTAGTACAAGAGGCCATAGTTCAGGGGTTCCATGAAACAGTCGTTACCGACCTGTTTCGAGAGCTCTGGCGACTATAGGTATCGTGCATCTGAAATATACGCCCACACAGTTTTCAATGACTTACGAGATTTAAAAAAAAAATTAGGAAGTCTTTCGGATTTTCAAATTCTCACTCACAGTGAAATATATATATATATATACATATATATATGCATATACATATATATACATATATATACATATATATATATATATATATATATATATATATATATATATATATATATATATATAATATATATATATATATATATGTATATATATATATATATACATATATATTACATATATATATATATATATATATACATATATATATATATATATATATATATATATATATATATATATATATATATATATATATATATATATATATATATTATATATATATACATACTATTACTATCTATATATATATATATATATATATTATATATATATATATATATATATATATATATATATATATATATATATATATATATATATGCAAAATAACCACTCTGAAAGAATAGAGAAATTCAAGCGCTTTCGTGACTACTCACATTATCAAGGAACTATGAAAGTAAAGCATCCAAGGAAGCTATATAAGGGGTCTGGCCAGCACCTCACTATCAGATCCCACAACGGTTAAACACCTGACGCGCGCCGACCCAACTTGGATAGGTCCTTTGCACAACTCACCCACAAACTATTCTACCCAAGAAAATTTAAAAATTATTATTTGTCCAGTGTATTAAATTCTTCCCAAATTCTATTAATTATAAATGGATCTAATTTATATAAACCAAAGGAAATATTCATATTATTGTCAAAACTGCTTTTTATGAAAACAAGATTCAATTATATTCCTGTCGACCATGGACTTGCTTGATACTACTTTCTCAACTTTTTGAAAATCAATTGGATGGTTAAAATCTCTTACATGAATAAATAGAGCATTGGAATCTTGTCCAGTTCTAATGCTTATTTATGTTGTTTTAATCTTAGTTCGAGATTTTTACCAGTTTGACCGTAATAAACTTTATCGCAAATTTTACAAGGAATCTTATAGACACATCCATCAGCATTTTGGGGGGAATTCTTTATAAAAAGTTTTTTTACTGTATCAAGATTTTTGAATACAACTTTAATATTAAAAGTCTTAAGAAGAGAAGGCATATCAACCAAGTTTTCATGGTAAGGGAGAACCAACATATTTTTAGTTGAATAAGGCTGGTTGTCCGTTTTTGGATTGTAAAAGTATTTCTAGCAATTTTAAAAGATTTATCAATTACATTTCTTGGGTATTTTAAATCATTACCTATTTCATAAATTTTGGATATTTCCTCATCTATGAACTTAGGACTACAAATTCGTAAAGCTCTCAAAAACATTGACGAGAAAACAGACAGTTTGACTGTATCTTGATGCGAGGAATAATAGTGGACATAGGAACAGTTATTTGTAGGTTTTCTGTAAATTTTAAATTTGAGTTCATTATTACACTTAATAATTAAAACATCTAGAAAAGGCAATGAGTTATTTTCTTCAAACTCAACAGTTGAGTTTGAAGAAAATAACTCATTGCCTTTTCTAGATGTTTTAATTATTAAGGGTAATAATGAATTCAAATTTAAAATTTACAGAACACCTACAAATATCTGTTCCTATGTCCACTATTATTCCTCGCATAAAGATAGAGTCAAACTGTCTGTTTTCTCATCAATGTTTTTGAGAGCTTTACGAATTTGTAGTCCTGAGTTCATAGATGAGGAAATATCCAAAATTTATGAAATAGGTAATGATTTAAAATACCCAAGAAATGTAATTGATAAATCTTTTAAAATTGCTAGAAATACTTTTTACTATCAAAAAAGGACAACCAGCCTTATTCAACTAAAAATATGTTGGTTTTCCCTTACCATGAAAAACTTGGTTGATATGCCTTTCTTCTTAGACTTTTATATTAAAGTTGTATTCAAAAATCTTGATACAGTAAAAAACTTTTTATAAAGAATTCCCCCAAAATGCTGATGGATGTGTCTATAAGACTCCTTGTAAAATTTGCGATAAAGTTTATTACGGTCAAACTGGTAAAAATTTCGAACTAAGATTAAAACAACATAAATATAGCATTAGAACTGGACAAGATTCCAATGCTCTATTTATTCATGTAAGAGATTTTAACCATCCAATTGATTTTCAAAAAGTTGAGAAAGTAGTATCAAGCAAGTCCATGGTCGACAGAAATATAATTGAATCTTGTTTCATAAAAAGCAGTTTTGACAATAATATGAATATTTCCTTTGGTTTATATAAATTAGAATCCATTTATAATTAATAGAATTTGGGAAGAATTTAATACACTGGACAAATAATAATTTTTAAATTTTCTTGGGTAGAATAGTTTGTGGGTGAGTTGTGCAAAGGACCTATCAAGTTGGGTCGGCGCGCGTCAGGTGTTTAACCGTTGTGGGATCTGATAGTGAGGTGCTGGCCAGACCCCTTATATAGCTTCCTTGGATGCTTTACTTTCATAGTTCCTTGATAATGTGAGTAGTCACGAAAGCGCTTGGAATTTCTCTATTCTTTCAGAGTGGTTGTTTTGCATATTCTGAAATCACCTGTTTACTGTGATCTTATTGCATATATATATATATATATATATATTATTATAATATATATATATATATATATATAATATATATATATATATATATATATATATATATATATATATATATATATATATATATAGTGCCGAATAGGTAAAACTTGAGATTTTGACTTAAACAGCAACGCTCTTCTTGCTTAATAAGGGAAGCGAAAATTTGTGTATGCAATAATTTCGCAAAAAAAAATAATCATTCTGAACCTAATGAAAAGCATAGTTCATTATGTTTATTATTAAAAATATTGTAAACTTATCTAAAATATATTTAGATGGATTAGGCTAAATTAAATTAAAATGTGCCGAAAGTTTCATTCCTCATGAAGGAAAATGTCATTTTCGCTATTCTTGTAAATATTTGAAAGTGATTACCAGAAGAAGTAATTCAGACTGACATCGTGTAAATACTCTAAAGAACGAGTTGGTTGCCAATTATCTTTAAATATTCGACTTACGTTGTTTGCTCTGTCTTCAAGCATTTTATAGAGCTTTGTATATCATTACCCGACACCACTCAACACCCCCATCCCTCCCACCACATACTCTTGATATTCAGCACCCACCCTTCCCGAATTTTACCACCACTACGTACCCCCGACTATCACCACAACCCCTCTCCGTCACTCAGCACCCACGACATTCCCTCCACAACCCAGAAATTCACCACCACCACTGATTACATACCAAACATTACCATCATAATAACCAATACTGAACTAACCTCGCAATAACTGCTAGCGAACAATACCGCACTGCTACCACACATACCACCACCACCATCACACTGCTAGCGAACAATACCGCACTGCTACCACACACACTACCACCATCACATTGCTAGCGAACAATACCGCACTGCTACCACACATACCACCACCATCACACTGCTAGCGAACAATGCCGCACTGCTACCACACACACTACCACCATCACATTGCTAGCGAACAATACCGCACTGCTACCACACACACTATCACCATCACACTGCTAGCGAACAATACCGCACTGCTACCACACATACCACCACCATCACACTGCTAGCGAACAATACCGCACTGCTACCACACATACTATCACCATCACACTGCTAGCGAACAATACAGCACTGCTACCACACATACCACCACCATCACATTGCTAGCGAACAATACCGCACTGCTACCACACACACTATCACCATCACACTGCTAGCGAACAATACCGCACTGCTACCACACATACCACCACCATCACACTGCTAGCGAACAATACCGCACTGCTACCACACATACCACCACCATCACATTGCTAGCGAACAATACCGCACTGCTACCACACACACTACCACCATCACACTGCTAGCGATCAATACCGCACTGCTACCACACATACCACCACCATCACACTGCTAGCGAACAATACCGCACTGCTACCACACATACCACCACCATCACACTGCTAGCGAACAATACCGCACTGCTACCCACACATACCACCACCATCACATTGCTAGCGAACAATACCGCACTGCTACCACACACACTACCACCATCACACTGCTAGCGAACAATACCGCACTGCTACCACACATACCACCACCATCACATTACTAGCGAACAATACCGCACTGCTGTACCACACATACCACCACCATCACACTGCTAGCGAACAATACCGCACTGCTACCACACACACTACCACCATCACATTGCTAGCGAACAATACCGCACTGCTACCACACACACTATCACCATCACACTGCTAGCGAACAATACCGCACTGCTACCACACAACCACCACCATCACACTGCTAGCGAACAATACCGCACTGCTACCAACATACTATCACAATCACACTGCTAGCGAACAATACCGCACTGCTACCACACATACCACCACCATCACATTGCTAGCGAACAATACCGCACTGCTACCACACATACCACCACCATCACACTGCTAGCGAACAATACCGCACTGCTACCACACATACTATCACCATCACACTGCTAGCGAACAATACCGCACTGCTACCACACATACCACCACCATCACATTGCTAGCGAACAATACCGCACTGCTACCACACACACTATCACCATCACACTGCTAGCGAACAATACCGCACTGCTACCACACATACCACCACCATCACACTGCTAGCGAACAATACCGCACTGCTACCACACACACTACCACCATCACATTGCTAGCGAACAATAACGCACAGCTACCACACATACCACCACCATCACACTGCTAGTGAACAATACCGCACTGCTATAACACACACACTATCACCATCACACTGCTAGCGAACAATACCGCACTGCTACCACACATACCACCACCATCACACTGCTAGCGAACAATTCCGAACTGCTACCACACATACTACCACCATCACATTGCTAGCGAACAATACCGCACTGCTACCACACACACTACCACCATCACACTGCTAGCGATCAATACCGCACTGCTACCACACATACCACCACCATCACACTGCTAGCGAACAATACCGCACTGCTACCACACATACCACCACCATCACACTGCTAGCGAACAATACCGCACTGCTACCACACATACCACCACCATCACATTGCTAGCGAACAATACCGCACTGCTACCACACACACTACCACCATCACACTGCTAGCGAACAATACCGCACTGCTACCACACATACCACCACCATCACACTGCTAGCGAGCAATACCGCACTGCTACCACACACACTACCACCATCACACTGCAAGCGAACAATACCGCTCTGCTACCACACATACCACCACCATCACACTGCTAGCGAACAATACCGCACTGCTACCACACACACTACCACCATCACCACTGCTAGCGAACAATACCGCACTGCTACCACACATACCACCACCATCACACTGCTAGCGAACAATACCGCACTTCTACCACACATACCATCACACTGCTAGCGAACAATACCGCACTGCTACCACACATACCATCACACTGCTAGCGAACAATACCGCACTGCTACCACACATACCACCACCATCACACTGCTAGCGAACAATACCGCACTGCTACCACACATACCACCACCATCACATTGCTAGCGAACAATACCGCACTGCTGCCACACACACTACCACCATCACACTGCTAGCGAACAATACCGCACTGCTACCACACATACCATCACACTGCTAGCGAACAATACCGCACTGCTACCACACATACCACCACCATCACACTGCTAGCGAACAATACCGCACTGCTACCACACATACCACCACCATCACATTGCTAGCGAACAATACCGCACTGCTGCCACACACACTACCACCATCACACTGCTAGCGAACAATACCGCACTGCTACCACACATACCACCACAATCACACTGCTAGCGAACAATACCGCACTGCTACCACACATACCACCACCATCACATTGCTAGCGAACAATACCGCACTGCTACCACACACACTACCACCATCACACTGCTAGCGAACAATACCGCACTGCTACCACACATACCACCACCATCACACTGCTAGCGAACAATACCGTACTGCTACCACACACACTACCACCATCACACTGCTAGCGAACAATACCGCACTGCTACAACACATACCACCACCATCACACTGCTAGCGAGCAATACCGCACTGCTACCACACACACTACCACCATCACCCTGCTAGCGATCAATACCGCACTGCTACCACACATACCAACACCATCACACTGCTAGCGAACAATACCGCACTTCTACCACACATACCACCACCATCTCACTGCTAGGGAACAATACCGCACTGCTACCACACACACTACCACCATCACACTGCTAGCGAACAATACCGCATTGCTACCACACACACTACCACCATCACCCTGCTAGCGAACAATACCGCACTGCTACCACTCATACCAACACCATCACACTGCTAGCGAACAATACCGCACTTCTACCACACATGCCACCACCATCACACTGCTAGCGAACAATACCGCATTGCTACCACACATACCACCACCATCACACTGCTAGCGAGCAATACCGCACTGCTACCACACACACTACCACCATCACCCTGCTAGCGAACAATACCGCACTGCTACCACACATACCACCACCATCACACTGCTAGCGAGCAATACCGCACTGCTACCACACACACTACCACCATCACCCTGCTAGCGAACAATACCGCACTGCTACCACACATACCACCACCATCACACTGCTAGCGAACAATACCGCACTGCTACCACACACACTACCACCATCACACTGCTAACGAACAATACCGCACTGCTACCACACATAGCACCACCATCACACTGCTAGCGAACAATACCGCACTGCTACCACACACACTACCACCATCACCCTGCTAGCGAACAATACCGCACTGCTACCACACATACCACCACCATCACATTGCTAGCGAACAATACCACACTGCTACCACACACACCACCACCATCACCCTGCTGGCGAACAATACCGCACTGCTATCACAGACACTACCACCATCACACTGCTAGCGAGCAATACCGCACTGCTACCACACACACCACCATCACACTGCTAGCGAACAATACCGCACTGCTACCACACACACCACCACCATTACACTGCTAGCGAACAATACCGCACTGCTACCACACTTACCACCACCATCACACTGCTAGCGAACAATGCCGCACTGCTACCACAGACACTACCTCCATCACACTGCTAGCGAACAATACCGCACTGCTACCACACACACCATCACCATCGAAACGAATACGCTTTCTTTACCACTACTACAACACTACCTCGACATTTGTTACCATATTACATTCAGTCTTCAACTGATTACACCAAACACTGAACAATCACCACCGCCACACTCATTTCATGCTGTCATACTACCAACTCCACCCAATTTTATGCACTAAAGAACTACTGTGTTGTGCAAATATTTATTGAATTATAGCGTTACATCACGACATGCATAGCAACACATGATTTATTTCACATACTTAGAACTAGTTAAAGGGTCACTTCACCCATGTAACTACTGATCAACAATTCTACGTCTATAATAACCCGCTAAAAGTGATTTTTTTTCTTACATGTACGCATAGCAGCATAATTTTTTTTTAAACTTTTAGCTTTTCAAAATGTTTCATGCATTTTTCGATAACATAAGTGAGACCGTACCGGTGGATTAGCTGCAACGCATCCTCTTCAGGTGTATGAGGATTTCACACATGATTCGCAACAAATTTCTCGATTTATCTTATTCACGTTAGGTTTAGCTAAGTTTGATTTGTTCTCTGTCAATAATAATTATTCTATAATGGCATAACACAACGATTATAAACGAGCAGAAATCGGGGACCCGAGCGCTGTAGACACATCTACGTCAGGTAAACACTTCAAAGCTCGGTCATTAGTCATTACATTTGACTATCTTAGCAACAGTACACAAATAATCCGCACGTAAGAGAGAGGAGCTTCCGACGATGTTTCGGTATTACTTGGACCATTTAAAAAGTCACTTTGTAACTTTGTAAATTATCCAAGTCAGACTGAAACGTCGTCGTAAGGTCCTGTCTCATATATGCGGGTTATATGTGTATTGTTCCAGTCACGGTATTGTGCCTTTTTGCTCTTTAGCAACAGTATAATACCATTTATTATTAAGATGGACGGCTCACCGAAGTGTGCACAAAAAGTCTACGGTGTTACCCACCAACATTTCATTATTAAATGTCTCGGAATGAGTACCTGAACTGGTTGCCAGAAGAGATTTTCGTTCTCTGTTTTGTCGTCCTTTAGAGTTTCATTTTATATCGTTTATAACGTAAGAACGCTTCATCCGATCGGCTTTATTTTTAAATGTTGGTGTAGTGTAACAAGGGTGAGATCCATGCAACTTTTGGCTGGTGCAGGTGTCATATCACTTTTATAAGGACCATTCAAAGTTCTCGGATTCGATTCGATATCTTTAAAAGCCTCTTTGGATCGCCCTCAAACATACATCACTGGTGTATTCAAGTTAGAAGTGAGTAGATGATGCACATCTACTCACTACAATAAAATAGTAGGATTTTTTTTTTCACATATTCGATTTGTAGCCAAAGTATACCTTTATATGAGAGGGCTTCCATCTTTAATGACTGATGTATCTTGTTACCAGAATAGTGCCCAATAAGCATAGTTTGCTGAGAGTCAAATTTTCCAGCATACTAATATAGATAAAAATAAAAGCCAGGAATTGTTGGAATTCGTGCGATAACTGGAGAATGCCTTTTATGGTCGGCTTCAAACTTATAACACTGTGTGTTTTTCTGAATGCAAAGTTAGCGTTGCTCATGGGCTTTGTTATGTGTTAAAGTTCCGTAATTTTGATAAATTGTCGTATTGATTTCTATTCAGCAACTGAAGACTGTCTTCCCTGATCACCGTGCATTTTATTAAATGGGCAACACCCTGTAAGTTTTATAATATTATATATATATAATAATATATATATATATATTTTATAATAATATATATTATATATATATATATATATATATATATATATATATATATATATTATATATATATATATATATATATATATATATATATAATATATATTATATATATATATATATATATATATATATTTACCCTGGCAGTAGAGCTTCGTCAGTAGTCGAAACTCTATTGTCAGAGTTTGTGTTTCCTAGGGGAAGACAGAATATTTGATATAATTGCATGTGTTAACATTTCCGGCCATTTTTGTTACATCTTGCTTATGCTTTCATTGTGTGTGCTTGGGGCAGATGCAGCAGCGGGGTCGATGACAAGGACTGAGACAACAAAAGCAGAGGGCACAGCAGCAGAGGTTGCATTGTCTGCAGAAACCGAGTCAACAACGACATGAGTGATTTCAGACAACAACAGGAGCCGCGTCAGCAATGAAAACAGGGACATCAGCGGGAATAGAGACAGCAATAGAGGCAGAACAGTCAACAAGGAAGGAGGATGGGGAGAAGATTAAGATATCATCGTCTGGGTTAGCGTCCTGGGTGATGCTGGTGGTGTTATCACTTTGAGAGCCTGGGGTTATATCTAGGATCACAGAAATCCTCAAGGTGTTATCAACAATCCTCTTACCAGTTCTGTATTGTGCGACTGAGACAGGCATCCCCCCTGCAACTGATATCCCAATCCCATAACATTCTTTGAACTGTTGCCAAACATCCTCAAGAGGCATTTTAACTATATCTTAGCTCTCTTTAGAGGCCAAGAAGATTCATCTCAACACCTTTAGGGTCCAGGACTTTAAACTCAAACACTCCCAAGGCTGTTGTTCCACGCGCCGCTCATGAAGCTCGGGAACTTTTTCTCTTATTTTAGCGCTTCTGAGCTGTATCTTAAAACTCCAGAGGCCCTGGAGCTATAGCTCAATACTCAAGAGGCCCAAGATCTATAGTTCAAATCTTACACACACACACACACACACACACACACACATACATAATTATGAAAATGGTTTAAATTAGTGACTAGTAAAAGCGCGAGTGCTACAGACCACGAAAACAGCAGAGGATGAAATCTGGGTAGTGACAGAGTGAAGCTTGAATCTGTAAAGTATATTTAAGAACAAAAAAAAATCACTGCTCCAAAAATATTGCATTAGAAGATTCAGGATCTTCTACTTTAACAAAAATGTCGAGAGAGAGAGAGAGAGAGAGAGAGAGAGAAGACGACTAAATAATTACAGAAAATACAATGGTACAGAACAAGGGTTCACTGTGACAGTGTTTCGCTCTGTTAAAGACTTGGTAATTTTGTGTAAAGAAGGAAACGTTATCAGAATAAAAGTTTGTTCTGCACCTGTGTCTTTTCTTCAGCACAGTCGGCAAAATGCTTTTATATTCAAAACAAATAATGCAGGAGAATATCCATACAACAAAAGAAAAAAATGTTAGGACAACTGAGAAATCTTGATACGATAAAAACTACGCAGCATGACAATGGATCACCATGTTTACTGTAAAAAGAAACTGCTCAATTTTTTTTTCTGCCAGATAACGATAATCTATAACAAGTCATTGGAGACAAGGCAACTACCGACAGGAGGGAACAAATTTCAGATCACTGTCGCTTACGTGTATACAATGTAAAGTATTGAAAAATTAGCTAGAATGACAGTCTAAAGCCTAGAGAGACTAGGTGGCTTCATATTGGAAATCCATCTGTTTCAGAGATTGCATATCTCGCCTCTAAAGTCTTCTAGTGTCTTATGAGAGAATCGCGGATATATATCAAGAAGGTTGTTTAACTGTAAATTCCTAAACAACAGAAAGGCTTCAAATGAGGCTGGTTCACAAACTAGAATAACGGATAATGATAAAAGAAAATAAATACTTCAGCGGGCCAAGGAGTATCTGAAGAACAGAAAACTGACAAGGCAAGGGTGACGAAAGTGATCTCCGAGGTGCAGTTTGGGGACCTCTGCTGATTATTATGTGTTGTTTCTAGGAGTGACTTAAAGATAAAGAGAATTCGAGCAGTGAAGGAAAGGAATAACTTGACTAGGTTGCAAACATGGTCATATGAGTAGCTACTGAAATTCTACTCCTTTTGCCTTAATTAAGCTTAAGTTCTTTCGAACTGGAAATGGTGAGAGATCTGTGAGAGAGTAAACACCGAGAGGGAAGCAACGTGACATAGGTAAACGGAGGAAACCTAGGAATGAACAAACCCACCGCCATCTCGCCCAAGACATACATTAACCTATTTTTTCATATAATATTATACACAACATATACCAAGGGCGGGGTTAGAACCCGCGATCAGAGTCATAAAACTCCAGACCGACGCGTTAGCCACTGGGCCAGCTCGCTACAATAAAATTCATCCAACTAGGTGTATTTATACACAATAGATGGTTAGCATAGGCACCACTGTGACCACAAACGCAAGTTTTTTTGAGGGGACTTGAGCTAGAGTTCGTCACGGCCACGCTAGCTGGAGATTCGTCTGTAAAAACTTGCATTTGTGGTCACAGTGGTGCCTATGCTAACCTTTCTGTGGTGTATAAATATAACTAGTTGGATAACGTTTATTGTGGCTAGCTGGCCCAGTGACTAACGCGTCGGTCTGGCGTTTCTGACTCTTTGGTCGCGGGTTCTAACCCCGCCGGTGGTATGCTTTGTTTGCAATCGTGTCATTACGATTTCGTGAGACACAACATATGTCCGACTTCTCTCAGAGTGTGATGCACCAGTATGGGGTCCACAAATGGTCAAGCAAGTTCACAAACTTGAGAAAGTCCCAAGGTTCACTTCCAGAGCTGAGGTGAATACGCTAAATTGAAAGCTAGGGAGATTAAATTTAAAGACATAAGAGGAGAGAAGAGCTTGAGAGAAGACAGTCTCAACATACAAGATAACCAGACTGAGAGAGATGAAGTGATAGATGAAAGTTCTTTACACAGTTTCATGAGTAAAGTTGATGCTGGTAGATTACATAGCTTATCCTCAGAGTCATAAGTTACTGTCATGCCTACTGCACTCATTATAAGTAGTAATTTCATCAGTCATGTAACATGCGGGTCTATCGTCGCGAGATATATAGCATTATTATCTATAGCACCATAAGTTCGATTTTCAACTTATTATCTGCTGGTTCACTGACAGTATTTACTCCCTAATGAAAATATAGCCAACCATATCTAACCTATCCTGACGTAGCCTAACCTAATGTAAAATCACCTAAATAACTTCTGTAGAGAAATACCAAGAAAAATTATGTAAAAAAGCTAACGGTTTTTGTTATGATGTTTTAAGTAAGTAAGAGACGTATGTTTAGAGACGAGGTTGGTATGTCACAGTTTCTACTTATGCGTATGTTGGACTTCTTATTTACGTGAGTAACTAAGTAAAGAAGCAAAGAAGACGAGGACGGGTTGCCAGTGCTGGATCCCGAGACCGTGATAGGGAATAAGACTCGACCCCCTAACCCTACACTAATATTTCAGTGGGAACAGAGGGACGCACACTTACACACATATCACACAAATTTATTCTTGCCTGAAAAACGATTTTGAATAATATACATAACTTTATCGGGGGAAGGAGGGGAGGAAAGGGGAGGAACAGATAAATTCATAAAAAATTCTCAGAATTTTGAAATGAAAACAATTTTATTCACATATAACCCACATATACATATTACTGAATTTTCTACATTATATAATTAAATGAATGTACTGTCAAATAATTATTTTTCATTAAAATAGTAATTCATATTAATATTTTTTTTCGTTGTGCACCAGGATGTCATACACAATATAATTAAATGCTGATAGTTCTCCCATAGTGCTGCACTGAGAGCACCAGCTGCTGGTACCCTTGCAGTTGTATGCTGCTGCACTGAGAGCACCAGTGCTGGTACACTTGCAGTTGTATGCTGCTGTACTGAGAGCACAAGTGATGGTACACTTGCAGTTGTATGCTGCTGCACTGAGAGCACCAGTGCTTGTACACTTGCAGTTGTATGCTGCTGTAGTGAGATCACCAGCGTTGGTACACTTGCAGTTGTATGCTGCTGTACTTAGAGCACCAGTGCTTGTACACTTGCAGTTGTATGCTGCTGTACTGAGAGCACCAGTGCTTGTACACTTGCAGCTGTATGCTGCTGTACTGAGAACACCAGTGCTTGTACACTTGCAGTTGTATGCTGCTGTACTGAGAGCACCAGTGCTTGTACACTTGCAGTTGTATGCTGCTGTACTTAGAGCACCAGTGCTTGTACACTTGCAGTTGTATGCTGCTGTACTGAGAGCACCAGTGCTTGTACACTTGCAGTTGTATGCTGCTGTACTGAGAACACCAGTGCTTGTACACTTGCAGTTGTATGCTGCTGTACTGAGAGCACCAGTGCTTGTACACTTGCAGTTGTATGCTGCTGTACTTAGAGCACCAGTGCTTGTACACTTGCAGTTGATGCTGCTGTACTGGGAAACACCAGTGCTTGTACACTTGCAGTTGTATGCTGCTGTACTGAGAACACCCCTGCTTGTACACTTGCAGTTGGGATGCTGCTGTACTGAGAGCACCAGTGCTTGTACACTTGCAGTTGTATGCTGCTGTACTGAGAGCACCAGTGCTGGTACACTTGCAGTTGTATGCTGCTGTACTGAGAGCACCAGTGCTTGTACACTTGCAGTTGTATGCTGCTGTACTGAGATCACCAGTGCTTGTACACTTGCAGTTGTATGCTGCTGTACTGAGAACACCAGTGCTTGTACACTTGCAGTTGTATGCTGCTGTACTGAGAGCACCAGTGCTTGTACACTTACAGTTGTATGGTGCTGTACTGAGAGCACCAATGCTGGTACACTTGCAGTTGTATGCTGCTGTACTGAGAGCACCAGTGCTTGTACACTTGCAGTTGTATGCTGCTGTACTGAGAGCACCAGTGCTTGTACACTTGCAGCTGTATGCTGCTGTACTGAGAGCACCAGTGCTGGTACACTTGAAGTTGCATGCAGCTGTACTGAGAACACCAGTGCTGGTACACTTGCAGATGTATGCTGCTGTACTGAGAGCACCAGTGCTGGTACACTTGCAGTTGTATGCTGCTGTACTGAGAGCACCAGTGCTTGTACACTTGCAGCCGTATGCTGCTGTACTGAGAGCACCAGTGCTTGTACACTTGCAGTTGTATGCTGCTGTACTGAGAGCACCAGTGCTGGTACACTTGCAGTTGTATGCTGCTGTACTGAGAGCACCAGTGCTTGTACACTTGCAGTTGTATGCTGATGTACTGAGATCACCAGTGCTTGTACACTTGCAGTTGTATGCTGCTGTACTGAGAGCACCAGTGCTTGTACACTTGCAGTTGTATGCTGCTGTTTCAGAGACACCATGCTTGTACACTAGCAGTTGTATGCTGCTGTATTGAGAGCACCAGTGCTTGTACACTTACAGTTGTATGGTGCTGTACTGAGAGCACCAATGCTGGTACACTTGCAGTTGTATGCTGCTGTACTGAGAGCACCAGTGCTGGTACACTTGCAGTTGTATGCTGCTGTACTGAGAGCACCAGTGCTTGTACACTTGCAGTTGTATGCTGCTGTACTGAGAGCACCAGTGCTTGTACACTTGCAGTTGTATGCTGCTGTACTGAGAGCACCAGTGCTTGTACACTTACAGTTGTATGGTGCTGTACTGAGAGCACCAATGCTGGTACACTTGCAGTTGTATGCCGCTGTAAATGAGAGCACCAGTGCTTGTACACTTGCAGTTGTATGCTGCTGTACTGAGAGCACCAGTGCTTGTACACTTGAAGTTGCATGCAGCTGTACTGAGAACACCAGTGCTGGTACACTTGCAGATGTATGCTGCTGTACTGAGAGCACCAGTGCTGGTACACTTGCAGTTGTATGCTGCTGTACTGAGAGCACCAGTGCTTGTACACTTGCAGCCGTATGCTGCTGTACTGAGAGCACCAGTGCTTGTACGCTTGCAGTTGTATGCTGCTGTACTGAAAGCACCAGTGCTGGTACACTTGCAGTTGTATGCTGCTGTACTGAGAGCACCAGTGCTTGTACACTTGCAATTGTATGCTGATGTACTGAGATCACCAGTGCTTGTACACTTGCAGTTGTATGCTGCTGTACTGAGAGCACCAGTGCTTGTACACTTGCAGTTGTATGCTGCTGTACTGAGAACACCAGTGCTTGTACACTTGGAGTTTTATGCTGCTGTATTCAGAGCACCAGTGCTTGTACACTTACAGTTGTATGGTGCTGTACTGAAGCACCAATGCTGGTACACTTGCAGTTGTAAAGCTGCTGTACTGAGAGCACCAGTGCTGGTACACTTGCAGTTGTATGCTGCTGTACTGAGAGCACCAGTGCTTGTACACTTGCAGTTGTATGCTGCTGTACTGAGAGCACCAGTGCTTGTACACTTGCAGTTGTATGCTGCTGTACTGAGAGCACCAGTGCTTGAACACTTACAGTTGTATGGTGCTGTACTGAGAGCACCAATGCTGGTACAATTGCAGTTGTATGCTGCTGTACTGAGAGCACCAGTGCTTGTACACTTGCAGTTGTATGCTGCTGTACTGAGAGCACCAGTGCTTGTACACTTGCAGCTGTATGCTGCTGTACTGAGAGCACCAGTGCTGGTACACTTGAAGTTGCATGCAGCTGTACTGAGAACACCAGTGCTGGTACACTTGCAGTTGTATGCTGCTGTTTACTGAGAGCACCAGTGCTTGTACACTTGCAGTTGTATGCTGCTGTACTGAAAGCACCAGTGCTGGTACACTTGCAGTTGTATGCTGCTGTATTGAGAGCACCAGTGCTTGTACACTTGCAGTTGTATGCTGCTGTACTGAGAGCACCAGTGCTTGTACACTTGCAGTTGTATGCTGCTGTACTGAGAACACCAGTGCTTGTACTACTTGCAGTTTGTATGCTGCTGTATTGAGAGCACCAGTGCTTGTACAATACAGTTGTATGGTGCTGTACTGAGAGCACCAATGCTGGTACACTTGCAGTTGTATGCTGCTGTACTGAGAGCAACCAGTGCGTGTTTCACTTGCAGTTGTATGCTGCTGTACTGAGAGACACCAGTGCTTGCACACTTGCAGTTGTAAAGCTGCTGTACTGAGAGCACCATTGCTTGTACACTTGCAGCTGTATGCTGCTGTACTGAGAGCACCAGTGCTGGTACACTTGAAGTTGCATGCAGCTGTACTGAGAACACCAGTGCTGTACACTTGCAGATGTAGCTGCTGTACTGAGAGCACCAGTGCTGTACACTTGCAGTTGTATGCTGCTGTACTGAGAGCACTAGTGCTTGTACACTTGCAGCTGTATGCTGCTGTACTGAGAGCACCAGTGCTTGTACACTTGCAGTTGTATGCTGCTGTACTGAGAGCACTATTGCTGGTACACTTGCAGTTGTATGCTGCTGTACTGAGAGCACCAGTGCTTGTACACTTGCAGTTGTATGCTGCTGTACTGAGAACACCAGTGCTGGTACACTTGCAGTTGTATGCTGCTGTACTGAGAGCACCAGTGCTTGTACACTTGCAGTTTTATGCTGCTGTACTGAGATCACCAGCGTTGGTACACTTGCAGTTGTATGCTGCTGTACTGAGAGCACAAGTGCTTGTACACTTGCAGTTGTATACTGCTGTATTGAGAGCACTAGTGCTTGTACACTTACAGTTGTATGGTACTGTACTGAGAGCACCAGTGCTGGTACACTTGCAGTTGTATGGTGCTGTACTGAGAGCACCAGTGCTGGTACACTTGCAGTTGTATGCTGCTGTACTGAGAGCACCAGTGCTTGTACACATGCAGTTGTATGCTGCTGTACTGAGAACACCAGTGCTTGTACACTTGCAGCTGTATGCTGCTGTACTGAGAGCACCAGTGCTGGTACACTTGCAGCTGTATGCTGCTGTACTGAGAGCGCCAGTGCTGGTACACTTGCAGTTGTATGCTGCTGTACTGAGAGCACCAGTGCTTGTACACTTGCAGTTGTATGCTGATGTACTGAGAGCACCAGTGCTGGCACACTTGAAGTTGTATGCTGCTGTACTGAGAGCACCAGTGCTTGTACACTTGCAGTTGTATGCTGCTGTACTGAGAGCACCAGTGGTTGTACACTTACAGTTGTATGCTGCTGTACTGAGAGCACCAGTGCTTGTACACTTGCAGTTGTATGCTGCTGTACTGAGAGCACCAGTGCTGGTACACTTGCAGTTGTATGCTGCTGTACTGAGAGCACCAGTGCTTGTACACTTGCAGTTGAATGCTGCTGTACTGAGAGCACCATTGCTTGTACACTTGCAGTTGTAAAGCTGCTGTACTGAGAGCACCAGTGCTGTACACTTGCAGTTGTATGCTGCTGTACTGAGAGCACCAGTGCTGGTACACTTGCAGTTGTATGCTGCTGTACTGAGAGCACCAGTGCTTGTACACTTGCAGTTGTATGCTGCTGTACTGAGAGCACCACTGCTTGTACACTTTCAGTTGTATGCTTCTGTACTGAGAGCACCATTGCTGGTACACTTGCAGTTGTATGCTGCTGTACTGAGAGCACCATTGCTTGTACACTTGCAGATGTATGCTGCTGGACTGAGAGCACCAGTGCTTGTACACTTGCAGTTGTATGCTGCTGTACTGAGAGCATCAGTGCTTGTACACTTGCAGTTGAATGCTGCTGTACTGAGAGCACCATTGCTTGTACACTTGCAGTTGTATGCTGCTTTACTGAGAGCATCAGTGCTGGTACACTTGCAGTTGTATGCTGCTGTACTGAGAGCACCATTGCTTGTACACTTGCAGTTGTATGCTGCTGTACTTAGAGCACCAGTGCTGGTACACTTGCAGTTGTATGCTGCTGTACTGAGAGCACCAGTGCTTGTACACTTGCAGTTGTATGCTGCTGTACTGAGAGCACCCGTGCTTGTACACTTGCTGTTGTATGCTGCTGTAATGAGAGCACCAGTGCTTGTACACTTGCAGTTGCATGCTGCTGTTCTGAGAGCACCAGTGCTTGTACACTTGCAGTTGTATGCTGCTTTACTGAGAGCACCAGTGCTTGTACACTTATAGTTGTATGCTCCTGTATTGAGAGCACCATTGCTGGTACACTTGCAGCTGTATGCTGCTGTACTGAGAGCACCAGTGCTTGTACACTTATAGTTGTATGCTGCTGTATTGAGAGCACCAGTGCTGGTACACTTGCAGTTGTATGCTGCTGTATGAGAGCACCAGTGCTTTGGGACACTTGCAGTTGTATGCTGCTGTATTGAGAGCACCAGTGCTGGTACACTTGCAGTTGTATGCTGCTGTATTGAGAGCACCAGTGCTGGTACACTTGCAGTTGTATGCTGCTGTACTGAGAGCACCAGTGCTGGTACACTTGCAGTTGTATGCTGCTGTATTAAGAGCACCAGTGCTGGTACACTTGCAGTTGTATGCTGCTGTACTGAGAGCACCAGTGCTGGTACACTTGCAGTTGTATGCTGCTGTATTGAGAGCACCAGTGCTGGTACACTTGCAGTTGTATGCTGCTGTATTAAGAGCACCAGTGCTGGTACACTTGCAGTTGTATGCTGCTGTACTGAGAGCACCAGTGCTGGTACACTTGCAGTTGTATGCTGCTGTATTGAGAGCACCATGCTGGTACACTTGCAGTTGTATGCTGCTGTATTGAGAGCACAAGTGCTTGTACACTTGCAGTTGTATGATGCTGTATTGAGAGCACCATTTCTGGTACACTTGCAGTTGTATGCTGCTGTATGAGAGCACCAGTGCTGGTACACTTGCAGTTGTATGCTGCTGTATTGAGAGCACCAGTGCTGGTACACTTGCAGTTGTATGCTGCTGTATTGAGAGCACCAGTGCTTGTACACTTGCAGTTGTATGCTGCTGTATTGAGAGCACCAGTGCTTGTACACTTGCAGTTGTATGCTGCTGTACTGAGAGCACCAGTGCTTGTACACTTGCAGTTGTATGCTGCTGTACTGAGAGCAAACAGTGCTTGACACTTGCAGTTGTATGCTGCTGTATTGAGAGCACCAGTGCTTGTACACTTGCAGTTGTATGCTGCTGTACTGAGAACACCAGTGCTTGTACACTTGCAGTTGTATGCTGCTGTACTGAGAGCACCAGTGCTTGTACACTTGCAGTTGTATGCTGCTCTATTGAGAGCACCAGTGCTTGTACACTTGCAGTTGTGTGCTGCTGTACTGAGAACACCAGTGCTGGTCCACTTGCAGTTGTATGCTGCTGTACTGAGAGCACCAGTGCTTGTACACTTGCAGTTGTATGCTGCTGTACTGAGAACACCAGTGCTTGTTTCACTTGAGTTGTATGCTGCTGTACTGAGAGCACCAGTGCTGGTACACTTGCCAGTGTATGCTGCTGTACTGAGAGCACCAGTGCTGGTACACTTCAAAATTGTATGCTGCTGTACTGAGAGCACCAGTGCTGTGTACACTTGCAGTTGTATGCTGCTGTACTGAGAGCACCAGTGCTTGTACACTTGCAGTTGTATGCTGCTGTACTGAGAACACCAGTGCTTGTACACTTGCAGTTGTATGCTGCTGTACTGAGAGCACCAGTGCTTGTACACTTGCAGTTGTATGCTGCTGTACTGAGAACACCAGTGCTTGCAGACTTTATGATATAAATGGCTCATAAACCCGACAAGTTGAAGAATGGAACATTTGTGTAACCTTTGGGAATCTTTAATGTGAAAACATTACAACAGCTTGCTCGTTTTCCACCGTTCGTTGTACTGAACTGAAGTAACCACTGGCAGGCGAAACGTTTTAACAATAATCATTCCCAAGTGTAACACGAGTGTCTCGTTTTTCAACTCAGAATTGACTGTAATCCCTATATAAGGGATTACAGTGTGCTGGATTAATGTGTATATCATGCTATTTAATACCGACGAGTTGATAATTAATTGAACAGTTGGGTATCTTTATTCTGAATCGTTTCGCCTAGACAGTACGCTTCTTCTGTCGAATACAGAGGCAACAGAAACAGTAGGGATGTGAAGACGATGTTTTCAGTCCATCATCCAGGAAGGCGTAGCTTTGAGGTGGTCAGTCCCTCAGCCTGGAGAAGAGTCCTGCTCCGTAGTCTGAAACAATGTGAAGCGTGAAGTACAAATGAGATTTATAATTCTTAAGGTGAAGCTGAGAAATCTTGAGGGAGAAGGCGAGCGAGAGGAGAATAGATGTGGAATGAGAGAGAGTGTGAGATGAGAGAGTAGTGAGAGAGAGAGAGGAGAGAGAGAGGAGAGAGAGGAGAGAGAATGAGGAAAGGAGCGAGGGAGGATGAGAGAGAGAGAGAGAGTGGGTGTACCACTAGTGTGGGTTGCGGGGGTCGAGTCGAGCTCCTGGCCGCCTCTTCAGCTTATGCTTGCTGGTACTCTGAACAGTGACTTTACACTATTTGTGTGTGTGTGTGGTGTGTGTGTGTGTGTGTGTGTGTGAGTGGTGTGTGGTGAGTGTGTGTTTGGTGTGCCAGTTTAACAATCCACAAAATTTACAATGTGTGTGACGTATATGCTCGTCACCATATTAATCTTGGGTTTTTTTTTTATACGAAAAGTAAAGGGATATACAGTGTAGTTCATTAGTGAAAACCGAGATGTGGTAACTCGCCAAAATTATTGTTAAATCTCAGAAAATTCCTTGGTATTTCCTTATTTTTAAATCGTACCCAACCATTAAGAAGACATTCAGAAATATATCTTAGCTACACATACACCACACACCCCTTTACACATACACACACCACACATACACATACACACACACACACACAACACCACACACACACACAACACACACACACACATACACATACACCCACACACATACACATACCACACACACACACAACACACACACACACACACACACACACACACACACACACACACACACACACACACACACACATATATAAATACATATTAATACCAACACTGCAACTAGCCGAGGACTCGAATCCGTGTCGTTTTGGCCCGTCTCATGGTGAGCGAAAAATCACGTGACAGTCTAACCCACAGGACCACCCAATCCGACAAAGATCACGCACCCAGCAATTTAGGTTTCAATATAACAAAATTTATTAACATAATAGCCTTGGAGGAAACGCTATACCCGTAAGGGCCATAGTGAACGGAAGGTATTTAGTTGTTGCTTTTTATCCTAGGAAGGGAAGAGCTGTTCCAACTCCTAGGATCAGGAGATCTTCACCAGCACCAGCTCATCCAGCACCATAGTGAGGATGCCAGTGCTGAAGGGTAAAAGGTCGCTTACTTTCCACAACCTTTTTTCTCTACCAGTTCCATTAATTTTTATCCATTTTTTTTTTCGACATGTATTTTTTGTGTGGATATCTATTTATTTTAGCTGCTCACTGGAAATGGGTGATAGTTTAGGGTTTACAGTGTGTAATAATAAATGGGATTGTCAATACTTTTGGCTCATTTTTTATGGTGAGAAAATTTTTTAAACATATTGATTTTTTTCAGGTTTTGTTGAATAAGTACATTAAGTGCTCGGAATTTTATTATGTAAATTCTACAATATTCAACGGAGAGAAAGCCTTTTATTGGCCAACAAAAACTAATCAAACCTAGAATTTAACTTAAAATCTAGGTTAACGTAAAATCTAGATTAGGTTGCGTTACTTTGGGTTAGTTTTCGTTTTTTTTTTTTTTTTTTTTTGGGAGGGGGGGGGGGTTATCATCAAAACAGTTTTTTTCCATTGGCCCAAAACATGAATGTATCCATTGCATACTTCACTTAATACTTGAGAATTTACATAATCCAAATTTATCCAAGCGACTGAAGAAAATATTGATGTTTTTATTTTTACTTTTCTTCACCTAGTAATTATTTCTTCACACTTTTTGTCCAAACCGAATCCCATGAGTTTTCATTGATCTTTTTTTTTTTTTTTTGACTACCGTATCTTTCCTTTTAATATTCTCATGCAGTGTATATTTTGTGCGCATTATAATACGGCGAGAGCCAGAATATTTAACTGAAAATGTACGAATGAAATTGCTGGTAAAAGCAGTTCCACGAATTAACTAAAATATTCCGCCTCCACAATGATGACTGTGTGAAGAATGATGAGGTGGAATATTAATAGTCAACTTACTCTTCTTCCTAGACCTGAGCCGGAAAGTAATATAAATATAGTAGTATAAATATGGTGGAATAAATGTGATTCTCATTGTGGAATTAGCATGAATAATGAAATATTGGCATGAAGTAATATTTCGGTTTATAATGAAGCGTGCAACCCACACGACTATGATTTTTGACGCAAATACGTTAATAATTGAAGTATTGCTGGATTTTATTCAGGTTTATTAAAACCCAACACTCCACCACTACCCTCCATGAGCCATCACATCACATATGGATATCAAGGCAAGATGCATTACTGTGGTTGAAACTATGCCATTAATTTTTAGAGGGGTGGACCGGTAAGCCATTGGAAGGCCTCGATCAGATGACCAAAAGCTCCAACGGCGGGTCATCATATGACTAAGACCCGCGTCAGGAAACGCTTGTCCTGTTTCCTGACGAACCTTACCTAAGGCACATCTTCACTTTAAGGGTGATACAAGTCTGTTACATCCGGTGCTGATACAGAATCAGAGTTAAAGATAGCAGGGATGTTAATTATTAATTAATACCTCCTACTTTAGTTATATTTAAAATTGCAACAAAACATAACACATACGTAAACAATTTACACGTTCATTTATCATTGTATATTATGTTTATGTTATTCTGCAGAGTATCTGCATTTAAATAAGTTTTTCAATATTTTGTAGTTGACTTTCATCATTAATTACTAAGGAATTTTGAAATAACACTTTGAGATTATTATAAATAAAAACAATAATATCGTACGTTATCAATATGAATATGAGTTTTACAAAAATCATCATATAATGCAAACGACCATTATATAATTCGTTATCATTATGAATAAGGACTATAATGTTTCTTATCATTATGAATTAATGTATAATATAATTTGGGCTACAATATATTCTCAACATATAGAGTATATTAGGACTTAAAATTTTAAGGCAATGGAGTTTTATTCTGTTAATGACGTCTTACAACGATCGTTGTAAGACGTCATTCTTCCCTTGATGCTGATGAAAGACTCTTGATTTAAGGCACTGGAGCTTCCCTCCTCTTAAATAGCACCTGGTTACCTTCATTTCCCCAGGCACGTATAACCCCTACAACTTTAGTGCTTCCCCATAAATATTATGAAATTAATTGACGCCATTCTCGTCAAAATTTTAATAAAATGCTATTTACCAATAAGAAATAAGTCATGAAAAAATCTGATTTTAACTGCAGAATATAAAATATTAGAGATTACCTCGTGTTTTAACCCCCCCAACTTCAAAAATAAATAAATTAATTTTGGATATACGTTCTCTTACGGGACCCTTGAGTGGGACAGAGAGAGAGTGTGGTGCAACAACGTTGGTGTAGTGCTCTTGGTCCAATTAACTGGAGCGACCCTTATCTTCTTGGCATCAAACCTTGATCACCTGCCACACTGCAGACACCGTGTGATGGAGTCCACTGATTCCCAGTCAATATATAACAATAATTTCTCCTACGGGAGGCACAACAGAACAGTTCTCCCTCCTGATAGTAATGGTGTTATGATTACCTCTATGATTTTTCTCCTGAAAGTTCACGTTCAACTGAAAACATTAATTTATTATATCAGAATAAAAGGTTCAATTAACATTATATCACATGGAAGTAAAAATCTCTAGAATATTCCCTTTCTCTTCCTCCCCTTCAGTTTAGAAAAAAAAATTCTTTAATTAAAGCTAATGTATTTAAGTTATATCTGAATGTGAAATGGAATTCGTTTTGAAGGATAGGATCCACTTCTAATTTCTTTTTTAATGATGATTAATTTTTTTGTTAAGTAGTTAATGTATTTCAAAATGGATACTAGACCTAATCTTTAGTCTAATTTATAAAGCAAGGTTATCAATTTCTTATATATCCAACGTAATAGGATGTATTAATAGTCTATCTTATATATTGCATTTTAATATACATTATACTACCTATGTCCTGTTTCCTGACAAACCTTACCAAACCAAACCAACCATTATACCACACATTTCACTCTAATGGTATTAATCATAACTATGATTTTTAAAGAGGTGGACCAGTAAGCCAGCGGAAGGCCTCGGTCAGATGACCAAAAGCTCCAGCTGCGGGTCATCATATGAATAAGACCCGTGTCAGGAAACACTTGTCATGTTTCCTGACGAACCTAATACCTATCAGAAATACTGCTGTACATTAGCATCTCCATTCAAGGCAGGTAAGATAGCAGATCTAGAGAATGTACAGAGAACCTTTACTGCACCTTTAAGTTCCGTCAAATACCTTAACCACTGGGAACGCTTGAAAGCACTGAATTGTACTCACTGGAGCGTAGACTATAGATATACATCATAATATACACTTGGAAAACCCTAGAGGGACTTGTCCGTAATCTGCTAACAGAAATCACTCCCTACGAAAGCAAAAGATTTGGCAGGCGGCGTAACATACCCCCAGTGATAAGTAGGGGCGTCATTAATACACTAAGATAAAACACAATAAGCGTCCGGGCCCAAGACTGTTCATCAGCTTCCCACCATGCGTAAGGGGAATTACCAGTACACCCCTGGCTGCCTTCAAGAGGGAGCTGGACAGATACCTAAAGTCAATGTCGGATCTACCGGGCTGTGATTCGTACGTTGGACTACATGCGGCCAGCAGTAACAGCCTAGTTGATCAGCCCCTGGTCCACCGGGAGGCCTGGTCATGGACCAAGCAGCAGGATCGTTGACCCTCGGAATACCCTCCAGGTAAACTCCAGAAAGGTACCATTACACCACAGGATACTTATGTCGAGAGTTTACTCTCTGTTTTAGGGATCAAAGAATTGTTGTCTGGTAGTGAGAAAGTCACGCGCAGTTTTAATGACCCTAGAGTAGCCGATAGGCTTTAAACCCCGTAATCAGGTTTTTTTTTGCACCGTTATTAGTTGTATCAATATAAACTCATGCATATAAATTGTTCAACATACTGTAATTTTCTTTACTGATGCCTTATAAATATTATAAAAGAATGTGTATTTTCCGACCTGTATTTTAATTCTCTGAGAGTAAATACTTTCTCTGTGTTTTAAATATGAAAAATAAAAACTTTTGGAATTTATTAGTGCTATCGTGCAATACCACTGATAGGAGAATAAAATAAGCGCAAAAAAAACCAGCATGATTATTAGACAACGTCTCTCCATAAACAGTGCTTTATTTCGCTACGTTTCGCCCTCTGTGGTCTTACAGCTTCCCCTATTTCTCTTCTGGATCTCATTTCTAACTACCATCAACAAAGAGTAACTGTGACGTCTGCCAATTTATTAATAGTTCATAAGCTAATGGATATAACGTTAATTTTTAAAGGGGTGGAGGGGTAAGCCAGCAGAAGGCCTCAGTCAGATGACCAAGAGCTCCAGCTGCGGGTCATCATATGACTAAGACCCGGATCAGGAAACACTTCTCCTGTTTCCTGACAAATCTTACTGAATCTAACCTATTTAGTTCATTTGCTCTTCAATTTTCACTTAGAGTCAACATGCTAAGTGTTCATTTTTCGTAATAACTTTTAGGAAATATGAAACATCCATCAAAGAGATACACTTGATTCTCTAAGAACCCACTTTTGTTATTGTCATTCACTGCACTGAGACGGGAAGTGTTGCGTCATTCACTGCACTGAGACGGGAAGTGTTGCGTCATTCACTGCACTGAGACGGGAAGTGTTGCGTCATTCACTGCACTAAAACGGGAAGTGTTGCGTCATTCACTGCACTAAGACGGGAAGTGTTGCGTCATTCACTGCACTACGACGGGAAGTGTTGCGTCATTCCCTGCACTAAGACGGGAAGTGTTGCGTCATTCCCTGCACTAAGACGGGAAGTGTTGAGTCATTCACTGCACTAAGGGAGTGTTGCGTCATTCACTACACTAAGACAGGAAGTGCTGCGTCATTCACTACACTAAGACAGGAAGTGCTGCGTCACTCA
>NC_069419.1:23141336-23153836 GCF_026875155.1 Cherax quadricarinatus
ATCTTCTTCATCTCATCCCAGAATCACATGCATATGCAGACGACTGTACATTGACACTCACTTATCCAAGAGAAGAAATGCCAGCTGCTCTAAGCTACATCAATCACCAGCTGAGAGCTACATCAGCTTGGGAAAATAGATGGCAAGTAACATTTGCACCTGAGAAAACGCAAATGATGATCGTCTCTAGGCACCATGATGGTAATGCTGGTGCAGTAGTAAGGATGAATGGGAGGGTGTTGGCACCTGGAGTAGAAGTTGATATCCTTGGGGTGAAATTTGACTCCAAACTAACCATGAAGAACCATGTTGTAAATCTTGCAAACAAGGCAGCCAGGAAGCTTACAGCACTTCGCCGTATCTCGCATCTACTTGACAGTAGGGGTTGCAAGATTCTGTACGAGGCACAAGTACGCTCACACCTTAAGTATGCTCCACTTTCTTGGTTTGCCTGCCCCCCCTCTCATCTGCGACTGCTTGACAGAGTAGAGAACAGAGCAAGACGTCTCATCCCTCGCCTGGACCCATCCTGGATAGATCTGTCATTTCAGCAGAGCCTTCAACATAGGAGGGATGTGGGTGGCCTTACTGTTATGTTAAGTACCACACTTGGATCCACTTCGAGGACAGCGTGAAACAAGCTTTTATGCCACAAGACGGGCAGAAAGCAGCAACTTTACTCTGGCTGTACCCTTCTCCAGAACATCACTCCATCTGAGATCCTATATACCCAGGATGACTCGAGTATGGAACACATTCGTACAGCATAATGATGTCAACGAGATAAAGTCAGTTGATCAAATGAAAATGCTGGCCCACAGATGGCTCCAACTTCATCCTGTTCCCTACTTGTATGTCTCATAACAATAAAAATGCTTTCAAATGAGCTGATGTAGGTAACAGCTCTTAGCTTGCTAATAAAGTTAGGAATCCTTAACCTGTTAATAACTTGTCAATAAAGCTAGGGATCCTTAACCTTGTCAAACCCTGTGTAAAAAAACAAAAACAGAGAGAGAGAGAGAGAGAGATAGAGAGAGAGGGGGGAGAGAGAGGGAGGGAGGGAGGGAGAGAGAGGATACCTTAGTCTTTAAAATAGGGAGTAAAGTAAGCGCTATGAGCAAATACACTGAAAAATTCACACCACTCGGTGTATACATTCCCTTTCGCCATACTGTGATTTGTATTTTTCATGCATCATAATATTTTCTCATTTCATTTAAAATTTCCTGGATTTTTATTTCCAATTATTTTTATTCTAAATTTGGAAAATATCCTGATGATTTTAATGTCAAACATCTCTTTCAATACCAACCATTACAGCGCTGACGAAATGTCTTATAATCAATGTTAATTCTTCACTTTCCTTAGTTAGACGATGTATTATGTCTTCAAGCTGAAGTGAGACGTGTACCTTCCTAACATGTGGAGAGAAGGTATATTCTTGTGTTGTATTTACCGACAGCCCAGCCAGTCTTGCTAGTGTCAGGTATCCTTGTTTTTGTGTCAGCTGACATAATGGAAACACCTGGAACCCTGTATAATCTCGGAAATTTTCCTTTCTTTTGTATGTTTCATAAATTGAATCTTTCTAAGGCATTTTAGACCCCTGTCCAGTTCTCCAGCTGCTGCTATCAAAACGTCAGTGTTGTACTGGACCTTCAGCCAAAATATTTTACTTATAGTGATAAGCAGGAAAGAGTCCAAAAATTCCTATCTTATCTGGAGTTTCGATTAAAAGTGAAAATTCACGTCTTCTGGCTACTAGAACATGAAGTTTAGAGACTGAAAGATTAAGAGACTGATCCTGGGAGATTCTGAGAGATGATTTTTGAGAAATTCTCTGAAACAGAGAATCGAAGAGATTCTTCGAGTTTCAGAGAAGCATTCTGAGTAAGAGAGATTGGCGTAGAGGGTCAGGAGCTAGAGAATGCCTTCATCTTCTTTGAAACGTCTTGTCTCTTATCGACACAATCCACTGAAGGATCGAGTGGGTAGTCTGGCACAGATTGACTGCCGCTGATCTGTGTATAACTTTCTATTTACATTTACACGTCTCGACTTTGAGACGCGGAAGAATGTTCGTGGTGCAGCGTCGCGACCCAAGCGTTTAGTTTACCATATAATTTTCATTGGGCGTAGTACACATTACCGGATGTTAATTCACAAACATGCTTGTGTTCATACATTCACACTTACGTTTACACTTGTATTGACACATGAGCTCACACTTGTTCTCTCACTGTGATCACACACACACACACACACACACACACACACACACACACACACACACACACACACACACACACACACACACACACACACACTTGTGTGATGATATATATGCTTGCAGGATTCCTAAAAGAAAGTGACCCTATTGGGAAAACTTGCAATTCGATAGAGCTCAAAATAATATATGCGACTCCTCCGCATCTTGCACCACTACAAGCCTCGTACCTCTCCATGGCGAGTACCACTTCATTTCTTATTCCACTCCATATCTCATACCACTCCATAACTTGTTCGGCTCTATATCTTGTACCATTCCATGTTTTGTACCTCTCCATATTTTAGTGCTATACCTTTTAGCACCTCCCCATTATTATTATTATTAAAGATTAGCCGGTATTCTCACGGCCCGAGCCTTTTCCAAGTGGTGGCCCGACCTTGGCTCCCTCTTTAGGGAGTGTCTGAGACCTAAGTCTCCAATGGGAGGAGGCACAAGTACCTCCTCATCTTTGGGACCAACTGTCCCCAGGCCTAGCCACAAGCTAGGCCTCTCTGGTCTGCCATCCCCGCCCCAAGGAGGCTAATGGGAATGACAGTCTTATGAGCTGAAGGCTTGGGCTCAGGCACCTACTTTACCCTAGAAGGGTTAGGCATGGTATCGATCAGCACCTCCCCATATCCTGCACGACTCCATATCTTAGTACAATTCCACATCCTGCACGACTCTGTATCTTAATACAATTCCATATATTCGTACCACACCATACCGGTAGAAAAACCTCATCAAAGAAAAATTAATGTATTCTGATCAAGCATGCCATCTGAACCAAGTGTTAGTTGACACTGATGAAGCGTCGTTATCCGGGAGGGTATCGTTATATTGGAGGTTCTCGTTATCCTGGGGGTTATCGTTATCCTGGAGGTTCTCGTTATCCTGGGGGTTATCATTATCCTGGAGGATCTCGTTATCCTGGAGATTATCGTTATCCTGGAGGTTCTCGTTATCCTGGAGATTATCGTTATCCTGGAGGTTCTCGTTATCCTGGGGGTTATCATTATCCTGGAGGATCTCGTTATCCTGGAGATTATCGTTATCCTGGAGGTTATCGTTATCCTGGAGATTATCGTTATCCTGGAGGTTATCGTTATCCTGGAGATTATCGTTATCCTGGAGGTTATCGTTATCATGGAGATTATCGTTATCCTGGAGCTTCTCGTTATTCTGGAGGTTATCTTTATCTTACATGCTTTCATGTAACGAGGTCGAGAGAGGACAATATCAACTGTAGCCATATTTTGCTAAAAAAATAATAATTAATAAATAATAAGAATAACAACAGCAACAACAAACAAATAACAACAACAACAACTAATAATAATAAATAATAACTACTATACTACTACTACATAATATACATAACTATACTAATAATAATAATAATAATAATAATAATAATAATAATAATAATAATAATAATAATAATAATAATAATAATAATAATAATATAAAATAATAATAATAATAATAATAATAATAAAAATAATAATGGGAATAATAATATTTGTTCCATGAAAGTGAAGAGCAGCTCCAATTCCTTGGTTAAAGTGTCGTCCAGCAGCATTAAGGTGTCTCCCTCGAATTAAAGAAAAATATACGACACTAAGAAACGACAGATGTAAAGCACTGAGAGACTGATGTAAGTACGGTACCTGAGAGTGGATCAGGTGAGTGAATACGTGTAATTCTTGACAGCAAATACACTTGAGCCTTTGTAAATTAACCTGTGAACCATAGGGTGTGACCGACATGGTGCGTTTGTGGTGGGGGCAGCTGTGGCTCTTACTTGGTCGACACACGGATCAGCTGTCAGCATCTGTCCAAATCGGCGTTGCTGTGTTTGTGAGACAGTCAGGCTCAAACGTGCGCACCATTCAGGGCAATGCATGAAATGTGCTTCACGCTAAGAAACAAGCACTTACATCATCAGAACACGCACATAAACACTCAAGTACACACGCAAACATGAGCTCACACACACACTAACACACACAATCGTACACAATTCTTACATTAGCGGCTGCGGTAATTGTAAACCAATTTGAGAATAACAGCGTCAGGAGAGCGAGAACACAAACACATAAAGGATAATGAGAAATGCAAGGAGATACACACCCACTTGGCAAACTTTAATGACTAGTGCAAAACACCGTACAACACCCACTTGTATGTTAAACACACACTCCTTACACCACACAGTAAGAAAATATCGTAACGCCTCCCTGGGTACACTCACTGAGGACACAAGTCAACAAACGAGACTTATTCTCTAACACTGTAATGCTATTGGTAGGGTAAGGGTTAAAGGTATTAGTGTTTGATATGGCTTACCAGGTGTTAATAGGTGTGTCTCTTGACCGTAAAACAGAGGCAATAATTCTACGCACAGCCACAATTGGTATCATTATAAGTAAAAGGGAGTCCTAAACGAAATTAGAAGCCAAAGCTTTGTAATAACGGAGTTTGCTGCTGAAAGCTTCGTATATAACGAAGTTTCCGGATAAAACTTAGAATTAACACTACTCTGAATACTACTGAGGATGCGTCATGTGTAAATTATTTCTTAGCAAGAGAGTTGACAGTATCCTTTAACCTACATAAAATAAATAAAAAAAAAATAGTCGTCACGATGATTTACAAAAATACGGACTGAAGCATTAGACATGAGTCTGCAGAAATGATCTTTCTTAATCCGTTAAGCCATACCGAAACACTAATTAATCCCAGACTAAAGTCTAAGGGCTTAAATGCATCTGGTTTATCTCTGAAGTGATCATCACAAAGCATTTACAACATAAAAAGCGGAACACCCTGTTTATGCCTTGACTGTTTGTTCAAAAGTCTCAGAAAATAACACTTTCTCTCAACTAGAGTTTGCCAGTATAAAAATCTAGGCTCTGAGGGAGGGGAAAGGAAAAAAAGGGATAGGGTGAGATACGAGGAAAGAAACATGGAACATAAGGGTAGCGACAGCTAACTCCAAAAATCCTTCCGAATTATAGGAGAAGAAAATAAAAAGTCATGGAAGGGTACGTTAATAGCAACCAGTCACATTCATTTATATACATGTATATCACATAGAACAATAAGCCTATGCATATCTTAAATAATCTACTTTAAAATTACATATGCAATGATATGATTTTTCCACATTAAGATAATCATAAAAACTGGAAATATAAAGTTTTTTTTCTCGTTACACTTCGAAATATAGATTATTTTGGTCCCTAGCATACATACACAACATTTCATCAGGAGGCGTCGTATTTCACTCAGTCGACACTCAGTCACGCAGCTCCAATAGCGATGTGATGTTGACGCAACGAAGATTAACTTATTAAATAAAAAAACTGACATTGTTGATTCCCACATGAGCTTTGAGAGAATAAGAAACACAGACAATACACCACGTCACGTTGATCAGGTCACAAGTTTTTTACCTCATCTATAGTTCCTTAATATTAGCGTCTGACTGATTTGGCCTATAACAGAGACTGCTATAAATCATATTTTCTGAGCTAAGAGCAGCTGTAAAACACTAATGAAAGATTCATATTTCTGTCATAAAATATCTGGCCAAGTTGTTCCTGCATATCTGACAACTGACAAAATTTATCATGTTGGTAGCTTAGCACCATAATAAATCTCTCAGATGTCTGCTTCATAACACCGCCCATCATAACTCCATTTTTGGAAGAACACCACCACTGTTTCTAAATGCAATTTCACCTCAAGGCTCATCAGTGTAGAGTTTATCAGAGTGAGGATCACATTTCCTATGGAACATCTTAGAGCTGAAGGCCTTGGCTTTATCATGGTATGTGGGATACAATAGAGCAGCATTACACCTGGGTCACATTGCGACGCTTTCGGTCTATCTGTGGAAGATTGGGCTGGTGAGCTGCGGGCGTTGGCGCTGGGGAGGTGTGAGCCCGAGAGAGCAGGTGACCTGTGAGAGGCTCGTCCCAGGTGGGAGCGTAACTATTATACTCGAGTCTTGAAGAAGCACAGTTGCAGGTGTTCTCCTCGTGCGTGCATGGAGGGTACACCTGTGATTCGCCGCCTCCCTCGCCTTCAGACGCTAGCCGGCTGCTTGTTACTGTTACGTCCGGGAAGGGCGCGTGGGGAGACAGCCCGTTCGCTTTGTAAGCCACAGGTCCGTCTTCAGCCACCTCGCTGTGAACTGACATTCGGCGTTCGTGCTCTTTTATTAGTGTGGTTGCTCCCCAAGACTGAACTGGGGAGAGGGGGGGACCGTCTCGTGCAGTTCCTGGATCGTCCTTCACTATACTATCTAAGGATTCGTGGCTGCCGCCGCCCTCCTCCATGCTCAGGGTTCCCGGTTTAACTATGAGGTTACCGCTGCCTCCTCCCTCTCGCGCCTTCTTCACGTCTTTCTCATGATGCTGCTTACGTCTTTTGGTATAACAGTAGCAGTAAAACACTACTGTAGCCACCACTATCAGAAATCCACCGATGCTACCCAGGATCACTGCTACGTCCTCAAGTTGAAACTCTGTCTTACCAACAGGTCGACCAGACCCAAGCTCTGACGGCATCGTGTAATTCCCTAAAAAAAAAGAGGTGTACTTCAATGAACTATGTAGCAATGTTAATGTTTATACCCATATATGCTCGCCTACGAAGTATCTGTTTTTGTTCAGTGATACAAACCTCCAGAATGACATGTTACATGGTGAGAGCACCAAGTACCTGAGGTAGTAAGTGCTGGGTGAGTCCTGGTAGTGATCTCATAGGTGGTGGGCGGACGTGGCACCCAGAGCGCTGCAATGTTGCCCACTCCGCCCATATTGTTAGCTTCATCCACCGCCCGCACAGTCACAAACCACAGCTACCCAAGAAGATAAAAAATTTATATCCTTTATTTTTCCACAATTTTTTTTCTCTCGGAATATTGTAACATATTGCAGCCGAAAATATTAAAACATTCGGAAAAAATTAGACTTCTTCCAAAGACTCAGATGATACAAAAGGACATGCATATTTATCAAGGACTGAGATGAATGTTTAGTAACATCAGCCACAAATAAATTTGCAGTTTAGTCTGACTATTGAGCGTACTGACCTCCTCGTATCTAGTGAAGTGCAAATTAGTGGTGTGGAGTGTTCCGGCTGGGAGTGGTTGAGGAAGACCAGTTAGTCGGTCTCCCTGGAAGGCCCTGGCTTCCTTCCAGAAAGGCGCCACCACGGCTTCGTAGTGGTGAGCTCGGTCCACGTCCCAGTCGTCCCCAGGAGCCGTCCAACGCAGCTTAATTTCGTGTACTGTGTCATTAACCTCCACGCGGAGGTCCAGGATGCGTGAGGGTGGGACGTTATCATGGTGGGTAGAGAGGGATACCACTTCCAGCACTCCCCAGGTGACGTGCGCAGGAAGGGCGGGGCACGGCGTGTATGCACGTAAGGTAGAGCATAACCACAGCACGTCTGCTCGCTGTTCCAGGTGTCATAACCATGTTGGTGAAAAAAAGGCAGGTGCGAGGCTAGGCTCTTGTGATGGCGCGTTGGGGGTCCCTTAGCTACGGATGCCAGCCCGCTGTTGTAGTCGATGTCAGCACTCAGAAGATACCGGCCAGGACTCCAGGAAGCGGAGGTAGGTATCGAGAGTACAGCCCATCTCCTTTGGTGATATCTGGGTCTGTCATAGTAAAACACACGGTATAGCACATACAGCATTCTTTAATTATAAATCTACAAATATACTTGCATGCAAAAATATGAATGCTTAACACAATGTAGAAATTAATTGGATATTATGTTAAGGTACAGTATTGTAAATGTTCAGCTAGGATTTTTAAGTATTATTTACACGGTATACAAACAAAATGCTTTAATAATTCCTCACCAGCGTGGCTGTCGTGCTCTAGTTCAAACCCTAATAATTATTTTCTTCAAGAGTGTATAAACTGAAGGCATCTCTCAATTTATAAACAATTGAAATTTACTTCAATCTGTCTTTAAATGTTGTAGATTAAGGTGGCGGTGAGCAGATGACATGAAGTCTTAATGTTCATTGCACATAGAAGAGACGAGCTTACGACGACGTTTCTGTCCGACTTGGACCATTTACAAAGTCACACTAACGAAATGTAAATGGTCCAAGTCAAACAAAAACGTCGTCGTAAGCTTCTCTCTTTTATGTTACGAGTTATTTGTGTATCGTTCCAGTCACGGTATTGTGTCTTTATTTGTTATTTAGCAGAACAAGGTTGTTATAAATGTATCACCAAAACTATGTACAATGGATTATTAATTTATGTTCCTCCCTCATCGTTCCCAATATAAAAAAAAGAATGTGTTCCGATTTGGCATAAAAAAATTAAAGTTTTGTTTTAAAACAATCAAATCTGGTGTGCAATAAGTGAAAACAACTTTGACAAATATTTAAACAATCTATTTTAGAGCCGATGAGAGAAAGAGAATGAATAATCGAAGTGACTGGCAAAGCGAAGTAGTATATTGTACTGCTAACATTATATCCGTAACAATGATAGCAAAATAAACTGTCATTTGAACAATTAAAGACAGAAACACTCAGGAAAGTGACCGTAAAAAGAACGTTCAGAGATTGCAGTTGTTAGGCAGCAGTGTACATCCAGCCCTGCTCTAAATCATGCCTAGATGTGTGCGGCACACATATGTAGACATCAACAATGAAAAGTCAACAATGATGCTTTACCACCTATGCCGTTGTCCAACAAGTCAAGGAAGATGGGATGGTAGTTGCTGCCAGTGGCGTTGGTACCCAGTCTCTGGAGTCTGGCTACAACGCGGGCGTCCATGATGGGCGCCACGCCTGCCTTCACTTCTGCATAGATTATTACGGGCGTGGAGGGGTCGGAGGAGTTAACCGGCTGAGAGCCTGAGCTGGTCCAGAGGCGGACTTGCAGACCTGTGGAGGTGTTGCGCTTGGCAGTGACCTGCACGTAGAGACCCTGGTGAGAGTCTGCTCGGTTCTCTACGCTGTACGTCCAAAGACCACGCTGCCAGGAAGAGTAAAGTTACTACATATTTTTGAATGCTCTTAAAGTTATTATGTTATGGTATTTTACACGCTCTTCATTCATATATAACAGAAATTTCTAAAAGACTCCCAACTGTCCTCAAGAAAGAACTTTACATATCTCCCCAGACAGTTCCTGATCAACTGAGTTGTGGTTCTTACGTTAGATAGCAGCGTGCAATTAGTGGTAATAGTTTGACTGAGCACGTTATCATCCAGGAGGTTTGATCCGAGCTAGGGAAGTAGAGATGATGAAACTCGAAACCATCGACAGGTAGGATAATGATAAACTAGCCGCCATAACTAAGAACAGTTTTTCGAAGTCTCTTCCTACGCAAAAATCCATAAATAATTCTTTCCCTGGAGTCACCTGAAGATTTATCTCGCAGGGCAAAACAGTTCAGTACAGTTATACGACATAGAAATCATGTTTTTTGTATAGCTTTTCGGGAAAGTTCACTTGAGAAGTGATTCCCAGGTTTAATGATTTGAAATTTAGATAGGCTACGCAAAATAACCAAAATTAACTTGGGTTAATTTTACCATAGTAGAGCTGAGTTGCTTAGTTAATTTTGGCACAGTATAGAAATAAAGCCGGCATTCCCTAAATCTGAATCGGGATGTGGAATCATCAGGTAATCCTTTCCCTCAGATATAAATGTCTATATTACATATTATTATTATTATAATAATAAAATGAAGCGCTAAACCACAAGGGCTATACAGCTCTATATTACATAGAGTTAGTGTCACCTCTGCCTTTTCCAGGATGATGAAGATCATGTTGACATCACCGTCTTCTTCCTGGACGTTGACGGAGGCGATCAGCTGGCCAGACGGTGCTGTCAACTGGATGGCGTTGCCTACGTGGTTCAGGTCGTAATAGTAAACAGAGAAGCGAGCGTTAGGGCCAAGCGAGTCATCTAGAGCGAAGGAGCCAGCGGACATGGAAGCAATACCACCAGGGTAGGCAGCGCTGTGTACCAGTACAGGAGCTCCGGGGGCTGAGGAAGGAGCGCTGCGTTGCACACTTGCTAGTAGGGCGTCCATCAGTGCAACCATCATCTTCACTTTCGAGTCATTACCAACACCTTCGTCCATAACGGTGAAGATGGAACCTCGGGACTGTTCGACCAAAACCTCAAGTCCATGAGAGGCAGTAGCGGCGCCCCGGCGCTCAGTTAGCGGATACAACACCACTTCAATTCTTAGGTGTCGCTGCTCTGCTAAGTTTCTCATCTGTTTCACCTCACGTTGCGGCGTCGGACCAGAACCAGTGGTAATTAAGATTACAGTGGCACCGTTTTCTTTCTTGTTGGTGTCGTCGAGAACCCTTAGCGCCTCCTTCAGCCCGCAGAGGATACATTTGTGACTCTCAGGAGTAGTTGAAGGGTTGCGGGGTAAGGATGATCCCACTCGTTGCCTCATATCCGAATCTTCACTTTCGATGAAAGTGAGAGGCGCCACAGTTCTCGCTACGGAGTGGAAAGTAACCACACCCACATGAGCTCCGTCTGGCACGTCGTACACGACTACACGACGCATCGCCTTCCTCAGGAACTCCCACCGCCGCTGTCAAAGAAAAAAAAATGTCCATCGGACAAGTACTTTGAAAAAATGTTTAATTCATGCTAAGCGCTAAACCCATGTGAGTCATTCAGCGCCAGACGTAATGGAGGCTTGATCCTCCGTCTGCTGAGCGTGAAACAGACGCGATTTCTATTTGTTCCTTGAGTAAGTACGCATGAGGAGCATAACTAATCTAAAAAAAACAATCTTTCACAAGTTATGAGTAGTGTCATACTTATGTCAAAGTATTATTTATTTCAGGATGAGCTCTGAGTACGAGGCAAAATATTTCATAAAGAACTAATGAGCAAGTATGTGCCGCCAGATAGCAACCATGACATACTATTTCCTCTGGCTTTTGTGCACAATTATGTGTGTGCGTTCACTAAAAAAAATCCCTTTTGTGCAACACTGACCTGGAGGTTCATGGTGGCCGTGTCCTCGATGACAAAGACATATCTGGGACTCGCTTGCTGGACGAACCTCAGCATCGGATCCAGCCCCCGGCTACCATTACTGGCGGAGTTCCTGCAATTCACAAAGTCTTCCAGACCAACACCAGTAAACATGAAAAGAGCGAGTAATGCAAGCCTGGGTGAGTAACTTTGGGCCTAACATGCGTTAGTAATGTTGCAGACGAGTGCCTAATGTCTGCATTCATTGAGTCTTATGATAGGTTTTTGGGTTTTATTAATTATTACTCCATGATCTTTCTTTCTGTCAAATGTTCTTATGATGTTATTACATAATTAATAATTTTCACAAGTCGCTATTTTTATTTATTATTATTATTATTATTATTATTATTATTATTATTATTATTATTATTATTATTATTATTATTATTATTATTATTATTATTATTATTGATAATAATAATTATATAAAAACAAAAGTTGCTATACCCTTTTACGACTCATACGGTACATCAGTCATATATAATTAGAATTAGAACTGCTTTATGACCCATAGGGCTTTAGCGCTTGTGGACGAGATGTCAAAAAGGTTGGTAGAAACTAAATTATAATTATTTACAATCATGTTAATATTTCCGTAAAAGAGTCAAAACTGAGTACACTTATTTTGTTCGAATCATAATGGTTGTCCTCCACAGCTGGCTCACCAACTAGGACTAAGATATTGAACAGTATATATACTCTGGACGACGTTCATATTTCAAATGTATTCACAACGACATTATTCTTTGCTCTTTTATACAAAAAAAGGAGTGTCGCTCATTTTTCAAAGTTTGTTTGATAAACGATCATGCGCGGTATAAGTGCCTGTTGTACTAGGCAACTAATATTGTCCTAACTAGAAATTCTACCAGGTGAAGGAAGTATCAGAAGTGAATATTTTCCTGAAGTAAAAGGTCACATAAATTCATCCTTTATTCCTCAGACAGGTTATATGTCATTCTGGTGACCCTTTGTGCGGGCACAAGCAACAGCGGATCATATACATAACTGAACACGTAATGCAATATATCTATTTACTATATCCTGGCCCCCAGCTATGATATGTTGAATATAATTTCCAGAGCTTCTACACATGCATTACTGTTTTGGTAACATTTACAAAATACTGTTGGTATTCTCTGTGTGTAGAAGGTTCATCATCGTC
>NC_069419.1:23156336-23162308 GCF_026875155.1 Cherax quadricarinatus
TTACAGTAATTTAATACTAAACAAACACAGTGAAATATATTTTTTTCGTTAGGTTCAGAATGATTTTGGCTAAATTATTGCATACACAAATTTTCACTTGTCCTATATGGCAAGATGAGCGTTGCTACTTAAGCTAAGATCGCAAATTCTGCCAATTCGGCACGACATATATATATATATATATTATTATATTATATATTATATAATATATATATATATATATATATATATATATATATATGTATATGTATATATATATATATATATATATATATATATATATATATATATATATATATATATATGTAGGTAGTAGGTTGGTAGACAGCAACCACCCAGGGAAGTACTACCGCCCTGCCAGATGACTGTGAAACAAAAACCTGTAACTGTTTTGCATGATGGTAGGATTGCTGGTTTTCTTTTTCTGTCTTCATAAACACGCTAGATAACAGGGATATCTTGCTACTCCTACTTACACTTTGGTCACACTTCACAGACACGCACATGCATATATATATATACATACATCTAGGTTTTTCTCCTTATTCTAAATAGCTCTTGTTCTTTTTATTTCTTCTATTGTCCATGGGGAAGTGGAAAAGAATCTTTCCTCCGTAAGCCATGCGTGTCGTATGAGGCGACTAAAATGCCGGGAGCAATGGGCTAGTAACCCCTTCTCCTGTATACATTTACTAAAAAAGAGAAGAAGAAAAACTTTATAAAACTGGGTTGTTTAAATGTGCGTGGATGTAGTGCGGATGACAAGAAACAGATGATTGCTGATGTTATGAATGAAAAGAAGTTGGATGTCCTGGCTCTAAGCGAAACAAAGCTGAAGGGGGTAGGAGAGTTTCAGTGGGGGGAAATAAATGGGATTAAATCTGGAGTATCTGAGAGAGTTAGAGCAAAGGAAGGGGTAGCAGTAATGTTAAATGATCAGTTATGGAAGGAGAAAAGAGAATATGAATGTGTAAATTCGAGAATTATGTGGATTAAAGTAAAGGTTGGATGCGAGAAGTGGGTCATAATAAGCGTGTATGCACCTGGAGAAGAGAGGAATGCAGAGGAGAGAGAGAGATTTTGGGAGATGTTAAGTGAATGTATAGGAGCCTTTGAACAAAGTGAGAGAGTAATTGTGGTAGGGGACCTGAATGCTAAAGTAGGAGAAACTTTTAGAGAGGGTGTGGTAGGTAAGTTTGGGGTGCCAGGTGTAAATGATATGGGAGCCCTTTGATTGAACTTTGTATAGAAAGGGGTTTAGTTATAGGTAATACATATTTTAAGAAAAGAGGATAAATAAGTATACACGATATGATGTAGGGCGAAATGACAGTAGTTTGTTGGATTATGTATTAGTAGATAAAAGACTGTTGAGTAGACTTCAGGATGTACATGTTTATCGAGGGGCCACAGATATATCAATCACTTTCTAGTTGTAGCTACACTGAGAGTAAAAGGTAGATGGGACACAAGGAGAATAGAAGCATCAGGGAAGAGAGAGGTGAAGGTTTATAAACTAAAAGAGGAGGCAGTTAGGGTAAGATATAAACAGCTATTGGAGGATAGATGGGCTAATGAGAGCATAGGCAATGGGGTCGAAGAGGAATGGGGTAGGTTTAAAAATGTAGTGTTAGAGTGTTCAGCAGAAGTTTGTGGTTACAGGAAAGTGGGTGCAGGAGGGAAGAGGAGCGATTGGTGGAATGATGATGTAAAGAGAGTAGTAAGGGAGAAAAAGTTAGCATATGAGAAGTTTTTTACAAAGTAGAAGTGATGCAAGGAGGGAAGAGTATATGGAGAAAAAGAGAGAGGTTAAGAGAGTGGTGAAGCAATGTAAAAAGAGAGCAAATGAGAGAGTGGGTGAGCTGTTATCAACAAATTTTGTTGAAAATAAGAAAAAGTTTTGGAGTGAGATTAACAAGCTAAGGAAGCCTAGAGAACAAATGGATTTGTCAGTTAAAAATAGGAGAGGAGAGTTATTAAATGAGAGTTAGAGGTATTGGGAAGATGGAGGGAATATTTTGAGGAATTGTTAAATGTTGATGAAGATAGGGAAGCTGTGATTTCGTGTATAGGGCAAGGAGGAATAACATCTTGTAGGAGTGAGGAAGAGCCAGTTGTGAGTGTGGGGGAAGTTCGTGAGGCAGTAGGTAAAATGAAAGGGGGTAAGGCAGCCGGGATTGATGGGATAAAGATAGAAATGTTAAAAGCAGGTGGGGATATAGTTTTGGAGTGGTTGGTGCAATTATTTAATAAATGTATGGAAGAGGGTAAGGTACCTAGGATTGGCAGAGAGCATGCATAGTTCCTTTGTATAAAGGCAAAGGGGATAAAAGAGAGTGCAAAAATTATAGGGGGATAAGTCTGTTGAGTGTACCTGGTAAAGTGTATGGTAAGTTATAATTGAAAGAATTAAGAGTAAGACGGAGAATAGGATAGCAGATGAACAAGGAGGCTTTAGGAAAGGTAGGGGGTGTGGGACCAGGTGTTTACAGTGAAACATATAAGTGAACAGTATTTAAGAAAGGCTAAAGAGGTCTTTGTGGCATTTATGGATTTGGAAAAGGCGTATGACAGGGTTGATAGGGGGGCAATGTGGCAGATGTTGCAAGTGTATGGTGTAGGAGGTAGGTTACTGAAAGCAGTGAAGAGTTTTTACGAGGATAGTGAGGCTCAAGTTAGAGTATGTAGGAAAGAGGGAAATTTTTTCCCAGTAAAAGTAGGCCTTAGACAAGGATGTGTGATGTCACCGTGGTTGTTTAATATATTTATAGATGGGGTTGTAAGAGAAGTAAATGCGAGGGTCTTGGCAAGAGGTGTGGAGTTAAAAGATAAAGAATCACACACAGGGTGGGAGTTGTCACAGCTGCTCTTTGCTGATGACACTGTGCTCTTGGGAGATTCTGAAGAGAAGCTGCAGAGATTGGTGGATGAATTTGGTAGGGTGTGCAAAAGAAGAAAATTAAAGGTGAATACAGAAAGAGTAAGGTTATGAGGATAACAAAAAGATTAGGTGATGAAAGATTGAATTTTCAGATTGGAGGGAGAGAGTATGGAGGAGGTGAACGTATTCAGATATTTGGGAGTGGACGTGTCAGCGGATGGGTCTATGAAAGATGAGGTGAATCATAGAATTGATGAGGGAAAAAGAGTGAGTGGTGCACTTAGGAGTCTGTGGAGACAGAGAACTTTGTCCTTGGAGGCAAAGAGGGGAATGTATGAGAGTATAGTTTTACCAACGCTCTTATATGGGTGTGAAGCATGGGTGATGAATGTTGCAGCGAGGAGAAGGCTGGAGGCAGTGGAGATGTCATGTCTGAGGGCAATGTGTGGTGTGAATATAATGCAGAGAATTCGTAGTTTGGAAGTTAGGAGGAGGTGCGGGATTACCAAAACTGTTGTCCAGAGGGCTGAGGAAGGGTTGTTGAGGTGGTTCGGACATGTAGAGAGAATGGAGCGAAACAGAATAACTTCAAGAGTGTATCAGTCTGTAGTGGAAGGAAGGCGGGGTAGGGGTCGGCCTAGGAAGGGTTGGAGGGAGGGGGTAAAGGAGGTTTTTGTGTGCGAGGGGCTTGGACTTCCAGCAGGCATGCGTGAGCGTGTTTGATAGGAGTGAATGGAGACAAATGGTTTTTATTACTTGACGTGCTGTTGGAGTGTGAGCAAAGTAACATTTATAAAGGGATTCGGGAAACGGCACCGGACTTGAGTCCTGGAGAGGGGAAAGTAAAGTGCTCACTCTGAAGGAGGGGTTTTAATGTTGCATTTTAAAAAAACTGTAGTTAAAGCCCCTTTGGCGACAGTGATGGAGGGAATGTGGTGAAATTTTTCTTTTTCGGGCCCCCCGCCTTGGTGGGAATCGGCCGTGTGATAATAAAAAAAAAAAAAAATTATATATATATATATATAATATATATATATTATATATAATTATATATATTTTATATTTAAAATTTAAAATTTTTATTAATATATATTTATTTATATTATTATATATATACGTATATTTGTATTTATATATATATATATGTATATATTATATTATTTTTTATTTCACAGGGCCGATTCCCACCAAGGCAGGGTGGCCCGAAAAAGAAAAACTTTCACCATATTCACTCCATCACTGTCTTGCCAGAAGGGTGCTTACACTACATTTTTTTAAACGAAATTAACACCCTCCTTCAGAGTGCAGGCACTGATTCTCATCCCCGGGGATAAAGTCCGGCTTCCCCTTTTCCCTAACCCCTTCTAAATGTTACTTTGCCACACTCCAAGCACGAAAAGTATTATATATATATTATTATATTATATATTATAATATATATATAATTTTTATAATATATTAAATATATTATTATATATATGTTTTATATATATTTTTTTAATAATTATTTTTATATATATAAAAATTTTAAAAATAAATATATTTTATATATATATATAATTTTATTATAAATATTATAATAATTTTAAAATTATATTATATATATTATTTTTTATAATATATGTCGTGCCAAATATGTAAAACTGGTCAATTAGCAAAATCTTTTAAAATTAAAGTCCTTTCTGAAATTTTCTCTTTTACGTTTAAAGAATATTTTTTTCATTATTTTGATTAAAAATTTATAATTTTGCCCCAAAAAGAATTTAGAAAACTTTACCTAACCATATTATAACAAGAACAATTTATTTTAGCCAAAACCCAACTAAATATATTTTAGATTTGTTTACAATAATTTAACACTAAAAAAAAAACCCCAGTGAAATATTTTTTTTGTTAGGTTCAGAATGATTTTGGCGAAATTATTGAATACAAAAATTTTTCACTTGTCCTATATGGCAAGATGAGCGTTGCTATTTAGCCAAGATCGCAAGTTCTGCCTATTCGGCACGACATATATATATTATATATATATATATATATATATATATATATATATATATATATATATATATATATATATGTCGGGGCCGAATAGGCAGAACTTGCGATCTTGGCTTAAATAGCACGCTATCTTGCCATATAGGACAAGCGAAATTTGTGTATGCAATAATTTCGCCAAAAATCATTCTGAACCTTACGAAAAAAAATATATTTCCTTGTGGTTGTTTATTTATTAAATTATTGTAAACAAATCTTAAATATATTTAGTTGGGTTAGGCTAAAATAAATTGTTCTTGTTTATAAGGAAGGTTAGGGAAGTTTTCTAAATTCTTTTGTAGCAAAATAAAAAATTTTTTTAATTTAAAGGTTTAAAGAAAAAAAATATCTTTAAAGTATAAGAAAAATTTTAGAAAAAGGGTTAATTTAAAAGATTCTTGCAATTGGGCCAATTTTACATATTCGGGACGGACATATATATATATATTATATATATTATATAATATATATATATATATATATATATATATATATATATATATATATATTTTACATATATATATATTATATAATATATATATATATATATATATAATATAATTATATATAAAGTAAATTTTCACCTGGGCTCCAGTGATTAGCAGCTACCTGACATTAATTTTGTTCTCTGACACCCCTCTTGCCGCTCCTCTGCCTGGGCTGGCACTACTGAACTAGTTATGGCAACGATCCATGTCATGTATTTCTTAAAAAAACCACAAGGAACACCCCCTTTTTCAGAGAGCATATTCTGTGTCAAGTATGCTATGAATCGTTAAAATCAGGGTTCTGAGTGTGTTGTTCTGGAAGTTGAATAATGAAAGTTATACATTAAACCAGTGTTTTTGACTTTAGTTTGTTCTTCATAGAAGTGTAAATCGTGGTAACTTTAGAGAGATTTTGACAGAGAATGAGTGGGTTGGGCTGGTTTGATAGTATCTTGTACTGAAGCAAATTCTTAAGTGGAGGGAATGGTTGAAAAAAAGGCATGTTTTGTTAGAAACTATTAAAAAGATTTTTTTTGTTGGGTTTTCCCTTTAAAAAGGGTTTTAAT
>NC_069419.1:23162808-23225308 GCF_026875155.1 Cherax quadricarinatus
AATGTCCGGGTTCGATTCCCGGCAGGGTGGAAACATTGGTGTGTTTCCATACACCTCCGGAGTGCACCATCAGTACTGAAAACCTGAGTCGACTGAAATTCCCTGTTTTGGCCAAAAATACCAATTGCACAAAAACCGAAGAACGGGTGGATTGAACCTATGGCAGTGAAACGTCGTGAAACTCCATGGGGTCAAACCCCACCCGTATGTTGGCCGAAGGAAGCAATCTTTGAAAATTGAGATGGCAGCGATATGCCAACTTCCTTTTGTTGACGCCTGGAACACCTCTGCTGCCTGAACATAACGAGACTGAGAGATTAATCACGAAAACCAAGAGTTAATTACGAGAACGAACAATTAATTACAAAAAAACGAGAGATTAATTACGTGAACAAACGATTAAGAGAGCGAATAATAAATAACAAAATCAACTGCATACTTACGAGAACGAGTGATCACTTTAAAAGAACAAGTGAATGTTTACGAAAACGAGTGATTAAGGACAATTTCGAGAAGGAGGAAACGAGAAGAAAAGAAAAACGGCCACTACTTGTGGGAAGTATTGTATCTGGTGCTCAGCGCCGGATACCTTTTATGTCTCCCACAGAGGTGGGAAGGAACGCCCCACGACGCCAGACTCAGAGTAGCAGCACATCCAACCTAATAGCACAGAGACATAAAGGCGACGATCGCGACGAGAGGGACTCTTGGTGTAAGACTTTTTATGCATTGTTTTAACTAATTAATTAGGTGGCAGGAGCCTGGCGAAATATAAGTCAATGGGACACACTATTAGATTATGGTAATGAGCGGAATCCCAATTATTCCCAGGAATGGGATTATCTTAATAATTCAGCCTGACTGTGAAAAGGATGTAAGAAAAAATCCAGAACTTGTCGGAGATTTCGCAAGAAAGAAAAAAAACAGCTACTTCAGATTCACCGGAGATCGAAATATTAAATAAAAAAAAAGACTAGGGAAAAGTACGTGGCAACTCAGCAGTTTCATGCATAACAGTATTGTGTAGGATCTTCAGGTATTATACGGTATTTCATGAGGCATTAAACCCATATGGGTTAATTGGTATACGCAGGAATACTCGTATAACGAAGATACGTGTGCAACGTACGGGGGACTTTTGTTTAGATCGGATGTGGTGGAGTCAGGTGCAGTGTGATGCGTCAGGTCACATGAAGACAGTGTTAGCCAAATTAACATGGCCAGAACTTTTGATATACTGAAGCTTCTGATGATTTGCATCAAGCGAAGTGTGTGTAAATACTATTATTGTTTATATGGCTGAATTTTGCCTCGCGTCTAGAAAAGTGTACATTAGCGTTTATGCGTAAGAAACATTTATCCTATATTTTCAAGGTGTCTACGTGGCGTGGTAGGTAAAGCTATCGCTTTACACGCTGAATGTCCGGGTTCGATTCCCGGCGAGGGTGGAAACATTGGGTGTGTTTCCATACACCTATTGTTCATGTTCACCCATCAGTAAAATGGGTACCTGGATGTTACTCGACTGATGTGGGTCGTATCCTGGGGACAAAACTAACCTAATTTGCCGAAAGTGCCTGCATAACAAGGGCTAGACCTATATGACGTGTAATGTAATAAGAAATAAAGTATATTAAAAGAAATATGGCATTTATATTATGTGTTTATTCATCCTTATGTATAAGTGTTTTTTCTCCCACATAGATCTTGTTGCATCCTCCGCACGGAATAACGTACACTTGTGTGTTGCTCTCAGAAGCGCTATTTCATTCTGCTGCTGGATTAATGGCAACTGTGAGATATCACAGCTTGGTAGATCATGGAGAACGTACTATGAAGTGATTAAAGTTTGAGAATTTGATAAAACGGTTAATATTTACTTTAGTTGCTCGGATTCTAGCTCAGTATAGATTATTATATTCGTCGTCATTCGGTAGGTTGCACGAAGGAGATGTTTATATTTTGAGCCTATGAGAAAGTACTTATATTATGGTGCAATCAAATATGTATGGTATTATAACATTTATTATTCATTATTACTATAAGTGAGGTAACTGCTATTCTTTTTTAATTTTTGGTAATATGTATGTAATTTTTTTGCAAAATCAACTTTTTTAAAATTTGCCTTTAACGTCTTAAAATTAGTTCTTTCATAACAATAAGACATATATAAAGATATCAGGAGTGTGGTGGTAACAAGGTAGCTGTGGGGAGTGTGGTGGTAACAAGGTAGCAGTGGGGAGTGTGGTGGTATCAAGGTAGCAGTGGGGAGTGGTGGTAACAAGGTAGCTGTGGGGAGTGTGGTGGTAACAAGGTAGCAGTGGGGAGTGTGGTGGTATCAAGGTAGCAGTGGGGAGTGTGGTGGTAACAAGGTAGCAGTGGGGAGTGTGGTGGTATCAAGGTAGCTGTGGGGAGTGTGGTGGTAACAAGGTAGGCTGTGGGGAGTGTGGTGGTAACAAGGTAGCAGTGGGGAGTGTGGTGGTATCAAGGTAGCTGTGGGGAGTGTGGTGGTAACAAGGTAGCTGTGGGGAGTGTGGTGGTAACAAGGTAGCGTGGGGAGTGTGGTGGTAACAAGGTACAGTGGGGAGTGTGGTGGTATCAAGGTAGCTGTGGGGAGTGTGGTGGTAACAAGGTAGCTGTGGGGAGTGTGGTGGTAACAAGGTAGCTGTGGGGAGTGTGGTGGTAACAAGGTAGCAGTGTGGAGTGTGGTGGTAACAAGGTAGCTGTGGGGAGTGTGGTGGTAACAAGGTAGCTGTGGGGAGTGTGGTGGTAACAAGGTAGCTGTGGGGAGTGTGGTGGTAACAAGGTAGCGTGGGGAGTGTGGTGGTAACAAGGTAGCAGTGGGGAGTGTGGTGGTAACAAGGTAGCAGTGGGGAGTGTGGTGGTAATCAAGGTAGCTGTGGGGAGTGTGGTGGTAACAAGGTAGCTGTGGGGAGTGTGGTGGTAACAAGGTAGCTGTGGGGAGTGTGGTGGTAACAAGGTAACAGTGGGGAGTGTGGTGGTATCAAGGTAGCTGTGGGGAGTGTGGTGGTAACAAGGTAGCTGTGGGGAGTGTGGTGGTAACAAGGTAGCTGTGGGGAGTGTGGTGGTAACAAGGTAGCAGTGTGGGAGTGTGGTGGTAACAAGGTAGCTGTGGGGAGTGTGGTGGTAACAAGGTAGCTGTGGGGAGTGTGGTGGTAACAAGGTAGCTGTGGGGAGTGTGGTGGTAACAAGGTAGCTGTGGGAGTGTGGTGGTAACAAGGTAGCTGTGGGAGTGTGGTGGTAACAAGGTAGCTGTGGGGAGTGTGGTGGTAACAAGGTAGCAGTGTGGAGTGTGGTGGTAACAAGGTAGCAGTGGGGAGTGTGGTGGTAACAAGGTAGCTGTGGGGAGTGTGGTGGTAACAAGGTGCTAGCAGTGGGGAGTGTGGTGGTACAAGGTAGCTGTGGGGAGTGTGGTGGAAACAAGGTAGCTGTGGGGAGTGTGGTGGTAACAAGGTAGCAGTGGGGAGTGTGGTGGTATCAAGGTAGCGTGGGGAGTGTGGTGGTAACAAGGTAACTGTGGGGAGTGTGGTGGTAACAAGGTAGCAGTGGGGAGTGTGGTGGTAACAAGGTAGCAGTGGGGAGTGTGGTAGGTAACAAGGTAGCTGTGGGGAGTGTGGTGGTAACAAGGTAGCAGTGGGGAGTGTGGTGGTATCAAGGTAGCTGTGGGGAGTGTGGTGGTAACAAGGTAGCAGTGGGGAGTGTGGTGGTAACAAGGTAGCAGTGGGGAGTGTGGTGGTAACAAGGTAGCAGTGGGGAGTGTGGTGGTAACAAGGTAACAGTGGGGAGTGTGGTGGTAACAAGGTAGCAGTGGGGAGTGTGGTGGTAACAAGGTAGCAGTGGGGAGTGTGGTGGTAACAAGGTAGCAGTGGGGAGTGTGGTGGTAACAAGGTAACAGTGGGGAGTGTGGTGGTAACAAGGTAGCAGTGGGGAGTGTGGCTGGTAACAAGGTAGCAGTGGAGAGTGTGGTGGTAACAAGCGTAGCTGTTGGAAGGAGGTGAGTGTGGTGGTAACAAGGTAGCAGTGGAGAGTGTGGTGGTAACAAGGTAGCTGTGGGGAGTGTGGTGGTAACAAGGTAGTTGTGGGGAGTGTGGTGGTAACAAGGTAGTGGGTGGGGAGTGTGGTGGTAACAAGGTAGCTGTGGGGAGTGTGGTGGTAACAAGGTAGCTGTGGGGAGTGTGGTGGTAACAAGGTAGCAGTGGGGAGTGTGGTGGTAACAAGGTAGCTGTGGGGAGTGTGGTGATAACAAGGTAGATTTGGGGAGTGTGGTGGCAACAAGGTAGCAGTGGGGAGTTGGTGGTAACAAGGTAGCAGTGGGGAGTGTGGTGGTAACAAGGTAGCAGTGGGGAGTGTGGTGGTAACAAGGCAGCAGTGGGGAGTGTGGTGGTAACAAGGTAGCAGTGGGGAGTGTGGTGGTAACAAGGTAGCAGTGGGGAGTGTGGTGGTAACAAGGTAGCTGTGGGGAGTGTGGTGGTAACAAGGTAGCAGTGGGGAGTGTGGTGGTAACAAGGTAGCAGTGGGGAGTGTGGTGGTAACAAGTGTAAAAGGAAAGCTTGTAATTATTTTACATGATGGTAGGATTGCTGGTGTCCTTTTTGTGTCTCATAAACATGCAAGATTTCAGGTACATCTTGCTACTTCTACTTAACACTTGGGTCACACTGCACATACATGAACAAACATAAAATTATACATACACACTGCTGGGTTTTCTTCTATTTTCTTATTAGTTCTTGTTCTTGTTTGTTTCCTCTTATTTATATATATATATGTAGATATATATATATGTATATATATATATATATATATATATGTCGTGCCGAATATGTAAAACTGGTCAATTAGCAAGAACTCATATAAAATTAAGTTCATTCTAAAATTTTCTCTTATACGTTTAAAGATATATTTTTTTCATTAATGTTGATGTAAAAATTTATTATTTTGCACCAAAAGGAACTTAGAAAACTTACCTAACCTTATTATAACAAGCGCAATTTATTTTAGCCTAACCCAACTAAATATATTTTAGATTTGTTTACAATAATTTAATACTAAACAAACACAGTGAAATATATTTTTCTCGTTAGGTTCAGAATGATTTTGGCGAAATTATTGCATACACAAATTTTCACTTGTCCTATATGACAAGATGAGCGTTGCTATTTAAGCCAAGATCGCAAGTTCTGCCTATTCGGCACGACATATTATATATATATATATATATATATATTATATAAATATATTTATATAATTACTTTTCACTTTATCTTGAATTAGCGATCCAGAGGCATAAGCAGTGTTCAAATGAAATTCCATTAATGTTTATACAAAAATATATAGGCAAACAACAGAATAAATTACTCATCCCCTCCACCAAAATTGAAACCATTAATTAAACCCCTGTTTATTTTCCTATTCAATATGAGAGTTCATTTAGTTATGCATTAAGAAATAATTTATGAGGGGATTTTATCCCTCGGTGGTAATATGAATAATATTCAATACTACAGATAATATGGTAAGACTATTTGAATATATGAACATTATCCCTAATGACTCGTGAGGGAACTTTAAGGAGTATTTGTTAGAACACGTTTTGGTCCTGATATTTTAATCACCTCAAGGTTGATGCCCGAAGTGTTTCCTAACAAATATGTCCTAGTGTTTGATCGCGTGTTTTTTTCTAACCATTTGTCGGTGTCAATAACCTAGGTTTATAACGTTTACGTTAATAGTTAAACAACTCGGCAAATGTGAGAACTGCAGCGGGAATATTAGAGGTCACATAGAGGCAAAGATACAGGCAGCAGAACAAGCTTTTATTCGTGCAGCGTTGTTCCAGGAGAGGTTTGGTCTGATGCCTGAGTCTTTCTCTGGATTCCTGTCGTTAGTACTCTCTTCAGCCCATCGTGTTGGAGCACTCTGTTCTCCACATCGTGTCGTCTGTACTCTCTTCAACAAATCGTGTCGGCAGTATTCTCTTCTGCCTATTTTGTCGGTATTACTCTCCTCAACTACTAAAGGTTATAACAAGACTTTCGACAGTCTTTGTGTACCACAGATCATTAAAGTTTAGCCACAAACGTAAATATTCGGAAAAACGTATGTCTTGCAATGCACTGATAGCATAAATTCATGTCTTATTACATACAGCTATATGCGCAGACTTTACTCTAATCTTTATTTTAGGGACATTCTTGATTGATGACGTACAGATTAAATGCAGCCTTAGTGACCCTTGTGTTGTGGAAAGGCTTAGAACCTAACTAACCAATGTGAGCCGCTTACTCTGACGACTTTTCAAGGGTAACAACTGAATCTCTCCTCATGGAACTGCATCAGGGACTCCCATAGCCCTCGTTGAATTATTTTCTGCATAAAGAGAGTGTGTAATGATTGCTTCAAATATATAAAAAAATTATTCTGGCTTACCATGAGACCTGGTCACTTGTGAAGCTTGTTTTCGAACGTAATTCGTGAAAAATTTTATTATTTTTTTAATACGTGTTAAAAGTTTTTGTTACGAAAATGTTTTGTTTTTATTTTATTTTTCCTCGAAACGCTGCAAATAAAATGTTGCTTTCCATTTGTGTGTTGGTTTTTATTTTCATATCACGTAAATGCATCCCTAGACAAGGTATATGTTTGCTTGTTGATGTTACTGTACCTTTCACTAGAGTTCCAGCGAATGATTTGTTCCTCATCCATTTTTTGGCGAGCTTCATGTACAAGACTTATTCTTTTAATCTTTATTCTTGTAAAACTCTGCATAGAAGAGTGCAAATTTAATTTAATTACAGTTTCTTAACATACAAATAAAGTGTGGCCATGAGAAAATTTCACTCGCCTGTTTTAAATCATCTTTTGCACGTTGTTCTTTGTGTCTCCACTGCTGCAGGATGTGCTGCTTCATGACGGCATATGTTTTACATAGCTTATATCTTATTTTGAATGCCTGTAAATATGTCATAATGACTTTCTCTCTTGAAGGGTGTGGTGATCTGATGCTTCTGATCAAATGGAAAGAGGGTGACCTGGTGCTGGGTAAGGGTTCTTAATCTTGAGATCAAAGGGAAATGGGGGTGATCTGGTGCTGGTTAAGGGTTCTTAATCTTGAATTTGAGCTCCTTTTCCTTTCCACAAATCAAACCTGATTACTTCCCCACCAATCTCATTTCCCAGGAGCTGTAATACCACTCAGGGTAGAATATAATAAATACGAACCTCTCTTCATTAACTCGCTTGATCCTGTGAGTTAAATTCACTGCTGTCAAGAGCCAATGAAAATTTTCAAAAAAGTCGAAAATCAGAGAAATGGCTTTATGTAAGCATCAACTGAGTCTTCCAACCATTTCATTTCAACAATTCTCAACACCATTTATTTCATTTTTTTTCCATTTCTTTAATACCCACATCCATAGTCAGAACATTGCCTTAAAATTCGTTGTTTATAGATAAACCAATAATATGTGCTTATATACACAGCTTTAATCTGAATATAAAATAATATCTAAACAGAACAGTCTTCTCTTCAACATTTTTTTTTTTTTGAGATTGTATGTCTTTATCATGGTAATCGACCTAACTCTCATGTTATAAGAAATACTTTAAGCTAAATTCAATTGCGGGTTTGATATTATTTGTGCTTGAAACCTTAATTTCTTTTATATTACGAAAATGAAATATCATGAGACTATTTTACTAATGCACTAAATTACTGAATTTGTAGATTACAGAACAAAGTTTAGTGCATAAAATGAATATAGTAATAATAATAATAATAACACAACAAATGATAATATATTTAATAACAATAATAATAGAACACCACAAATGATAATAATAATATAATTAATAATAATAGCGGCAACACAAACGATAATAGTATTATAATTCAACTAACTGTTGAGCTGGTGACGTCTCAAGAAAAGAATCTGAAACAGGAGTGAGGTAGAACTGCTTGTCAAGCCATGACAGAGTACATCAAACCTTCAAGAAAACTTCACAAAATCCGTGACACAGGACTAGTAAACACATTTTTTGTGTCACTTTCATGATCTTCAGTCTGGCTGTCGATGAACAGGCCAGAGTTATATTAACCAGAAAAGTCAAGGAATGTTGTAATTCAGCACCTGACAAAAAAGATATAGTTCAGCTTCTCGGCTTCCTACATTAGAAAGTATAACCGTACACTAGCCACACTCTTCATTTCATTACATAAAGAAGCATCCATCTTTCAACCAACAGATTACGGTTCAGATTCCCTTTCCCCCTCCAAAAAAAGTCACATATGTAATGCATATGTGACGTGAATACGAGAGGAATAATATATGTTGCATTCAACACGTGAACTGGAAGGAATTAGTACTCAGGCGAGATCCCGAATCAGCGGATTTTTGACCGTTTCTAACTAAACACTTCAAGTTCCCAAGCTTATACAATGATATCAACTTTGCAGTTCTCCAACTATCCGACATGTGTATAGACGTAATAAGCGCTCAAAACTCTTTCAACATGTCTGTATATTCTGTGGAATATATCTCTTTCGATGTGTATGCACTGAGAGCAACAGAGAATATACACTTGACTTAATCTGATGCGTATACAGGCACGAAGCTTTGCAGCAGTAAGAGTACGTTGATGCTCAATGAGCGATTCGCCAGCAGCTCTGTAGACATAGCTTCGGTGTATATCTCAGTATGATTCAATCCTTAAATTATGGATTAAAGTATCCGTGACTGGTGGTGAACATGTTAAAAGCAGCCTTAATGATCCTTTGTGTAGTCTGTAGGTTTTAATTCCAGTTAAGAAAATCATCAATGCTTTCGCCTGCTCTTGCAGGGTTCAGGGAGACATATTGCTAGGTCTTAAAATATTGTGGTAACCAGTTCTCTCTCAAGATGGTTGGTAAGATACCTATCTCCTCATTGAACATCTTGATCCTTCTGTTCAGCTTGGTGACCCGAGGCTGTCAACTTGGGGACCTGGGATTCTCAGCGCTGCTTGGTGACCTTGGGTCCTCAAAACTGGTGGGTGACCCGAGTTTCTTATTGTTGGTTGGTCGGGGAAGAAACAGCAGCATCGGTCGGGAAGGAAACAACAGCATGGGTCGGGAAGGAAACAACAGCATGGGTAGGGAAGGAAACAACAGCATGGGTCGGGAAGGAAACAACAGCATGGGTCGGGAAGGAAACAACAGCATGGGTCGGGAAGGAAACAACAGCATGGGTAGGGAAGGAAACAACAGCATGGTCGGGAAGGAAACAACAGCATGGGTAGGGAAGGAACAACAGCATGGGTCGGGAAGAAACAACAGCATGGTCGGGAAGGAAACAACAGCATGGGTCGGGAAGGAAACAACAGCATGGGTCGGGAAGGAAACAACAGCATGGGTCGGGAAGGAAACAACAGCATGGGTAGGGAAGGAAACAACAGCATGGGTCGGGAAGGAAACAACAGCATGGGTCGGGAAGGAAACAACAGCATGGGTCCGGGAAGGAAACAACAGCATGGTAGGGAAGGAAACAACAGCATGGGTCGGGAAGGAAACAACAGCATGAGTCGGGAAGGAAACAACAGCATGAGTCGGGAAGGAAACAACAGCATGGGTAGGGAAGGAAACAACAGCATGGGTAGGGAAGGAAACAACAGCAATGGTAGGGAAGGAAACAACAGCATGGGTAGGGAAGGAAACAACAGCATGGGTAGGGAAGGAAACAACAGCAATGGTAGGGAAGGAAACAACAGCATGGGTAGGGAAGGAAACAACAGCATGAGTCGGGAAGGAAACAACAGCATGAGTCGGAAGGAAACAACAGCATGAGTCGGGAAGGAAACAACAGCATGAGTCGGGAAGGAACAACAGCATGAGTCGGGAAGGAAACAACAGCATGAGTCGGGAAGGAAACAACAGCATGGGTGGGGAAGGAAACAAAGCATGGTCGGGAAGGAAACAACAGCATGAGTCGGAAGGAAACAACAGCATGAGTCGGGAAGGAAACAACAGCATGAGTCGGGAAGGAAACAACAGCATGAGTCGGGAAGGAAACAACAGCATGAGTCGGGAAGGAAACAACAGCATGAGTCGGGAAGGAAACAACAGCAATGGTAGGAAGGGAAACAACAGCAATGGTAGGGAAGGAAACAACAGCAATGGTAGGGAAGGAAACAACAGCATGGGTCGGGAAGGAAACAACAGCATGAGTAGGGAAGGAAACAACAGCAATGGTAGGGAAGGAAACAACAGCAATGGTAGGGAAGGAAACAACAGCATGGGTCGGGAAGGAAACAACAGCATGGGTAGGGAAGGAAACAACAGCAATGGTAGGAAGGAACAACAGCAATGGTAGGGAAGGAAACAACAGCAATGGTAGGAAGGAAACAACAGCATGAGTCGGAAGGAAACAACAGCATGAGTAGGGAAGGAAACAACAGCAATGGTAGGGAAGGAAACAACAGCAATGGTAGGGAAGGAAACAACAGCATGAGTCGGGAAGGAAACAACAGCAATGGTAGGGAAGGAAACAACAGCAATGGTAGGGAAGGAAACAACAGCATGGGTAGGGAAGGAAACAACAGCATGGGTAGGGAAGGAAACAACAGCATGGGTAGGGAAGGAAACAACAGCATGGGTAGGGAAGGAAACAACAGCATGGGTAGGGAAGGAAACAACAGCATGGGTGGAAATAACAGCCTAGTTAGCCTCTATCTACATCACTATTCACTTACACATTACATTTTCAGCAAGGTGCCAGTCACCATTCGGCTCACTGGCGTTTAATTTAAGGTCACTAAGACTAATTCAGGTTCTCGATAGCTCAAACAAAAAACATATAAACTACAACACTTCAAGTTGAATCTAAGTTAGCGTAGGTTGTTGACCAAGTTTAAATGTCACTTTGTGAAAGTTGTGTGTGCTTGAACTTAGTGGCGTCACTGGATAGTAATTTTGGACTTAATGTTTTGCCAGGTGAGATCTAAAATATAATTTGTGCTGAAGAAAATAATAAATTTGAAGTAAATAATCAGAAATAATACAACTAGCAAAAAACATGTTTTGAAAAGCAACTAACAGAACTAGTAAAAAAAATACTATTTTAAGAGAGAGTAAATTTTCTGGGTCGTGTATTCATCGTCTAATTCTTCCCTATTCGAATCCCTGCCTAGATGTTGGTGAAAGGGATCAGGATTCAAGGATTTAGAGCTACCCCTTTAGTTTCTTCGATTAAATCTGATTTACTACTGTCTCTCCCTCCCTTAACACCTTCTTTGTCCCGGGTGTTATATGATAATTACAAGTTCAGACTTTCCTATAAATGTAATGATTATAATCATAGTAATAATAATAATATATAATAATAATAATAATAATAATAATAATAATAATAATAATAAAATAATAATAATAATAATAATAATAATAATAATAATAATAATAATAATAATAATAATAATAAAACCTTTAAACGATGTTAAAATGTAGTGAAGGTTTAAGTTAGAGTTTAAGATTGAATCAACATGTGTGTCTAGCGTCAGGTTGACGAGTGTCTCATAATTTAGCAACTGAGATTTCTACTCTAGTCTGAGACAACTGTGTCTTGTATGATCTCAGCGAGACGGCAGAGTTGTTGCTCACGATTTTATTACTGTGGAAAAAAATGTAAATAGAATTTCAATTGTGGGAATTTTGTGGCTCCGGGAAACAACTATGTAAAACGTAAATAATCTACCGAATATTTATAAGAACCGAAATTGTTTAGACGGTGTAAATATAAAAACCTCGGTATGACAACTCTGATACGGAGAAACACTGATGTGAATTATTTACAGTGAAATGTTAGATGCTGGGTGAAGATGTGTGTGACGTATAATGTTAAGCTTGTGAGTGGAGTGATGAGTTAAAATGGGATATATATTGGATAATAATATAAACAAGAATAATAAAGCGTAGAACGCTGCTGGTAAACTTTACAAAACAATATATTAATACTTTTACTAAGAGTAACACGCTACTGTCTATTTTTTCTTTAAAATTTCCCTGTGCTTACATTAACTTCAAGGATTTATTTCGTGAAATAATCACAAAATATGATTGACTCGGAGTGAAAGTGAATATGACTTTCTCACTTTCTCTTTCGCATATTTTGAATCAATTTGGTGAGAGTTGCATTCTTCTTAGTGTATAAACACTGTGTGGTTTTGGGATCAAAGTAGTTTTGACTGGGATTGTATATGTGACATAGAGACTTAATGACATGTTAAGTCGACAGGCTTTAAACCCTAACATTCCAGTCAACTAGTTTGTTTACTCTCAGTATATTCTAAGAATTATAGCTCTCGTGATGTGTATGGACTGAAGGAAGTAGTGATATATTAATATATATAATATATATATTTTATATATATATATAATATATATATATATATATATATATATATATATATATATATAATATATATATATAAAGTCGTGCCGAATATGTAAAACTGGTCAATTAGCAAGAACTCATTCAAAATTAAGTCCTTTCTGAAATTTTCTCTTATACGTTTAAAGATATATATTTTTCTATTATTGTTAATGTAAAAATTTTAAATTTTGCACCAAAAGAAAACTTAGAAAACTTACCTAACCTATTATAACAAGAGCAATTTATTTTACTCTAACCCAACTAAATATATTTTAAATACGTTTACAATAATTTAATACTAAACAAACACAATCAAATATATTTTTTTCGCTAGGCTCAGAATGATTTTGGCGAAATTATTGCATTCACAAATTTTCACTTATCCTATATGGCAAGATGAGCGTTGCTATTTAAGCCAAGATCGCAAGTTCTGCCTATTCGGCACGACATATATATATATTGTCGTGCCGAATAGGCAGAACTTGCGATCTTGGCTTAATGGCAACGCTCATCTTGCCATATAGGACAAGCGAAAATTTGTGTATGCAATAATATCGCCAAAATCATTCTGAACCAACGAAAAAAATATGTTTCACTGTGTTTGTTTAGTATTAAATTATTGTAAAGAAATCTAAAATATATTTAGTTGGGTTAGGCTAAAATAAATTGTTCTTGTTATAATAAGGTTAGGTCAGTTTTCTAAGATTCTTTTGGTGCAAAATTAAAATTTTTTACATTTAAAATTAATGAAAAAAATATATCTTTAAACGTATAAGAGAAAATTTTAGAAAGGACTTAATTTTAAATGAGTTCTTGCTAATTGACCAGTTTTACATATTCGGCACGACATATATATATAATATATATATATATATATATATATATATATATATATATATATATATATATATATATATTATATATATATAATTATGTATATATATATATAATATATATATATATATATATATAATATATATATATATAAATATATATATATATATATATATATATATATATATATATATATATATATAATGTCACAGAAAGTGACATAGTCACATTTTTTCTGATAAATAATCATATCTTTGTCTGAAAATAGAGTAACGAGTGACTTGCTGAATAACAAACACATCGATATTTGTTGAGGTTAAGTATGAATATTGTTGTGTTGCTGTATATCTCAGTATTTATAAACTTTATAAGCTGATGATTTATTTAATTCATTACATTAGGAAATAAAATATCCTTGTCTGGTGGTGTACAAGTGATATACATCCTTAAGACTGCATATCACTGGCATATCACTAGTCATAGAGGCTTTACTCCCTAAAGATAGGAGTTCAGATGAACTCTCAGTGTATATACACTGACAAATACGCAACTCTCTAAGGGTACATACAACTTTATAAAGGCATTTGCTTGGTTTATTAGGTTTAAGGCCTATCGACCACCAGATGCTCGTTAATGGCCCCCAAAAAAAAAGGGAAAAATCGGAATAATTTTTTTGCATAAACCGTGACAAACAATAAAAAAGTAACGCCCAAAAACGCAGTGGAAATTTATTGGTGGCTGGGGTTGTAGCAGAAACAGCAGTAAAAATTCCAAAAGAAATATTGGTTTTGGGTAACAATAGTAAAAATAGTATTGGCCCTTGGGTTTTTTTCATAAAATATTTTCTTTTTGTATTTAAAAAAAAAAAGGGAAAAATTAGAAAAAGTTTTCGTAGTAGCTTTGATAGTATTTTTAGTTAAAAATAAAAGCCCTTATAATACAGTGGTAGTATAGTGATAGTAAAAAATTATTAACAGTATAGTATTTTAATAGAAAACAGTTAAAAACCAGTAAAACTTACAAGAAATACAGAGCAGAGGAGGTAGTTTTAATTAGTAAGTATTGTTTTTTTTAAATGAGATGTAAAACTAGTAGTAAAAAAGAATAGTAACTAAAAAGTAATAATAGTAATATATAAGCAAAGAAACCTTGTAAATAAGGGGGTTTAAAGTAAGGTAAACGTAACAAAGATAGTATAGTAGTAGCAGTAGAAACAATGAAATTAAAACACTATTTAGCAATAGCAAAGAAAACAAAACTGCTATTACTATAACTTAGCACGAGGTTTAGTAACAGCAGTAAAAACTATGGAATTAAAGTAGAAAAATTTAAGGTAAAACGGTAGTAAATCAGTACAGGGTTTTGCAAAAATTTGAAATTTGTAGTGGTAATGTAGGGTAATAGTATTTGGTAATAGTTGGTAATAGTAGTGGAATAGTATGGTAATAGTAGGGAAAATAGTAGTGGTAATAGTAGGGGTAATATGGGGTAATAGTAGGGGAAAAGTAGTGGTAATGTAGCGGAAATTGTATGGTAAAATATGGGTAATAGTAGGGGGTTTAATATAGTGGAAAATATAGGGGTAATAGTAGTGGTAATAGAAATTGGGGGATAGTAGTGGAAATAGAAAGAAAAAATTTTTAAAAAAGAAGCATCATTAATAGTTTTTTTTGTAAAAAGAACCACAACTTTAGAAAGCTGCAACAACCACATAATCGAAAACTGCACCCGGATAGTAACATTATCTCATGTGTATCAAAACCTTTTAATTTTTCCCAACAGCACAGCACATCAACTGCAACAACATTACTGCATCACAGCACAAACAACAGCAAAAAAAAACCCAAGAAAATCATCTGCAATAGCGGGATTAGCGACCTGAAACCCTGCACTAACTGCAGAAACACAGCCTCTCTATCATCCCAACCTTTTAACTAAAACCAAAAACAAAATTCACTTCCGAAACAGCTGCGACACTTTAAGGGCACGGCAGCAACAATGCCAGAAGCAGCACATCATTTTGCAACAACGGCACCCCAAGCGAAAAAAATTCCAAAACAAAATTTTAGCACCGCCCACACAACAGCAACTGAAAACACCGCCAACAGCAGTCATTTTTCCCAAAACCCCCAGCTCAAAGGGTACTCTTTCTGTTATCATCAGGGGTGAAAAATTGGGGGCTTTGTTGAGGGGGCCCGTTGCTAATGAAAATCTGTCTGAAATGAAGACGCAACTGGGTAAATTTGTGAGTGAATTTTTGGGAATGCTTTTTGGGGTCGTAAAATTAAACCCGACTGTGAGAAAATTTTTTTTTTTCGAGACGGGGTTTTTTAAAAGCGTACATTAGACAAAGGGAGTTTAATATGGGCGTTTTTTGGGAAGTACATTAAAACAACTATGATAGGGCGTATTGGGGTTAAAATCGGGACCCTGTTTCCACCAAAAACCGGGTTTCCCCCAACCCGGGCCGGGGGGGCGTTGACCCCTAAAAACCCCCTCCAAAATAAATTTAAAGGGTGAACTGTGGAATGATGGGGGCGATTTTTTCAAAGTGTCCTGGGGTTTCGTGCAATGGGCGGCTAGGGCTGCAAAGGGGCCTGTTGGGGGCCCTTGTTTCCTGAGAGAAATTTTGGGCTTTTCACCCTTCCCCCGGGGTTTTTTTATGGAAAAAGTCTTTTTAAAAAAATGGGCTTTTAGGGTTTATTGCTTTATACAAAAAGGGTTTGGGAAGCGTGCAGTTCAAAAACCGTACCCATCAATACAACTGATGGTTTTTTTCAGCGGGGCCCCAAAAATTTGGTGGATCTATTCAAAAGCAACAGATAAAACAGATTCAATGCAAAATGGTTTTTGTTTTTTTTGTTTGCCATTTGTTTTCGTTTTTCATCGGGTTTTTTCTTTGAAAATGCCCTCAGTTTCCTCCCCTAAGGGACAAGACAAAATAAGAAAAAAAAAAAAAGCTTACCGCTCCCCCTTCTCTCTCTCCTCCTCTCCCTCTCTCTTTTTCCCCCTTTCTCAAAGCCCTCTTATGTTTTTAAATAATAAAAAGGGTGCCCCCGTGGAGGGCAAAATAAAATTAAAAAAAAAAAATTTTGGGAATTTAAACAAAAATTAATGGAGAAATAAAACCCTTTTATCTTTTTCTCTGATATGCGTTGAAATATTCCTCTGTGCCCCCTGTTTTCAAAATAGTAAATTTTTTTCCCCATTTTTTAAAAATTTCATCAACACAAAAAATTTAATGGGGGACAAAAAGAAACAACTAAACCCGACTCAATAAAAGCTAGTTATAGAAAAAATATATACACAGGGGCCCAATTTTTTAAACATGCAAAAGCGTGACATAGAAATATAAAATTATGGAGAAAAAAATTTGTGAAGGGCTAACGATAAAAAAAAAAAAAAAAAAATTTGGGATGGGGCATCAGTCATGTAAACCCACTACGGGTTTTTTAAGAAAAACGGACCCCACTCCCCCCTCCCCCCCCAAAACCAGGAAATTTACCAATTACCAACAGAAAATGAAGGAAATAAATTATTTTACGCATGGTCAAAAAGTAAAAGAGTGAGGTTTGGGAGCCCAAAGGGAAATTTCAACTGGGGGTTTTGGGAAAAAAAATAAAAAACTATCAAGAAAAGGGGATTCATGGGGGAACCAAAGGAAGGTTCAAACTAAAGGGATGAAACTGAAAAACGGGAGGGGGAAGTTTTAGCCCCTGTTCTGCTGTATGTAATCTTTTTTTATATTTTAACCCAAAAAAAAAAATTCATCGAGCAGTTTCCCATTATATCAAAAATTTAAATTTCATCGCTAAAAAAGGTCAGTAAAAAACTCCTGGTGCTATAACTTAATTCCCTGAAGTCTTTTTTTTACTTTTAGAACTTTGAATATGCCCACCTGACTCGGTAAAAGTGAGTACGACCCATATATATACTAAAGGGAGGGCTCATGGAAAAAGAAATATACGGGAATCATAGCCCCCTCATTCTGCCTCTTTTTGGAAAAAGGGAACTACTTTTTGCTTTTTTAAACACTTTTTCTAGGTTGCTGATAGCTGCAAGTTAGAGGTGATGCTGCGGGTCAGCACATGTACTCAGAAAACCGGCTCATTTTGCCCGGGGGCCTAAAACACACACACGCACTCCTCCCCTATGTCTTACATTTTCCCATTTTAAACTTTAAATATCTTTCTCTTTCCCCCCCTCGCCAAAAATTGGGGCTATTGAAATATTCACTCCCCTCCCCCACTTTCCCCCACAATACCACTCCTCTCTCTCTCTTCTCTCTCGCTCTCTCTCTCTTCCCCTCATCTCTCTCCCCTTTTCCCTCTCTTCTCCTCTCTCCCTTCTCTCCCCCTCTCCTCTCCTCTCTTTCTCTTTCTCTTCCCCACACTCTCCACACCACCCATACTTCCTCTTCCTAACTCTCTCTTCCCCTCCACTTTCCCCCTCTTTCTCATTCATTCCTCCCAGACCACCCTCTTTATTCAAATTTTGAAACCCCCGAATCTGAATGCCCGTCGATAGTGTAAAGATAAACGAATTTTTCAAAACGGACAAATAGATGGCAAAAGGAATGAAAAAGAATTAGAGACGTAAAAAAAAGGAGGAAGTAGGGGGAGGAGGAAAAAAAAGGGCACAAGAGAGAGGAAAAAGAGAAGGCAAACCCGGGCACAACTACTCAATCACCAGTAAGATAAAGTTTTAAACTAAAAAAAAAAAACAAGTTGAATGAAACAAAGTTTTTTTTTTTAAAAAACGCAAATATTCCAATAAAGAAAAAAATATTCACTTAGGGATTATCAAGAGCTCAAAAGATCACTTTTCTCCCAAATAACTGGTTTTCAAATAAATTTTAAACAATTACTGTCACACAAAAGCTAATTTTTTCAGAAATTTATGCAGCACAGGATTATCACATAGTATTAACTACGATTATCAGCTTATTGGGGCCCCAAAAAAAAAGCTAAATAAAAAAAAATTTCCCGGGTTTTACGATATGAGACCCCTTTTTAATAATAAACATGGGCGAAAAGGCGAGAGATTTTTAAAACCCCTGAGCGCTTTGTAAACAGTCCCCCACTTTAAAATTAACAGAGTCCTACACTTAGCACTGTGAGAGATAGTATATTCTTTAAAACAAAATTGTCACAGCTGTAATTTTATGTTTAAAAGTAAAACCCAATCCTTTTTCTGACTCATCAAAAGCTAGTTGGGAAAATGCTGATTCAGGGGCATGGGGCTCAGCATTTTCTGAAACACAAATTTACAAAAGCATTGTCTGAGACAGTGAGCACAGCATTATCTGAAACCCCCATGGGGACAGCATTGTCTGAGACACAGTGAGCATAGCGTTTCAAAACAGTGAGCATAGCATTGTTTTGAGACCAGTGAGCAAAGCAAATTTTCGAACACAGTGGGGCAAGCTTGTCCTGAGACACAGTTAGCAAAGCAAATTGGGCTGAGACAAAAAGGGGAGCAAAAAGCATTGTCTGAGAACCCAAAAAAGGGGGGAAACCCCGCCCAAAATTGGGCGAGAAGGAGCACAAACTTATCTGAACCCGATGAGCACAGCAAAATTTTCCCGAGACCAAAAAAATGACACAGCATTGTCTGACACCCGAAAAAAGCCAGATTTCTGAGACACATGAGCCAGCCTTATCTGAGACACAGTGAGCATAGCTTGTCTAGACCAGTGAACATAGCGTTGTCTGGAAACACAGTGACACAGTATTGTCTGAGACACAGTGAACATTTTTTTGTCTGAACACAGTGTTCATAGTATTGTCCTTTAGACCAAAAAAGTGACACAGCATTTCCCGAGACACAGTGATCATAGCATTTTCTGAACCAGTGGGTCATAGCATTTTCTGAGACACAGTTTACATAGCATTATCTGAGACACATGATCCCTAGCATTGTCTGAGACACAGTGATCAAGCAATTTTCTAGACACAGGGAACATAGCAATTTTCGAACACAGTATCTAGTAAAATTTTCTGAGACACAGGAGGGACAGCAATTTTCTGAACACAGTGATCATACAAATTTTCTGAGACAAAAGTCAGCACAGCATTGTCTGAGACACATGAACAACATTTTCTGAGACACAGTGATCATAGTTTCTGAGACACAGGGGGCATAGTATTGTCTGAACACAGTGATCATGTAAAATTTTCCGAGGAAAACCCGTGATTTATTTGCATTGCTGAGAAAACATGACCAAACATTGTCCGAGACACAGTGGGCATAAACATTGTCTGAGACACAGTGAGCACACATTGTCGGGGACACAGTTTACATAGCATTGCTGAGACAAAAGTGATCATAGTATTGTTTTGAAAACACAGTAGCACAAGCATTGTCTGAGAAAACCCTTGGGGCACAGCATTGTCCGAACACAGTATCATAGCAAAGCTAGACACCCGTGTCAAAAGCATTATCTGAGACACAGTGAGCATAGCCCTTGGGCGATTAAATGATAAACTTTGCTATCCTAAAAAACTTTTTTTTTGTTTCCAACTTTAGAGAAAAGAACTTCGTATGGCGTCGAGGGCTTTTAGTATCATAAACTAGAATTTTAAATTACGAAAAGGGAAAAAACATGGAGGAAATTTAAGCGAATTTAAAAAAAAATTTTGGGAAATTTTTAAAGAGACGACATACAACGAAAGGATAAAAGAAAAAAAAGCACAAAATAAATTCGAACTAAGGACGAGACAAAGATAATTTTAGATCATAGGCCCCGAAACAAAAAAAGCAAGAGACATAAGAAGAAAATAAAACAAACGTAAGAGGGTTTTGAAAATTTTTAAAACGCAGAAAAAAAATCAAGGGGGCCCCCCAAAATAAAATTTTTGAAAAGTGTCAAAGGTAAAAAAAAGGTGAATAAAACTTTGAAATTTTTAAATAACAAAAATTTATAAAAAAACAAAAAAAACAATAGAAAATTTCTTTTTTAATTTCCCAACACGAACACTTTTTTTTGGCCTAAAATCCTCTGCAGAAACCCAAAAACTGACACATTTATAAGGAAATTAGTTGGCTTTCAAGTTGCAATACCAGAGAAGCTACAAATTAACACTTTCAGTAGGGGTTTTGTTAAAATTTTACTGCCCCACTAAAATTAATTTAAAGAAATTAGGCCAAACTATTTTACCTGCTAACAATAACCTTTAAAGTTTCATAAAAGCAAGGGAAAAAATGATAGAAACTGTTAAAAGGTTTAAATTGGGAGTTTTCTTCAAGGAGGCGAGATGGGTCCTTCCCGGGTATCCCCCCCATTAACCAAAATTAATTTTTTAAAAAAAACAAATGGAGGCTGTTTTTTAAAATCGAACAAATTTTTTTTTGAATTAACAACTTGGGGCCGGGAAAAAAACCCTGGTTTTTGCAAAAGATCCCCCATAATGATAATGAATTTCCGAAAAATTCTATAATTAGAAATGGGAAAAATTAGAAAGGGAAACTTTTAATCAATGAAAATTTACCTAGATTTTCAGGGAAAATTTTTTTCCGTGGAAACCCCTTTCAGTTTTCTGTCTAAACACGTTTTCGGGGGAAATTTTCATTTTTACTTTTTAAATGAACTAAAAAAAACTAAAATCGCTGGGCGCAAAAATGGGCGTAACTTCCCCGGGAAAGTGTTTCCCCAGCCCCAACGCTTTTTTTTTAAAAATTTCAAAAATTTTCTCGAAACAAAATAACAACCAAAATAGTAATAAACTTGGACATAACGAAAAGGACACCTTGGGTAGGAAAAGCAAAAAGTGGGCGGTGAAATTATTTTCACTTTTCAATACGAAAAGTGAAAATAATTATGAGTGGATTTACTGCCAAAATGAGTATAAAAATGGAAATTTACTAACCGAGGCACATAGGAAAGAGAATGACTTCAGCAGTCATTAAGAATGATCGCAAGTATGGTAATAATGTCTCGTTGCAAGCAGCAAATGCAACAGAATTTAAAGCCTCATAGTTTGAAATATTGCGAACAAAACACCACAAACATTAACAGCACATTCTAAGCACTGCCAAAGTTTACCTTGAAAATGCCTCCCAGTTTGGGCTCCTGAGCTGAATAAAACACCAACACAGACTAGAGACTAATAAGTATTTAATCTGTTCTCCTTTTGGAAATAAAGACACCAAGATCTTATTCAGACCAGTAAGATACAATATAAATAAGAAGTACTCTGAAATTCAAACAGTTTTAAGTGAAAGATGATTCAATAATGCGAAGCAACGAAAATAAAACTTTTAAGAAAAGCAACACTTATTTGCTGGAAAAATTTCTTTAGAGTAACATAGTATTGGAACGGAGTGATCGCTGAAGTTGCACGTGTACAAATATTGGATTCATCTAGATACAATCTAGAATCTGGCTGTTACCATTGATGACGATGATCAGACGAGTTTGGACCATCCACGCCTTAAACTTGTTTCGTAGCTGCACCAGCAGAGTCAGGCTCTAAGTTAGTATTCAGTAGATAGCTACGACATCTGGCCTTTCCGTGTTCTCATCTCCCACACACTCATCACCACCACTACCCCCCCCCTTCCCGGTTCTCCCCCACTATCTCCCCAATAACACTCTCCTCCCTCTCCCACAGACGCAGCTTCACACTCTCAGCGCTGCCGTGTTGGTGGCTGGCAATTCACTCGGATTTAACGAAACCGTCCAGCATATCGACTTACGAGGCAGCTCTTATCTTGCGTGAGAAAGGTTGACTCTAACGCTGGGGAAGAGTGAGAATGGGAGTGGTTTACACCCAGAGCCGAGGAGGAGCACGAGGAATAATGATGATGGGAAGATAGTGAGAGAGGGAGGAAGGGAGGGGCGGGGAGTGGGATGGAGGTAGAGAGAGAGAGAGAGAGAGAGAGAGAGAGAGAGAGAGAGAGAGAGAGAAGAGAGAGAGAGAGAGAGAGAGAGAGAGAGAGAGAGAGAGAGAGAGAGAGAGAGAGAGAGAGAGAAATAGAGAGAGAGAGAGGGTGAAGACGTGTCACAGTGTGCTCCACAAACTTTCTTAATATTGCTTAAATACGAGGGTTGGGGACGATAAAAACGTTCAGTGACGAAGAACTACCTAACAACACATTAGTACAAGTAAGCCAACTCCTCCACGAAGTGAATATAAGCAATACCCGTGATATTTAAGTGTGGTATGGTGAAGACAAAGGTGGGAGTGAGGGGACAGCAGCAGGCCTAGGAGTGACGTCACTATTGCCTTCAGAGTGAGCAAACTAATATTATCTAATATTTTCTATGGGGTTTTTTTTGCTATGTACTACATCTGGTGCTTTATAACAACGTGACTGGTACAATGCAACATAGTGATTTTTGTAACATCTTCCTTTAGTGGAAAAGTGGATAGCATAAACATGTTTATTAAGTGAAGTGAGAAGGCAACACTTCCAGCTCGTCGGCCCACTGCCGCCCTCAGTACCAACCCCGCTATAAACCCCCACCCACGATACACCACCCCACCCACGATACCACCACCCACCCTCTCTCTCCTGTGAACTTCATTGCAAACCTACAAGCCTCCTCTGGGATGACTTCACACCGCAAAATAGCAAGACTATCTACCTATCTGGCTATTGTCCCAGTAGTTACTGCAGTGTTTGTGGGTATACCACAAGGGACAAAATTCTTCTTAGATGTAAGGAGCCTACTTGTTCCTACTACTGCCACACAGATTGCATTCCAGAAGAAGAATTCTGTTGCAGCCAGGTTGAAAATTTCAGGAAATTGAAGGATATCCATAATCCTGTGGTATATGTGGATCAAGCCTGGAGCTACAGGGGGAAGGTTCAGAAATCCTACCTCAGGGACTCCCCGTCCAAAGATCAATACTCCCCTCTTGGGCTGTGTTGTAAAGTTGCAGCTAAGATAATCCATCACAGGGAAGCACTTCATGAGCTCCTCAAATCATTAGATAACCTACAAGCTATTGTAGAAGGCCAGTGCAAGCCTACATCAAGTGACGTAAGCTGCTCAGCTGATGGTGACACTATTGACAAAGACTGGAAGTCCCACACTGAGCTTAACTCAGGGGTAAACAACTGGTGGAATTCTGTCATCGCTAAGGTCCCACAGACTGACAGAGTTCAAAACACTACCTTTGGGAATTCTAACACAATTCCTCTGACCACCACAGAGGGAACAAATCCTCTTCCCAGCAACGAGGGAAGCCTTGGATCTGTTAATTCTCCTACACCTGACATCTCTGCTTCAGCCACTGCCAGTCCACTTGACAGTGCACATACCATCTCTGATCCTACACCTGTCAGCACACCTGCCGACACTATTCCAGAATCTGGTAGCAGTGCTTCATCAGCAAGTTCTGAGCCAGGAGTTTCTCCACCAGAGATTGGTGCAGTTAATGATCAGGGAACTATCACTGCACCTGATCACCTACTGTGCCAAAGTACGAACAGCAGGGACACATCTGTCAGAACTGGTAGAGGATGGGGCAGAGGACGTGGAAGAGGACGTGGAGGAGGAAGACATCTACAGCCGTCTCACCCTCCACTAACACAGTTCCAGCGGCAGAATCTGAGGACAAATCTGCAAAACACAGGAGGGGCAACAAATCCTAGTCCACCCTCCCAGGCACCTAGGCTGTGCTCTCGCTGTCACCGGAAGGGGCACACTGCCAACAACTGCCTGCGAGATACCAGGTGTAATTACTGCTACAAGAAAGGACATCAGGAGGACCAGTGTCGAAGAAAAAGGAACTTGACAGACAGGGCCACCTGTTTAGAGACCTGTTCTCAGAACAAACCAGCAGGATCTCTGAATTGGTGAACACTCCCACACGTCACCCACTTAGCTACTCCTATCCCAGCCCAGCAGGTGGGATTGTGCCTTATACAAGACCACAGACCTACATCCCTGCAGCTGCCTCAGTACCCTACCTCTTTCAAGGGCAGGCACCTTACATTCCCTACACACCCACCACCTCAAGCTGACCACTTCATCATGAGGAGCCAGTCTATCAGCATCCTGTCGGCCAACATTAGAGGTTTCATTACTAATGTTGGAGAGCTCACACATAGTTTTGTGAACACTGGACGTCCCGACATGATAGCTGTTGTTGAAACATTTTTGGATGACAGGACTCCAGAAAATTTTGCAAGAATTGCTGGCTACACCTCATGGATGAAAAGAGACAGGCAAGGGCAAGGAGGAGGTGTTGCTGTGTGCTTCTCTAAAAGTGTTCATGCCCAGCACATTGATGTTGCCACCCCTACACATCTTGAAATGATGTTCTTCAAGCTCTGTATAAACACTAGTACCTCTGTACTAGCATGTGCAATGTACAGACCTCAGTGGCAACATGCAGACCCCATCAACTTCCTAATGAAAATATTGACTCCCTTCTGCTGCAACACAACTGTCAACATATTATAATTGTTGGTGACCTCAACCAGCACCTTATACAGAGGGACTTTGATGACCTTCTTGCAGTGTTTGACATGAGAAACTTTGTTGATTTCCCTACTCATATCTCTGGCTCCTCCCTTGACCCAGTAGTGAGTGATCTGACAGAAGGCATAGTCACTTGTCAACCCCTCTGCTACGTTGGATCGTCTGACCAGAAGGCTGTTTTTACGACACTTAAGATCCCAACAGAACGAGGTGAGGAGTCCACACGCACAACCTGGCTATGGGAAAGAGGTAATTGGCCAGCCCTTTGCTCTGAGCTCGCCACCACCGATTGGAATGCTCTTCTCCAAGGTGAGGTTGACAACCAAGTGAAAGCCTTCACTGGACACATCCTTAATCTACAACAAGAACACATTCCTCACCGGCAATATGTGATGAAGCCTACAGATCAGCCTTGATTTGGCTTTCGTTGTAGAGAGGCTGCTACTGCTAAGTACAAAGCATGGCGAAGGTATAAGAGACATCCTACCACCTATAACAGGAACTTGCACACGCAAGCCTGTAGGCATATGGGTGATGTTCAAAAGTGGGCCATTGCTAAATGGGAGGTGGACACTAAAAGAAAGCTAGCATCAGGTAGGGTAGGCTCCAAAACCTGGTGGTCCCTGGTCAAGGACAGACAAGGTTATCTGCCTGATGAACTTATTCCACCTCTAAATCGACAGGATGGGACCACCTCTACTAGTAGTCAAGAGAAGGCAGACCTCTTTGCTGAACACTTTGCTACCAAAATGCAAGTTCCTGATCCAGCAAGGGACCCTCCTTGGCTAGCTGCAAGAACTGTGTCAAAACTGTCAGTGGTGACAATAAGGCAGGAGGAGATGCATTTCCTTCTTAAATCGCTTGACCAAGAAAAGGCTGTGGGCCCAGACAAGTTGAGCCCAAGATTGTTGAGAAGATGTGCAGACCAGCTAGCAGCACCTCTAACTCACATCTTTCAGCACTGCCTAGTACAGTGTAAATGGTCCTCTCTATGGAGAGAGTCAAATGTAGTCCCTGTTCACAAAAACAAGAGCAGAGCAGAAATCAGCAACTACAGACCAGTGTCACTCCTGTCAATCACTGGTAAGATCCTTGAGACAATAATCTCAAGACAAATGACAGAGTTTTTTGACTACCACTCACTACTTTGTGATCGTCAATATGGCTTCAGGAAAGGTTACTCTGCTGCTGATCTGTTGTTAAACCTCTCCACTAAGTGGCACCAGTCACTGGATGAATCCAAAGTCAGCTGTGTGGTAGCACTGGACATTGCTGACGCTTTCGACCGGGTGTGGCACCAGGACCTTTTAGCAAAACTTCAAGCACTGGGAATTGCAGGCTCTATGCTATGTCTCCTCAGTGATTACCTTCATGGTAGATCTCTCAGTGTAGTTCTCAATGGAACGGAATCAGCAAGACATCCTATTGGGGCAAGTGTTCCACAAGGAAGCGTGATGGGTCCATTGTTATGGAATGTCTACTTCAACGACCTTCTTCATCTCATCCCAGAATCACATGCATATACAGACGACTGTACACTGACATTCACTTATCCAAGAGAAGAAATTCCAGCTGCTCTAAGCTACATCAATCACCAGCTGAGAGCTACATCAGCTTGGGAAAATAGATGGCAAGTAACATTTGCACCTGAGAAAACGCAAATGATGATCGTCTCTAGGCACCATGATGGTAATGCTGGTGCAGTAGTAAGGATGAATGGGAGGGTGTTGGCACCTGGAGAAGAAGTTGATATCCTTTGGGTGAAATTTGACTCCAAACTAACCATGAAGAACCATGTTGTAAATCTTGCAAACAAGGCAGCCAGGAAGCTTACAGCACTTCGCCGTATCTCGCATCTGCTTGACAGTAGGGGCTGCAAGATCCTGTACGAGGCACAAGTACGCTCACACCTTGAGTATGCTCCACTTTCTTGGTTTGCCTGCCCCCCTCTCATCTGCGACTGCTTGACAGAGTAGAGAACAGAGCAAGACGTCTCATCTCTCGCCTGGACCCATCCTGGATAGATCTGTCATTTCAGCAGAGCCTTCAACATAGGAGGGATGTGGGTGGCCTTACTGTTATGTACAAGGCCAATATTGTCAAAATACCACACTTGGATCCACTTCGAGGACAGCGTGAAACAAGCTTTTATGCCACAAGACAGGCAGAAAGCAGCAACTTCACTCTGGCTGTACCCTTCTCCAGAACATCACTCCATCTGAGATCATACATACCCAGGATGTCTCGAGTATGGAACACATTCGTACAGCATAATGATGTCAACGAGATAAAGTCAGTTGATCCAATGAAAATGCTGGCCCACAGATGGCTCCAACTTCATCCTGTTCCCTAGTTGTATGTCTCATAACAATAAAAATGCTTTCAAATGAGCTGATGTAGGTAACAGCTCTTAGCTTGCCAATAAAGTTAGGAATCCTTAACCTGTAAATAGCTTGTCAATAAAGTTAGGAATCCTTAACCTGTAAATAGCTTGTCAATAAAGCTAGGGAACCTTGTCAAACCCTGTGTGAAAGAGAGAGAGAGAGAGAGAGAGAGAGAGAGAGAGAGAGAGAGAGAGAGAGAGAGAGAGAGAGAGAGAGAGAGAGAGAGACGGAGAGAGGGAGGGAGGGAGGAAGGAAAGGAGAAAGTACACAAACATGCACACACACACACACACACACACACACAACTGGTTCCTGGAGTTTAACCCCACCAAGTACAAAGTCATGAACATTGGGGAAGGTCAAAGAAGACCGCAGACAGAGTACAATCTAAGGGGTCAAAGACTACAAACCTCACTCAAGGAAAAGAATTTTGGGGTGAGTATAAAACCGACCACATGTCCTGAGGCGCACGTCAACCAAATAACTACTGCAGCAAACGGGCGCCTGGCAAACCTAAGAATAGAGTTTGGGCACCTTAGGAATCGTTCAAGACTTTGTACACCGTGTACGTCAGGCCCATATTGGAGTATGCAGCACCAGTTTGGTACCCAAACCTGGTCAAGCACGTCAAGAAATTAGAGACAGTGCAAAGGTTAGCAACAAGACTTGTCCCAGAGCTAAGGAACATGTCCTATGAGGAGAGGTTTTAAGGAAAATCGACCTGGCGACACTAGAGGGCAGGAGGGATGGGGAAGACATATGATAACGACATATAAAATACTGAGAAGAATTGACAAGGTGGATAGGGACAGGATGTTCCAGAGATCGGACTCAGCTATAAGGGGTCACAACTGAAAGCTGAAGATTCAGATGAATCACAGGTAAGTTAGGAGGTATTCAGTCAGAGAGTTCTCAGGAAGTGGAATAATCTGGACAGTGATGTAGTGGAGGCAGGATTCATACACAGATTTATGAGGGGTAGCACCAGGAGCTGCGAATCGACCCATGCAACCACAAATAGGTGAGTACACACACACACACACACACACACATATGTTAGGAAGTATTTCTTCAGTCATAGATTCGTCAGGAAGTGGAATAGCCTAGCAAGTGGAGGCAGGAACCATACATAGCTTTAAGACGAGGTATGATAAAGCTCAGGAAGCAGAGAGAGAGAGGACCTAGTAGCGATCAGTGAAGAGGCGGGGCCAGGAGCTGAGTCTCAACCCATGCAACCACAATTAGGTGAGTACAATTAGGTGCGTGCGTACACACATACACAAAGGATAGTGGAGGGAGGAAGGAGTCCCCTCCTGACTGAAGTACTCTGACAGCAGCAAGGTAAATCTGTCTTGACCAGCGTCCTCCTCGCGTGAGGAAGTGCGGTGTCAGGCAGAACAAAGCTATTACTCCTCCAGGCTAGAGTATCCCTCTTAATTACTTCACCAGCGAGAGAGTTATTGAAGGGGAAGCAGAAGGGAAGAAACGTAAAGAGAGAAGGGATTGAACATAGGACGAAGGGAACCCGAAAATAATTTATTTTCCTCTCCCCTCTTCCAGAAATTCAATGAGGGGTTGCGACGGGGGAAAATTTGGAGTAGGAAAGTGACAGTACCCTTCTCTTTCCTTGACCAGAGGATTTGTATGGAGTGAGAGCGTTGGAGCAGGGCATGGGTGGGCAGGGATGATTAGAGACAAGTTATGGATAATAGAGGAAGATTAGGAATGGAATTGGAATTGGTTAATTTATTAAGTTAAACCTGCAGTGTTCAGTAGAGAAGGGTGATAAAGTTCAATTAAGTTTTCACTGTGGGTTTGAAGTTTAGAGATGAATGTGAGTTTTAGTTTATGTTTGGAGAGAATGCAAAATATAAATATGTCATCAGGGTTCCCTTTAATTTTCTTGACAGATGCTCTTTACTTTAAGGTCGGATCTGACGGGTGTTAATTACTGTAAATGGTTGATGTAATAGCATCATCTGAAATCTTGAGGTTGCATCCACTTTTTTGCATCCATTAGATGAACAAACTGTTTTCATTGCAAACTAGCTATTACCCATTTTTTTTTTTATTATTTCTTTAGTTGTAATAAGAAAGCAATATTTTTTGTGACTGTACTCACTGCCATGCACAACTATACGAAATAACTGTAAAATACGAAACCACTAATATTCCTTTGAAACAATGTAACAATGTCTGGTGGGTTCTGACAAAGACCCATTGTAACCTCTGCGATCCTGTTTTTTGCTCTACCGCTCACAGGATGAGCAGCTCAGACGACACACCTAAACTAACAGCCATTAAGCATAATTTAGCACATACTGCTGTCTGAAAGATGATGGAAAAGGCACGTGTGCAACACTTGGAAAACTTTATTTACCTTAACATGTCGCCTGCGCAGCAGACTTCTATAGTCGAATGCTAATGTGATTTATTATCGTGGTTCTGACGCAAAGTTACGCCTCCTTGACATAGGGGATGGCTTTGTTTTGATGAAAATGAAGAGCAATTCTTTCACGAAGTAGGCAGAAGCATTTTCCCCAAGTAGAAATCATAGATGAGGTCCCCTCAACAGGAGAAGCGGCGCTTGTCTGTCTACATAATGGTTCCCCAAGTGAAGGACTCCATTCACTTCCTTACCTTTGATTTCGTGAGAAAGTTTTCGCATGCACGTCTTCGGTGCTTGATCGTACTCTGCCACCAACAACTGTAGAAGCAGAATATCACAAAAACCGATTTTTTTTTCCAAGTTCGGCATTGGATGGAAGACGATTATGGTCAGCGGTCGGTTTGAACTACAAACAACAACATATTCACACACCCAGCTCTACTGAACGTGATCAGACGCAGTTGAAAGACTCACTGTGATACTGTGATATGATACGATGTACCTGCAAGGAAGGAGTTAGTTGGACAATTTCATCCTTGTTTTGTGGACGAACTGTGATATACGTAACACGTAAAGTGTCGCATATTAAATGTATGTAAGAGAAAAATTGTGTTGCTCACTGTTAATATTAACATATGTTCAAAATAAATGGCACCACACTGGTTATACTCATAAATCAGACATTTACCATTCCTAGTACACACCACATGAATAATGCCATGCACAAATATTTCCACACCAACGTACCAATTAACTGCATTTTTTGGGCAACTATTTAAAAAATACATAATATAATTCGCTTCTGGTTGCACAAGTGCATTTATTTATTACGTGTTTTACAAGACTTAACGCTAAAATTTATCCCAAAAGAAACTCTTGTTACAAAAACAGAGCGAATAAATATGCAGGAAGTGTACCAGTAATCAAAGTTTATTTCACTTTTGGTCTTAATTTCGTAAACAATGTTCCTCAACATTATTTAAAACAATATTAAGTAATTATTTTGCAATTAGTTCAAGCCTGACTTATTTTTTTTTACCCAGTTAGATTAAATGGAGTAAAAATCTGCAGTTTCAGAAGTACACGAGGGGGAGATGCTGGAGCTCTCCTCTACGACGTTTTAGGTAGATTGAGAAGTATTCTTAGGTTCTGGAGTATGGAGTGGTAGGAGGAGCCGAGAAGGAAGGGGGTGGGAAGGGGAGGATAAGGGCAAGGACAGGGTGCAGAGGAGGGGGAGGGGGGGAAAGGGGATGGGAAGTGAAAACCAATACCCATTTCCTTGCGTTTTCCTCTTCATTGAGGCAAGGAATGTGATGGTGAGCACAGCCTGGAGAGCATCAGCTGCCTCCACACTCACTCCTCTCTCCAGGCCTGTTCTTATTTGCCTCTCCCTTCCTTCCTGCCTCTTCCTTCCTTCCTTTCCTCCTACTGCCTGCCTTACTGGCTCTCTCTTCTTTCCTGCCTCTTAATTCCTTCTTGCCTAAAGTAACCTTCCCGCCTCTTCCTCCTTTCCTGTCTCTTCCTACCATCCTGTATCTTCTTTCCTTTCCGAATACGTCTTCCTTCCTTTATTTCTGTCTCTTATCTTTCCTATCTCTTCCTCCTTCCTTCTATCCTTCGTTCCTCCCATAGTTCATTTCTTCATTTTTTCCCTTCTTTCCTCTCTCTTTCTTCCATCCTTTTCCTTAATTCATGCTTTTCCTTCTTACCTTTTTCTTCTTCCTTCTTTTCTTTCATTTCATTAATTCCTTTTCCTTATTTTATATTTTACCTTCTTGCCTTTCTTTTTCCTTCTTCCGTCATATCTCTCTCTGTCCCTCTCTTTATCTTTCTGTTTTAACTATACCTGACTTCCTCCTCTTTCTTTATTTCTTACTCATTCTTCTCTATCCTATTCCCATGTCTCTTCCCTTTCTCCATCTATCCTCACTGTCCCATTCTTACCTATTCTCTCTCTCTCTCTCTCTCTCTCTCTCTCTCTCTCTCTCTCTCTCTCTCTCTTCTCTCTCTCTCTCTCTCTCTCTCTCCTCTCTCTCTCTCTCTCTCTCTATCTTCTCTCTCTCTCCTCTCTCTCTCTCTCTCTCTCTCTCTCTCTCTCTCTCTCTCTCTCTCTCTCTCTCTCTCTCTCTCTCTCTCTCTCTCTCTCTCTCCTCTCTCTCTCTCTCTCTCTCTCTCTCTTCCTCTCTTTTCTCTCTCTTCTCTCTCCCCCACTTCTAACTTCATTTCTCATCGCATTATTCACTCTTATTTATTATTAAACTCATAATCGCCCGTCATCATACTCTCTCCCTCTTCCTTCACTTCCGTTGTTCTTTGTCTCTAGTTTCGCTTCACTTCTGAATTCACATTTTCTTCTCTGTTTTCTTTGACTCTCCCTCTGCCATTTAATTTTGCTCTTTTTCTTTCTTCACTTCTCTCATTTTGCTTCATATTCTTCTGGTTCATTTTTTTCTCTTTTTTATTGCCCAATTATCTTCCATGTCTTCATCGTATTTACGACTTTTTCCTTACTCCCTCCTCTTCCTTTTCCTCCCCTTCCATTTCCTCCTGCTTTTCCTCCTCTTCCTTTTCCTCCTGCTTTTCCTCTTCTTCCTCTTCCTCCTGCTTTACCTCCTCTTCCTTTTCCTCCTCTTTCTTTTCCTCCTGCTTTTCCTCCCCTCCTTCCTTTTTCTCCCACTTCCGTTTCCTCCTACTTTTCCTCCTCTTCCTTTTTCTCCTGCTTTTCCTTCTCTTCCTTTTCATCCTCTTCCTTTTCCTCCTGCTTTTCTCCTCTTAATTTTCCTCCTCTTCCTTTTCCTCCTGCTTTTCTTTCTCTTCCGTTTCCTCCTGCTTTTCCATCCTCTTACTTTTCCTTCTCCTGCTTTCCTCCTCTTCTTTTTCTTCCTCTTCTCTTTCCTCCTGTTTTTCCTCCTCTTCCTTTTCCTCCTGCTCTTCGTCCTATTCATTTTTCTCCTGCTCTTCGTCCTCTTCATTTTCCTCCTGCTCTTCTCCTCTTCATTTCCCTCCTGCTCTTCCTCTTCATTTCCATGCTCTTCCTCTCTCATTTCCTCTGTTTCCTCTTCTTCATTTTCCTCCTGCTCTTCGTCCTCTTCATTTTCCTCCTGCTCTTCGTACTCTTTATTTTCCTCCTGCTCATCGTACTCTTCATTTCCCTCCTGCTCTTCGTCCTCTTCATTTTCCTCCTGCTCTTCGTACTCTTCATTTTCCTCCTGCTCTTCCTCCTCTTCATTTTCCTCCTGCTCTTCTTACTCTTCATTTTCCTCCTGCTCTTCGTCCTCTTCATTTTCCTCCTGCTCTTCGTACTCTTTATTTTCCTCCTGCTCATCGTACTCTTCATTTCCCTCCTGCTCTTCGTCCTCTTCATTTTCCTCCTGCTCTTCGTACTCTTCATTTTCCTCCTGCTCTTCCTCCTCTTCATTTTCCTCCTGCTCTTCTTACTCTTCATTTTCCTCCTGCTCTTCGTCCTCTTCATTTTCCTCCTGCTCTTCCTCCTCTTCATTTTCCTCCTGCTCTTCGTCCTCTTCATTTTCCTCCTGCTCTTCCTCCTCTTCATTTTCCTCCTGCTCTTCCTCCTCTTCATTTTCCTCCTGCTCTTCGTCCTCTTCATTTTCCTCCTGCTCTTCGTACTCTTCATTTTCCTCCTGCTCTTCCTCCTCTTCATTTTCCTCCTGCTCTTCCTCCTCTTCATTTTCCTCCTGCTCTTCCTCCTCTTCATTTTCCTCCTGCTCTTCCTCCTCTTCATTTTCCTCCTGCTCTTCCTCCTCTTCATTTTCCTCCTGCTCTTCCTCATCCCCTCCTACTCCACCTCTGGTACTTTACGGGAAATTTTAAACTCACCGGGAAAATACTGAAACAAAATGACTGAAAATTTCTCAGCTGAAGGCAAATATTTTATATACATTACATGAAGCATCATCGTAAAGTAAAATAAAAAGAACATAATTTTATGAACACTTTCCGATAAGTCAGAAGTCATAGCTCTAACAGAGACTTTGCCAAAGGTATTGTAAAAGTAAATGGGATCAGAGTTACCTGCCCTTCCATACAACGTTCACAGTGATGTCGTCCTGACATTCAGAGGAATGTTTCGTATTTAATATCGCTGTAGTCGTCGGCATGTTTAATTAATATCCCAGACTTGAAGTGGTAACTCAGGAGATTTTGGAAGGTAAAGATTTATTGGGATTATCGTGAGATTAGCTTCTAGCTAATATTTCGCCCCTTAGTTTTTGATACAAGCCTGAATATTGGAGAGGATATTTTTAGACGACGTTTCGCTCTCACGTCCGTTAATCGTGGCCCTGGCTCAGGCCTACCCATAAAATTTCATAGAGAAAATAAGAGGAAAATAAAACGAGAAAGAAAACGAAAGAAGAATTTCTCATTGCATTTTCATGCTAATTTTAAAGAACTCATGAAATGCGTCAGTAGTAAAAAAAAAAACAAATCATGAAAAAATACTAAAATAAATATATTTAAGATCACTGGCATATGACTTTTAATACTTTAGAAGTGATTTCCTTACTTAACTCAATCTGCAAATTCTGTTTTTAATCTGAAAATATAATGTGGCCACAAAGTACCTTCGAGGGGACTGAAACCGATGCAAAATATTTGTTAGATAACAAAAACAGAGACAAGTGAAAAAGTCCACTCATGTTCTGCTCAGGAAAAAAATGTAAAGGAAACGTTTCTCCATGGTTCTTTTCCACAGTTTTCCTGGATCAATATGCCATTTACAGCCGAAGTAGAGACAAAATCGTAAATTTTTTTCTGAAAATCAACAACACATGAAACTGTGAAAAAGAGATGTGATAGACGTTTCGCTCACCAGGGAGCTTCATCATTCCAGTACAGAGAAATAAGAAAGGAGTACTTAAACAGGAGAAATCAGAGGGATGGAAAGTGTGGTCTAATAAAGGAGCAGTATTGGCTACATTACCGTTGGTGTGACTAACTAACAGAGATGTGGCTGAACGCTACGGTATTGTTTACCTTCGATGTATAGTAAATTTCACGCCGAATATCGTGAAGTTTGCTATACATTATTACCACACTGTGCCCAGGACCGGAATTTATCACTGGAAATATAGTGTCTTTCTCACATTATAAATACATAAAACGCGTTCATCTACTTACAGTGAGTAGTGCGGTATCCTGAATAACAAATTCACTATAATTATTTAATGTTATTAAAGTATCGTTTCTCAAAAAAAAACAATAAATAATGTTTACCTTAATTTTCTGAAAGTCTTTCACAGAAATTTTAAAAATAAGTTGCATCTATTGATGTCTTTTTTTTTGCAGTATTTTAGTTCTGTGGTCAGAGACGGAAATTATATTGATTCAGAACCTAATTATGGTAGAAGCTTATGCAATAGGCAGTTAGAAAATGGGGGATGACGAACTCGACAATTTGTGTAATACAAACTGAGAAGCTGATGTAATCCAAACTTAGAAATGAGTGGAATACAATCTCAAATGCTACTGGAATACAAATTCAGCCTCTGGTTCAGCATTATTATAATTTAATCTCAACTTCAATTATGCGCAGCTTGTACTATTTCGCATTTTATTTGATCCCAACCAAAAATAAAGGGAGGGGGGGGGAACGAGAGTAATGTAATATACCGAGATTCAGCTTATCAACAAACATGAATTTCTTGGAATACAACTCGGAATGAATACAAATCCCTGCAGCCCCCCTCCCCCACCCAACCCACTTTCTCTCCCCCCCCTCATAAAAAAATAATAAAAAAAGTATAATTAAATATTCTTGTTTGAATTTGCAAACAAGAAATTTCTCGCTGAAAGGGAGCGCTGTTCCCTAAACAAAACAACGCGTTTTATGTATTTATAATGTGTGAATATTTATCAATAGATAGTATAATTCCGCTCTGTTACTTGGGCGATGTTAATGTTAGTTTGGTCCGCGCTTGCTGTGGTATTAATGTTAATCTGTGTTCTTAATCATGTGATGTTAACGTAAGTTGGAGTCTTTTATTTCTTATGAAGGAAAAGTTCTCATTTAGTATAATAATGTAAATATTGGGATGAATGCACGTAGTTTTAGCCGATATTACTTGCGTCTACTCTTGTAAAGTTAGCGTGTATGTCAGCGCCATCTATGAACTTGTCTCTCACTCATGGGGAAGATTCGCCTGTTGACCGGGAGGAAAATTCTTTCTTTGCCCCTATTTTTCTTCATTTGCATTCATGATAACGTAAGCATCATTATCCTTATTGTATACCTATTTTGTTATGGTATCGTTATTTAGTATTTTCTGTCTGATTTTAGTAAGTTTACGAATTTTGATTTCGCTATGATTTCTTTAACATAATCTATGTTTTTAACACACTGGCCGTTTTCCATCGAGGCAGTGTGAAAGGTTTTCTTATTAAATTTAGTAATTTATACAGGAGACGGGGTTACTAGCCCCTTGCTCCCGTTATTTTAGTCGCCTTTTACGAAACGCATGGCTTACGGAGGAAGAATTCTTTTCCACTTCTGTTTATTCCCGTTTAATTAGGGCCCTCAGCCATCACCTATGATTATAGAAATAAATATAACCTAGCAAGAAGATGACACTAACAGAGCAGACCTGTAAAGAGTAAGTCTGTGATAACTGTGGTGCCTAGCAGTATCTAAAAATTCGCGGTTGTTAGAACTGTCTTAATTTGGGTCGTTCGGTACTAACGTGTCTGACGCAGACAGGTCGGCGGGGGGATCCAGGCCAGTACGATTCCTACCTCTCCTCATTTAAATCCGGCTTCATTTACTTCTCGACAATGAGACAGTCGACCATTGCAATAAGGCTAGGGAACAGAGCACCTGAGGCAAATTGGATTACCAAGATGGAAGGAGACCCAATCAGCATTCCTGAGACACTGCTCTATATTATATCACTTTTCACTCTCAGACATTACTCAGGTTACATGATTAGGAAAATCAGAGTTTTTCGGAGGAGTCTGCATTTTTGAAAACAAATTACTGGCTATCATTAAGGAGATCGAATTCATATATAGCATGAGTCAGAGTGGGAAGTATTTTTTTTTTTTTGTCAAATTAAGCGTTTTCTCACACATTCACTTACACATACACACACACACGCACACACACACACACACACACACACACACACACACACACACAGGAGCTAGGACTCGACCCCTGCAACCACAAATAGGTGAGTACACACACACACACACACACACACACACTCGTGGAGGAGTCACGCGGTTTGAGCTCGTGTTTTGGTGGTAATTTCTGACTGTGCCATAAGGAATAAAGTGTGGGATATAGGTGTGTGCATGCATAAGAGTCCATATAATCACTTAAGCCCCGAAAAAAGGAAATATAAGTGAGCACAGAAAAGAAAACAAAGGAAATAGTGACTAAGTGTTTAGCGGGACAGTTGGAAGGGTGAACGGTTGTGTCAGGCCTAAATAGTGTTGCCATAATAACGCAGTGGGGTATTTGAAGAATAAGTGCGACTCAAGACCAGGGAGAAAAGAGATATGTATAGATGTGTCAGTAAATACAGTGAGTGAGTGAAAAAATTAGAAGAGCTAGAGACTATAGTGCATACAGGAAGTTAGTGGAAAAATTACCGAGAAGCATCAAACATCTTCAACTTCTGGGACAGGACAGACCCGCAACGTTACTCCACTGCCAGCCGCAAGTAATATTCACCTAGTTTGAGTTGCATGGGGTCAATAGTACCTGTCTCTAGCTGGAATTGGGGGTCAGTCCCCTCGAGCTATCAGAATTATAATAAGCAGCATTTACTGGCATTTAATAGAATTTAGAGGTAGCGGCATATAGGCGAAGTCTAGTGTATTTATTTTTTAACGTAATTTTAAACGCATAAGACTACAGTGGGAACCAAGAGATCGGGTACATATGCAATACATATGTAGTACATACGTGGGAAATAAGGACTGTTTACATAAACATATGCACACACACTAGGTGAGAACAGAATCTGCTGTTAGGCACTTGAATAGCTGTAGCATACACACACACGCACACAACACACACACACAAACACACCCCCACACACACACACCCACACACACACAAACAACCACCCCACATGCACACACAAACCCCCATAAGACACACACAGGACAGGAGGGTCAGGGGAGACTGTAACGACATATAAAATACTGCGTGGAATAGACAAGGTGGACAAGGACAGGATGTTCCAGGGAGGGGACACAAAAACCCAAGAGGCCACAATTGGAAGTTGAAGACAAAAAATGAGTCAGAGAGATAGTAGGGTTATTTTTCAGTCATAGAGTTGTAAGGCAGTGGAATAGCCTAGAAAATGGACGTAGTGGAGGCAGGAAACCATACACAGTTTTAAGGGACGAGGTTTGTATAAAGCTCATGGAGCGGGAGAGAGAGGGGTTAGTAAGCAACCGGTGAAGAGGCGGGGCCAGGAGCTAGGACTCGACCCCTGCAACCACAAATAGGTGGTACAAATAGGTGAGTTAACACACACACACACACACACACACACACAACACACACACACACACACACACACACACACACACACACATACACACACACACACACACACCACACACAAAACACCACACAAGAAACTGGGAGAAAGTACAAAGGTTTGCAACAAGGTTAGTTCCAGAGCTAAGGGGAATGTCTATGAAGAAAGATTAAGGGAAATCGGCCTGACGACAAATGAGGACCCGGAGGGTCAGGGGAGACATGATAAAGACATATAAAATACTGGTGGAATAGACAAGGTGGCAAGGACAGGATGTTCCAGGGAGGGGACACAGAAACAAGAGCCCCAATTGGAAGTTGAAGACACAAAGAGTCAGAGAGATAGTAGGAAGTATTTCTTCAGTCATAGAGTTGTAAGGCAGTGGAATAGCCTAGAAAATGAAAGTAGTGGAGGCAGGAACATACACAGTTTTAAGACGAGGTTTGATAAAGCTCATGGGCGGGGGAGAGAGGGTTTTAGTAGCAACCGGTGAAGAGGGCGGGCAGGAGCTAGACTCGAACCCGCAACCACAAAAAGGTGAGTCAAATAGGTAGTAACACACACACAAACAGGTTTCACACCTTTCCTTTTGAAAAAGGGCCCCCTAACCCTTCTTCCCTCCCCCCCTCTTTTCCCCCCCCCCTTTCTCTTCTTCCTCTCTTCTTCTCTTTTCTCTCTCTCTTTTTTCTCTCTCTCCTTTTCTCTTTTCTCTCCTTCTCTCTCTCCTCTCTCTCTCTTCTCCCTTTTCTCTCTCTCCTCTCTCTCTCTTTTCTCTCCCTTTCTCTCTCCTCTCTCTCTTCCCCCTTTTTTTTTTTTTTTTTTTTTTTTTTTTTTTTTTTTTTTTTTTTTTTTTTTTTTTTTTACACAGGGTTTGAAAAGGGTTTAAAGGATCCCTAGTTTTATTGACAGCTATTTACAGGTTAAGGATTCCTAATTTATTGGCAAGCAAAGAGGTTACTACATCAGCTCATTTAAAAGCTTTTTTTATTGTTATGAGACATACAAAGTAGGGAACAGGATGAAGTTGGAGCCATTGTGGGCCAGCATTTTCATTTGATCAACTGACGTTATCTCTTTGACATCATTATGCTGAAACGAATGTGTTCCATACTCGAGTCATCCTGGGTATGTATATCTCAGATGGAGTAAAGTTCTGGAGAAGGGTACAGCCGAGTGAAGTTGCTGCTTTCTGCCGTCTTGTGGCATAAAGCTTGTTTCCGCTGTCCTCGAAGTGGATCCAAGTGTGGTATTTTGAAAATTATTGGCCTTGTACATAACAGTAAGGCCACCCACGTCCCTCCTATGTTGAAGGCTCTGCTGAAATGACAGATCTATCCAGGTGGGTCCAGGCGAGAGATGAGACGTCTTGCTCTGTTCTCTACTCTGTCAAGCAGTCGCAGATGGAGGGGGGACAGGAAACCAAGAAAATGGAGCATACTCAAGGGGTGAGCGTACTTGTGCCTCGTACAGGATCTTGCAACCCTACGTCAAGCAGATGCGAATACAGCGAAGTGCTGTAAGCTTCCTGGCTGCCTTGTTTGCAAAATTTAAAAACATGGTTCTTCAGGTTAGTTTGGAGTCAAATTTCACCCCCAAAGGATATCAACTTCTTCTCCAGGTGCCAACATCCTCCCTTCATCCTTACTACTGCACCAGCATTTACCCTCATGGTGCCTAGAGACGATCATCATTTGCGTTTTCTCAGGGGCAAATGTTACTTGCCATCTATTTCCCCAAGCTGATATAGCTCTCAGCTGGTGATTGATGTAGCTTAGAGCAGCTGGCATTTTTTTCTCTTGGATTTAAATGAATGTCAGTGTACAGTCGTCTGCATATGATGTGTTCTGGGATGGATGAAGAAGGTCGTTGAAGTAGACATTCCATAACAGTGGGACCCAGCACACTCCCTTGTGGAACGCTTTTCCCAATAGGATGCCTTGCTGATTCCGTTCCATTGAGGACTACACTTAGAGATCTACTTAAGGTAATCCTGAGGAACATAGCATAGAGCCTGCAATTTCCCCGTGCTTGAAGTTTTTGCTAGGGCCCCGGTGCCACACCCCGGGCGAAAGGCCAGCAATGTCCCCTGCTACCAACAGTGCTTTGGATTCATCCAGTGACTGGTGCCCCCTTAGTGGAGAGGTTTAACAAAATCACAGCAATAACCTTTTCCCGAAGCCATATGCCCCCCCCCTCACAAAGTATGAGTGGGGTCAAAAAAATCTGTCATTTGTTTGAATTATTGTCTCAAGGATCTTACCCGTGATTGAAGGGGTGACACTGGTTTTGTAGTTGCTGATTTTTTCTTGCTCTTCTGACAGATTTCAATCACAGAAACCAAGCTTATGGGGTATGATAACAATGCCATCTTTCCAAGGGATACCAGATCCTGAGGAAAGACAGAAGGAACAGGGGGGGGTGGGAGGAGTGGCATTGCTATCAAGCACCGATGGAATTTTGATGAGCTGGAGAGAGGAGACAGCGGAGAAGAAAGTGATTGCATAGCGGGAACACTTCACTCTGGGGGTCCCAAGGTGATAATTGCAGTGATGTATAACCCACCACAGAACAGCAGGAGGCCAAGGCAAGAGTATGATGAGAGCAATAGAGCGATGGTTGACACACGGTTGCAGTGGCAAAAGGCTCATGCATGCAGGGCAAAGCTCCTGTTTCATGGGCGACTTTAACCACAGGATCGATTGGGAGAACTTGGGCCACATGGGGGCCAAGATACATGGAGGGCTAAGATGATGGAGGTGGTATTGGAAAACTTCATGTCCAACACGTAAGGGACACTACAAGAAGAGAGGAGGGGATAAACCCAGCAAGACTGGACTTAGTATTCCCCTTTGAGTAGTGCAGATATTGAGGACATCACATATGAAAGACCCCTTGGGCCAACGATCATGTGGTTTTGAGCTTCGAATACACAGTAGAGCTACACGTGGAGGGGGAAGCAGGAAGGCCAGGACAAATGAAACCAAACTACAGGAAAGAGGACTACACAGGAATGAGGAACTTCCTGAATGAGGTTCAGTGGGACAGAGAACTGGCATGGAAGCCAGTTAATGAGATGATGGAATATGTAGCAACAATGTGCAAGGAGGCTGAGGAGAGGTTTGTACCCAAGGGTAACGGGAAATATAAAAAACCGGGATGACCCATGGTTCACCAAAGATGCAAGGAGGTAAAAACCAAGTGTGCTAGGGAATGGAAGAAATATAGAAGGTAAAGGACCCAGGAGAATAAGGAGAGCAGTCGTAGAGCCAGAAACGAATATGCACAGATAAGAAGGGAGCCCAACGTCAATATGAAAAACGACATAGCAGCAAAAGTCAAATCTGACCCTAAGCTGTTATACAGCCACATCAGGAAGAAAACAACCGTCAAGGACCAGGTAATCAGGCTAAGGAAGGAAGGAGGAGAGACAACAAGAAATGACAGTGAAGTATGTGAGGAACTCAACAAGAGATTCAAAGAAGTGTTCACAGAGGAGACAGAAGGGGTTCCAGAAAGACGGAGAGGTGGGGTACACCACCATGTGCTGGACACAGTACACACAACCGAGGAAGAAGTGAAGAGGCTTCTGAGTGAGCTAGATACCTCAAAGACAATGGGGCCAGATAACATCTCTCCATGGGTCCTGAGAGAGGGAGCAGAGGCGCTGTGTGTACCCCTAACAACAATATTCAATACATCTATCGAAACAGGGAGATTGCCTGAGGCATGGAAGACAGCAAATGTGGTTCCAATTTTTAAAAAAGGAAACAGACATGAAGCACTAAACTACAGACCAGTGTCACTGACATGTATAGCATGCAAAATCATGGAAAAGATTGTCAGGAGAAGAATGGTGGAACATCTAGAAAGGAATGATCTCATCACCAGCAGACAACATGGTTTCAGAGACGGGAAATCCTGTGTCACGAACCTACTGGAGTTCTATGACATGGTGACAGCAGTAAGACAAGAGAGAGAGGGGTGGGTGGATTGCATTTTCTTGGACTGCAAGAAGGCGTTTGACACAGTACCACACAAGAGATTAGTGCAAAAACTGGAGGACCAAGCAGTGATAACAGGGAAGGCACTGCAATGGATCAGGGAATACTTGTCAAAAAGACAGCAGCGAGTAATGGTACGTGGCGAGGTGTCAGAGTGGGCACCTGTGACCAGCGAGGTCCCACAGGGGTCAGTCCTAGGACCAGTGCTGTTTCTGGTATTTGTGAACGACATGACGGAAGGAATAAACTCCGAGGTGTCCCTGTTTGCAGATGACGTGAAGTTGATGAGAAGAGTTCATTCGATCGAAGACCAGGCAGAACTACAAAGGGATCTGGACAGGCTGCAGACCTGGTCCAGCAACTGGCTCCTGGAGTTCAATCCCACCAAGTGCAAAGTCATGAGGATTGGGAAGGGCAAAGAAGACCGCAGACGGAGTACAGTCTAGGGGGCCAGAGACTACAAACATCACTCAAGGAAAAAGATCTTGGGGTGAGTATAACACCAGGCACATCTCCTGAAGCGCACATCAACCAAATAACTGCTGCAGCATATGGGCGCCTGGCAAACCTCAGAACAGCATTCCGACATCTTAATAAGGAATCGTTCAGGACCCTGTACACCGTGTACGTTAGGTCCATATTGGAGTATGCGGCACCAATTTGGAACCCACACCTAGCCAAGCATGTAAAGAAACTAGAGAAAGTGCAAAGGTTTGCAACAAGACTAGTCCCAGAGCTAAGAGGTATGTCCTACGAGGAGAGGTTAAGGGAAATCAACCTGACGACACTGGAGGACAGGAGAGATAGGGGGGACATGATAACGACTTAAAAAATACTGAGAGGAATTGACAAGGTGGACAAAGACAGGATGTTCCAGAGACTGGACACAGCAACACGGGGACACAGTTGGAAGCTGAAGACACAGATGAATCAAAGGGATGTTAGGAAGTATTTCTTCAGTCACAGAGTAGTCAGGAAGTGGAATAGTTTGGGAAGCGATGTAGTGCAGGCAGGATCCATACATAGCTTTAAGCAGAGGTACGATAAAGCTCATGGTTCAGGGAGAGTGACCTAGTAGCGACCAGTGAAGAGGCGGGGCCAGGAGCTTGGACTCGACCCCTGCAACCTCAACTAGGTGAGTACAACTAGGTGAGTACACACACACACACACACACACACACCACACACACACCACACACACACACACACACACACACATACACACACACACACACACACACACACACACACACACACACACACACATACCACACACACACCACACACACACACACACACACACACACACACACAACACACACATACACACACACACACACACACACACACACACACACACACACACATACACACAAGCGCGCAAAGGAATGTTAGGAAGTATTTCTTTAGTAATAAAGTTGTCATGAAATGGAATAGCCTAGAAAGTGACGTAGTAGAGGCAGGAACCATACATAGTTTCAAAATGAGGTTAGATAAAGCCATGGAGCAGGGAGAGAGAGGACCTAGGAGCAATCAGTGAAGATGCGGGGCCAGGAGCTATGACTCGACACCTGCAACCACAAATAGGTGAGTACACACGAAACACATGAACAATACTTATCTAGCATAATGACGAGATATTCTTTTTGAAACGAAAATGCAAACAGAGATAAGAGGAAAAATATTCCATTGTCACATGATATATACCTGGAGGTATATTCCTCTCAGCACATAGTATATCCTGACAGTTTTCTTTAATTCCTGTTTTAGAGATTAAATTGTTTCTTTTCTGGAGGTCGTTTTTATAACTCTATCGTAGTCGCTATGTTTAAAACCTCATTAACCAGACAAACAACGCGATGTAAAAAATTTATTACTGGGGTGTCACAAGGATCAGTGATGACCCTGAAAACGTTTCTAATTTATATATATGATTTGCCAGAAATATTATAAATAAAAAAAAACTATGAAAATGTTTGTGTATAATGCATAGATCTTCTGTAAAATCAGTAATAAAATTGAATGTGAATAAAACGAGTAAATGGAGTGATGGGTGGATTATGCAGTTTAATGTACATAAGTACCATTTAATACAGATAGGTGAAATCTATTAAAAACAACATAGGGGATCTAGTTTAATGTAATATTAATAGTGTTAGGAGTTATTATTAATACAAGATTATTAAAAAAAAGTTATCATATAAACGAAATAGTAGAAAAACTTACATAGTAAGTTGCCTATTTACAAAGTAGCGTTTAAATAATAACATGTTTTTTTTATAGAAACTGAGGCCTAGCTTCTCCCTACGAGCCCCCTGAGGGTGAGGAATGTGGCTAGGCTTGGAGACAGTTGGTCCCGGAAGATGAGGAGGTACTTGTACCTCCTCCCAAAGCAGACACACGTCTCAGACACTCCCAAGACAGGGAGCCAAGGCCGGGTCACCATCTGGGAAAGGCCCGGGACGAAAGAGTACCGGCGAAAGGATAAGAAAAACTGTCCAGAGCATACGTCAGGAAACACTGGAATGTTCAGAGGTGTTATGGTAACGGCGCCTAAAAAAGTGGAGATAGAAAAACCGATTGACTAACTAAAGAATGATTCTTAGAGGTAAAAACTAAAGCAAAAATGCGATGCGTGACCGAAAACATTGACGATGAGCTGCTTTGCTGAAATGAGAAAAAGAGGAAACATAATAATTACATACAAGATTAATAAACCACACAAAACAAGAGATAAAAAAAAATTAGCACAATTAACAGGAAGAGGACGAGAGTTACAGTCGTAAATTGAGAGAATGGAACAACAGAATGAGTTACAAGAGAATTTCGTAAATGTTTCAATCCATGTAAATTATAAAGAAAAATGGACTAATACTGATGAGGAGCCACGACGAGCAAAGGTCTGTTCCTGCAGCTACAAATTGGTAATTATAAAAGAAGTAATAATACTACACCATTTCCACTGCTGTTGACACCATCTTGTCCCCCTGTCCTCCTACACAACATTTTGTCACTGGAATTTCTTGCAATCTTCATTTATCACGCAGTACAGTAATATTTTTGTTTTAATTATCGGAAACTGAATACTTATATGCAATTAATAGAACTATCAATATTCAGTAAAATTTCTGTAACTGTCCTTGGTAGTAACACTGATCTTGTTACATGGTAGTAACACTGATCTTGTTACATGGTAGGGTAACACTGATCTTGAAAGTTAAGACACATGTGCAACATCTGGATATCTTTATTGTAGACGTTTCGCCATCCAGTGGCTTTATCAATACAGATTCTAGGACATAATTAGAAGACAGTAGAACTATATACAAAAGGTGAGGTAATCAGTCCCTCAGTCTTGGAGTAAGTGTTCACAGCATCGTGGTGGTGAAGAATCTGGAACAAAGGCAAGGAGACTGGCGATTATATAGGCGTCAGTGGATAGGGACGTGTAGCAGACGAGGGCATAGTCACTGGTAGGGGGGATTCCCCAGTGGAAGTAGGTCCTGATTGTGACCAGATCTACCTGGAGTTCATTACCTTTGTAACTTGCTCAGCTATCAAAACTTTGGGGCCCAGTCCCTGGCCCCATTATGTACCTCTGTAATCTTTTGACTACCGCCCACATGATGGGTATGGGGTGCATAATAAACATATTAAACTAAAGTAACTACTGTCTTCCAGCAGCCTTCTAAGTAATCGTCCTAAGTCCATCATACTAAATAATCATCAAAGTTCCAGCTTTCTAAGTAATCATCATGGTTCCAGCCTCCTCCTAAGTAATCACCATAGTTGCATCCTTATAAGCAATCATTATAGATGCATCCTTCTAGGTAATTTTCATACCTCTATCTAAGTAATCACCATAGATCCAGTCCCCTTCAAAGTAATCATGCTAGCTACCGTTTCTAAGTAATCGTCATGGCTCCCAGCCCGTCACTGCAACATTTTTCTCAACCTATCACTCTGGGAGTGCACAAGGTTGAATAACTCTCTTGTTGCCAGGTGCTTTTAGATATATTGACAAATTCATAAATTGTTTAGACGAGCGCGTATACAGCAATCGAAGCGAATCTAAGAGTCTTTTTCCATCGCTGCCGCTGATTAATCCCATAAAATTCGGGCGTTGGGCCCTGAGTGAGGAGCCATTGTGTAGACCGTAATTAACACCAATTTCAGAGCTAAATTTGGCCTGCAATTTTCCGCTGTTTACAAAAGCTGAAAACCTTTTCCCCGAGATTTTTCTTCCATTTTCTTCACCACAATTTTCCCTTATTTGCTATTTGTTAATTTATAGGAAATTGTTCTTTGTTGCGTTAAAACTAACGAGATGTTAACATCAGTTTCCGAGTGAAATTCGCTTAGCACTGCCAAACTGATCTAAATTTTTGGATTGTGGTTCGTGTGTGGTTCCTGCAAGATCTGGCGCATCTATCAGGCCACAACAGTGATCACTTAAGTCTTGTCACGTCCACTTAAGAGGCAGGACAAAGAGCCAAAACTCGACGAGAGTAATTACAAATAGGTGACTACACTGGGAGTTGTGCAACTGTGATGCCCCACCATAAACAGCTGTAGTGCCTCACACGAGCAGCTGTAGTGACTTGCATAAACAGCAGCAGTGCCTCAACGAACAGCTGTAGTGCCTCACACAAACAGCCGTAGTGACTTGCGTAAACAGCAGCAGTGCCTCGACGAACAGCTGTAGTGCCTCACACGAACAGGTGTAGTGCCTCATATGAACAGGTTAGTGCCTCATATGAACAACTGTAGCCCCTCATATAAACAGGTGTAGTGCTTCATATGAACAGGTGTAGTGCCTCATATGAACAGGTGTAGTGCCTCATATGAACAGGTTAGTGCCTCATATGAACAACTGTAGCCCCTCATATAAACAGGTGTAGTGCTTCATATGAACAGGTGTAGTGCCTCATATGAACAGGTGTAGTGCCTCATATGAACAGGTGTAGTGCCTCATATGAACAGGTGTAGTGCCTCATATGAACAGGTGTAGTGCCTCATATGAACAGGTGTAGTGTCTCATATGAACAGGTGCAGTGCCTCAAATGAACAGGTGTAATGCCTCATATGAACAGGTGTAGTGCCTCATATGAACAGCTGCAGTGCCTCTTGTGAACAGGTGTAGTGCCTCAAATGAACAGGTGTAGTGACTCATATGAACAGGTATAGTGTCTCATATGAACAGCTGCTGTGCCTCATATGAACAGGTGCAGTGCCTCATATGAACAGGTGTAGTGCCTCATATGAACAGGTATAGTGAATCATATGAACAGGTGCAGTGCCTCATATGAACAGGTATAGTGCCTCATATGAACAGGTGTAGTGCCTCATATGAACAGCTGCAGTGCCTCATATGAACAGGTGTAGTGCCTCATATGAACAGGTGCAGTGCCTCATATGAACAGGTATAGTGCCTCATATGAACAGGTGTAGTGCCTCATATGAACAGCTGCAGTGCCTCATATGAACAGGTGTAGTGCCTCATATGAACAGGTGCAGTGCCTCATATGAACAGGTATAGTGCCTCATATGAACAGGTGCAGTGCCTCATATGAACAGGTGTAGTACCTCATGTGAACAGGTGTAGTACCTCATATGAACAGGTGTAGTGCCTCAAATGAACAGGTGTAGTACCTCATGTGAACAGGTGTAGTACCTCATATGAACAGGTGTAGTGCCTCAAATGAACAGGTGTAGTGCCTCATATGAACAGGTGTAGTGTCTGAAATGAACAGGTGTAGTGTTTCATATGAACAGGTGAAGTGCCTCATGTGAACAGGTGTAGTGCCTCATATGAACAGGTATAGGGCCTCATTTGACAGCTGCAGTGGCTCACATGGTCAGCTGCAGTGCCTCACATGGACAGCTGCAGTGCCTCACATGGACAGCTGCAGTGCCTCACATGGACAGCTGCAGTGCCTCACATGGTCAGCTGTAGTGCCTCACATGGACAGCTGCAGTGCCTCACATGGTCAGCTGTAGTGCCTCACATGGACAGCTGCAGTGCCTCACATGGACAGCTGCAGTGCCTCACATGGTCAGCTGCAGTGCCTCACATGGTCAGCTGTAGTGCCTCACATGGTCAGCTGTAGTGCCTCACATGGACAGCTGCAGTGCCTCACATGGTCAGCTGCAGTGCCTCACATGGACAGCTGCAGTGCCTCACATGGACAGCTGCAGTGCCTCACATGGTCAGCTGTAGTGCCTCACATGGACAGCTGCAGTGCCTCACATGGTCAGCTGCAGTGCCTCACATGGTCAGCTGCAGTGCCTCACATGGACAGCTGCAGTGCCTCACATGGACAGCTGCAGTGCCTCACATGGTCAGCTGCAGTGCCTCACATGGTCAGCTTCAGTGCCTCACATGGACAGCTGCACTGCAAGAGTCACTTACTGCTCCTTATTCTTCAAGACTTAATCTTCCCCACATTAGTATATTTATCCCTAACTTTAATTAAATTCCAGAATGCAAATCGTATCCCGGGAACGTGCTGAAGAAAGTTTGCAACCCTTAAAAATTTGCAACAGGCAAATTATTTCCGTCAATTGACATTTAGGAACACTCTGCTGAGCTGGCAATTATCCTTATATATTTTTTTTTTTTTTTTTTTTTTTTGGGGGGGGGGGTGATGTTCCTCATAATTGATCACGTTCCCGATAATGTAATCATGTTCACGTTAATGGAATCATGTTCCCAATAACTTAATCATATTCCCGATAATGTAATCGTGTTCCCGATAATATAATCATGTTCACGATAATGTAATCATGTTCCCGATAATGTAACCATGTTCCCGATAATGAAATCATGTTCCGGTGATTTCATCATGTTCCCGATAATATATTGAGCATAAATCAGCGTTAAATCTGTAGGATGGCAGTAACTTAGATTTTTAGGTTGCAGGTCTATCGACTACACGAAGGTCATTAAGGCTGCCGCCATCTGCCTAGATACTTACATCAAGGAGACCTTATTAAAACTTGAATCAAGGATACTTTATTAACTTAGACTTGAATCAAGGACCTAGTAGCAAACAGTGAAGAGGCGGGGCCAGAAGGTATGACTCGACCTCTGCAACCATAAATAGGTGAGTAGGTGATTACACATACACACACATAAAGTGTATGTACGCTGGTAGATACACACGACATGCTGCATGTACACTAGGATATACACATTTGCAGTCACTGATGTGTAACGCAGAGTACAGATTTTTAAACTGAAGGAAAAACTAAAAATAAAAGAGAATTTAGTGTACTCTGTGATCTTGGTAAAACAAGTGAAGATCGAGTGGAGGACTTTACCGTCATCTCCGACATTGGCTGAACCTGGAACATGAGCTCTGAGCCTAGGTACTAAGGGAGTATGTAGTAGGTGGCTCATTACTCAGTATTAGCCCCTCTGACTAACAACCCAAGTTCCAGGGTTAAATCCATGGAGAGTCGAGACGTTAGATAGACGGCCTAAAAAATATTTACCAAAACTAGCAGTAAGTAGGTTCACGTATGGTAGTTGACTTCTGTGGAGTGGCATGTGAAGAGATGGCAGAGTGTTTTACACAGGGAAATGTGCTGAGGTATGTAAGTAAGTTTATTCAGGTATACACATAGATTATCATACATAGCAGCATATGTATAGAGAATCTAGGATAACCCAAAAAAGTCAGGACAACAGCTTTGGCCCTGTTGATGAGCTAGGGTAGGATACCAGCTTTCAGCCTGTTAATGAGCTGAAGTAGGATGACAGCTTTCAGCCTGTTAATGAGCTGAAGTAGGATGACAGCTTTCAGCCTGTAAATGAGCTGAGGCAGGATTGTAAATTCAGCTATGTAAAATGAAATCTGTACTCAAGAGTGAGCCTCGTTAAACAGCTAAGAAAGACATATTTGCAATACATGGGTATCTTTACTGAAGAAACGTTTCGCCACACAGTGGCTTCATTAGTCTAATACAAAGAAGAACGGTGAAGATCAGAAGAAATTTGAGGTAATCAATCAAGATTGATAGACTGATACATTGACTCCAGACTGAGGGACTGATTACCTCAAGCTCCTTCTGGTCTTCACCATTCTTCTTTGTACTGGACTGATGAAGTCATTGTGTGGCGAAACGTTTCTTCAGTAAGATACCCAAGTGTTTTACATGTGTCTAATTTATCAACTTGTCGGTTCTCTGATACATTTACTAACTCCTAGTTAATGTCTTTTATTACTTAAGTATACATGTTACCCACTAAGGAATACATATTCTCTGTTAAAGTGTACATAGTATCCATTAATATACATATTTGCCATTAATGTGTATACACTTTATCTGCTATGGTGTGTATATTACACCGACCGCAACATGTTATCCATTAATGGATGATATGTGCCTCTTAATGGATGATATGTGCCTCTTAATGGATAATATGTGCCTCATAATGGATGATATGTGCCTCTTAATGGATGATATGTGCCTCATAATGGATGATATGTGCCTCTTAATGGATGATATGTGCCTCTTAATGGATTATATGTGCCTCTTAATGGATGATATGTGCCTCTTAATGGATGATATGTGCCTCTTAATGGATGATATGTGCCTCTTAATGGATGATATGTGCCTCTTAATGGATTATATGTGCCTCTTTATGGATGATATGTGCCTCTTAATGGATTATATGTGCCTCTTAATGGATGATATGTACCTCTTAATGGATTATATGTGCCTCTTAATGGATGATATGTGCCTCTTAATGGATAATATGTGCCTCATAATGGATGATATGTGCCTCTTAATGGATTATATGTGCCTCTTAATGGATGATATGTGCCTCTTAATGGATGATATGTGCCTCTTAATGGATGATATGTGCCTCTTAATGGATGATATGTGCCTCTTAATGGATGATATGTATCTGTTAATGGGTTATATGTGCCTCTTAATGGATGATATGCGCATCTTAATGGATTATATGTGCCTCTTAATGGATGATATGTGCCTCTTAATGGATGATATGTATCTGTTAATGGGTTATATGTGCCTCTTAATGGATGATATGCGCATCTTAATGGATAATATGTGCCTCTTAATGGATGATATGTGCCTCTTAATGGATGATATGCGCCTCTTAATGGATGTTATGTGTCTTGTAATGGATGATATGTACCTCTTAGTGGATGATATGTGTCTCTTAATGGATGATATGTGCCTCTTAATGGATGATACGTGCCCGTTAAAGGGCATATATAATACGCTGGGAAGTACAGTGTAAACACTACACATTAAAATTAATGATAGTATTAATAAGCCGCAACATTATAAATAAAAAGCAGAGCGTAGCTAAAAAAAATATTATAATTAATTTATTCGTAAATGAAAAAATATAAATGACTCAAATTTATTGTACGGAAGAGTATTATTATTATTATTATTATTATTATTATTATTATTATTATTATTATTATTATTATTATTATTATTATTATTATTATTATTATCTATCGTGAGGATTCCCTAAAATGCCGAGAGAATTGTGCATCGCGTGGAGAATTAGAGGTAAACAAGTTTGATACAAGGAAAGAGAGTATAGTTCCAGTTCCTTGAATCAAGAGCACTTCATCAGCATCAGCTGCAATCTTCCTGGCATGATTAAGCGAAAAAGAATTTAGATTATACATCAAAAAATGCCCGCCATATTGTTCCTGGTATATGGTTGTGCCTTGTGTAGGGTGCTTTTTGATATTGTGCCTTTTGTATGTTAAGTTCTCAATGGTAGTGCCTTTTATGGGTTCTCTTAATGGTAGGCCTTTTATGGGTACCCCTCTATATGGTAGTGCCTTTTGTGATGGTCTTTTTTTATTTGTCCCTTGGTTATGTTTTTCTGATTTGTGCCTTGGTTTGGAGCTTCTTAATGGTTTGTCCTGTGGAGGGTATTCTGTTTTGGGTAGGGGCCTTTTGGTTTTGTGCTTCTTATATGGTTGCCTTTTATGGATTCTCGTTAAGGGGAAGTCTTTGTATGTAGTTTTGTTAGGTATGCCTTTTAGGGTTTGTTCTCTATAAGGGTAGTCCTTTTGGTTAGTTTTTGGGGGTTATGGTAGTGCCTTTTTTATGTAGCTTCTGATTTTGTTTTGCCTTTTGGGAGGGGTAGTTTTCTAATGGAGGGGGAACTTTGTTGGGGGCTTTATTAATTTATGGGTGCCGTGGTTACTTTCGAAATTTAGGCCCCTTTGAAGGTTTAGCTTTTAATTATCCGTGTATAGTTTCCTTTATAGGAGGCTTTTATTTTTTTTATATTTAAATTTTTTTTTTTTTTTAATTTATTTTATTATTTCTTATATTATTTTTTTGTTTGGTCCCAATGGAGGTTGTGTTGGAGTTTCGTTTTTGGGGGCGTTATTTTAGTTTTCTGAATAAGGCCTTTGTAGGGAGTTCGGATATTAGGGATTATTTCTAAATTTTCCCCCCTTTTATTGTTCCGGTTAATGGTAGTGCCTGTGTAGGAGCTTCTTTTATAGGTAGTCCCTTTGGGTATGGACTTTTCGTTAGGAGTCCCTTTGGTAGGGAGCTTCTCGTTTTGGGTAGCCTTGTGTATGGAGCTTCCTATATGGTAGTCCCTTGGTTATGGTAGCTTCTCGTAAGGGGTATGCCTTGTGTATGGTAGTTTTTCGTATATGGTAGTCCCTTGTGTATGGAGCTTCTCTATAGGATCCTTGTGTATGGTATTTTTCTCGTAATGGAGTGCCTTTGTATGGAAATTCTCGTATAGGTAGTCCTTTTTAATGGTAGTTTCGTTATGGTGGGGCCTTTGTGTAGGTATTTCCGTTATGGAGTGCCTTTTAGGGTGATTCCGTATTTAGTGCCTTGTTATTGTTTTCCGTTAGGTAGGCCTTGTGTATGGTTTCCGTTATGAGTGCTTGGGGTTAGGGTAGTTTCTAATGGTATCCCTTTTGTGTTTTGGTAGCTTCTCGAAGGGTAGTGCCCTTGTTATGGTATTCTCGATTGGGATTTTGTGTAGGAAATTTCTTTTGGGATGCTTGTTATGGAAATTTCCGTTAGGGTGTCCTTTGTGTATGGTAGTTCCGTTAGGGGTAGTGCCTTGTGTTGGTAGTTCCGTATATTAGGCCTTGTTAGGGGAGTTCTCTATATGGTGTGCCTTGTGTATGGTAGTTTCTGTATGGTTTGCCTTGTTAGGGTGTTTCGTTATGGTGGCCCTGTGTAGGGTTTCCTTTAAAATGGTGCCTTGTGTTGGTACTTTGTTTTGGTAGTCCCCTTGGTTGGTAGCTTCTTATGGTAGTCCCTTGTGTTGGGTAGTTCTCGTATTGGGTATTCCTTGTGTAGGGATTTTCGTATATTTTAGTGCCTTGTGTGGGGTATTCTCGTTAGTAGTCCTTGTGTAGGTGTTCCGTTTTTTAGGCCTTGTGTATGGTAGTTCTGATATTTTTATGGGGTGGGGGGGGGGGGGGGGGGGGCTTGTGTAGGGTAGTTCTCGTAATGGTAGTCCCTTTGTGATTGTTCCCGTTATGGTAGGCTTTGTAGGGTATTCTGTAAGGGTATCCCCTTTTTGATAGTTCCGTTATGGAAATGCCTTTTTTGGGGAATTTTTTATATGGTAGTGCCTTGTAGGTAGCTTCCTTATATGGTATGCCTTGTGTAGGGTACTTCTCGTTATGGTAGGCCTTGGTTTTGGAGCTTTGTAATGGAAGTGCCTTTTGATGGTAGCTTCTGTATATGGTAGTGTTTTGGTAGGTAGTTTCTCGATATGTAGGCTTGTGTATGGAGCTTCTGGGTTATGGTATTGCCTTGTGTTGGGCTTTTTTGTATAGGGTAGTGCCTTGTGTAGGGTAGCTTCCTTAAAAGGTAGTGCCTTTTTTTTTCCGTATATGGTAGTGCCTTGTGTATGGTAGCTTCTCGTATATGGTAGTGCCTTGTGTATGATAGCTTCTCATATATGGTAGTGCCTTGTGTATGGTAGCTTCTCGTATATGGTAGTGCCTTGTATATGGTATTTTCTCGCATGTGGTAGTGCCTTGTGTATGGTAGATTCTCGGTGTATGGTAGTGCCTTGTTTATGGTATATTCACGGTGTATGGTAGTACCTTGTGTATGGTAGATTCACGGTGTATGGTAGTGCCTTGTGTATGGTAGATTCACGGTATATGGTAGTGTCTGGTGTATGGTAGATTCTCGTATATGGTAGTGCCTTGTGTATGGTAGATTATCGGTGTATGGTATTGCCTTGTATATGGTTGATTTACGGTGTATGGTAGCACCTTGTGTATGGTAGATTCACGGTGTATGGTAGTGCCTTGTGTATGGTAGCTTCTTGTATATGGTAGTGCCTTGTGTATGGTAGCTTCTCGTATATGGTAGTGCCTTGTGTATGGTAGCTTCTCGTATATGGTAGTGCCTTGTGTATGGTAGATTCTCGTATATTTTAGTGCCTTGTGTATGGTAAATTCTCGGTGTATAGTAGTGCCTTGTGTATGGTAGATTCACAGTGTATTTTAGTGCCTTGTGTATGGTAGATTCTTGTATATGGTATTGCGTTGTGTATGAGAGATTCTCGTATATGGTAGTGCCTTGTGTTTGGTAGATTCTTGTATATGGTAGTGCCTTGTGTATGGTGGATTCTCGGTGTATGGTAGTGCTTTGTGTATGGTAGATTCAGTGTATGGTAGTGCATTGTGTATGGTAGATTCTTGTATATGTTAGTGCCTTGTGTATGATAGATTCACGGTGTATGGTAGTGCCTTGTGTATGGTAGATTCTCGTTTATGGTAGTGTCTAGTGCATGGTAGATTCTGGGTGTATGGTAGTGCCTGGTGCATGTCAGATTCTCGAATATGGTTGTGCCTTGTATATGGTAGATTCTCGTATATTGTAGTGACTTGTGTATTGTAGATTCTCGTATATGGTAGTGCCTTGTGTATGGTAGATTCACAGTGTATGGTAGTGCCTTGTGTATGGTAGATTCTTGTATACGGTAGTGCCTTGTGTATGGTAGATTCTCGTATATGGTAGTGCCTAGTGTATGGTAGATTCTCGGTGAATGGTAGTGCCTGGTGTATGGTAGATTCTCGTATATGGTAGTGACTGGTGTATGGTAGATTCTCGGTGTATGGTAGATTCTCGGTGTATGGTAGTGCCTGGTGTATGGTAGATTCTCGTGTATGGTAGTGACTGGTGTATGGTAGATTCTCGGTGTATGGTGGTGCCTGGTGTGTGGTAGATTCTCGGTGTATGGTAGATGCTCGGTGTTTGGTAGTGCCCGGTGTATGGTAGATTCTCGGTGTATGGTAGTGTCTGGTGTATGGTAGATTCTCGTATATGGCAGTGACTGGTGTATGGTAGATTCTCGTATATGGCGGTGCCTGGGGTATGGTAGATTCTCGGGGTATGGTAGATTCTCGGTGTATGGCAGTGACTGGTGTATGGTAGATTCTCGGTGTATGGCAGTGACTGGTGTATGGTAAATTCTCGTATATGGTGATGCCTGGTGTATGGTAGATTATCGGTGTATGGTAGTGACTGGTGTATTGTAGATTCTCGTATATGGTGATGCCTGGTGTATGGTAGATTCTCGGTGTATGGTAGATTCTCGTATATGGTGGTGCCTGGTGTATGGTAGATTCTCGGTGTGTGGCAGTGACTGCTGTATGGTAGATTCTCGGTGCATGGTAGATTCTCGGTGTATGGCAGTGACTGGTGTATGGTAGATTCTCGGTGTATGGTAGATTCTCGGTGTATGGCAATGACTGGTGTATTGTAGATTCTCGTGTATGGTGATGCCTGGTGTATGGTATATTCTCGGTGTATGGTAGTGACTGGTGTATGGTAGATTCTCGTATATGGTGATGCCTGGTGTATGGTAGATTCTCGGTGTATGGTAGATTCTCGGTGTATGGTAGATTCTCGTATATGGTGATGCCTGGTGTATGGTAGATTCTCGTATATGGTGATGCCTGGTGTATAGTAGATTCTCGTATATGGTGATGCCTGGTGTATGGTAGATTCTCGGTGTATGGTAGTGACTGGTGTATGGTAGATTCTCGGTGTATGGTAGCTGAGCCGAACTAATCACATATACATTTTTAATAATAATTAATATTACCGGTTAAACTGGTCTGGATGTGAACGATGGCTATGCCACTGAAAAATTGTCTCCTGTAATAATAACCTCGTTAAAATCACTTGTACCTATGTTTTAATTAATGTTAATTGGCGATGCCTGTTGCGTTATTTGAGTTGCAGCACTGAACTACACATGTACAGTTTGGCATAAGGTATTAGTGAAAATTATGTACTTCAAATCGACCTATCTCTCTCTCTCTCTCTCTCTCTCTCTCTCTCTCTCTCTCTCTCTCTTCTCTCTCTCTTCTCTCTTCTTTTCTCTCTCTCTCGACGCTACCTGGAGTAACTCACTAAGTATCAGTGCTTGGTAGGTGATACTTGTCCGAGTGCATCTGTTGTGGTCACATTAATCCTGCTAAAATATCTGTGTTCCATTTGTCAGCTATGTTCCAATCCATACTGTTTGTTCCATTTTTCAGCTAAGTTCCACTGAACCGTTTGTTCCATTTGCCAGCTAAGTTCCACTGCACTGTTTGTTCCATTTGTCAGCTAAGTTCCTCTCCATACTGTTTGTTCCATTTTTCAGCTAAGTTCCGCTGCACTGTTTGTTCCATTTATCAGCTAAGTTCCTCTCCATACTGTTTGTTCCATTTGTCAGTATTACAACCCAGGATTCCAAATGCCCTGTTATCCCGGGTGTAAAGGGAGCAAAATAAACACAGCAGAAAAAGTTTAGACTTATATTATCCTTCACCAGTTTAGAACAGCAATATGTACACTATGTACAGTGATAAGTATAGTGCACTCCACGGTAAGCAAGGCAGAAATAGAAGCCACAAGATAGCACACCGTGCTTCAACCAGCTCTAGAATGGGAATGACCAGGGCAGACAGGAGAGCGGTACCCACATAACCTCTGCGATTGCCAAAACCATCTTCTTATTGGCTAGAACCTGGTCACTAGTTGAACGACGGGGCTCCATCATCAACTCTTAGCAACCTGGTTCGCTGGTTGGGGGAGATAGCCTGTAAATGAGGGTGTGTACATGCGCCGAATAAAGGTTACGTACTCTTTGCATGCCACAGTCAGCTAAGTTCCACTGCACTGTTTGTTCCATTTGTCAGCTAAGTTCCTCTCCATACTGTTTGTTCCATTTGTCAGCTAAGTTCCACTGCACTGTTTGTTCCATTTGTCAGCTAAGTTCCTCTCCATACTGTTTGTTCCATTTGTCAGCTAAGTTCCACTGCACTGTTTGTTCCATTTGTCAGCTAAGTTCCTCTCCATACTGTTTGTTCCATTTGTCAGCTAAGTTCCACTGCACTGTTTGTTCCATTTATCAGCTAAGTTCCTCTCCATACTGTTTGTTCCATTTGTCAGCTAAGTTCCACTGCACTGTTTGTTCCATTTGTCAGCTAAGTTCCTCTCCATATTGTTTGTTCCATTTGTCAGCTAAGTTCCACTGCACTGTTTGTTCCATTTGTCAGCTAAGTTCCTCTCCATACTGTTTGTTCCATTTGTCAGCTAAGTTCCACTGCACTGTTTGTTCCATTTGTCAGCTAAGTTCCTCTCCATACTGTTTGTTCCATTTGCCAGCTAAGTTCCACTGCACTGTTTGTTCCATTTGTCAGCTAAGTTCCTCTCCATACTGTTTGTTCCATTTGCCAGCTAAGTTCCACTGCACTGTTTGTTCCATTTGTCAGCTAAGTTCCTCTCCACTCTATTCCATTTGTCAGCTAAGTTCCTCTCCATACTGTTTGTTCCATTTGTCAGCTAAGTTCCTCTCCACTCTATTCCATTTGTCAGCTAAGTTCCTCTCCAAACTGTTTGTTCCATTTGTCAGCTAAGTTCCTCTCCAAACTGTTTGTTCCATTTGTCAGCTAAGTTCCTCTCCAAACTGTTTGTTCCATTTGTCAGCTAAGTTCCTCTCCAAACTGTTTGTTCCATTTGTCAGCTAAGTTCCTCTCCAAACTGTTTGTTCCATTTGTCAGCTAAGTTCCTCTCCAAACTGTTTGTTCCATTTGTCAGCTAAGTTCCTCTCCAAACTGTTTGTTCCATTTGTCAGCTAAGTTCCTCTCCAAACTGTTTGTTCCATTTGTCAGCTAAGTTCCTCTCCAAACTGTTTGTTCCATTTGTCAGCTAAGTTCCACTGCGCAGTTCTAAAATTAGCAGTAAAATAGTCATTAATATCATTATTTTGGAGGAATTAATTGCTGTCGTACCTTGAACTTTTTTCCTATACTAATAGATTTTAATTAAAACTTCATGTATTTGAAATTTTATTAACATATTGAATTGGTGTTTTTTATTATTTAGCCTTTAATTAACGTAATTATAGAGTTTGAGTGTTATACTTCTTCCACGCACAAATATGATTTATACATACACACACTCGCATGTGTACACACACACACACACACACATATATATATATATATATATATATATATGTGTGTGTGTGTGTGTGTGTGTGTGTGTGTGTGTGTGTGTGTGTGTGTGTGTGTGTGTGTGTGTGTGTGTGTGGTGTGTGTGTGTGTGTGTGTGTTGTGTGTGTGTTGTGTGTGTGTGTGTGTGTGTGTGTGTGTGTGTCTTATTAACACATCGGCCGTTTCCCACCAAGGCGGGAGGACTCCAAAAAGGAGAAACGCTTTCATTATCATTCGCTCCATCACTGTCTTGCCAGAGGTTTGCCTACACTACATTTACAAAACTACAACATATCAACACTCTTCCTTCACAGTGCAGGCACTGTACTTCCCATCTCTAGGACTCAAATCCGGGTAACCGCTTTCCCTGAATCCCTTCACAAATGTTACTTTGCTCACACTCCAACAGCACGTCAAGTCATAAAAACCATTCGTCTCCACTCGCTCCTATTTAACACGCTCACACACGCTTGCTGGATATCCAAGCCCCTTGCACTCATAACCTTCTTTACCTCCTTCCTCCAACCTTTCCTATGACGACCCATACCCCACCTTCCTTCCACTACAGATTTATATGCCCTCCAAGTCATTCTGTTTTGTTCCATCTTTTCTAAATGTCCAAACCACCTCAACCACCCTTCCTCTGCCCTCTGAATAATACTTTTATAAACCCCGCACCTCTTAATCTCTAATCTACGGATTCTTTGCATTATATTCACACCGCACATGGCCCTAAGACACATCTCCACTGCCTCCAGCTTTCTCCTTGTTGCAACATTCACCACCCATGCTTCACACACATGTAAGAGCGTTGGTACCACTATACTCTCATGCATTTTCCCTCTTTGCTTCTAAGGATAACGTTCGTTGTCTCCACAGACTCCTCAGTGCTCACTCACCCTTTTCCCCTCATCAATTCCGTGATTCACCTCATATTTCATACACCCATCTGCTGACAAGTCCACTCCCATATATCTGAGTACATTCACTTCTTAAATACTCCCTCCCTCCAAACTGATATAGCCAATCTTTCATTACCTAAATTTTTTTTATCCTCATCACCTTGCTCTTTCCTACGTTCACTTTTAATTTCCTTTATATATATATATATATATATATATATATATATATATATATATATATATATATATATATATATATATATATATATATATATATAAAATATATGCAGTGGTAAAATTAGACTTCAAGAATGCGTTCAATCTCCTGAAAAGAGACGTGGTATCAGCAGCAGTACAAGAACATTTCCCTGGTCTCATCCCTTTTGTTTCAGCTGGGTATAGCAAGGAATCAATGCTTCTCTTTGGAGAGCATGAAATCACATCATCGGAGGGTGTCCAACAAGGAGATCCTCTTTCACCATTTCTCTTCTGTAAAGCAGTTAGGGAAATCACAGTCAGACTGGCCAGCGAGCTAAACATCTGGTGATGATGGCATACTAGCAGGTACAAAGGAGTCCCTCCTACATGGTCTTACACAGGTAATGACACGGGGACAGGAAATGGGTCTCATCCTGAATCTATCCAAATGTGAAATCATCTCAGTCAATCAACAAGTGATAAATGCAGTGAGATCAAAGCTACCAGGAGCAGCAGTTATTGCCCCCACAAACAGTGTCTTGGTAGGAGCACCTCTGGGAAGCAATGCCATTGACACAATTCTCAGGAAGAAATTGGAAGAGTTAAGGAGAATGGAACAACGAATAGGCAATCTGGACACCCACGATGCCTTGTACCTTCTCACAAAGTGCATGAGTCTGCCCAGGTTGACATATTTCCTAAGATGTGCACCTTCATATGATAACCCTATACTGCACGAATATGACAGTATCCTGAGGCAGATTTTTACGAAAGTACTTAACCTTACTCTAGAAGGCGGGCAGTGGAACCAAGCTACACTTCCAGTCAGACTAGGAGGCATTGGTGTCCGCAAGTCATCACAGATTGCGCTACCTGTTTTTCTGTCCTCATGTACTGCATCCAGAGGGCTTGTAGCAGCGATTCTCCCTGAAAATCTTAGGGACAAGATTGGAGTCCAGGACCAAAAGTTCATTGACGGAGCCATGATCTGGGATAATCTAACGGGCTCTGAAACCAGACCTGCTCCCCCCAACAACTACAAACAATCGCACTGGGATGATCCAATACTGGAAAATATAGCCTCAACAATGCTTCAGAGTGTGTCAGGGAAGGATAGAGCCCGCCTCCTGGCAGTGAGAGCCCCTCATGCTGGGAACTTTCCGTTGGCTGTTCCCAACTCCAGCCTTGGCACACGCCCCGACCCACAGACCATCCGCATCGTTGTTGCCCTTCGACTTGCCGCCCCTATTCTCGCCGAACACAGGTGTATTTGTGGCAGTGAAGCAGCAGACCGATTCGGGTACCACGGTCTTGTGTGCCGTAAATCCGAGGGAAAGATTGCAAGACATGAGGAGGTTAATAACATTATCAAGAGGAGCCTCACAACAGCTGGATGCCCAGCAGTAAGGGACCCACCCCAGCTATGCAGATCTGATGGCAGCCAGAAGTGTCCAGATGGTATCACCCTTCAAGCCTGGACAGATGGGAAGCAGGTGGTGTGGGACTATACATGTGCATCTACCTTGGCTGATACCTATCTCCAATACACCAGGGAGGAAGGAGGGGCAGCTGCCAGCTTCAAGGAGTCCCAAAAGTCTAGAAAATATGGAGAACTTGCCAATCATTTGTTCCCATAGGCTCAGAGACCCTTGGCTCATGGGGAAAGAATGCATCTAAATTCCTTAAGGAGCTGGGGAAAAGACTCATCAGGGTAACTAGGGATCCCAGGGCAGCTAGTTTCTGTTCCAGCGGCTCAGTGCGGCTGTTCAAAGGGGTAATGCCTGCTGTATTTTGGGCACACGCCCCAGCTCTGAGGAGCTGGATGAGATTTTCGCCCTATAATCGGTGATACACACGTAACAACATGTACCGTATATGCCACCTTTATATCAACAATGCATCTCTTAAATCTTTTTGTACCATATATGTAATAAAATATTCCTACTGTAAAAAGAAAATTGAAAAAGAGGCGGGTAGGGAAAGTGGAATATTCAAACGGCTTCAGGAAGAAATCCAAATATTCACTTAAGTTTTTAAATCCATTTTCGAGGCTATGGGTCCAAAAAATTTACACAGAGGTGGGCCCCATCCTATATATATATAAAATATATATATATATATATATATATATATATATATATATAATATATATATATATATTTTATAAAATTATATAATATATATATATATATATATAAATAATAATATTTTATATATATATATATATATATATATATATAATATAAATATATATATATATATAAATATAATATATAAAATATTGAAACATACACACACACATACGCTCATACATGTATACAGTCACATGCTCTCGTAAGTGTAAATATACACTGCTATGATTATACGTATACACAGAATCTCAAATATTTACACACACATTCTAATACATGTACACATAAACATACACACTCTCTTTTAGGCGTACACACACACATACTCTTATTTGTGAACACACACACACACAGTCATAAGACCCGAGCATTACACAAGCAGTGTTTGTGTTGTTGGTTATCCAAACATTTCTGTTATTCCTTAAACTCCCTTGCCTCGGTCTTTGCAAGTCTCGCTTATGTCAAATGAATCTCACAAGAAGTCTTGCAAACCCAGCAGTAGTGTTGCAACTATTGCCGAGTTTTGCAGGAACGAAGTTACCAGTGGCTGTGTGGAGCCTTGTAACAACGCGAAAACCGGAAAGTCTACGGAATCGGTGAGTTTTGACGAGCATGTGTGTGTGTAATATTGTTGGGTTTTTGTACTGCCGGCTCTCCACTTCTCCACTGCTCTCCACTGCTCTCCATGCTTCCCATTTTGCTCTCCACGCTCTCCACTGCTCTCCACGCTCTCCATGCTCTCCACTGCTCTCCATGCCTCCACTGCTCTCCACTGCTCTCCACTGCTCTCCA
>NC_069419.1:23230308-23275308 GCF_026875155.1 Cherax quadricarinatus
ACGTGCTGTCACCTGGGTCAGAGCTGGGCCCAAGGGGCACATAAAACCTTTCTCGTTGTATTCTTGAGATTATCTCCGCAGGGGCGCTGCCTATCTCCTGAATTATAGCCCTGGGGTACTTGAAGCTAAACTAGCATTTCTCTTTTCTTATTGTGTGTTGTGCACAGTATTGTGTGGCGCAGTAGTGTGTGTGGTACAGTATTGTGTGGGACAGTAGTGTGTGGTATAGTAGTGTGTGTGGTACAGTAGTGTGTGGTATAGTAGTGTGTGTGGTACAGTATTGTGTGGGACAGTATTGTGTGGTACAGTAGTGTGTGGCACAGTAGTGTGTTGTCCAGTTTTGTGTGGTATAGTAGTGTGTGTGGTACAGTATTGTGTGATATAGTAGTGTGTGTGGTACAATATTGTGTGGCACAGCAGTGTGTGGTATAGTAGTGTGTGGTACAGTAGTGTGTGGTACAGTAGTGTGTGGTACAGTAGTGTGTGGTACAGCAGTGTGTGGTACAGTAATGTGTGGTACAGTCGTGTGTGGTACTATAGTGTGTGGTACAGTCGTGTGTAGTACAGTAGTGTGTGGTACAATAGTGCGTGGTACAGTAGTGTGTGGTACAGTAATGTGTGGTACAGTCGTGTCTGGTACAATAGTGTGTGGTACAGTCGTGTGTAGTACAGTGGTGTGTGGTACATTATTGTATGGTTCAGTAATGTGTGTGTTCTACATTAGTGTGTGGTTCAGTAATGTGTGTGTGTGGTACAGTAGTGTGTGGTTCAGTAATGTGTGTGTGTGTACAGTAGTATGTGGTTCAGTAAGTGTGTGTGTGGACAGTAGTGTGTGGTTCAGTAATGTGTGTGTGGTACAGTAGTTGTGGTTCAGTAATGTGAGTGTGTTGTACAGTAGTGTGTGGTTCAGTAATGTGTGTGTGGGTACAGTAGTGTGTGGTTCAGTAATGTGAGTGTGTTGTACAGTATTGTGCGGTTCAGTAACGTGTGTGTGTTGTGCAGTAGTGTGTGGTTCAGTAATGTGTGTGTGGCACAGCAGTGTGTGGTTCAGTAGTATGTGTGTGTGTGGTACAGTAGTGTGTGGTTCGGTAGTGTGTGTGTGTGTGTGTGTGGTACAGTAGTGTGTAGTTCAGCAATGTGTGTGTAATACAGTAGTGTGTGGATCAGGAACGTGTGTGGGGGTACAGTCGTATGTGGTACAGTAGTGTGTTTGGTTCAATATTGTGTGTGGTACAGTAGTGCGGGTCCTCAACAAACTAGCGCTCACAGGATGAGCTGAGGATGCACAATAAACACCTGCCCAGTGTGTGCTTCTCACCAGTCTTCCTCTGTGCCTGGGCATGATAATGGCTCACCTGAGGGACGAAATAACTTTTCAAATTTCCCGTAGTGAATTAACTCTTTTCTCCTCTCCTCCCTCCATCTATCCTCTCCTAATTCCCCATGTTCCTTCCTCCTCTTCTCGTTTCCTTTCTATTTTCATCTTTACCTCCCTCTTTCCAACCTTACCATCCCTACTCTCTCTCTCTCTCTCTCTCTCTCTCTCTCTCTCTCTCTCTCTCTCTCTCTCTCTCTCTCTCTCTCTCCTCTCTCTCTCTCTCTCTCTCTCTCTCTCCTCTCTCTCTCTCTCTCTCTCTCTCTCTCTCTCTCTCTCTCTTTCAGCTCCCGCCAGGGGCACAATAAAGCCAACACTGTCGGTCTATTTTTACAAACACGGAACCTCGTATTTACTATTAATTAAATGATCATTGTTGCCGTGAATTACCCGCTCCCAGGCGCCCACTACACGAAGGGAGGAGAGTTGGGGAAGGTGGGAGTGAGCTGGGGTGGGTGGGGGTGGTGCGGGAGGGTCTTGACGAAGAGGGGAATCGGGTTGGGTTGGTGCTTGGATGGGAAGGCCCCATTCCCGACAGAGGGTAAAGGGCAGATGGGGTTTATTAGGGTGTTGGGTTAGGGAGAACCCACCAGAAGGGAAGGTGGGAAACTGAGTAAGGAGAATATATCCTTATACCCTAAGACCAAATCAAATTCACCCTTATCTCCCTGATATTCCTTCATTTTTCATTTCCCTTTCTACATGGGTTTAGAACAGGTCGCTCCTGTCTGTCTCAACTATTGGATCACTACGACAAGGTCCTAAATGCACTAGAAGACAAAAAGAATGCAGATGTAATATATACAGACTTTGCAAAAGCCTTCGACAAGTGTGACCATGGCGTAATAGCGCACAAAATGCGTGCTAAAGGAATAACAGGAAAAGTCGGTCGATGGATCTATAATTTCCTCACTAACAGAACACAGAGAGTAGTCGTCAACAGAGTAAAGTCCGAGGCAGCTACGGTGAAAAGCTCTGTTCCACAAGGCACAGTACTCGCTCCCATCTTGTTCCTCATCCTCATATCCGACATAGACAAGGATGTTAGCCACAGCACCGTGTCTTCCTTTGCAGATGACACCCGAATCTGCATGACAGTGTCTTCCATTGCAGACACTGCAAGGCTCCAGGCGGACATCAACCAAATCTTTCAGTGGGCTGCAGAAAACAATATGAAGTTCAACGATGAGAAATTTCAATTACTCAGATATGGTAAACATGAGGAAATTAAATCTTCATCAGAGTACAAAACAAATTCTGGCCACAAAATAGATCGAAACACCAACGTCAAAGACCTGGGAGTGATTATGTCAGAGGATCTCACCTTCAAGGACCATAACATTGTATCAATCGCATCTTCTAGAAAAATGACAGGATGGATAATGAGAACCTTCAAAACTAGGGAGGCCAAGCCCATGATGACACTCTTCAGGTCACTTGTTCTATCTAGGCTGGAATAGTGCTGCACACTAACAGCACCTTTCAAGGCAGGTGAAATTGCCGACCTAGAAAATATACAGAGAACTTTCACGGCGCGCATAACGGAGATAAAACACCTCAATTACTGGGAGCGCTTGAGGTTCCTAAACCTGTATTCCATGGAACGCAGGAGGGAGAGATACATGATTATATACACCTGGAAAATCCTAGAGGGACTAGTACCGAACTTGCACACGAAAATCACTCACTACGAAAGCAAAAGACTTGGCAGACGATGCACCATCCCCCCAATGAAAAGCAGGGGTGTCACTAGCACGTTAAGAGACCATACAATAAGTGTCAGGGGCCCGAGACTGTTCAACTGCCTCCCAGCACACATAAGGGGGATTACCAACAGACCCCTGGCAGTCTTCAAGCTGGCACTGGACAAGCACCTAAAGTCAGTTCCTGATCAGCCGGGCTGTGGCTCGTACGTTGGTTTGCTTGCAGCCAGCAGCAACAGCCTGGTTGATCAGGCTCTGATCCACCAGGAGGCCTGGTCACAGACCGGGCCGCGGGGGCGTTGACCCCCGGAACTCTCTCCAGGTAAACTCCAGGCTACCGCAGTTCCTCTTGCTAACGGCTCCTGCACTCTTAATTACCCTAGGCCAAAATCAAATCCTCCTCCCTCATACTTATCTGCTGTGTCTAACCTCCACAAACCCCTTCCCCAGCAATTAATCCTCTCATCACATCTTACTCCCTAACTTCCTTATTCCCCTCTTCTTCAGACACTAAAAACTCATATCGTAAAACTCACAGGAAATCACTCGGAACTCCAGCCAGCTGGGTGAACCTGCGGTCGCTGCTGCTGCCGTGGCCTGCTGAGAGCCAGAGGCTTTCCAATAGGTAATTTTACGACTAGTTCCCGTAACAAGTGATTAAACTTTTTTTCAGACTCGTAAGCCACTTACTCATTTAAATAGAAATTTCAAGATAATTTTAGTAATTGATGCCTCCAAACAAAACAAAACGTTTCTTTTGTCGTTTTTCCAGACAAAAAATAACGTACGTACTTAAAACTTTATAAGTGCGATTTTCAACTTAGTGTCAGGTGCTCCACAAGTCATCTTCATTATGAATAAACAATTACCTAATCAACTAAACCTAACCTAACCCAAATGTCGTTTGTAGAGAAAATATTCCGGAAAAATCAACGATAAAATTATATTACGAATACGCGTGTTACTTATGTCTGGAAGAACACCATTTATGCTGATTTTTATTATCAGTTCGCAGATTTATATTTAAATTTTTATTTACACGAGGACCGGTATGTCATGCCTGATGAATAAACTAACATAAAACAACAATAACACTAAACTCAGATCCACTCACACTTCCCTTGTATGTTTTATGACATCCTCAAGAGGCCCAACTCAAGAGCTCAAGAACATAACTCGAGTACCATCTCCATGATCCACCATCACTGGTGGCAGATGATGCCATGACTGCTTTCGTCGTTTCTGAGATCATGAGTTTGCCATTGTCATCACTTACTAATTAATGTTCTAGTTGAAGACATCCAACCAAACATTTCCACCATCGTCTACAGACAGAGGCACGAGTAACAAATTCTATAAAAGTATACGTTGATGAACTCATGTTGTCTGGTGCAATCAGCGATGGTGAGTTATAGTAACTTAACTCCAGTTTTCTTCGACGCCGTAAAAATTATAGCGCCATGTGGGGGTCTCTGCATTTCCCGTAGTGAGATGGAATATGTGTTTTTAGTGTTTGAGGGAGGAAGGAGGATGAAAGAATGATGATGTCAGGTAGAGAGGACCAATGTGCGATGTTCACGGGACCTAGGGACTTAAGGCGACAGGTAAAATGTTACATAATTCTACTTTTCTTTAATTTCCTGTTTGTTTCTTAATAGTTCTGAGTCTCGTATTATTGACTTTCTTATTCAAGAAGGCCTGATCTGAGGCCGGGACACGGGGACGATGATCCCAAAACCATCAACAGATAATAGATATATAACAGATGAAAGTGATTTGTGGGAAGAGGATTCCAGCAAAGAGGATAATGGAGGGTGGGAGGGAACGGGGAGGACTGCTATGTTGGCCTAAGGGGATCCGGATGAAGGGGATTTGGTTGGAGTGGATTCCAGCAAGTGGGGTGAGCTGAGTGTGTTGATGTGAGGGTGGAGGGGACGCGGTTAAAGAGCAAACAGATATGGTCATCCTACTAGGCTGGGAAGACCACCCCCTTTCCCTTCTCTTTCCCCCTACGAGGATGAGAATTTTTTTATTTAGCAGGGTGTTGTTACCCTGTCCTTTATGAGAGCTGCACAATGTGAACAAAAGCTAGCTATATTTCCCTGTTATATTCCATCACGCAGGATGGGGTTTATGCAAAGTGGTGAAATCTTTCAACCTGAACTTGGAGACTGCAGTGAGGATATTGTCAAGTATTCCAGCAAGGGTTCATAAGCTATGAGAGCATCGAAGGTTTCATTCAAGCATAGCAGTAGTTACTATCACCTGGGAATTGTCGTTTCTTAGAACAGCAGGGAAAAGGGGTAGAGCAGGGGGACGGAGGAAGAGTACTATATGGAAGTTGGTAGAACAGGGTGAAGGGGGTGAAGCAGCACTTGTTTTAGAACTGTTCGAGTTTTTGATCTCAACTAAAACAATTTCACTGACTAATATTCTCTGCACAGAGCTGCTACAGTCAACCTACCTCATGTCTTCCAGTATTTCTGTTTGGCTAGAAATTATTTACAGTAACTGAATACCAGTCCAGACAACGAACGCTATGCCTCAGTTCCAGGCAGATAACTGAACATCCACGAGAATAAATCCTTCGAGTTGGTCGCAATATTTACCAACAAGCGGACTTTAGATGATGATAATAATTCCTGACAGATTGAAATTAAATCAGCCACATCACTTTATGGGCAAGAATATAAATCATATTTATACGATCTTACAGCCTTATGTGTCTTCCTTCGTTCCTTCCAGGTGGGTGCCTAGACACTGTCGAGGGGCTCTTGGGTCAAAGAATTTGAGCTACTCTCCTCTGCCTCAGACTGAACCTAATTATCTTTCATTCCTCCAACGCTGTATAATACGGATATAGCGTTTCCCCATAAATATAACAAGACCAAAACAACAAGAACTAAAAAACAAGTACAAGAATAAGAACAATAACAAGAACAATAGCAAGCACAAAAAGTAACTACAGCAGCAGCAACAACAACAGTGTCCCCGTAATACTACTTAACCTCAAAAAAAAAAAAAGATACATGACCGTAATGATACATGACCGTAAGAGAATGTATCAGTAATGTATACTGAACTGATAGCCTGGCGTACATGGTAGCCAGTGGAATGGATATTCCTTTCGGAAAAGCCAGAGGGAAATACTTGCCTTCCCCTGGAAAAGCCAGTGTCAAGGGGAAAAAAAAGTCAACCGTATTAATAGCTTGTCTTTTCCTCCGCCCTTTTCCCTGCAAATCCGTGTATCCTTCTCTAGAAACTTTTGCTCCCCATTCCCATGGAAAACTTCCAGAGGGAGAGGAAGAACACTTTACTACCAAGAACTTGCTCTTGCTTGACGTAGCCTCACTATATCACTGCGCACACAGTTAATGTTAGACAGAGGGGTGTGTTCAGCTCGGAAAAAATCGTTCACTGTAAAATTATAGTTTTCCTTCTTCATGCTTCTGCGAAATAGAAGAAATTTTTTTTTCTCAAACTTTTTATTCTGATTGTGAGTGTTACTAAAGGAAAACTGTAGTTCTGACAGTGTGACTTATAAGATTAAATTATTATTATTATTATTATTATTATTATTATTATTATTATTATTATTATTATTATTATTATTATTATTATTATTATATTATTATTATTAATTTTTATTATTATTATATTATTATTATTATTATTATTATTATTATTATTATTATTATTTTAATGAGTCGTAGTGGTAGTTTTTTCTTTCAGAGCTATCCTAAAATATTATGAGATCTCTATACAATGCACATGTAATTATGAGGAAGAAGAGGAAGCACAACCTAGCAGCTACGCTGCTGTCTGCCGTATCATCACAATTACCTCGCCTGGTGCAGTATAATCTCGCTATTAAAGATCGTTCACGTAATTTCAACTTCAAACAAATATATCGAATTAACTAACTCGTCTTCTTCCTCTCCCCTACAACTATCTCACTAAAGCATAAAATTAAATGCAACCGGATCACAGTTTCATCATTTAATTCTCTGTACGAGTATAATTCAGTTTTTGCCATGCGAGATTCGCAGTGAGTGCATAATAGATGCACACACTTTGGCTAAATGTGGCTTAAAGAAACGCACGAACCCTGGCTTTTTGCACAGCATCTCGTCCACAGAGTAACTCGGAACTAGGGACGGGGGGTGCATCCTGCCATCCTAACTGCTTTACGGCTTAAATAGTATCCTATGGTGAGCACTTCTCTGGCAGTGGTTTATTATTATTATTATTTTCAACATAATCAATAGGTACGTGAAGGCTTTCTGGTGAGAGCAAGAACCAACAGCCCCTCCCAGCTGACATAGTAATCAGCATCCATGATCACACCTCAACAGAGTACTTATCAGATTATCATCTGCCACAATGCTATCACTCATCCCCAAAGCATCTCTCCATCAAAACATCAATAAAGCCTCTTCAAACATCATCTTGCTGTTTGGTTATGCTGTCTTCATGTCTTGTCCAGGAGAGACTAGTCCCCAGCAGCATCTGTTTCAAGGGCAATATATGATTTCCCTAGAGACGATAATCAAGTCCGTCTTTCGTCTGGTGCGGAATAGACAAACATTGACCTCCCTGACAGTGCCACCCTTAAGATTCCGATGTGAGTAAATATGTTAGGTCATTTACACCGGGTTCAGCAGGAGATTTCACGGGTTTAAGACAACAACACATCGTGCAAATGCTTAATGAAGCACTTGATTTTAAGGAGGGCTTTCTGCCTGAGCTCAGCAGATTTGCAAACGTGTGCCTAGCTGGCGGTGTCCCTGGGACCATTATTAAGCTCCTCTTACTTGGTGCATCATTCTGTGCCCTACTACAAAAAAAAATAATAAAAAGACGGAGGAATCAGTACCATTGCTGTTGGCAACCCGTTCTGACGTCTTTTTGCCAGGGCTACTTTGAGGATTTTAGCCACTTTGATGAATCTAGCGCTTAGTTTGGATTATAATAATATGATAACAATACTACTTCTACTACTACTACTACTACTATTACTACTACTACTGTTAATAATAATAATAATAATAATAATAATAATAATAATAATAATAATAATAATAATAATAATAATAATAATAATAATAATAATAATAGTCACGTTGTAGCCGCAATGTTGAAACCATTAAGTGACATCTTCAATTTTCTGTTTGGTGAACACGAAATTGACTCATGTAAAGGCGTGCAGCACGGTGGCCTTCTTACCCCTCTTGTTATCTCTGTAGGCATATAGAAAATCACAAGAAGATGCGTATTTTGGAAATCTAAGACCAGCTTTCAGAAATCTAAGCAAGGAGTCACTCACGACACGTATAAGGCGTACGGCAGGCCCATATTGGAGTGTGGAGCACCAGTATGGAACCCACACCTGGTTAAGCATTTTAAGAAATTGGAGAAAATGCAGAGGTTTGCGGTGAGACTAGTCCCGGAGCTAAGGAGTACGCCCGGTGAGGAGAGGTTAAGGGAACTAAACCTGATGACACAAGAGAAAAATAAGTACTATGGGTGATAAGAAAACAATGTGCAAACTACTGATAGGAATTGATGGGGTGGACAGGGATAGTGTTCGTGAGACGAAAACAGTTACTCGAGCTCACAGCTGGAAGTTCAAAACTCGATTGAGTCACAAGGATGTTAGGAAGTATTTTTCCAGTCTTATTATAGTTTGGAAATGGAACGACTTGGACATTGGAACTGGTAGCTTTAAGAAGATGTATGACAAGGCTCTCACAGGCAGGAGAGAGTGAACCCAGTTGCTGCCAACGAAGAGACGGTGTCAAGAGCTGAGATTCCATCAACTGTAACCATATACAGGTGAGGAGGCGAGGCGAGTACACACGCACGCACACACACACACACACACACACACACACACACACACACACACACACACACACACACACACACACACACACACACACACACACACACACACACACATGCACACACACACACACACATGCACGCACGCACGCACACACGCACACACACATGGGAATACTGAGACGCTCATAATTGGCTACATAATTACGTTTGCCTCAGCGTTTGTGTGTACTGAGCGCCTAGTGTTATCCACGTACTTTGTCAATTCGTCTGTCAGTCCGTCTGTCTATCCATCCGTTCTTCTGTTCTGTACAACTTTCCGTCCACTCGTCTGTCTGTTCATTTGTCTGTCCCTCCATTCGTCTGTCCTTCCGTTCGTCTTCTGTCCTTACATATGTCCGTCCATTATTCTGCCCGTCAGTTCATCTGGAAACATATCTATCCATTCGTATGTACTTGTGAATGTTGATGAATAAGACATATCTGCAACAGTTAGTGAAGGAATCGAAGAAACTGTCTCTACACACAATGAGGGGGAGAGGCACCCCACACACCGAACACTGTGTTGAGCCTCTGTCACCTGTGTTGAGCTGCTGACACCTGTATTGAGCTGCTGATACCTGTGTTAAGCCTCTATCACATGTGTTAACCATTTGTCACTTGTGTTTGCCATTTGTCAACCAGTGTTGGCCATCTGTCACCTGTTGGCCATCTGTCAACCAGTGTTGACCATCTGTCACCTATGCTGGCCATTTGTCACCTGTGCTGGCCATCTGTCAACCAGTGTTGACCATCTGTCACCTATGCTGGCCATTTGTCACCTGTGTTGGCCATCTGTCAACCAGTGTTGCCATCTGTCACCTATGCTGGCCATTTGTCACCTGTGTTGGCCATCTGTCAACCAGTGTTGACCATCTGTCACCTATGCTGGCCATTTGTCCCCTGTATTGGCCATCTGTCAACCAATGTTGGCCATCTGTCACCTGTGTTCAGCTTCCGTCACCTGTGTTAAGCATCTGTCCATTGTAACTGAGCCTTAGTCACCTGTACTGGACTTCTGTCACTTGTGCTGAACCTCTGTCACCTATGCTGAGCCTCTGTCACCTGTGCAAGTTCGTCTCTGAATCAGGTCGTTCCTTTACACCCCTTCACAGCCATGAAGTTAATCGAGTTAGGTATCGGGGTAAACCTCTCTACTCTCCCTCTCTCTCGACCTGAACTGATTAACTTCGACACAGTTGACATAAATGATTCGGAAGAGGCGGGTCAGCACACACATTGCAATTATTCTTATGATTCATGGCCAAGCAAATGTTATTTTCCAATTGATCAGAATCCTCTTATTTCGGGATTGTTGGGAAAAGGGACACAGATGCAACCAAAGTGACATTTTATTTTGGCAACGTTACGCATCTGTGTCCGTTTACATAACATTTGTTAGTGATTCTACCATTATTACCGTTTCAGGAATGTCTTCACAGTGTGACATAAGATTATTTAAGATTCATGATCACTAGGACATGGAATTGAATCCCAGGCAGAGCTACGCATATGAAGCTTCCTTACATCTGTTTCCCTTTGTTTATTTGGTCTACTAACACCCGGGTGTTAGTAGACTTTTGTGGATAGCACAAAATGCTTAGAGGACATCAAAAATGTGAATATTTTTGTAAAAAAAAAGCAGCATTTTTTAAAATAATGAACTTTATAAATATTTCGGGAGAGTATCAATAATTTTTTTAACACATCTGCCGTTTTCCACCGAGGCCGGGCAACCTGAGAATGAAGAAACACTTTCATCATTACTCAGCTGAAGTAGGATAAGAGTTCCTAGCTTGCACATTCACTTGTTAAAAATGCTGTAACTTCTACACACATATATCTTCTTTCAACACTCTTATGGGAATTTATCGTGTTTATAAAAAAAACTTAATAATTAATAAACTAGATTAGTGATTTTGGTGACTGTGGAAAACGACTAACACTGAAAGTTATATAACTGATCAGCTATTAAAAATCTTACATTGCACCTGTGATAATCACATTTAAAGGAGTCTTCTTCAGAGACTTGCTCCAGTATGGTCACTGACACACAGAACACTCTTCAGAGAATACTTCACTTTACATAATGCCGTATTCAATACTCTTAAATTTCCGCGACACACAGGAAACTTGTGAAATTACAAATATCTTGAAATTACATTGGTTCAATACGAGGCAATAACTATAAATAAGAAATGTGTTTACTACCTTCATCTCCTTATTTGCGATCAACAACCAGCTTGAGGAAATCTGTGAAAAATATTTTAATATATTTCGAAGAAATCCAAATCAATTTCATTATTTCAACTCTGTTAGAGACACCTGAATGTAACACTATAATCACCAGGGTACAATTGTGAGGTAAGACACATGCAACAGTTAGGTATCTTTATTTCGAAACGTTTCGCCTACACAGTAGGCTTCTTCAGTCGAGTACAGAAAAGTTGATAGAAGCAGAAGATACTTGAAGACGATGTTTCAGACAACGGAACAATGCTCTTCTCCAGACTGAGGGACTGACCACCTCAAAACTTTAAGGGTGATGGACTGATTACATCGTCTTCAAGTATCTTCTGCTTCTATCAACTTTTCTGTACTCGACTGAAGAAGCCTACTGTGTAGGCGAAACGTTTCGAAATAAAGATACCTAACTGTTGCATATGTGTCTTACCTAACAACCTGTCGGTATTTTATACCATTTTAATGTTCAGGGTACAATTGTGTATTACTTGTTCTAATACATTCTTATAATAACTCGGAAAGGTGACACAAAGCCAAAATAATCCCTGGCGTACCAATGATACGATATGTTACTGAATAAGCTTAGTAATAATTTAATAAAGTGAAAAAAAAGAAGAAAAAACGATATTATAAGTACTCGGAAACAATGGCATTGCGCTTCGTGACATGTTAATAGTAATTCGATCTGCGTTTTACAAAATATTAAACGGGAAACAAGAAGCCAATACCTGACACAGGGTTTCCCATGATTGTCACAAATTGAGTGAATAAAATAATAACAATGTATTTATTTGTTAATTAAGAATGCAGCTATAATCCACTCACTCATCCAACTCAGAAGTGTGACCCACTTATTTATCCAACTGCAACCCCCTTCACTCATCCAACTCATTTAAAATGTAATCCACTCATTTATCCTATTCAGCTAAAACTATAACTTACATCTAAGAGCGGATTTACTATGAAACAAATGGAGCTTACGCTACAGGGTCCCTAATCTCCGAGGGGCCCCAGGAGCGACTTCAATCCACATTGCTTCAAAATTTTGAGTCTACTCTATGAGAAGGTGTTGCGAAGGAGTCCAATAACGGTTTAAGCTTCAGGGGCCCAAAAATGTAACTCCGCCGCTGCTTACACCTTTATCGTACTCAGTAAAAATTACAAACCACACAGTCATCCCACTTAGTCAAAACTTCAAACTACATCCTCATCCCACTTAGATAAACCAGTGGTGTTGCTTGCCACACTCGCGACCTCCTGAGAGAAGATTTGCATCACAGACATAGATGTGGTCGAGCCTCCATGAGGCTTTATAAAAATAGAAACATAGCTGAATAAAAACTTTGCTTTGTTTATATAGCTCTTGTGCTTGTTAGAGAGAGCGGAAAGAAACGATGCAGAATACTGACACGCTGGAAAATAAAGAGGGACTCGTTACACCACCACAGCGAGCTTCGTCAAGCCTAATTGACCTGTTATAATCAAATAAATCATTTAGAAGTTTAACTAGAAGATGAACGAGATACTTGTGTAACACATAGTGGGAGGGGCTGGGTTTGATTGGTGTTAAGGGGTACGGGAGTTATTTCTTGAGTAGCTTTAGGTAGATGTCGTTTTGATAAGGACCTGCCTCGTATGGGCCAGTAGGCCTTCTGCAGTGTTCCTACATTCTTATGTTCTTATGTTCTTAAGTGTCTAACTCACCCAAAGTTGACTAGATCAACCTCACTCTGTGGGCGAAACGTAGGAAATAGAGGATCACCTTACATTGTGGGGGATGGGGGAGGGGACACACAGCTGCAGCATAAAGCGATCCTTTACTAACAATAAAGGATCGTATTATACTGCATTTGTGTCTATTTTTTCCATTGTGTCACTATTTTACATCACTTATTTCCCCCTTATATTGTATTTATGTCTCATTTTTTTCCTATTGTTTGCTAGTAGCGGTACTGAGTGAGGCAGAGATGATCAGGGTAGTTCCTGGTAAGGTGCTGTCTCCTTCACCATTTTCCTTCTACTTTCAGAGGAATGATCCAACAGCCTGAGTGGTCAAGCCATCAACCAGGAACCATGGTCTGTTACAAGTTCGAGGGGGGGGGGCGCGATGACCCCCTTTGAATCGACTACGGGTAGACAACTGCTTTTACTGATGCACCTCTTGTTTTCCACTTGGTCGTCGTAATTCTCTCTGTCTCTGTCTCTGTCTCTGTCTGTCTGTCTGTCTGTCTCTGTCTCTGTCTCTGTCTCTGTCTCTGTCTCTGTCTCTGTCTCTCTGTCTCTCTCTCTCTCTCTCTCTCTCTCTCTCTCTCTCTCTCTCTCTCTCTCTCTCTCTCTCTCTCTCTCTCTCTCTCTCTCTCTCTCTCTCTCTCTCCCGTACGACAAAGGAAGGTAGGGAAGGGAGAATGAATATATGAAAGATTAAGAGGAAGAGGAAGAATTGAAGTTAATTTGCAGTGAAACAACAGAGTCAATGAGAACAGGAGAGCGATCCTCCAGTCCTTCTCCTCCTCCTCCTCCTTTTTCTCCTCCTCCTCTTCCTCCTCCTCCTCCTTTGTCTCCTATTCCTCCTCCTCTTCAGAGTTACTACTTTTCCCTGATCCCTCCTACTCCTGTTTTCGTCTCCCCTTATTCCTTGCTCGTCCCCTAACCTCCTCACATCCATTGGTAAGAGAAGAAAAGGTGCGAAGGAAGGAAGGAAAAGAGTGATGAAGAGAAGAGAAGGAAGTAGTAAATAAGTGAGAGAAAGCAGAGGAGGATGAAAATGGAAAGGGCGGGGAGGCGACAAGGAAGGTAGAGAGATAAACAAGGGTGAGAGGTAAATGCAAAAGACAACCAGGAAGCATAATGGGAGGGAATGAAAAGAAAACTTAGTGAAGTGAGGTGAATGAGGGGGAAGGAATGAACAACGACGGAAGGACGAAGAGGGAGAGAGAGAGACGTAGAGAGAAAGGGAGAGATACTGAGAGAAGTAAAAATAGATAGATAGATAGTTAGACAGACAGATAGATAGACAGATAGATAGATAGATAGATAGATAGATAGATAGATAGATAGATAGAGAGAGAGAGAGAGAGAGAGAGAGAGAGAGAGAGAGAGAGAGAGAGAGAGAGAGAGAGAGAGAGAGAGAGAGAGAGAGAGAGAGAGAGAGAGACCCCACTTCGAGGACAGCGTGAAACAAGCTTTTATGCCACAAGACGGGCAGAAAGCAGCAACTTCACTCTGGCTGTACCCTTCTCCAGAACTTCACTCCATCTGAGATCATACATACCCAGGATGTCTCGAGTATGGAACACATTCGTACAGCATAATGATGTCAACGAGATAAAGTCAGTTGATCAAATGAAAATGCTGGCCCACAGATGGCTCCAACTTCATCCTGTTTCCTACTTGTATGTCTCAAAACAATAAAAATGCTTTCAAATGAGCTGATGTAGGTAACAGCTCTTAGCTTGCCAATAAAGTTAGGAATCCTTAACCTGTAAATAGCTGTCAATAAAGCTAGGGAACCTTAACCTTGTCAAACCCTGTGTAAAAAAAACAAAAACAAAAAAAAAAAAAAAAAAAAAAAAAAAGAGAGAGAGAGAGAGAGAGAGGAGAGAGAGAGAGAGAAAGAAGAGAGAGAGAGAGAGAGAGAGAGAGAGAGAGAGAGAGAGAGAGAGAGAGAGAGAGAGAGAGAGAGAGAGAGAGAGAGAGAGAGAGAGGGAGGGAGAGAGAGAGAGAGAAACAATATAAAAGGGGTGGGAAATTTCTCTTTAAGCTTCAGTTACATACAAACACAAGAAATGACACACCAACTGGACAAAAAATCACTTAAATGATGTTAAGGTGTCTGACACCAGGGACACTGGTGGGGTGTCTGACACCAGGGACACTGGTGGGGTGTCTGACACCAGGGACACTGGTGGGGTTTCTGACACTAGGGACACTGGTGGGGTGTCTGACACCAGGGACACTGGTGGGGTGTCTGACACCAGGGACACTGGTGGGGTGTCTGACACCAGGGACACTGGTGGGGTGTCTGACACCAGGGACACTGGTGGGCTGTCTGACACCAAAGACACTGGTGGGGTGTCTGACACCAGGGACACTGGTTGGGTGTCTGACACCAGGGACACTGGTGGGGTGTCTGACACCAGGGACACTGGTGGGGTGTCTGTCTCCAGGGACACTGGTTTGGTGTCTGACACCAGGGACACTGGTGGGGTGTCTGACACCAGGGACACTGGTGGGGTGTCTGCCACCAGGGACACTGGTTTGGTGTCTGACACCAGGGACACTGGTGGGGTGTCTGACACCAGGGACACTGGTGGGGTGTCTGACACCAGGGACACTGGTGGGGTGTCTGACACCAGGGACACTGGTGGGGTGTTTGACACCAGGGACACTGGTGGGGTGTCTGACACCAGGGACACTGGTGGGGGTGTCTGACACCAGGGACACTGGTGGGGGTGTCTGACACCAGGGACACTGGTGGGGTGTCTGACACCAGGGACACTGGTGGGGTGTCTGACACCAGGGACACTGGTGGGGTGTCTGACACCAGGGACACTGGTGGGGTGTCTGACACCAGGGACACTGGTGGGGTGTCTGACACCTGGGACACTGGTGGGGTGTCTGACACCAGGGACACTGGTGGGGTGTCTGACACCAGGGACACTGGTGGGGTGTCTGACACCAGGGACACTGGTGGGGTGTCTGACACCAGGACACTGGTGGGGTGTCTGACACCAGGGACACTGGTGGGGTGTCTGACACCAGGGACACTGGTGGGGTGTCCTGACACCAGGGACACTGGTGGGGTGTCTGACACCAGGGACACTGGTGGGGTGTCTGACACCAGGGACACTGGTGGGGTGTCTGACACCAGGGACACTGGTGGGGTGTCTGACACCAGGGACACTGGTGGGGTGTCTGACACCAGGGACACTGGTGGGGTGTCTGACACCAGGGACACTGGTGGGGTGTCTGACACCAGGGACACTCGTCAAGTTTCTACTGACTTCAAATTAGAATTTTTTAGAAATATCTAAAGTTAATAAGGAACTCAAAATCATCATAACTGAGTAAAAAGAATGGCGTATTGGCTAAGAAATCTTAGAATCCATGGGATGAGAAAATCATGGGATGAGGAAATCATGGGATGAGGAAATCATGGGATGAGGAAATCATGGGATGAGGAATCCATGGGATGAGGAATCCATGGGATGAGGAATTCATGGGATGAGGAAATCATGGGATGAGGAATCCATGGGAGGAGGAAATCATGGGATGAGGAATCCATGGGATGAGGAATCCATAGGATAAGGAATCCATGGGATGAGGAATCCATGGGATGAGGAATCCATGGGATGAGGAATCCATGGGATGAGGAATCTGTTTTATGAGGAATCCATGAGATATGACAACAGAAGGAAAACTATAGATATGAAATTTTCAGCCAATTAGAGATTTATAAAATATATACACACACACACGTGAGGAATATTGGTTAATTTTGTTAAGGAGACGTTTTGCCCATCAGATGGCTATATCAAATCAGTTGAATTGATAAAATCACTGAAGGGCAAAACTTTCCCTTATAAAAGAATTCCAGTATCTTTAGCAAGTTTGTCGGTGTTGTGTAAGATAATTAAAACGTAACTGAAACTCTCAAAGATTTAGAATTTTCCTGAAACTGCCAGGTACTTACAACTTATGCAACAGAAATGATAAGAGCTAAGGTGCCAAAAATCAATAGCGAGGCCAGGAGCTAAGTCTCGTCTTCCGCTGGCACAAATCGATGAATACACACACACACACACCACACACACACACACACACACACGCACATACACACACACACACACACACACACACACACACACACACACACACACACACACACACACACACACACACACACACACACACACACACACACACACACAATATCCTAGCAAGTGAGGTAGTGGAGGCAGGAACCATACATAAGTTTAAGATGAGGTATGATACAGCTCATTGAGCAGGGAGAGAAGGGACCTAGTAGCAGTCGGTGAAGAGGCGGGGCCAGTAGTTGAGTCTCGACCCTTGCAACCACAATTAGGTGAGTACAATTAGATGAGTACATACACACGTGGTCCAGCAATTGGCTTCTCGAATTCAACCCTGCCAAATGCAAAGTCATGAAGATCGGAGAAGGGCAAAGAAGACCGCGGACAGAGTATAGGCTAGGTGGCCAACGACTGCAAACCTCGCTCAAGGAGAAAGATCTTGGGGTGAGTATAACACCGAGCACGTCTCCGGAAGCACACATCAACCAGAAAACTGCTGCAGCATGTGGGCGCCTGGCAAACCTGAGAATAGCGTTCCGATACCTAAGTAAGGAATCTTTCAAGACACTGTACACCGTGTGCGTCAGGCCCATACTGGAGTATGCAACACCAGTTTGGAACCCGCACCGGGTCAAGCACGTCAAGAAATTAAAGAAAGTATACAAAGGTTTGCGACAAGGTTAGTTCCAGAGCTAAGGAGAATGTCCTACGAAGAAAGGTTAGGGGAAATTGGCCTGACAACACTGGAGGACAGGAGGGTTAGGGGAGACATGATAACAACGTACAAAATACTGCGTGGAATAGACAAGGTGGACAGAGACAAGATGTTCCAGAGAGGGGACACAGAAACAAGGGATCACTCTTGGAAGTTAAAGACTCAGATGAGTCACAGGGGTGTTAGGAAGTATTTCTTCAGTCACAGAGTGGTCAGGAAATGGAACAGTCTGGCGAGTGATGTAGTGGAGGCAGGAACCATACATTGCTTCAAGACGAGGTATGATAAAGCTCTTGAAGCAGGGAGAGAAAGGACCTAGTAGCACTCAGTGTAGAGGCGGGGCCAGGAGCTGAGTCTCGACTCCTGCAACCACAATTAGGTGAGTACACACACTGCCTGCTACATAAACTCTGCTGGCTTACACAACAAGGTCAGTAAGCCTAAAAAAAAATATCTCCCTGGGGATTATAAGATCAGAGTTAAAAATGAAAGACAGAGGCCAGTGTTACATGATTCAGAGAAATTTCACTGTATCTATATGCACGGGATACAACTTACGAACGAAGAATGAAATGCAAAGAAAAGAGAACAAATCATTCTGGGAAACAAGGGTGGTAGATAGGTGCGTTACGCCTCTCTAGCACTTAACTACTACGAGCACTATGTTACCACTATTCTGACCAGTACTGTATTTTCCACTCAGAATATGTGATCGACACCATGCCTAACCCTTCTAGGGTAGGGTAGGTGCCTGAGCCCGAGCCTTTAGCTCATAAGACTGTCATTCCCATTTGCTCCCTTGGGGTGGGGATGGCAGACCAGAGAGGCCTAGCTTGTGGCTAGGCCTGGGGACAGTTGGTCCCAAAGATGAGGAGGTACTTGTGCCTCCTCCCATGGGAGACTTAGGTCTCAGACACTCCCTAAAGAGGGAGCCAAGGCCGGGCCACCACTTGGAAAAGGCCCGGGCCGGGAGAATACCGGCTAATCTTTAATAATAATAATAACAGAATATGTACACCGAGAGGTGTATGTCTCTCGGTGTATATACACTGAGAGTTTCCTTTAATTCTTGATTGGTGGTGAAGAGGTTAGGCGCGACCTTACTGAACTTGATGTAGTCGATGGCCTTCAAGCATAGTTGACCAACCAGCTGTCCACCTCTCCTCTCAACAATACTTTCCCATCTCCACCACAAACACCTGTCCGGCTCCTCCAACCCTAATGCCTCCACTACTAACAACAACACTAACCAGAGTTTGCCTAAGTATATACTCCACCACCACCATCACTACCACCATCACCACCATCACCACCACCATCACTACCATCACCACCACCACCACCATCACCATCATCACCAACACCATCACTACCATCACCATCATCACCATCACTATCACACTATCACTCCTGCTGACCCTGCTGCCAAAGCTGACCCCTGCCGATCCTGCTGCTTCTGCTGACCCTGCTGACCCTGCTGACCCTGATTTTACAGCAACAACACATGGATAACTCATTCAAAAACATTCCCTCTCAGTAGTCTGCTGCTCTCATCCCCCAAAAAGGCTGCTGCCATTTCAAAAAGTCTGCTTACATATCCTTATTGGGGTCAATATGCTTAGGCTAGCCCATTCAAACCCCTGCACAGAAGCCCTCCAAATTTTCCTCAGCACTGGTGAACATCCTTCCAGATGGATCGAAAAAACTGGAACCGACCTCCTCATGAACCAGCTACATGATCTATATCAAGTTAGACAACAGAGACATTTCCCTGCTCCATGGGATATTACCCCATTCCAAACTACCATTCCTCCATTTCCCCCCAAAACTCTTCTTAAATCACAACCAAAGCTTCGTCTTGAAGCCAAACATGATGCCTTAAGCTGTATTGATAACTTAGTCACACAGAACACTCTTTCACAAATTATTTACGTCGATGGTTCTGTTCACCAGTCCACTGGTGCAGCTGGTAGTGCTGCTGTTGTCACACAGAGTGATGGCTCTCATAAAGAAATTGGAGCACGCATCAATAACTGGGCCTCTACCCTTCAAACAGAACTGTTTGCCATACTCCTTGCACTCATATGTGTCCATGTATCTAAGGTTGACGCTTTAATTGTAACTGATTCTCTGTCATCCATAAATGCTCTCAACTCATTAAGTATAAATTGTGGCATGCTTGTGTCAGAAGCCAGACATAGATATGGTAAGATTGTGGACAATGGAGTCAGAGTGCACATGCTGTGGATTCCATCTCACATTGGTCTTCAGATGCATGATAGAACTGATAAACTGGCTAAGCTGTATGCTTTCAAAGAGGGGGTAGATTACAATCTTGGGTTGTCAGTTAGCAGTTTGAGAACAATAATACGAAAAGAACTTCAAATGAACTTTATTGACTTAAGACTTAGGGAGATTGACACAAGTCAGTCCATCTATCATCATTCCATCATGCAGGAGGAGCCACATGTCTATGGTGCATCCAACAAGATAAGCAGACTCTTGGATGTCACTACTGCCCGGCTCCGGCTGGGTTACAAGTATCTTTGGCAGGTTAAATCATCACCACCAGATGTAGACCAAACGAAATGTAAACTTTGCCAGATGGACTATTGTCACACCCTGCGTCATTATGTACTGAGTGTGATCAAATTAATGAATTTAGAAACAACTCACTCAGAAATGTTCAAGAAATGGCAAAGTATTTTATCCACAGTGGTATATTGCAGACCATTCTGGAGAAATACCCTGACTTTGCTAGCTGTAAATAAAGCATTACCACATGTGTGCATGTGTGTGTGTGTGTGTGTGTTGTGTGTGTGGTGTGTGAGTGTGTGTGTGTGTGTGTGTGTGTGTGTGTGTGTGTGTGTGTGTGTGCGTGTGTGTGTGTGAGTGCGTGTGCGTGTGTGTGTGTGTGTGTGTGTGTGTGTGTGTGTGTGTGTGTGTGTGTGTGTGTGTGTGTGTGTGTGTGTGTGGTGTGTGTGTGACTCAACAATCAATATTTGCACCAATAACTCATTACAGTTGTGACCGGGTGTGTAAGTGTGAATTGCTCATTACTCTATAATTTGTTCATGATTGTAGCCATGTATAAACGTAAGTAACCATTCATACAGAATTCATTACCTTTGTAACTTGTGAGCTCATTACCTCTGTAACTTGCTCAGCTATCAAAACTTTGGAGTCCAGTCCCTGGACCAATTATGTACCTCTGTAATCTTTTGACTACCGCCCACAGGATGGGTGTGGGGTACATAATAAACATATTAAACTAAAAACTATCAAAAAATCTTATGCTCCATTAAAATATCTGCTCTCACAGGGAAATATCTTTTGGTTCTGCAAAATATCTGATGCCCTCCAGGTAGCCTCTTAAAATACCTGCTGCTATTATACCCACGCTATAAATACCTGATCCTATGAAATACCTGCTACACCAACACAGAGTCTGTCACTCATCTAAAATACCTGCTGCCCCTCCACAGTATCTGCTCCCCCTCTAAAATACCTGCCGCATCTAAAAATACCTGCTAGACCTATCAAATACCTGCATCTCCTGTCTTTCTAGTTTTATTCTGATAACAATCCTCTGTCACACCTGTAGGGTTGTATTCCTCAAGTACTGCTATTGCTACTAATTCTACTACTACTACTATTACTACTGCAACTACTGTTACCGATAACAAAAATCAGTGTCACCGTCATCAACATTATAATCGTCATCATCATCATCATCATCACCATCATAACAAAATCAAGATTTCATTCTTGTGTGCGATGAAAAAAAAAAACTAGTCCACTTCACTTCTAAGTTTTGGTTTCTGCTGCTGATGGAGAGGCCGCCGTAAGTGTTCTGTCCGAGGACCAGTGTGGGTGGTGCTGGGTGGGGTGGTGCTGGGTGGGGTGGTGCTGAGTGGGGAAGTGTTGAGCGGGGTGGTGTTGGGTGGGGTGGTGCTGGGTGGGGTGGTGCTGGATGGGGTGGTGCTGAGTGGGGAAGTGTTGAGCGGGGTGGTGCTGGGTGGGGTGGTGCTGGATGGGGAGGTGCTGGGTGGGGTGGTGCTGGATGGGGAGGTATTGGGTGGGGTGGTGCTGGATGGGGAGGAGCTGGATGGGGCGGTGCTTTATGGTGAGGGGCTGATGGGGAGGTGTTGGGTGGGGTGGTGCTGGCTGGGGAGATGCTGAGTGGGGAGGTGTTGGATGGGAGATGCTGGAAATGGGGGATGTGCTAGAGATGGGGAGGTGCTGGGAGATGAGGCACTAAGTGAGAAGGTACCAGGCTGCGTGTGCTATGTGAGGAGGTGCCAGGTGGGAAAGTGCTAGAGGTGGAAAGGTGCTGAAAGTGGGGAGGTGCTAGAGGTGGGGAGATGCTAGAGGTGGGGAGGTGCTAGAGATGGAGAGGTATTGGGAGTGGGAGGTGCTGGGAGGTAAGGCTGTCATGCCCCAGAGTATCTAACAAGCACATTCCTTTGTAATCAATCTACCTGCGTCATTCGTTGCTTACTTTAAATATTTCAGATATATTATGCAGTCCCAAGGGGGCAGCAAGAGCGTGTGAGGCCTTTGTCACGGGCTCAATGGCTGTACAAAGAAGAAAAAAAAGGTTATTTGTAAATTTGAAACACCATTTTATGCAAAATTCCTTTTAATGGCAAACGTAGAAAGCTAAGGTGTTACACGAGATGACATAAACATGGCAGACTTCACTAAATTACCATAGTTAAAGAGTCGTTTTGAGGAGCTGTTGCTGACATCTTGTCTGACGTCAGCGGCATTCCTGTGCAAAACAAGTCGTATTCAGGGCTTTAAAAATATTTGTCACAAATGATGTATATACAATGAGAGGTGTATGTCTCTCAGCGTATAAATGCTGAGAATTTAATCCCTATTTTAAAGACTGAGGTATTTTTGTCAGGTGGAGAGCAGGTTTCATGCAGCCTTAATAATGACCCTCGTGTAGCCGATAGGCTTGAAACTTTCCAAGTCTTTCAAGTTTAAGATAAGTGTTGAGATTTAACTTTGAGTTAAGTAAGGAATATTGATTAAAGGTTAGGGTCTTTTCTTTTTTTTTTTGCCTTGAAGTTAACAGATTCCTCAAAGTGGTTCCTGATCAGCCGGGCTGCGGTGCATAGGTTGGACTGCTGGCACTAACAGCCTGATCGATCAGGCCAGCAACCAGGAGGCCTGGTCTGGCACCATGCCGAGGGGGGAGGTGATCCCAGAAGCGAACTTAAGGTTGAAGTTAGAGAAGAATTAATTATTTTAATTTTGTACTCTGACATTTAACTTTAGTTTAGAAATTAATTAAATAAATTTTTTGCCTTGAATGTAACTTTTTCTCTTCCTTACTTTTATTTTTTTTTATTCCCCAAATGTAAAGTAAAATAGCCATTCACGACATAGGTGCTGGGTGGGGAGGTGCTGGGTGGGGAGGTGCTGGGTGGGGAAGTGCTAAGTGGGGAGGTGCTCGGTGGGAGGTGCTCAGTGGGAAGGTGCTCAGTGGGGAGGTGCTCAGTGGGAGGTGCTAAGCGGGGAGGTGCTGGATGGGGAGGTGCTGGGTGGGGCGTTGCTTGGTGGGGAGGTGCTTGGAAGGTGAAGCGTTGGAGCGGCATATATTGAGATAAAAAAAATTTTAATTATTATTTTATTAAGTTCTCGGAGAGGCGCAAGACTCATGAATCAAAGCATCTGTGGAACGGGATGTAATACAGGTTGATCCAAAGAGGAAAGTCATCTTCCATTTTTGGCAAGTGGTCTCAAAACATCAACAAATTCTACTCGTCACCCCTGTTCGTCATGTTCCTCCTTAATCACCTCCTCCTATGTAGACTGTATTAAAATTGTAAGACATTAAGACCTATGACTGAGAAATAGATAGCAGATTGCAAAAGGAGGCTTTAGGAAAGAGGGGTGGACAGGGTACAGGAAACATTAAGTGAACATATTTGATAAGGCAAGTCTTTGTGCATTATGGATTTGGAAAAGGCGTATGACAGGGTGGATAGGGGGATGTGCGATGTTGCAATTATGGGTAGGAGTGGTTAGAAAGCATGAAGTTTTCGAGGATGTGAGCTCAGTTAGTAGTAAAGAGGAATTTCCAGTAAGTGGCCTTGCAAGGATGTGTGATGTCACCGTGTTGTAATATATTTTAGATGGGGTTGTAGAGAATAAATGCGAGGGCTTGGAAGGGGTGGTAAAATAAAGAATCACACACAGGGTGGATTGTCACAGCTGCTCTTTGCTGATGACACTTGCTTGGAGTTTGAAGAAAGCTGCAGAATTGTGATGAATTTGTAGGGTGTGAAAAGAAGAAAATAAGGTGAATACAGGAAGATAAGGTATGAGGTAACTAAGATTAGGGATAAAGATTGAAATCAGATGGGAGAGAGTTGGAGAGTGAACGATCAGATATTGGGAGTGCGTGTGCGGATGGTCTTGAAGATGAGGGAATCAAGAATTGATAGGAAAAAGAGTGAGTGGTGCACTTAGGGTGTGGAGACAGAGAACTTTGTTTAGGAAGGCAAAGAGGGAAGATGAGATATCATTTTAACGAAGGCAAACGCTCTTATAGGGTTGTGAAGCATGGGTGATGAATGTTGCAGCGAGGGAAGGCTGGAGGCAGTGGAGATGTCATGTCTGAGGGCAATGTGTGGTGTGAATATAATGCAGAGAATTCGTAGTTTGGAAGTTAGGAGGAGGTGCGGGATTACCAAAACTGTTGTCCAGAGGGCTGAGGAAGGGTTGTTGAGGTGGTTCGGACATGTAGAGAGAATGGGGGAAACAGAATAACTTCAAGAGTGTATCAGTCTGTAGTGGAAGGAAGGCGGGGTAGGGGTCGGCCTAGGAAGGGTTTGGAGGGAGGGGGTAAAGGAGGTTTGTGTGCGAGGGGCTTGGACTTCCAGCAGGCATGCGTGAGCGTGTTTGATAGGAGTGAATGGAGACAAATGGTTTTTAATACTTGACGTGCTGTTGGAGTGTTGAGCAAGTAAACATTTATGAAGGGATTCAGGGAAACCGGCAGGCCGGACTTGAGTCCTGGAGATGGGAAGTACAGTGCCTGCACTCTGAAGGAGGGGTGTTAATGTTGCAGTTTAAAAACTGTAGTGTAAAGCACCCTTCTGGCAAGACAGTGATGGAGTGAATGATGGTGAAAGTTTTTCTTTTTCGGGCCACCCTGCCTTGGTGGGAATCGGCCAGTGTGATAATAAATAAATAAAATATTATTATTATTAAGTTCTCGGAGAGGCGCAAAACTCATGAAGATCATACAGCATCTGTGGAACGGGAGGTAATCAGGTTAGATCCAAAGAAGGAAAGATCATCTTCCATTTCTTGGCTCGTGAGTCCTTCAACAACATCAACACAACCTCCTCTTCCTCCTTCACCTCCTCCTTCACCTCCTCCTCCTTCATCTCCTCCTCCTTCACCTCCTTCTTCTTCACCTCCTCCTCCTCCATCGTAGACTGTAATTTCAACAATTTGTATGAGTTCCATCAATCGTGTAGACCTATGACTGAGAAATATAGCTTTTGTTTCCACTTGCAAAAATATCGTATAAAAAAGGGTAGCAGTACACAAATGATGCATCCCCATTTTGCTAAATAGGAGGAGAAGGAAGAACGTAAGTAAGAAGGAGCGAGAGGAAGAAATATTTCGTGAGATACGGCTGGGGAGTATTACATCACTTTTTTTTTTTTGGATAATGGCTACATGGCTAACGTAATACATAAATATACTGGGTTAAGATATCTGAGTGGATTATATCTAGCATATGAGCACCAAGGGGAGATACTTGATATTCACACGATAACTCAACATGTGGGAAATCGTTCTGTTTTGAGATTCAATTTATTCTTGCACGAAGAACATGAGAAGTAAGGCAGTATATGAGGTGCGGGGTGAGTGTGAAGGATACGGGTAGGGAAAGACAATGGTGCGATGATGTATATAGGGCGATTAATTGCATACTGAGTGCACCTAAGAATGCCAGGTGAAAACACACACTGGTGTAAGGTGAGGGGTCTCTAGCTGACGTTGGTCACGTTCACTGGGGTCTCTAGCTGACGTTGATCACGTTCACTGGAACAGACTCAGTTTCTGCTGCTGATTCTATGCCTCTTTTCTAATTATTTTCTGTTTCCCCACAGAAATCATATTTACAAAGATGGTGTCAGAGAACGTTTCCGTCTGTTCTGGAAAAAACAAATAATAAATGAGTGAGAAATGGCAAAGAATACTTGAAGATTGATAAGGAAGGGAAAGAGGGAAGAAGCTAGTACTAGCAGTAGTACTTCTACAGCTATTGCTATTTCTACTACTGATACTGCTAATTCTGCAAAAGCTAAAGAGTGTGGGTAAAAACACTAGTAACAGAGAATCCTCTTAATGCAATGTTTTGCCCATAGCTGGTCTTTATCAAACGAGCACCCTGAAGTCAGGCTCGGAGAAAGACAGGTCACACATATGGTCATTAAATAGCAAGATCAAGTTCGGTGAGGTCAGTTATTAGTGCGGGAGCAGAGGCAGGAGTAAGGTGACAGGTTTATTGTGATTGTTATTCTGCCTTCCTCCTCCTTCCTCTTCCTTACCTGCCTTCTGGTCATCTTCGTTTTTTCTCTCTCTCTCGCTCAGCTGTGGTTTGATGGTCGTCTAGGATGGACTAGAATTTACTCTCTGTGTCCTCTCTTTTCTTGTCCCTGCTCCCACTCATGAGACTGGCCTGTCTTCCCTTCCCTAGCTCTGTATTTCCTGTTTATAGTCTGTCTACTGCTCTCTAGCTGTTCCACAAGCTTTCTAGACTAACTCTTTTCGTTCTGTGGCATGTCTTCTTTTGTTCTTATTTATCCTCTTAATGTCTCAAGATATACAGGCGTGCTGATTATTGGTGGCGCTAACCTCGTGCAGGCTATCACACATCACAGGGTCAATCTAATTCCACCTCCATCCTCATTGGCTGGGACATTACTTATTTGTAGTTACAGGAACAGAGCTATGCTCATGGTGTCCTGTCTTCATTATTAGTAGTTCACCATCTCACAGGATACGACTCACAATAGTCGACTGACACGCAGGTACCTATGTACTGTTAGAAGAATGAAAGCACAGGGTACAGGGAAAACGTGTCCAGACGTCTTGTTATACCCAAGATTCCGTCGCCTTAAGTCGTGATCTGACTGCAATGACTGCCGACCTCTGTGTGGCGTCCTGGAAGGAGCGTCACGAGTCTTCAGAACATCTGTACGTAGCCCAATTCTCAACACAAATTCTTAACATCACCATCACCCTCATACGTGTGTAAGGAAGGAAGCAGCAGGTGCTGGAAGCTCAGGCACGGTTGTGAGATGAAGTGAGATGTGAGTGAGAAGGAATATACAACAGGGCGTTGATCAAACCGTTAAGACTTTTTTATTTACCCATAAAAGGTTCTTAATATCATTTGATAATTTTACAGAAGGATCAGGGACTTCATGTTACCATAGGAGACTGATTTAATATACTAGATTTTTTTAATAACTCGAACAAAATCGAAGAATATGCCGAGGAATATGCTTACTATGCCTTGTGAACTAGTTCTTTTAAAAGTGTGTGACTACTGACTCTAATAGTGAAAAAAATAAGAATATTGTAGAGGCAGTTAATCTCTGATAAAATCATTTGCTACTTATGCTTTCACATTGCCATGGTATCATTGAGGTGCTCTTGATCCAAGAAACTGGAAGCACCCTTCTTTCCATAGATCGAATCTGATTGTGCCAGCATTGCAACTAGGCCATGAATGTTGCAAGTTGCATACAGCTTTACTGTGATGATTTTATTATAGTTACTCGTAAACTCACATTAGATTAAGTTTTCTTCCAAGCTAAATTAATTTGATAACTTCTGTAAACTAGAGATAATTCACTTAATAATGCTGGCATTTTCAATGATATTTTACAATGATAAAAAGTATCTGTCAATATAATTATACTTAGATTCTCTAGATAAATAAAATTTTCAGCTGAATGTCATGGTGGGCGAAACATTAGTAAATGTTTTGATTATCGTGTCTTTCTCACACATATTTATACAATATTTAATTTCATGCCTCCTCGCTGAGTATACAAAGAATCAGTAAAGAGGTGTACATTGCAGGTGTGATGCCAGGCATTTCAAATTCTGTCACAAATTCCGAAAGTCTGGCGTCATTTGAGAGTGATAAGTCAAGAAGGTCACACAGCTAGGAAATGTACGATCCAATGATTAAGTTGTTTCTGTTAAGGTAGATTTTGTTCCCTCGTTGGCTAGTTGATTCGGACATGATCTCACAACATCGATTCTTAGTATTCTTCTCACTTACACTCACATTCTCACTCACACTCTCTCTCTCTCTCTCTCTCTCTCTCTCTCTCTCTCTCTCTCTCTCTCTCTCTCTCTCTCTCTCTCCTCTTCTCTCTCTCTCTCTCTCTCTCTCTCTCTCTCAGACACACACACACACACTTACACATTAAGTTTATTACTTTACTTCGAGTAAGAATTTCTATTCTTATTTCGTTTGCTTTTTCTCCTGCCACCCAACTACCCTGCCTCTTCTTATTTCCTTCCAACACTACCTGTTTTCTCCTTTTCTTATTTCATCATCATCCTGTTCCCTCTTCTTCCTGTTTCTTTCACCACATGTTGCCTCTTCCATTTGCCTTACTTACCTGGTCTATCTTTTTCCTGCGCCCTACTACCTGTTGCCTCCTCTGTTTTCCCCATCATCTTATCTCCTCCCTCTCTTGCCTCACCTTCTGCTTCTCCCTCCTGCTGCTTCCACATCCTGCGCCTCATGTTCTAACTTTTGAATATCTCGCCAGTCATGCATAAATGCCTCAGCTATTAAGCTATAAAAAGCATGTAATACAATTCCAGCTATCAAAGAGAATATCGCATCTCGTTATCATGGTTTCAGGGAAGCTACACATACACACACACACACACACACACACACACACACACACACACACACACACACACACACACACACACACACACACACACACACACACACACAGTTTATGAGAGGATCGATCGTTTCGTTTACGATCTTTACGGAGAATTTTTTGTGTTTGTGTCGTTTTTAAATCTGTATTATCGTCATTATTATTATTATTATTATTATTATTATTATTATTATTATTATTATTATTATTATTATTATTATTATTTATTATTTATTAGTATTAATATTATTGTTTTCTTCTTCTTCTTCTTCTTCTTCTTATTATTATTATTATTATTATAATAAGAATTATTGTTGTTATTAGTATAAATATTACTGCTTTCTTCTTCTTCTTTCTTCTTCTTCTTCTTCTTCTTCTTCTTCTTCTTCTTCTTCTTTCTTCTTCTTCTTTTTCTTCTTCTCATTATTATTATTATTATTATTATTATTATTATTATTATTATTATTATTATTATATTATTATTATTATTATTATTATTATTATTATTATTATTATTATTATTATTATTATTATTATTATTATTATTATTTCTGTCCCTTCAGGGCAGTGCAGTAAGCCCGTAGAGATGAGCCAGAGCTATGGGGACAGGCATCTCAGTACAGTCCGAGGAAAGTGAGGGTAGCAACGGTTCCTTGAATCAAGAGCCTCCTTTACCAGGCATAAGTCCGTAGAATGCATACGTTTCAGCGTCTTTATTCATTTATGAAATGTTCATAGATTAAAAAATAATATTATGGGATTGAAAATTCTGTTAAGACGATTAAAATCTCAGTTGCATCGTGTATTCTGTGTTGCAGACTTTCTCATGGTTTCTCGTCGGTGGCAGCAAGTTAACTGATTCTGCACTTAATGGCTAATGGATAGTTTAACACTGTTTTTCTGTGGTGACTCGTCGATAGTTTGAGTTGAAGTGAAGGTTAATTAGCCTGGGTGTCAGGCTCTGGGTGTCACACAACCTCTGTATCAAACAACTGCTGCCTCACACACATCTGCTGTCTCCCGTCACCTGGCGCCTCACACATCGGGCTTACCAAACAACTGCTGCTTAACACGCCTGCTGCCTCACACATTTGTCGCATAAAACAACTGCTGCCTCACACATTTGTTGCATAAAACAACTGCTGCCTCACATATCTGCTGCCTCAAACAACTTGTGCCTGATACCCTTACTGCCTGGGAGGGTAAGTGGAACTGGAGAGGTGAAGTGAGCTTGAGAATGAGATAACTAGGTAGCTAGTTGTTGTTCCTGGTTGTTGATTGTTAGTCCAGGCAATGAGAGGTAAGAGTAGAGGGAGAGAGAGTATGGGGGATGAGAAGGGGAGCTGGGAATGGGAGTTTAGGGTGAAGATGAGGGTAAAAAAAATGAGGTTAGTTGTTGCTACTCTTGGATGCTGGCTGATAGTTCAAGATTCTCTCGGCTTTCTGAAAATGCACCTCCACTCCTCCTTCAGTGCCTTCTACTTCTCCCACCTGAACTTTGCAGCTTTTCTCTGCTTGAAGGTTCCAGTCCTCTGTGTAAATATGCCTTCGAACCTGTCTAACTTTCAGTGGTTTGATTACCTGTTTCTTACCTGATTCCTCGCTGTTTAAGATTGAAGACACGGTTTTCAGTGCGAGTCGCCATTCTCTTTTGTACAATCCCACTCATCCCACTCTGATAAACATTGTCATCTAGTTTATTTATTTGCATTTCGTGAACTTGTAGCTGTAAACAGATCTACTATTTCATTTTATTCTCTCTCTCCTTACATGTTTTGTGTAATGTTACTCTGGCAGTCCAAAAGCCATCAAAGATTTTTCACTCTCTGCTGTAATATATGTTTCACTGCCCTTTGTGTCACTTTATAAACATAACGTTTATTATAAGCTGTCTCTTAAATTATTTTGGTCATTGTTCCATTTTTTTTTATTTTGTCTGAGAGGATTCCATCCCTACTTTTTCTAGTTCCTCATTTTTTTTTAATTTTTATCTCATTACGCTCATCTCTTCACAAAATACCTGAATCTTCCCCCTTCCCCTTCTTGAATATCTTTTTTCTTCATTTCATTATCCACTTTACCTTCTTAGCCTTCCTTTATGTGATCCAACAGCTTTCATTTTTTCTTCTACATCGTTTCACCATTCATGTCAGGCGACTGCGGTCGATGCTCTCTTGTCTTCTATTTTCTTCGCTAATTTATATCTTGCTTCCTTTTCCTTGGTCCCCCTATCCCTATTTTTCGCTATATTATCCTCATTACCAACTTTAATAACCCTTCATTTTGGCGATGTTGTAACTGAGACCTCATCTAGTCTTCAATGATTATTTTCTTACCATACAACCCAAAAGGGCAAGGGTTGATGTTATTGTGGTTGTTATGTTTCTCTGTCGGGGTGTCCCTCTGCTCCTTTGGTTCGTGGTACCTCAGACCTGCTGGTTCCAGTACTGTGGGAGGAACCTCTGGAAAGCTGCGGTCTCAGTTCACAGTGTATGACACTTAAGAAAAATGACGAGTTTCACTCAAAGATACTAGTGGATTGCTGGTCCCAACACATATTAAGTGCACTTATGTGTGTCGCACACACTTGCTCATTTCAGGAGACTGGTAACCCAGTAAGTACCCTGGTAGGCTCTAAGAAAGTGGTGTCAGAAACACTGTGTCACTCCCTCCCCCAAATTTTCGGGTCTGTGTATCACGTATTTCACTACTCTACATTTTACTCAATATTTCTTATTCACTTTCCTTTAATTTGCCCAAGTCCTCACTCGTTCTGTATATAGAGTGACTGAGGTCTGATCAGAATACGAATAATTTGCTTTCTATGCGTAATTTTTTACTGTAGGTTTCCAAAATTAACAACTCTGATTTGTACTACTTTAGGGAGAATAGGATCAACAACCATTTTATTTACTCGCATTCCGCCCTCACTTGCCTCGTCCAGCGTGGCTTGCAATACTGCAATACAGTAGTGTGTAAATTAATCGGTACAGAAGTAAATTTGTGATTATCTCATAATGTCTTAGTTTCCGGCTTAATTATTTTTTTTTTTTCAGAAGAGTTTGCTACCGACTTCTAGCAACCATCCAGCTGTGATGTTACCCTGCTACTCTCGACACGGCTACAACAGCGGGTGTTCTGTAAGGCTATTCCTGAAAGCGTGCTCCGTGAGTGAATGTGGTTTCGCCAAATTATCCCCTTCATTTCATGATTACTGCTGAAATTCATAATGGATGTTACACCTAGGAAGCGTGCAACTCATGTGACTCTGATTTAAGTATCAGACAAAATTTTATCCTTTCAAAGTCAGCAGTTGGTCGGATTCTGATGAGAGCTGACGACACCGGTGATTGTGAAGTGCTGCGTCCAGGAAGATGTGGAAGAAAACGCAAGACAACCCCTCACAATGACAAGTCTATCATAAGAAATAGTGCGAAGGATCCCAAGAAAACCAGCAAAGATCTGTAGAGAAATTTAGCTTCAGCTGGTGTAAATGTTGATTCTTCAACTGTTCGGCGAAGGCATCTTGAAGTTGGCAGAACTGCCAAAAAGCCTGTAAAAACAATTTTTAACTATTATTATGAAGAAATAACGGCTGCGGTGGGCACTCGATCATGAGGAATGGGCGACAGATAAATAGAGAAAAGCTATATTTTCAGATGAGGAGCATTCTGAAGTACCTGCGTACAGATCAGTGATAGTGAGACGGAGAAAAGGCGAATCTCTTAGGAATGGACACATTCAACAAGCTCCAAATCACCCACCTAAGATGTTTTGGGATACTTTAATACTGAAGACCCTGGATGGCTTGTTATTGTTGAAGGAAAGATAAACAGTGACAAATACAGAGCAATCCTGGCACCTCACTTACTTTCCATTGATGGATAAGGCATTTTCCAGCAGGATCTTGCTTCATTCCATATTTCCAGAAAAATGCTGACATTCTTTGAAGAGAGTGGGCTAAACGTCCTAAACTGGCTTGGAAACTCTCCCGACCTCAACCCAAGTGAGAATCTATGGGTAATAACCAAACGCAGGATCGTGAAACAGGACTGTTCAACTGTAAAGAAGCTAATTGCTACTGTTATTAGGACCTGGTACCGCAATGAAGAACTTCCCAAAATGTGTTCAGTATTGGTCGATTCTATGCCAAAACATATAGCAATGATTATAAAAGCAAAGGGTAGTCATATCGCTTATTAAATCAATTATCTGTCACATCACTGCCGCGCATTTCTCAAATAAACATTATTTTTCCAAATAAATGTCTTATTTCATCACTGTTCCAATTAATATGCACACTACTGTAGCTATTCTGTGCAGTTATCACGCATTCACAGTCACCAGTTTATATGTAATATAGTAGACTTTCTCGGTAATTTAGTAATATTCAGATTAAATACACTGTGGAAGGAGGAATTTTCTTCTACCTAAACCTCGATTATCGTAGAACTTCACAAGTGTGTGTGCGTGCGTGTGTGTGTGTGTGTGTGTGTGTGTGTGTGTGTGTGTGTGTGTGTGTGTGTGTGTGTGTGTGTGTGTGTGTGTGTGTGTGTACACATACGTACAGTTCCTGCATGATTCCCGAGGCAACACAGGCAACCATTTTACACAATTCCAATTATTATAATTTCTACCAGTATCATTATTAATTTTATTACTTTCCAGACGAGAGAAGGAAGAGCAAATATAAAGAGAGAGAGAGAGAGAGAGAGAGAGAGAGAGAGAGAGAGAGAGAGAGAGAGAGAGAGAGAGAGAGAGAGAGGGTGATACGTACAGATTCAACAGCATTATGATATATATTCAGCACACTTACAGAAGCAGGCAATTCACGCAATTATAGCTACGATAATAGCATCAGTGCAATATCTCCAGCGGGAGGGGTGCAAACACCTGGGAAGCGGGGACATGAATTTTAGCATAGTATAACAGGTTACTTGATGACATGATATTTGTCATGGGAGACAGGAACACGAGTTTTATCATTGATCAGGATAGCAGGCTAAATGACAAGAGAACATGCTCACAATACAAATATGAACTTCAGATCGACCAAATCAGGTAAATTTTCTGAAAAAAAAAATATATATTTCGATATAACTTTATCGTGAGTAGATGAGATTTATAGAATGACAGGAAATTTATTTAAATATTGCACTAAACCTTGTTAAAATTTACTCAGGTGTTATGTAGCTTAGACCTGGTTATTCTAAGATCAGCCTCTAAATATGTATGAAAATTCAAGGTCTTTAGAGTGGAAGAGACAACGAACCGTTAAGTAGATGATTAAGATACTTAGTGAAATGATGTAGAATACAACGCGATGGAAAAAGACACGATTTCAGTATAATGCAATTGTTTACTGACAAGGTTTTGCCCATAGACTTGGCAAATGTATATGGAAAGTAGTGAGGTGAGGAGTCAGGTGAGGTGTATTGTAGCTGTCACATTAGTCGTGTCGCTTCTCTTTCCTGGAATGGCGTCCCTTGAAGGGACGCCATTCCAGGTATGACATGACTTGTTCCAAGAAATTTGAGCCGCCTTCCCCTTTCCTGGATCAAATCTGACTGCCTCCCATTCCCCAGTTGTTGCATGGTCGCTACGTGTTTAGCGCTCCCTCCTGAATTTAATACAATACTAAAAATTTCGAATAATCTAAGCTGTCTCACATCTATATCCCAGAATTTTCTTAGTTTACTACCTTTTACGTTCCTAGGATAATTAAACAACACTTTGGTTTGTTCATGGGTTAATTTCATTATGTGCTGGATAAGTTTCTTAAGGATTTTTTTTAACTGGTTCATTAACAAAAGTTGTAACAATTTGTACAAGAAAGCTCTGCTATCCAAGGATAAAAATAATCTTTCAAATGAATACAGCCTTATAAATTAGACACATGTGCAGCACTTGGGTATCTTCATTGAGGAAACGTTTCGCCACGCAGTGGCTTCATCAGTCCTATATAAAGAAGAGCGGTGAAGGTCAGATGGAGTTTGAGGTAATTAGTCCCTCAGCCTGGAGTCCATGTAATCAGCATGTGGTCTGTCTATTAGTGTGTAGTCATGACATTCTCTTCACAGCGTTGATGATTCTCGGTCTCTTGCAATGCTTCCAGAGAGCATGTCTCAAACTATTTAATTCTCTCACGTATATAGCTTCTCCCTCACGCTGATAATTCTGGCACACACTAACACCGAGTAATATTCTCATGAATATTTTATATTAACCTCATAATATTTATTGTAGCAATGAGAAAATTCATTCAATACAATGACTGGTAGTCAATCAAGAATCAAACATATATTATGTAAATTAAAATGACATATTTTGTATTAATTTTTAATCTGACAATGTTTTTTTCTGGTGTACCGTCGTGTAGGTGGTAAGAGTAAATGCTGAGCGTCGGTGGTGTGAGAGGCTCTCGTGCCCAGCGATTAAATGACCTTAAGAATATACTAATTATACATATCTTACGTAGAAATGGAGCAATAAAACACGTTTTTTATGGTTTATTAATTGCTTGGCTTTGTGTTTAGGCAATTTGGTGCTGCTAATGAGTTAACAGTTTGTTCGTTTTATGTTTAATTTCTATTCTGTTGATTATGCTTAAATTCTACAGCGGCACGTTTTAAAAATAATCTTCCTTCAGTTATTATGAGTATCGTTTGCGCTTTAGCGCTACAAACGATAGTTGTGAATGTAAATTTATAAAGCTTGAAGATTTGACTTAAAAAAAAAAGGATGAAAATAGTAGAGGAAATTTCAAGAACTTATTAAATTTTCAAATTATATTATTTTATTATTCTGGCTGAATAACTTCGAATTAAACATGATTATCGTTTCCCCTAATATCGACCATGTATGTAATTACCTTAATTGGTTTTGTGGGTAGGTATTACATGTGCAATGCTCTTGCCTGGAGCATGTAATATCTACTTCCAACATAATTGTACCTCATTATCAAAACAGAATAGAAAATTGTGGCCACAAAAATTGAACCGTCCTTGATGTATTCGGTGTTTACGAATTTTTTCGTACAAACTGCAATCAATCATACATACTGCAATCAATCATACATACTGCAATCAATCATACATACTGCACTCAATCATACATACTGCACTCAATCATACATACTGCAATCAATCATACATACTGCAATCAATCATTACGGGCACCAGGAGGAGAGACAGAGTTAAAATGGCAGATTTACATGTACAACAAGATATTACTGCCTTAAATGTACGCCTTGACACCCTGAAAAAGAAACAACTCTATGCAATGCAAGAACTATACATGCCAGATAGAGAACATCTTCTATAAGTTGAAAATACCACGGATTATATCATCAATACTCCTCCTCACAGGACTCAAAGAATGACTCTCCCACAGAGGGTCCGTCGTTTTATCCTTAAAGACGATTATCATCGACCAATGATATGAGCAACCTCCCTGCAGATGAAGATGATTGGGTAACACCAGAACCCTTCTATGTTTACTAAGAAAATCATCGCCCTTAATTAGGAAGACATCTTGTATAACATTCTACTGTTAAAATTATGCTACATTTACTATGGCGGGACACCACCTTGTAAGAAGCTATTGTGTCAAGTAATTCTTTATAAACTGGCCAGAAAATTATTGCCTTCATTGTCGTTTAAATATTCGTTGTGCAATCGCAAAAAAAAAAAAAATACAACTTGTATATTTACTACCAGTTCAGAGTCATGTACTTAAATATCTGTTATATCAATGTGACTCTGATGGGTTAGTATTATACCCCATCAAGAATATTATATTACTCCACATACACTTTTTAAATTACACCAAAGTGGTTGGGCCACTTACCTTTTATATCCTACCTCTCTCCCCCCTCCACCCTTTTCCAATATTTCTATCCTTACCATCCTTCTTCCTTACCCATCTTACCAAAGCTCTGGTCATAAGAAGAAGAAGAAGGATAAACAGGTAAGGACAGGGACAACCAGGGACACGCATTACTGAAGACTGTGTTGTATATATCTGTTCGATATGTACAACACAGCTCTTCAGTTTTTACTGCAGTCTATGAACCCTGATCGTATTTTTAACATAGCTTATGTTTTTTACCAGGGAAGAGTGAGCCCAAACACAAAATATATTGACCTTTATTCCCTCTTAGCTGTTTTTTTCAGAAGAGAGTAACAAAACAATACAATTAAAATAATACAAAATACGATAACACAGAACATAATACGATAACACAGAACATAATACGATAACACAGAACATAATACGATAACACAGAACATAATACGATAACACAGAACATAATATGATAACACAGAACATAATACGATAACAGAACATAATACGAAGCCAAAGAACATAATATTTATGTTTATAAGTGTAAGTATAAGTATAAGTAATGATATTTACACACAAAAATATGCTTCATCAAGCCTCTGTTTTGGCGTAAAAATCCTTATCAATATTTACATACTATTACTGTAAAAAAAATTGTAAATTGATGGTCATATGAGAAAGAGTAAGGAAGAAATTCACGTGTTTAAATACATGGGAGGAAATTTGTATGAAGAGTGACTTGTGAAGGATGAAGTGAGTCATGTATTCGGTGAGGTAAGAAAGGTATCAGGATTGAGGAAAAATGAGGAAAGAAAAGATGTGTGAGTGCACATAATACGGGAAATGTCTGAGTATAGTATTGTTGACGCTTTTGGAACTGGTGTGAGGCATGGTCTTTGAATGCTGCAAATGGGAAGCAGCTGGAGTCGGTGGAAATGTGTGAGGGATCAATATTTAGCGTGAATATTAAACACAGAATAAGAAGAAAATAGGTGACAGTATTGTTGTATGCAAGATATAACTCAAAGACAGGGAACACGGATAGTCGAGAAGGGTTAGTCACGCGGAGAGTCTGAAGATACATAGATTAATTTCAAGGTGTGTGAATCCGGGATGACTGAAAAGAAATAAGTGTACAGAACGCCAATGAAGAAATCATAAGAGAGTGTGAAGAAAGATTTTAGAAAAGATCTCAGGTATTCTTTCAGTTTAACAGCCAATCTAATATTTTACTGCCTAGAATTTTCCTTACTATTATCCCCTTGTTTTTTTTTTCTGTATTCACTTTTAACTCTCTTCTTTTACACACTCTTCCAAACTCTCGCGTTCTCTTCCGAAGAATGGATTTTCTTAGCCTACAGCCACTAAAACCTTCCAGTAGCACCAAAACAGACGAATGTGTCGATAAAACACTACAAATGGTGGACCTGAAGAAGCGATTAATGCGAGATGTTGCCAGGAATGGAGAAAGAGAATTAATACTTACTCAATTTAAATAATAAACTTTCACTAATATATGTTGGGAATGCAAATGAAATGCTTATTATATGTAATAATTCAAATAATTACTAATAGTAATGTTACCAAATAATATGTCAATAATGAGCATAATGGCAGGGATGGGGGAAGCAGTGAATGAAATGGGAAATGGAGAAATTATTATTAATAATCCTGAGAACTATGTATAACAACAAGAGTAATAACTGTCAACAATGATCCGATAACACTACCACAAAGTTGTTATAACAAATTGAGGGGCATGGAAATCTACACCCACTGGATTATAACCAAGTTAGTTTGAAGTTTACAGTAGTTAACAGGCACAGACGTGATCCTCCCCTTGTTACTTCCTCTAACACTATAATTAATAGAGAAATTCATTCTTATGGAGTCACACTTGTAATGAGTACTCGTATTTATAATGTATTTACACACAGGGCAAGAATTAGCACAACCCTCTTGCTTTACACTACCATAATCATAGCAAACATATCTATCTCATAGCTTGCAGCTTCAGGGATGTTCCAATCTCTTTTCCTGAGGTATAGAAATCCTTTATCATCCCTTAAGATACAAAAAAAGATTTCCTCACATCTCAGTCCTTGGCCGAGATACGGGCATCAAACCAGAGTGAGGTGAACTGCATCCTTCCCTGATAATGTCTAGAGTAGCACTGATGTGAAAGTCATCTGCTTCACTCGTAACCTGCTCCCATTCGTCCTAACCTACAAAATTTTTATAAATAACACAAAGCAGGGATGTTTTAAACATCATTTATTGACACACGGAAAGCTTCACTGAGTAATTTCCGATCTGTAAATGAAATGGGATCAGTACCACTTTTGTTCGGTTCACGTCGAGTATGTTTGTTTTGATATTCCATCACTGATAGTTCTTTAATCTTCCTCACGACACTTCGACATCATCTTAGTGAAAAATCTCTTTTATTTCTTCTTTCAGCAGGAGAGTAATGCTGCAATAATAACAAGAGTCTTGTATCTGTACCAGCCCAAGAGCAGTACCGTAAGTGTGTCGAGTTTGGTATTTTTTCAAGCCACAGTAGATATTCAAATGCTTCAAAATCATATTTTTCTCTTGCTTAAAAAAAATTGATAACTGCCTGTGTAAGGCCTTCAAATCGCTCTGTGCTTTATTCCAGACTGACTTATGGACAAAGATACGAACTATTTATGCGTAATCTCAATCTATTTTCCTAAGATTTTTGACCTACATTCAAATGCTGTTTAAATGTTTATTTAAAAAAAAATAAGCTTTACATAATCATGGTAAAATATTTAGCTCACTGTAGACATTATTATAATAACCTCATCAAGTTTAAATGTTTCTTTATTAGTTTTTTTATAGACTTTTAGATATGATAGTTGCCAGATAAACATTTGTTGAAATATTTTCATTTAATTCTTTTTCTCACAGACAAATATATTTCCAATTTATGTTTTCGGTAAATCTATAGAACTGCTAAAAGTCCTTTGGGACATGCAAACTTTGGCCAACAACTGTATTAATTCATTAAGTAAATACTCTTATAGCCCTGATGGAGGTTCAAATCCAGTTCTTGGAAGCGACAGTCGGATACCAAACACTCTGGACGACTGATGCCACAAAAAAATACTGGAGGGTTTTCCAGTGTATAACTCTACCCACGTAAAAGCAGTGGTTATTTCAATGGATCTTAACTTACTAGTACATAAATATTGACTAACCCGATTTTCACATAAGACTTACATTCTCTGTCACACAGTTTATGAATTTAATTGTTTAAATAACAGTATTATTTATCGTTTACTCTTACTTTCTGTGATATATTTAAATTAATTTCTTAACCCCCATCAAATTTAAACACAGCCCTTCTAAAATTGTTTCTTTTACACTACGTACATCCAGTTTCCTTTTATGTGTAGTTTTTACAATATACTTTTTATTTACAGCTTTATTACATCCACCCTTTCAAAGTACTAAACATCGTGATTTCGTTCTTTGTATTTTGGGCTGTCAACTTGAGGAAAAGTGTTAACCACCGTCTCGTTGCAGGCAGTCTAATTACCTGTGATCATAATCTGCTCGCTGATGCTTCATTCAAAGTGTTACGAAAAACTTCCATACATTGTGTATGGGAAGTAACGGCTTGACAAAGATGCAGGAGAGCGAAACGTTGCCACAATAAAATGTCATATTAGTTGCACTTGTGTCCTTTTACTTTACATATTGTCGGTAATTCTACCAACTTTATTACAATAAATATACGTTACTGAAAATATTAAATCGACGTGCACCCATTCGACACAATGAGAGGTGGAGGCTTGATCCTCCGTTTACTAATCGGGCAACAGATACATTATCGAACCGTTCTCACGTACTGCAGAATTCCAACTTTCCCTATGGCGAGTGGGTCAAATCAAACATCATATCTATCTAGCATTGTGATCGCCGCTGGTAACCAGAACTAGAACGAGATATCACATTAGCTAAAAAAAAAAAAGCAATGGAGAATAACGGTCACAATATCCTAGCTGAAAGAATTTATACTACCAACAAATTAGAAATAAAACTAGACGTTTCGATACTTCCTGAATCACTATAGAGTTACCAAGTATCGAGAGGATTATCAACATTGTCAAGTTGCAACTTGATGACGGTTGAGGACGAAGCTCGACGATATCACTTTCAAACTGCTGACGTAATATCAGTAGTCTGAAGTCGTTGTGGTTATCAGTACCACGTTGCTGTAGATGGAATGTGATTAAGTCAAGAAAGTTGTTACAGAATGAGCTTGACGACAATGATAACGAAATAACAGGTAATCTGTGACTTAAAGTTAGCTATATGATTTTTAATTGGTTTGGATTATTTATAACTATGTGTGATAGTATTTTTCCTTCTTGTGTACTTGTTAGCATAAACTATTTGGACTCATGAGAACAAGTTTCAGACATTTTCTTGCCAATGGTAGGGTGACCCAAAGAAAGAAACACATTGACCATCACTAAATCAATAGCTGTATTGTCAGCAGTGCTCAGACATCATGAATACAATGGCCCTCCGTACTGTAACATCCCATACCCATACCCACCTTCATAGTGATCCACCTTCATAGTGACCCACCTCCACATTGACCCACCTCCATAGTGACCCTCCTCCATATTGACCCACCTCCATAGTGCCCACCTCCATAGTAACCCACCTCCATAGTGACCCTCCTCCATATTGACCCACCTCCATAGTGGCCCTCCTCCATATTGACCCACCTCCATAGTGCCCACCTTCATAGTGACCCACCTCCATAGTGCCCACCTTCATAGTGACCCACCTCCATAGTGCCCACCTTCATAGTGACCCACCTCCATAGTGACCCTCCTCCATAGTGACCCACCTCCATAGTGACCCACCTCCATAGTGACCACCTCATAGTGACCCACCTTCATAGTGACCCACCTCCATAGTGACCCTCCTCCATAGTGACCCACCTCCATAGTGACCCACCTCCATAGTGACCCACCTCCATAGTGACCCACCTCCATAGTGACCCACTCCATAGTGACCACCTCCATAGTGACCCTCCTCCATAGTGACCACCTCATAGTGACCCACCTCCATAGTGACCCACCTCCATATTGACCCACCTCCATAGTGACCCACCTCCATAGTGACCCACCTCCATATTGACCCACCTCCATAGTGACCACTCCATAGTGACCTACCTCCATAGTGACCAAATTCCATATTGACCAAACCCTCCATAGTGACCCACCTCCATAGTGACCACCTCCATATTGACCCACCTCCATAGTGACCCACCTCCATAGTGACCCACCTCCATATTGACCCACCTCCATAGTGACCCACCTCCATAGTGACCCACTCCATAGTGACCCCCTCCATAGTGACCCACCTCCATATTGACCCACCTCCATAGTGCCCCACCTCCATAGTGACCCACCTCCATAGTGACCCACCTCCATATTGACCCACCTCCATAGTGACCCACCATATTGACCCACCTCCATAGTGACCCACCTCCATAGTGACCCACCTCCATAGTGACCCACCTCCATAGTGACCCACCTCCATAGTGACCCACCTCCATAGTGACCAACCTCCATATTGACCCACCTCCATAGTGACCCACCTCCATAGTGACCCACCTCCATATTGACCCACCTCCATAGTGACCCACCTCCATAGTGACCCACCTCCATATTGACCCACCTCCATAGTGACCCACCTCCATAGTGACCCACCTCCATAGTGACCCACCTCCATAGTGACCCTCCTCCATATTGACCCACCTCCATAGTGGCCCTCCTCCATATTGACCCACCTCCATAGTGCCCACCTTCATAGTGACCCACCTCCATAGTGCCCACCTTCATAGTGACCCACCTCCATAGTGACCCTCCTCCATAGTGACCCACCTCCATAGTGACCCACCTCCATAGTGACCCACCTCCATAGTGACCCACCTTCATAGTGACCCACCTCCATAGTGACCCTCCTCCATAGTGACCCACCTCCATAGTGACCCTCCTCCATAGTGACCCACCTCCATAGTGACCCACCTCCATAGTGACCCACCTCCATAGTGACCCACCTCCATAGTGACCCACCTCCATAGTGACCCTCCTCCATAGTGACCCACCTCCATAGTGACCCACCTCCATAGTGACCCACCTCCATATTGACCCACCTCCATAGTGACCCACCTCCATAGTGACCCACCTCCATATTGACCCACCTCCATAGTGACCCACCTCCATAGTGACCTACCTCCATAGTGACCAAATTCCATATTGACCCACCTCCATAGTGACCCACCCCCATAGTGACCCACCTCCATATTGACCCACCTCCATAGGGGACCCACCTCCATAGTGACCCACCTCCATATTGACCCACCTCCATAGTGACCCACTCCATAGTGACCCACCTCCATAGTGACCCACCTCCATAGTGACCCACCTCCATATTGACCCACCTCCATAGTGACCCACCTCCATAGTGACCCACCTCCATAGTGACCCACCTCCATAGTGACCCACCTCCATAGTGACCCACCTCCATATTGACCCACCTCCATAGTGGCCCACCTCCATATGACCCACCTCCATAGTGACCCACCTCCATAGTGACCCACCTCCAAAAGTGACCCACCTCCATAGTGACCCACCTCCATAGTGACCCACCTCCATAGTGACCAACCTCCATATTGACCCACCTCCATAGTGACCCACCTCCATAGTGACCCACCTCCATATTGACCCACCTCCATAGTGACCCACCTCCATAGTGACCCACCTCCATATTGACCCACCTCCATAGTGACCCACCTCCATAGTGACCCACCTCCATAGTGACCCACCTCCATAGTGACCCACCTCCATATTGACCCACCTCCATAGTGACCCACCTCCATACCTCCATAGTGACCCACCTCCATAGTGACCCCCCTGCATAGTGACCCACCTCCATAGTGACCCACCTCCATAGTGACCCACCTCCATATTGACCCACCTCCATAGTGACCCACCTCCATATTGACCCACCTCCATAGTGACCCACCTCCATAGTGACCCACCTCCATAGTGACCCACCTCCATAGTGACCCACCTCCATAGTGACCCAAGGAGCTAAGAGAAGCAAGTTTCCTCAGAGTAAGAAACAGTAACACTCAGTTTGGATATGGAAGCACTGTTAACAGTAGTAGCAAACGGTAATAACAGCACCGTTAACGGTAACTGGTGTCAACAGCAGTACTGTTAAGGGTAGCGGGTGTAAATAACAGCACCGTTAACAGGAGTAAGTGTAAATAACATCATTGTTAATGATAGTGGTTGTAAATAAAAGAACCGTTATCGTTAGTGGGTTCAGATAACAGAACTGTTGTCGTTAGTGGGCGACAGTAACGCAATCGTTAATGAAAGTGGTCGTTACAAGCTTTGGTAACGGTAAAGTGTTAATAACGCTGCTGGTAACGGCGGTGGGTGTTAGCAACAGCACTGCTAACTAGAGTGAATGTTAATAATAACATTGTTAACGGTAGTGAGTGAAAGTGAAAGTAGTAACAACACTATTAACGAAAGTGGGTGTTACTAACAGCACTGCTAACGGTAGTGTTACTAACAGCACTGCTGACGGTAGTGTTACTAACAGCCCTGCTAACGGTAGTGTTACTAACAGCACTGCTAACGGTAGTGTTACTAACAGCACTGCTAACGGTAGTGTTACTAACACCACTGCTAACGGTAGTGTTACTAACAGCACTGCTGACGGTAGTGTTACTAACAGCCCTGCTAACGGTAGTGTTACTAACAGCACTGCTAACGGTAGTGTTACTAACAGCCCTGCTAACGGTAGTGTTACTAACAGCACTGCTAAAGGTAGTGTTACTAACAGCCCTGCTAGCGGTAGTGTTACTAACAGCACTGCTGACGGTAGTGTTACTAAGAGCCCTGTTAACGGTAGTGTTACTAACAGCACTGCTAACGGTAGTGTTACTAACAGCACTGCTGACGGTGGTGTTACTAAGAGCCCTGTTAACGGTAGTGTTACTAACAGCACTGCTAACGGTAGTGTTACTAACAGCACTGCTAACGGTAGTGTTACTAACAGCACTGCTAACGGTAATGTTACAAATAGCACTGCTAAAGGTAGCGGGAGTTAGCAACGGAATTGCTAACGGTAGTGGGAGTTAACAACAGCAGTCTAACGCTACTGATATTAATGCCAGCATCGTTAACAGAAACGGGTGTAATTGAACTGTTATCGGTAGAATACGTTAATAGCAGCACCGTTAAGTGTACTGGGTATTAATTATAAAATCGTTAGTAGTAACGAGTGTAATACCAGAATCGCTAATGGTACTGGAGGTTCATAATGCCGTTAATGCTAAATGGTGTTAATAACAGCAGCATTAACGGAAGTGGGTGGTAATAACAACAGCATTAAC
>NC_069419.1:23280308-23285308 GCF_026875155.1 Cherax quadricarinatus
TCTTGCGCAGGAAAATTGACGATTCACCTGACCTTCCAGTTCCAGCCAGCGATTTCATCGACCTTGTTGAACTATGTGTTGGCTTTACGTGTTTCTCTTTTGAAAATCACCTCTTTTAACAGACTTTTGGACTACCCATGGGTTCGCTACTTAATGCCGTACTGGTGAACCTATACATGGAACGCCTGGAAGCCGAACGATTTTCCTCTATTAATCCCTCTTCTGTCACCTGGCTCCGTTATGTTGACGATATTCTCATCACAACTCCCAGACGCTTCAACGTTCAAGATATCCAGCACAAGCTCAACCAGGTCGAGCCCTCAATACAATTTACACTAGAAACAGAAGTCGACAACACTCTTGATGTTCTTCTCTGCAAAGCTGACCAAGAACTTCATTGTAAAGCCTATCGAAAACCTACCAACCAACACGATCTTCTCCACTTCTACTCTCACCACGACACCAAAACTAAACGTGGTGGAATTATAGACTTTTTCCTGCGTGCACTCCGAATCTGCAGCAATGAGTTTCCTGAGGAAGAGTGCTCGCTAATTGAACAAGTATTTTCTAAACTTCACTATCTTCGGCACATCATAAGAGACTGCAGACGTCGGGCACTATAATATTTTTACACACCCAGAGAAGACACTGCCGAGAGGAGATACATAGTCCTCCCCACCAACTCCATTGCCAAACGTGTTTCCAGCATCTTTTCCAATACCTCATTCCAAGTATCTACCTCCACTTTCACCACCATCAAGGACATTACCAGTAATAGACAGGACAAGCTTCAGTCCTCTGCAAGGGTATACATAATCCCTTGTAATGACTGCAGCAAATTATACATGGGCGAAACATCCGGAGACCTCCAAACACCAGTACGCAGGCAGATGGGACGATTTAAGAAATGCCTGTGTTCAACACCGAAGTTCACACAACCATTTAATCAGATACAGAAACGCAAGACTTATCGCCAGAGAAGAAAACAATACCGCAGAATCCTGGAATCATCACTTATCTGTACATCCAACAACTTCAACCAAAACAACGGCTTCTATAACATAGCTGAACCCCTTGCCAAGAAACTTCTTCATCGTTATCCCACATAAGAACATAAGAATGGAAGAGCACTGCAAAAGGTCTACTGATATATTTATCCAATCTCTTTTTAAAACTAGCCAAGGCCCTATCACCCTACTCGGAAGATTGTCACATGCAGGTTCAGATCCAACCTACCCAACAGTCGCCACCTGACTCTATCCTATAAATATTCACGTACTTTTCACGCAGGTAGATCTCTTTGAGACTAGATAAAGCCCACTGTGTGGGCGAAACGTTGTCAAAAAGAATCTCATTATAGTGCTTCTGTGTTTATTTTTCCATGGTGAGTCTGGTAGAGGGAGCCTAAAATGATGGTGGTCTGGTAGAAGCCTACGATGATGGTGGCTATGACAGAGAGAGCCTACCATGATGGTGGCTATGATAGAGAGAGCCTTCCATGATGGTGGCTATTATAGAGCCTTCCATGATGGTGACTACGATAGATGGAACCTGCCCTGATGGTGGCTGTGATAGATGGAACCTATCATGATGGTGGCTATGATAGATGGAACTTACAATGGTGGTGGCTATGATAGAGAGAACCTTCCATGATGGTGGCTATGATAGAGAGAGCCTTCCATGATGGTGGCTACGATAGATGAAACCTGCCCTGATGGTGGCTATGACAGATGGAACCTATGATGATGGTGGCTATGATAGATGGAACTTACCATGGTGGTGGCTATGATAGATGGAACTTACCATAATGGTGACTATGATAGATGGAACTTATCATGATGGTGGCTATGATGGATGGAACTTAACATAATGGTGGCTATGATAGATGGAATTTACAATGATGGTGCCTATGATATATGGAACTTACTATGATGGTGGCTATGATAGATGGAACTTACCATGGTGGTGGCTATGATAGATGGAACTTACCATGGTGGTGGCTATGATAGATGGAATTTATCATAATGGTAACTATAATAGTTGGAACTTACCATGATGGAAGCTATGATAGAGAGAGCCTTCCATGATGGTGGCTACGATAGATGGAACCTGCCCTGATGGTGGTTATGATAGAGAGAGCCTTCCATGATGGTGGCTACGATAGATGGAACCTGCCCTGATGGTGGCTATGATAGATGGACCTATGATGATGGTGGCTATGATAGATGGAACTTACCATTGTGGTGGCTATGATAGATGGAACTTACCATAATGGTGACTATGATAGATGGAACTTACCATGATGGTGGCTATGATAGATGGAACTTAACATAATGGTGGTTATGATAGATGGAATTTACAATGGTGCCTATGATATATGGAACTTACTATCATGGTGGCTATGATAGATGGAACTTACCACGGTGGTGGCTATGATAGATGGAACTTAACATGATAGTGGCTATGATAAATGGAACTTACCATGATGGTGGCTATGATAGATAGAACTTACCATGATGGTGGCTATGATAGATGGAACTTACCATGGTGGTGGCTATGATAGATGGAACTTACCATGATGGTGGCAATGATAGATGGAACTTACCATGATGGTGGCTTTGATAGCTGGAACTTAACATAATGGTGGCTATGATAAATGGAACTTAGGATGATGGTGGCTGCGTTGGATGGGACTTAACATAATGGTGGCTATGATAGATGGAATTTACCATGATGGTGGCTATGATAAATGGAACTTAACATAATTGTGGCTATGATAGTTGGAATTTACCATGATGGTGACTATGATAGATGGAACTTAAAATGATGGTGGCTATGATAGATGGAACTTACCATGATGGTGGCTATGATAGATGGAACTTACCATGATGGTGGCTATGATAGATGGAACTTACCATAATGGTGGCTATGATAGATGGAACTTACATTGATGGTGGCTATGATAGATGGAACGTACCATGATGGCGCTTTTGATATATGGAACTTACCCTGATAGTGACTATGATATATGGAGCTTACCATGATGATGGCTATGATATATGGAACTTACCATGATTGTGGCTATGATATATGGAAATTACCATGATGGTAGCTATGAAAGATAGAACTTACCATGATGGTGCCTATGATATATGGAACTTACCATGATGGTTGCTATGATAGATGGAACTTACCATGATGGTGGCTATGACAGATGGAACTTATCATGATGGTGGCTATGATACATGGAACTTACCATGATGGTGTCTTTGATAAATGGAACTTACCGTGATAGTGGCTATGATATATGGAACTTACCATGATGATGGTTATGATATATGGAACTTACCATGATGGTGGCTATGATATATGGAACTTACCATGATGGTGGCTATGAAAGATAGAACTTACCATGATGGTGCCTATGATATATGGAACTTACAATGATGGTGGCTATGACAGATGGAACTTATCATGATGGTGGCTATGATACATGAAACTTACCATGATGGTAGTTATGATAGATGGAACTTACCATGATGGTGGCTATGATACATGGAACTTACCATGATGGTGGCTATGATAGATGGAACTTACCATGATGGTGGCTATGATAAATAGAACTTAACATAATTGTGGCTATGATAGATGGAATTTACCATGATGGTGGCTATGATAGATGGAACTTACCACGATGGTGGCTATGATGGATGGAACTTACCATGATGGTGGCTATGATAGATGGAACATACCATAATGGTGGCTATGATAGATGGAACTTACTATCATGATGGCTATGATAGATGGAACTTACCATGATAGTGGCTACGATAGATGGAACTTACCATGATGGTGGCTATGATAGATTGAACATACTATGATGGTGGCTATGATAGATGGAACGTACCATGATGGTGCCTTTGATATATGGAACTTACCGTGATAGTGGCTATGATAGATGGAACTTACTATGATGATGGCTATGATATATGGAACTTACCATGATGGTGGCTATGATATATGGAACTTACCGTGATAGTGGCTATGATAGATGGAACTTACCATGATGGTGCCTATGATATATGGAGATTACCATGATGGTGGCTATGATAGATGAAACTTACCATGATGGTGGCTATGATAGATGGAACTTATCATGATGGTGGCTATGATACATGGAACTTACCATGATGGTAGTTATGATAGATGGGACTTACCATGATGGTGGCTATGATGGATGGAACTTACCATGATGATAGTTATGATAGATGGGACTTACCATGATGGTGGCTATGACAGATGAAACTTACCATGATGGTGGCTATGATAGATGGAACTTATCATGATAGTGGCTATGATATAGGGAACTCACCATGATGGTAGTTATGATAGATGGGACTTACCATGATGGTGGCTATGATAGATGGAACTTACCATGATGGTGGCTATGATACATGGAACTTACCATGATGGTGGCTATGATATATGGAACTTACCATGATTGTAGCTATGATAGATAGAACTTACCATGATGGTGTCTGTGATAGATGGAACTTATCATGATAGTGGCTATGTTAAATGGAACTTACCATGATGGTGGCTATGACAGACGGAACTTACCATGATGGTGGCTATGACAGATGGAACTTACCATGATGATGGCTATGATATATGGAATTTACCATGATGGTGGCTATAATATATGGAACTTACCATGATAGTGGCTATGATATATGGGACTTACCATGATTGTAGCTATGATAGATAGAACTTACCATGATGGTGGCTATGATAGATGGAACTTACCATGATAGTGGCTATGTTAGATGGAACTTACCATGATGGTGGCTATGACTGATGGAACTTACCATGATGATGGCTATGATATATGGAACTTACCATGATGGTGGCTATAATATATGGAACTTACCATGATGGTGGCTATGAAAGATAGAACTTACCATGATGGTGGCTATGATATATGGGACTTACCATGATTG
>NC_069419.1:23287808-23320308 GCF_026875155.1 Cherax quadricarinatus
GGTACTTAGTGAGGTGGTTAGGACAATGGGATAGATTGTTGTAGGTCACCACACTAGGTGTTAGACCGATAATTGTTGTTGGTACCCTCAACTATGTTTGTGTAACGATATTTGTGTTGGTACACTCCTTGTTGTTAGACGATATGTTGTTGAGTGGTACCCATCACTATTGGTTGTTAGACGAAATGTTGTATGTTGGATACCCTTCACCTATGTGTTAGACGATAATGTCTTGTTGGTAACCTCCTTATGGATTTAGACCGTAATGTTGTTGTTGGTACCCTTCACTACTGTTGTTAGCATAATGTTCTGTTGGTACCTTCAGTACGGTTGTTAGACATAATGTTGTTGTTGGTACCCTCACTACGGTTGTTAGACGATAATTTGTTGTTGGTACCCTCACTATGGTTGTTAGACGATAATGTTGTTGGTACCCTCACTACGGTTGTTAGACGATAATGTTGTTGTTGGTACCTTCACTACGGTTGTTAGACGATAATGTTGTTGTTGGTACCCTCACTAGGTTGTTAGACATAATGTTGTTGTGGTACCTCACTAGGTTGTTAGACAATAATGTTTTGTTGGTACCCTTCATATGTTGTTAGGACGATAATGTTCTTGTTGGTACCTCACTATGTTGTTAGGACGATAATGTTCTTGTTGGTACCCTCACTATGGTTGTTAGCGATAATGTTGTTGTTGGTACCCTCAGCTATGGTTGTTAGGACGATAATGTTTTGTTGGTACCCTCATATGTTGTTAGCGATAATGTTGTTGTTGGTACCCTCATATGGTTGTTAGGCGAATAATGTTTTGTTGGTACCTCTCATATGGTTGTTAGACATAATGTTTGTTGGTACCCTCACTTCGGTTGTTAGGCAGATAATGTTGTTGTTGGTACCTCATAGGTTGTTAGACGATAATGTTGTTGTTGGTACCCTCACTACGGTTGTTAGACGATAATGTTGTTGTTGGTACCCTCACTATGGTTGTTAGACGATAATGTTGTTGTTGGTACCTTCACTACTGTTGTTAGGCAATAATGTTCTTGTTGGTACCTTCAGTACGGTTGTTAGACAATAATGTTGTTGTTGGTACCCTCACTACGGTTGTTAGACGATAATGTTGTTGTTGGTACCCTCACTACGGTTGTTAGACGATAATGTTGTTGTTGGTACCCTCACTTCGGTTGTTAGACGATAATGTTGTTGTTGGTACCCTCACTATGGTTGTTAGACGATAATGTTGTTGTTGGTACCCTCACTATGGTTGTTAGACGATAATGTTGTTGTTGGTACCCTCACTATGGTTGTTAGACGATAATGTTGTTGTTGGTACCCTCACTATGGTTGTTAGACGATAATGTTGTTGTTGGTACCCTCACTACGGTTGTTAGACGATAATGTTGTTGTTGGTACCCTCACTTCGGTTGTTAGACGATAATGTTGTTGTTGGTACCCTCACTATGGTTGTTACGGGCTAGTTATGAGAACACACAAATCAGAACAACGTAGTTGAAACAATTTAAAGATAGCATGCAATTTAGAGAGAGAAAATCAAACACCATTTTGGTCCCTCTTGGACTTTTATCTGGGGATTCTATATGGTCTATAATGGACCGAAATGATGTAATCTATACACAACGTACACATAGGAGAGAGCATAAGATAACATTTCGGTCATTCTTGGACCATTTATAAGTCACACAAACATCAAAATTATTACTTGTAAATGGTCCAAGTCGGACCGGAACGTCATCGTAAGTTTCTCTTATGTGCGGGTTATTTATGTATTGTTTCTGTCATGGTATTGTGCCTTTTGTTCTTGATAAAACCTATTGTTTTTTTTTCTGCGGGGTGGACCGTGATGAGTCAAGTGACTAAGACCATTAGGAGAAATTCCCATGTTTTTCCCTGACTAAACATCAGATCTACGAATCGTAATGTCGTCTAAGATTTCTTCTCAAAATTGATGGTTACTTGCGAATTGAAGGGATTGTCTGTTTCATCTACTTTCATCCGCACCTTGGTGGTAGTTGACGGTCTGTCATGTTCCATGTTCCCCATCTGACATGTCAAATCTCTATTTTATTATTATGAAATGAAAGGATAAGGATTGTACTGATTGATGTTATTCAACAAAAATACTGTTTATGTAGTCACTGCTTCTGTTATAACTAGATTACTTTAGGTATCAGAGCCGGATTTACGCTTTTGTTGCACTTAAGAAAATGGGGTCTTCAGCAGTTGCTGCAATGATGGCGATTGATAAGGGGTAAAGAAGGGTCATATCAATGCAGTTCATGCTTGTATGAAGCACTATGAAGATTTGGGCTGAAGAAATTCACTCACCTAGCAACAATCGGATTGTAACTATTATTATTAAATTGGTATAGAAGCGTTAAACTCATTGGGGTTATATATCTCCTGGGGAATGTGAGGTAACCAGGTTTGATCTGTGGATAGGGAAGGTAGCTCCATTTCCATGCATCACAAGCACTTCGCCACAACAGCGATGGGAGAGGAGCACCATAAAGACTGCTACTAGAAATTCACAAAAGATCTAGGTTTATTTAATTTTTTGTGACTGTTCGACTTGCATGAACGGGAAAAAATAGGGAATAGGGGGTAAGATAGAACAGTGTGTAAAGTTGAAGACATGCATGAAAAAATAGGTAAGAAAGAGTGAGAAATCGGGTTTTATTTATTTATTTTGGTCGTATAGTCAGAATTTACGAGTGTGTCTGATCTAGGTGGTGCTGACGGTCAGCACCTCAAAATATCATAGTCTCGTAGAATAACTAGAACAGTACCACCAAAGAAAAGATCCTTGTTAGAACCAGACAATATTGATAACAAATGAAAATTCTCTCTGCATGTGAGTCTTTATTTTTTCGGGTATTAAAGTTCGACGATTTCTGCTCGTTCTAAGCCTCTACAAACGTTAAATATATGTTATTCTAAGTTGCGTCACATTATATTAGATTAAACATTAGCTAACCTATACTAACAAAATTAAATGACGATAACGGAATTATAAAAACAGCTGTCTGAGGTATGGCAGCACTAGACATATTATAATTCCATAGAGCGTTCGTAATCCTATGCACACGCTGTTTATCTTGAAGGATGAGCTGCGTGGGTGGTTTCAAAAGGGCTCTGTGGTGTTTACATGACAGCATCTTGCCTAAACTTCTTGTTGGTATCTTGACAAAACATTCCCGAGCAGATTACTGGCATTTATAGCGCCGTCGACGTTCTGGACTACGGTCTTGAAGTGGTATGACTATGTCAAAATACGAAGTAAATTTACTCGCAATTTATATACATATGCACTTTTGTTGCTGTATCTGCCTTTAACGACAAGTGATGATTGGCCGATTTTGCCGCCTAACTGGCTAGTTAATCACGTATACCATAGCTCAAGAACACAGAAAAAAACAAAGCCTTGAATGTTAGGCTTCAGAAGGTTAACAGGAATACGTTTTAACATATGTTAGCAATTTATATTATACCAGTTTCGGGTAAATTTAGGATATATGCCTAAAATGTCTTGTATCTTATATTCATTAATGAAATAATTTGACATATTACGTAAGTTATGACACTGTCAGCCTCAATATTCCTCATTAAGTAGACACTAAAGTACATAATGTTAGATAAAGTTGCCATGACGCTGCCCTAGTGATGAGAAAGTAAGAAACAGTTAATTTATTTTAAGTGTTATAGTCGTTTACATTTTATATAGGACGAAAAAACATTTAAGGGAAAAATCATTTAGAACAAATCCGGTGTTAGCACAGCAGTTGTTGACCGCTCAGAGTCAGCAGTACACATCATTATATTTATATAAATATATTCTTAAATAAATAAACACTTCCATAATTGTGTTTTCAGCAAGTACGAGTGTGTAACATAGAGAGGTGGAGTGGATGGAGTTTGTGACGTCTCATAATGAGAGAGCCCCTTACTCTCATTCATTGTAGAAGATTGAATATCATTTTGTTGTATGGTTTTATAAATTATTATTATTATTATTATTATTATTATTATTATTATTATTATAATTATGGTTGTTGTTGTTGTTGTTGTTGTTGTTGTTGTTGTTGTTGTTGTTGTTGTTGTTGTTGTTGTTGTTATTATTATTAATAATAATATTATTGTTAATATTATTATTTTATTATTGTTATTGCATTCATGGTGAAGAGCTTAGCCTTATTTGGGAGGAAATAGAAGGTAATCATATTTGACCCGAGACAGGGAAAGGCAGCAGCAGTTTCTTGGATGTTAAGTAAAAGGACACAAATACAACTTATGTAACATTTTACTGTGGCAACGTTTCGCTATCCAGGAGCTTTATCAAGCCGTTACAAACAATACATGGACACAAGGCATGTATAGGCTTTGAGTGAGGTGTAGTACAAGTCGAGGTAGTAGTAGTTATACATGTTGTGGAAAAGTCAGCTGGTACATGAGAAAGAAAGGTTACAAAAGCTATGGCTTAGGTAGCATCAAAATAGGTTGGGCAAATGTCACATTAGTTGCATTTGTGTCCTTTTGCTTAACATATTGTCGGTAATTCTACCAATATTAATATAGCTTTTTGGATCAGGAACCCTTCAGCAACGTCGAGGTGACCTGCAGCCGCAATGGTAGCCAATTAACGAAGAGTTAAGCTCATGCCTTTGTTATGTCTGTGAGAGTTCTTAACTCCGCTTCGAATGCTCGTACATGTCTCTCTCCATACATGCCTCCATATATGTCCCTCTCCAGGACTCAGGAAATCGTAATGCCACGATTGAAAACAAACCATACCAAGGGTGGGGTTAGAACCCGCGATCAGAATCATAAAACTCCAGACCGACGCGTTAGCCACTGGACCAGCTAACTATAATAAGATTCACCCAACAGGTATATTTTTACACCATAGAACTCTCTGATCGCGGGTTCTAACCCCATCCATGGTATGATTTCCCTCTCCATATATGTCTCCTTCCATATATGTTACTCTTCATACATGTCTCTCTCTCCTGCAACATTCGTAGACTCACGGTAGAGAACTCTTTAGGAATCAAATTAAGAGATCTATTCTCGTTGGAATATTAATGAAATTGTCACCACATTTCCCTCATCTTGGTTCCGTTGGCACCTGTCATACATTTATTTTTTATAGTTTCATTTCTTCTCTCGATATATATATATATATATAAATGTGAGATAAGTCAAACAATACGTAGAGTGGAAAAAAATGAGACTTTTATATTGCTTGTACATCATGCCCCATAACTCTCGTTTCTTATCATAATCATCATCACCATCATCATCATCATCATCATCATCATCATCATCATCATCATCATCATCATCATCATCATCATCATCATCATCATCATCATCATCATCATCATCATCATCATCACTGGTTGTATCCTGGTTGTTGGAAGACATTAAAGATGTAGGACATAAAGGGTTGACTGTAATTAAATAGCACAATTTACAGGTTGCTCGGAGAGGAGAGATGAAAGGTAGGAAAAAATGGAGATAATAGAAACGAACGGGGGTAAAAACAGACGAAAGAGAAACATGAATTAGGGATAAAATGGGAGATAAAACGAAGAAGAATGAAATGAAGGGAGATGAGGGAAGCTGAGACCTGTGGAGATGGATCACACTGTGTAGAAGGACGTGAAGGAGAGCAAAGAATAATGAAAGTTTGTAGAGGCAGAAAAAGAGCTGTAATAAAAGAAATAAAGCTCGTTCGAGGAAACTACGCGTTTTAAAGGGAATTAAGGAGGAGCTAAAGCTTGTGAAAGGAATCTAAAGAGTTTAAGAGAGAAAAGAAGAGTTTCGGAGAGAGCTAAATGATTTTAGAGGAAGTTAAAAAGATTTAGAAAGAGATAAAAAGGGTTTTACATGGAGCTAAAAGTTTCAGATGTAGTTAAATGGTTTTAGAAGAAGCTGAAATTTTTTTTAGAGGTAGCTAAAAGTTTTAAGAGGAGCTAAAGGTTTTAGAGCTAAAAGGTTTTAGATGAGCTAAAAGGTTTCAGAGGGAGCCGAAAGTTTTATGGGAACTAAAAAGTTTTAGAGAAACTAAAAAGGTTCAGAGGAGTTAAAAGTTTTAGAGATAAGTTAAAAGATTTATAATAAATAAAAGGTTTCAGAAGAGCTAAAATGTTTAGGGGAGCTAAAAGGAATTAGAGGAGCTAAAAGAAATTAGAGTTAAAAGGCTTTAGACCTTAAAAGTTTTAGTACTAAAAGGTTTTACAGCTAAAAGGTTTTAAATGAGCTAAAAGATTTTAGAGGAACTGGAGGGCTTTAGAAGGAGCTAAAGCCTTTTAAATGAGACCTCAAAGCTTTGAGAAGAAAACTGGTAGATGGAAATGAAGAGCGTAAGAGGGCAGATGAGGGAGAGAAGAGAAATAGCAGAAAGCGAGGAAGAGTGATACTCAGAGATGGAGAAAAGGGAAATAAGAGAAGACCCTTTTCAATCATCCTCCACGAGGCATCAAGCGCAAGAAACCAGGAACAATTTTAGCAGTGTGGCCCAAGAGACAGTTATTGCAGACGCAATAATTAAATCAATTAATGATTTGATACATTTTATTAATTTTTACATATTAAAGAGGCAGGATCCTCAAATCTGCTATATTTTTTATTTGACAGGAAGGAAACGGAGTATTGCGTATTGATATTACAAAATATAATCTAGGAAAAATGTATTAAAATAAATTAATGATTTTATACATATTATGAATTCTTATACAAAGGTAGAGGCAGGATCCTCAAATCTGTTATTTTTTTTATATTTGACAAGACGGAAACAGAGTATTACATATTGATATTACAAAATATAATCTCGGAAAAAAAAATGCTCTGTATAGCAGAGGTCTTAGCTTCGTCTTGGCTTAAAATGTGAGAAAAATGTAATAATTCTCCATTAAAACTTTACTGTGCGAGTGAATGTGTCGTGATCAGCTAATTGGTCGCTTGTCGGGCGCCTGGGTGTTCCCGCCCACCAAATGGCAGAGGTGACTGACATTTTGGCCAAGTTATATTTAAAAAAAAAACTTTGCTGAAGGTGAACCTGACCTTCAGGTGAAATACTGAAAAAAAGTACATAAGGGCTTTAGGTGACCTTTTCTCTTTCTGTCTACTTATGATGAAGGGATGAAATTAGTTGTATGATATGTTAATAACTCTGAGGATTTTCAGCCTCTCTTACGGCCTGTTTATCTTTCTTTGCTGCTTGTCAATTGTCCATTTGGCAGTCAGCTTCTGTGTTTTATATATATATATATATATATATATATATATATATATATATATATATATATATATATATATATATATTATATATATATATATATATACATATATATATATATATATATATATATATATATATATATATATATATATATAATATATATATATATATATATATATATATATATGTCGTGCCGAATATGTAAAACTGGTCAATTAGTAAGAACTCATTTAAAATTAAATCCTTTCTAAAATTTTCTCTTATACGTTTAAAGATATATTTTTTTCATTAATGTTAATGTAAAAATTTTTAATTTTGCTCCAAAAGAATCTTAGAAAACTTACCTAACCTTATTGTAACAAGAACAATTTATTTTAGCCTAACCCAACTAAATATATTTTAGATTTGTTTACAATAATTTAATACTAAACAAACACAGTGAAATATATTTTTTTCGTTAGGTTCAGAATGATTGTGGAGAAATTATTGCATACACAAATTTTCACTTGTCCTATATGGCAAGATGAGCGTTGCTATTTAAGCCAAGATCGCAAGTTCTGCCTATTCGGCACGACATATATATATATATATATATATATATATATATATATATATATATATATATATATATATATATATATATATATATATATATATATATATATGCAATAAGATCACAGTAAACAGGTGATTTCAGAATATGCAAAACAACCACTCTGAAAGAATAGAGAAATTCCAAGCGCTTTCGTGACTACTCACATTATCAAGGAACTATATGTCATATAGTTCCTTGATAATGTGAGTAGTCACGAAAGCACTTGGAATTTCTCTATTCTTTCAGAGTGGTTGTTTTGCATATATATATATATATATATATATATATATATATATAATATATATATATATATATATATATATATATATATATATATATATATATATACATATATATATATATATATATATATATATATATATATATATATATATATATATATATACATATATATATATATATATATATATATATATATATATATATATATATATATATATATATATATATATATATATATATATATATATATATATATATATATAATATGTCAGTCTATATGTTTTACACTCACTCTCAGATCGCCATAATTTAAAACAATCTATTTTCGATCCTAGAAAGCCTTTCTGTGTAAGTCACAAGTACATACTCTGGTATGAAGCTTGGTCAATAATTTATAAGATGAAGTCACCAGTCGCATTCAGGCAGGTGGCTCTCAGCTTTTCATCTCATCCCTGTATGCATCGACCGACGAGAGATTTTTATAATGTTTAGAATTCGCAGAACAGGCGAAATATTCACAAACACTTATCTCAGGTCGAAGGAAATTCAAACCTACGCACTTTGGAATAAGGTACCACCGTACCACACTGGTTCATACTGTGCGCCAAGGTATTAGACCTGTGTGGTACGGGGGTAGAGCACTGTGTTCCTTGTTCCAAGGTTCGTAGGTTCGAGTCAGTGGTGACGTGTACTTAGCTCTGTGAAGACCTGTTTGTGTGCTCTCTGTGAATCTGTACCAGGATGCCCTCTCTTGAGCAACTTTACCAGCAGCTGAGAGAAGAGCTCAGAGTTGCTAAGATGGAGATACGGCGATTAACGGAGGAGAACAAGAGGATTCGTAGTAATCCTTCTGTTGTGAGTCCCCAGGTTAAGAGGGGAGCTTGGTCAGTGGCCGGGCAACATGGAACCAAGCTGAAGATCAAGAAAACGGTTTGGAGAGGCAGAAACAACGAGAAACCAGAAGACTACCGTGGAAACTTCCAACTCATTCTCGGTGCTACCTGACGAATGTGAGTGTTCTACTGGGAATGCCACAACGAGCACCAAAGAAGAATTGGCAGACGTGAGTAAGACATCCCTAGAAACCCCAACGAAGACCATCGAGAACGTCTTGACGAATTCTACAAGTGGTGTAATGCTACCTGGCGAATGTGAGTCGACTACTCGGAGCATCACGACGGACGACGCCAAGGAAGGTAAAAACATTGTTGTTGTTGGGGATAGCCAGATTAGGTACATGGATAGGGCATTCTGCTTGAAGGATAGGAGTAGGAGGCAGAGAGTGTGTTTTCCTGGGGCTGGGATGAAGGATATTGTTAGCCGTCTGGATGACATCATGTGAGAGGTAATGGGAGCAATCCTATTATCTGTCTCAGTGCTGGAGGCAACGATGTTGGCAGACGTAGGAGTGAGGACCTGATTAGCAGGTATAGGTCAGCAATAGAGATAATTAGGAGGAAGGGTGGGAAACCTGTCATATGTGGCATTTTGCCAAGGAGAGGAGTTGGAAATGAATGGTTGTCCAGAGCAATTTGGTATCAATGCTGGCTAGACAAATACTGTAAGGAAAATGCGGTAACATTCATTGACAACTGGGACCTCTTCTATGGCAGAAATGACATGTATGCCAGGGATGGGGTTCACTTATCTAGGTGTGGGGTGGGAGCACTGGCCAACGCAGTGGAGGGAGCTGTTAGGTCTTTAAACTAGGAATAGTTAGTGTATGGGTTTTGGCGGGAAAACTGTGAAGTCGCAGGGTAGTAACATGAGTACTAGGAGAACTAGTAATAGGCAAAATGAGGTGGATATTGGAAAGCCAGTGGCACTAATTGACAAGGACAGTAATAGGTTTAGTGGAATAATAGAAAGGAGCAGGAAGGGTAAAGAGAGAGGAGGGTCATTAAAAATTTATTACACACAATAGTCGCAGTGCTAGGAATAAGATGGACGAGTTGAGACTAGTTGCATAGTGCAGGTAACATAGATGTATTTGCCATTACTGAGACGTGGTTTAATTCAAAAAAGTCGGGACATGCCTGCAGAATGTCACATTCAGGGTTTTAAATTGTTCCAAGTAGATAGAAGTATCGGGAAGGGGGTGGGGTGGCATTGTATGTCCGAGATCGCTTGAACTGTTGCATAAAAACGGGTATTAAGTCTGAAGTAACACATACAGAGTCTGTTTGGATAGAATTTCAGAGGGGCATGAAAAATTAATTTAGGTGTGATATACCGTCCCCCAAATTTAGATAGGGACCAGGGGAGACTACTATGGGAGGAAATTGTTAGGGCCACAAGGCACGATAATGTAGTAATTCTAGGAGACTTTAACTTTAGTCATATTGATTGGAATTTCTTGACTGGGAATTTAGAATCATACGATTTCTTAGAAGTAGTTCAGGATTGTTTTTTGAAGCAGTTTGTGACAGAACCTACAAGGGGAAATAACCTGCTTGACTTAGTTCTGGCAAACAATGAAATCCCTTGTTAATAATTTAGAAGTTTCAGAGGAACTGGGTGCTAGCGACCACAAATCAATTACATTTAGAATTGAATGGAAGTATGATAGTAGGGATAACTCAGTAACAGTCCCAGATTTTCGCTTAGCAGATTACGATGGGCTTAGAGAACACTTATCATCTGTTGACGGGGGGTAACGAAGAGAAGCTATCAATATGAGAGTTTTCTGAACACAATACATGCTGCTCAAAAAACGTTTATCCCTTATAAGGAAATTAGATCAAATAGAAATGACCCAAAATGGATGAATAATAGCTGAAATATCTACTAGGGCATAAGAAAGGAATTTATAGGCGTATCAAAAGAGGCGAGGGTCATCTTATGAATCAGTATATTGACATTAAGAGGGACATTAAAAAGGGATAAGAAAAAGCTAAAAGGGACTATGAAATTAAAGTTGCTAGGGATTCTAAAACTAATCCAAAAAGTTTTTTCCAGGTATATAGAACAAAAGTCAGAGATAAGATAGGTCCCCTTAAAAATAACTATGGGCATCTTACTGACAAAGAGAATGAAATGTGCTCGATTTTAAATAATTATTTTCTCTCGGTTTTTACACAGGAAGACACTAATAATATTCCGGTAATTAATTTTTATAGTGGATCAGAAGAAGATAAATTATGTAACATCACAGTCACTAGTGAAATGGTTGTGAAGCAGATAGACCGACTGAAGCAAAATAAGTCACCGGGTCCTGATGAGGTTTTTTCAAGGGTTCTTAAGGAATGCAAAATGGAACTCTGTGAACCATTAACTAATATTTTTAATTTATCTCTTCAAACAGGTGTAGTGTCTGATATGTGGAAGATGGCTAATGTAATTCCTATTTTTAAAACAGGGGACAAGTCGTTACCGTCAAATTACCGCCCAATAAGCCTGACCTCAATTGTAGGCAAGTTGCTAGAGTCAATTATAGCTGAGATTATAAGAAGCCATCTCGATAAGCATAGCTTGTTTAATGATACTCAGCATGGATTCACAAGAGGCCGGTCTTGTCTAACTAATTTATTAACTTTCTTCAGTAAAGCTTTTGAGGCTGTTGACCACGATAAAGAATTTGATATTGTTTACTTAGATTTTAGTAAGGCATTTGATAGAGTTCCGCACCAAAGACTGTTGAAGAAAGTAGCAGCTCATGGCATTGGGGGAAGGGTGCTCTCGTGGATCAAATCATGGCTCACAGACAGGAAGCAGAGTGTCCATAAATGGGGTTAAATCCGAGTGGGGATCAGTAACAAGTGGCGTTCCACAGGGATCAGTCTTGGGCCCGTTGTTGTTTATAATATATATCAATGATCTTGATGAAGGACTTACTAGTTATATGAGCAAATTCGCCGATGACACGAAGATAGGTAGGATAATTGATTCAAACGTAGATGTTAGGGAACTTCAGGAGGATTTAGACAAACTCTACTCTTGGTCAGAAAAGTGGCAGATGCAGTTCAATGTAGATAAATGCAAGGTTCTGAAGCTCGGGAGTGTCCATAATCCTAGCACTTATAAGTTAAATAATGTAGAACTTAGCCATACAGATTGCGAAAAGGACTTGGGGGTTATGGTAAGCAGCAACCTTAAACCAAGACAGCAATGCCTAAGCGTACGTAATAAGGCAAATAGATTACTGGGATTTATATCAAGAAGTGTAAGCAACAGAAGTCCAGAGGTCATACTGCAGCTTTATACATCATTAGTAAGGCCTCACCTAGATTATGCAGCTCAATTCTGGTCTCCATATTACAGAATGGACATAAATTCGTTAGAAAACATTCAGCGTTAGGATGACTAAATTAATACATAGCATTAGAAATCTTCCTTATGAAGAAAGATTGAAAAACTCTTAAGTTACATTCACTTGTTAGGCGAAGAATGAGGGGAGACCTGATCGAAGTGTATAAGTGGAAGATAGGTATTAATAAAGGGGATATTAACAAGGTCTTGAGGATATCTCTTCAAGAGAGAACCCGCAGTAATGGATTTAAATTAGATAAGTTTAGATTTAGAAAGGACATTGGAAAGAATTGGTTTGGAAATAGGGTAGTTGATGAGTGGAACAGTCTACCTAGTTGGGTTATTGAGGCTAGGACTTTGGGTAGTTTCAAATTTAGGTTGGATAAATACATGAGTGGGAGGGGTTGGATTTGAGTGGGACTTTCACATCAGAGCTTATTTCTTGGGTGGCATTGAAAATTGGGTTGGTCAAATGTTTGTTAGTGGGATGAATTGTAAAGGACCTGCCTAGTATGGGCCAACAGGCCTCCTGCAGTGTTCCTCCTTTCTTATGTTCTTATGTTCTTATGTTACCTGAGATAAGTGTTTGTGAATATAAGAACATAAGAACATAAGAAAGAAGGAACACTGCAGCAGGTCTACTGACCCATGCGAAGCAGGTCCATGTCCCCCCACTCCCGCATTAGCCCAATGCCCACCTGGTCAGGTCACCTCCACTTAAGGAAGGAGCACGGCATCACACCTACTAGCACAAGCTATGTATATACGTACAGTGTTAATTTACTTAATTCATATTCGCTAGTAATAAGGTTTGTTGAACAATAAAACCTTCGAGAAATAAACAAATTTGCTTTAGCGCATATGAATAATGGATTTTGATTTTCATTGTTTACTTTTGAACAATGTTGGAGTAATGTTGGCGCAGTGTTGGTGTAGTGATGCAAGACTGTTGGTGCAGTGTTGGCGCAGTGTTGGTGTAGTGATGCAAGACTGTTGGTGCAGTGTTGGTGCAGTGTTGGTGTAGTGATGCAAGACTGTTGGTGCAGTGTTGGCGCAGTGTTGGTGTAGTGATGCAAGACTGTTGGTGCAGTGTTGAAGCAGTGTTGGTGTAGTGATGCAAGACTGTTGGTGCAGTGTTGAAGCAGTGTTGGTGTAGTGATGCAAGACTGTTGGTGCAGTGTTGAAGCAGTGTTGGTGTAGTGATGCAAGACTGTTGGTGCAGTGTTGGCGCAGTGTTGGTGTAGTGATGCAAGACTGTTGGTGCAGTGTTGAAGCAGTGTTGGTGTAGTGATGCAAGACTGTTGGTGCAGTGTTGAAGCAGTGTTGGTGTAGTGATGCAAGATGTTGGTGCAGTGTTGGCGCAGTGTTGATGTAGTGATGCAAGACTGTTGGTGCAGTGTTGAAGCAGTGTTGGTGTAGTGATGCAAGACTGTTGGTGCAGTGTTGGTGCAGTGTTGGTGTAGTGATGCAAGACTGTTGGTGCAGTGTTGGCGCAGTGTTGGTGTAGTGATGCAAGACTGTTGGTGCAGTGTTGAAGCAGTGTTGGTGTAGTGATGCAAGACTGTTGGTGCAGTGTTGAAGCAGTGTTGGTGTAGTGATGCAAGACTGTTGGTGCAGTGTTGGCGCAGTGTTGATGTAGTGATGCAAGACTGTTGGTGCAGTGTTGAAGCAGTGTTGGTGTAGTGATGCAAGACTGTTGGTGTAGTGTTGAAGCAGTGTTGGTGTAGTGATGCAAGACTGTTGGCGCAGTGTTGGCGCAGTGTTGGCGCAGTGTTGGTGTAGTGATGCAAGACTGTTGGTGCAGTGTTGAAGCAGTGTTGGTGTAGTGATGCAAGACTGTTGGTGCAGTGTTGAAGCAGTGTTGGTGTAGTGATGCAAGACTGTTGGTGCAGTGTTGAAGCAGTGTTGGTGTAGTGATGCAAGACTGTTGGTGCAGTGTTGGCGCAGTGTTGATGTAGTGATGCAAGACTGTTGGTGCAGTGTTGAAGCAGTGTTGGTGTAGTGATGCAAGACTGTTGGTGCAGTGTTGAAGCAGTGTTGGTGTAGTGATGCAAGACTGTTGGTGCAGTGTTGAAGCAGTGTTGGTGTAGTGATGCAAGACTGTTGGTGCAGTGTTTGAAGTAGTGTTGGTGTAGTGATGCAAGACTGTTGGTGCAGTGTTGAAGCAGTGTTGGTGTAGTGATGCAAGACTGTTGGTGTGCAGTGTTGAAGCAGTGTTTGGTGTAGTGATGCAAGACTGTTGGTGCAGTGTTGAAGCAGTGTTGGTGTAGTGATGCAAGACTGTTGGTGCAGTGTTGGCGCAGTGTTGGTGTAGTGATGCAAGACTGTTGGTGCAGTGTTGAAGTAGTGTTGGTGTAGTGATGCAAGACTGTTGGTGCAGTGTTGGCGCAGTGTTGGTGTAGTGATGCAAGACTGTTGGTGCAGTGTTGGCGCAGTGTTGATGTAGTGATGCAAGACTGTTGGTGCAGTGTTGAAGCAGTGTTGGTGTAGTGATGCAAGACTGTTGGTGCAGTGTTGGCGCAGTGTTGGTGTAGTGATGCAAGACTGTTGGTGCAGTGTTGAAGTAGTGTTGGTGTAGTGATGCAAGACTGTTGGTGCAGTGTTGAAGCAGTGTTGGTGTAGTGATGCAAGACTGTTGGTGCAGTGTTGAAGCAGTGTTGGTGTAGTGATGCAAGACTGTTGGTGCAGTGTTGAAGCAGTGTTGGTGTAGTGATGCAAGACTGTTGGTGCAGTGTTGAAGTAGTGTTGGTGTAGTGATGCAAGACTGTTGGTGCAGTGTTGGCGCAGTGTTGGTGTAGTGATGCAAGACTGTTGGTGCAGTGTTGAAGTAGTGTTGGTCTAATACTGGTTTAGTGATGCAGCAGTGATGGCGTAATGTTTTAGATGGTAATGATGAAGAGATATTTGGAGTAGTGTTGGAGTAGTGTTGGAGTAGTGTTTGTTTAATTTTACATTCTCACTGGTTAGTGCTGGGAAATGTTAGAGGAGGGATTTTTCACAAATTCGTACACTCGTATGTTCCCTTAATTGTTTTTCCTCCCTTGCTATCTCTCTCTCCTCTCTTTTTCCATTTCTCCTCTCCCTTCCTCCATTTCTCCCCCTCCCTCAATCTATATATATCCTCTTTTCGTTTCTCTATTATCTCTACTTCTCCTACTGTGATTATTCTCTTCTTTTATATTTTGCCTCTATCTACCCTTTCCCTCTACTTCTTATTTCCCCTCACTCCTCCTACCTTTTACACCCGTTTTTTTCTTTTCAGCATTTTCCTCTGCCATCATATTCTCTACTTTTCCAGTCTTCTCCCTTCTTTCGCTTTCTCTTTCTCTCAGTCTTACATTTCCACTCTCTTCATCTTTCCCCTCACTCTTTCCCTTAATATTTTTCTCAATTTTTGCTCCCCCTCCATCTCCTCCGTTCCCACGCCACTCTTCCTGCCCTCAGTGGCCCTGGCAACTGCCTCGTTAGGGCCATTAAGGGCACTGTTCGGCCCTTCTTCACTACTGAACGAGGTAATGACCGGGGCTATGGTGGGTGGGTTGGGGTAGATGGTGTGGGGGGAGGTTGGGGGTGGGGGAGGGCGGGGGGAGGGTCGGGAGGGGAAGTCAGGAAGAAGCCAAAGGGGAGCGAGGATGAAGGGAGACACCAAAGGGCCTAAGGGTGGAGGATAAAGAGAGGCCTATAAGGATATGAGAGAGGGAAGAGGACTCAGAGAGAATTCTGAGGTCTGAGAGAGAGAGAGAGAGAGAGAGAGAGAGAGAGAGACAGACAGACAGACAGACAGACAGACAGACAGAGACAGAGAGAGGCAGAGAAACGAATGAAGGGATGGGAGGTGAGGGAAGAAGATTTACACACACACACACACACATACACACACACATACACACACACACACACACACACACACACACACCACACACACACACACACACACACACACACACACACACACACACACACACACACACACACATATATGTATATATATATATATATATATATATATATATATATATATATATATATATATATATATATACATACATATATATAAAAGTAAGAGGTGAAGGAAGAAATAAGGTAAGGAACAGAAGAGAGGTGAAAGGGACTCGATTGAGAGGGGATGAAAGAGAAATGGTAATTGAAAGAAATGCGTGTCTAGGGGAGAGGAAATATGAGGGGGAGAAGACAGGTTGGAAAGAGGGGAAGATGGACGAGGGTAGATCAGGAGTGGGTAGGTGAACGAGGGTAGATGGGTCATTAAGGTTGATTTTCACCTGCGCACTCCCAGTCAAGGATGCCTTAATACCTAAACTATTGATTCAAACTTTCAAGGTATATACACTGAGTTATACACACCTGTGTATGTATACCTTTGTGAGAGGCGTGTAGGACACCACAAAATTACGAGTACACCGCCGTTTGTTCCACCATATATACCAATGATGATAAGTATGCTTCAGTGTTCATTGAGATATTTCTCGACACACCTGAGTGTGTTTACTCCCCATTGGGTACTAAGTAAATAGATACTCTCTACACCGTGTGCAAGGTACCATTTATTCCCATCAATTATGTCTTCAGTGGAGTGTCAGCATTCGTAAATCCCTGAAGTGATCTCCCCTCAGTAATGTATTCAACTCGTGCGACGAAATGTTTGAGTATTATTTTCTTCCATGACCATCCGGACGGATTTACTGTCCCACCTGATTCGATCGACAGCTCAGTGTATACTGAAGGGATGCTTGTGATCCTTTGAGAAGGTGCTGAGTGATGCGATTGGTGTTTTGTGTATGAAGTAAGATTTTTTTTTTATAGCGACATAACAGTTGAATCTATGACGTTTTGCGTATGATGTCGGGTTACTGCGGAGGAAACGGAAGGTGGATGGATGTAGTTGTGGGTTGATTGTTTGAAGAGCGACATGAGAACTGCAGGTCAGATGGTTGAATATAAAATTGTAATAATAATAATAATAATAATAATAATAATAAAATAATAATAATAATAATAATAATAATAATAATAATAATAATAATAATAATAATAATAATAATAATAACAATAATAATAATAATTATTATTATTATTATTATTATTATTATTATTATTATTATTATTATTATTATTATTATTATTATAATTATTCACATACATATTCATATCCATATTCATATGAATATGAGTATGGAACAATTACCTTAAAGAGTCACATATCAGAAGCACTGTGTGTGTGTGTGTGTGTGTGTGTGTGTGTGTGTGTGTGTGTGTGTGTGTGTGTGTGTGTGTTTTAGTTACTAGCTATTAAAGGCACTCGTGAATAGACACATACCCCAAGAGGAAGCTAGGTGCATAAACCCGACTCTCTCATAGAAGAGAAGCGCATAATCCATGAACAAAGATCTGCATCACCTTCCTCCGTGTCCTCATCTCTTGATGATCCGCCTTCCATCTCAGTCACCTCCTTAACTCCATGGAAAAAAACAAAACCCAGAATATCCAACCACAAAAGTTTACTGTTACATAGCCGCACGGCGTCTATCAATAAATCTTTTTTGGTCAATTTTTATATTATTTTTTTTAGGAAAGTTGGGTTTAATTTAACAGTTTGGCCGAACTGTCCAAAACTTGATCTTTTCACAAAAAGCATCGCAAGTGGTGTCTTAATTTGCGTCGCAAGTCGCGTCGCAATTGGCGTCACAAGTCGCGTCACAACTGGCACGGAGAATGGAGAAATAATGGGAGTGTGGAATGAAGAGATAATAGGAAGGGGAAGGATGGATTGGTGATTAGAGGCAAATGAGAGAAATGATGGGAGAGTGAATAAAGGATTAGAGGGGAAAAGACAAGATGAGAAAAGAACTAAGGGCGGGGAAGGAGAGGGATGATGAAACAAGGAAGAGAAGACTGACTACAGGAATAATTTGAGAAGAGTATAATGAGAGAAACATTAGCTGCATAATTGCAGGTAAGTAAGGGAGGTGCAAGAGTACAGGAAAGATAAGCCTGACCTCAGAGCGGGTTACAAAAATATTCTTCCCCAAATCAGTCACAGGTTAAACTATTGATAGTTATTACATCTGAGGAAGATGTTACATTCCCTTATCACAACATTTCTCAAGAAGCTTTTCAGTTCCTGGAAAGTACGCTTGTGGTCCGACTGATAGCGTCGTCAGCTCACATGCTGAGGGGACGGGGATCGCACCTAGACACAGACGAAACGTTGGGCACGTTTCTTTACACGTGCTGCCCCTGTTCATCTGGGATACGTAGGGAGGTGAGTGCAGGTCGTAATGCCGTGAGTTGCATCCTGGGGGAGGGGGAAGAGGATTACAAGACCTCTTCCTAATGAATATAAGCCCAATAGTCCCCGATGACGTTCGGACTTCATTGTATCATCCTGGATTACGTATCTTCTTCTTCAGTCTCCTTCCATCCTCCTCCACCTTCCCTATTCACTCTTCCCCCATAACGTTTTTCAAACTCTTTATTTCCAGCAATAAAAGAGAGAAGCAGCAATATAATTCGGATGCATTTAACGAACGAAGCCGCTGCCCATATAAAGTTATAAATTAATTCCCAAAGGTGCCGTCAGGGGGCTACAGACCTCCAGAAGTACCGCTGTACTATGCACGAGACAATACATACGGGAAAAAAAAAACAAGAAGATGAGGCTATTGGAATATGACATTAGGACATTTAAAAAGTTACTAATGCAGATTACAACATAAAAAAAAAAATAAGATTTTCCATAAACCTTCTCAAGGAGAAAAATAATCTTATGAAAATCAAGTATATTGAATAATTCTGGATTTTTTTTTTTTTTGTAAAAAAAAAAAACAAAATGCAATATTTACAGAGTAAAATTGTAATTGAAATTTTTACAAAATTACTAAATGATTTGCACAATTTAATTATACAATTGGTCCTTTCAAACTGAAAACTCTTAAAATTTATCAGGGTATTCAAAAGTAATATATATATATATATATATATATATATATATATATATATATATATATATATATATATATATATATATATATATATATATATATATATTTTATATATATGTCGTGCCGAATATGTAAAACTGGTCAATTAGCAAGAACTCATTTACAATTAAGTCCTTTCTAAAATTTCTCTCTTATACGTTTAAAGATATATTTTTTTCATTAATGTTAATGAAAAAAATTTTTAAATTTTTGCTCCAAAAGAATCTAGTAAACTTACCTAACCTTATTATAACAAGAACAATTTATTTTAGCCTAACCCAACTAAATATATTTTAGATATGTTTAAAAGTAATTTAATACTAAACAAACACAGTGAAATATAGTTTTTTCGTTACGTTCAGAATGATTTTGGCGAAATTATTGCATACACAAATTTTCACTTGTCCTATATGGCAAGATGAGTGTTGCTATTTAAGCCAAGATCGCAAGTTTTACATATTCGGCACGACACACACACCACACACACACCACACACACACAATATAACACACATACACACAAACACACAATCACTACAACACATATATATATATATATATATATATATATATATATATATATATATATATATATGTATATATATATATATATATATATATATATATATATTATATATATATATATATATATATATAATTTTATATATATATATATATAATAAGATCACAGTAAACAGGTGATTTCCGAATATGCAAAACAACCACTGTGAAAGAATAGAGAAATTCCAAGCGCTATCGTGACTACTCACATTATCAAGGAACAATGAAAGTAATGCATCAAAGGAAGGTATATAAAGGGTCTATCCCACACCTCACTATCACATCCCACAATAAAGCAACACCTGATGCAGCAGGCCCGCTGGCTCAACTAGACAAGTCCTTCACACAACCCACCAACAAACTATTCTACCCAAGAATTAAGAATTTAAAAATTTATTATTTGTCCAATGTATTATTAAATTCTTCCCAATATATATATATATATATATATATATATATATATATATATATATATATATATATATATATATATATATATAAATATGTATAATATAAATATATATATATATATTATATATATATAATATTATATATTTATTATTTATATTATATGGGCAGAAATGAAGAGCTGGAATAAAATAAGACACTTTAAAATAACATTTGAAGCTATGTACAGTAAATGACAACACTCCACTTGATACACGTTTGTTTTTTTTTCAAGTCAGGGAGAAATATCTAGATGACAGAGTTTACATAGGGGTGGAAGAGTAAATTAGGTGTAATGTCAGGTGACTGGTCCAGTGCAGGTGCTTAGACCCAACAGAACATTTGTGGTCACAGTGGTGCCTATGCTAACCTTCTTATGGTGTATGAATATATCTAGTTGGACGAATCTTATTGTAGCCAGCTGGCACAGTGGCTAGCGCGTCGGTGTGGAGTTTTATGACTATCTTATCGCTGGTTTTATCCCCGCCCGTGGTGTGGTTTGTTTGCAATCGTGTCATTACGATTTCGTGAGTCATTGATGTAGGTCCTGCCTAGCATAGAGCAGTAGGCTTAGAACAGTGGTCCTCCACTCCTATGTTCCCGTTTTCTTATATAGTAATGCGAATCTAATGTGTCTTTCCAGGTGTTTTTGGAGTGATGGGCATACCATTAGTTTAGTGATTTGGAAACTTCCTTGATAATAGGTTCAGGCTATTTTGTTAATGAAAATGTGATACCAAACATATTAAGGAAATATTATAAATTTCTTGAAACAAATAATACAAGTGAAAATGTAAATCTAGACGTACTCCTGTTAACCTTTTTGGGACCTTTTTAAGAACATAAGGACATAAAAATGAAGGAACACTGCCGCAGGCCTACTGGCCCATGCGAGGTAAGTCCAAGTCGCTTACAGACTTGTGCCAGTGTGTATCCATATGCTCCTGCGCTACCGTCCACAAGATGGATAAGGAGTGCACAATGAACCTAACCGCCTAGGTAGCAATACCTAAAAAAAATAAAATCTCGATGATTGGTTCCTCGTTTGTCCACAGCATAAGAGGATCATAGTCATGTATGACACAAGGATTGTTGGTTTTATTTACACTGCACATATATTTTTGTTTCTTGATGGAGTAACGAGATTCTCACTGTCCCTATCTAATGCCTAGAGGTTGAAATAGCAGTCCTATTGTTGCCTGTATAAAAAATTTTGACAAGAAGGTCCGGTATAATACAAAAGAGGAAAAAGAATATTCCTGTTATTGTTATATACAGTCACGAATGGAATGTGATGGAAAATAAAACTTGGAGAAAATATTTGAAATGACTGGGTATTCCTCTTCAAGGAATATATTCTGAGAGCCTTGACGAATAGCCTAATGGAACACCTCATTAAGTTTTAGCATCGTTATGTTTGTTTGCTTGTATTAAACAAAATAAAGGAAATTTTCAAATGGCAAAACCAATACCATAGTTATTACTTCAAAATCACCGAGAAGGACGTATGAATACACATATCTATGTAAGAGCATGAGAACAGAAGTAGGAGTAGCACAGTAGAAAGCTTACAGTGTTAATAAGACCTTCAGCTTCAGTGACCTGTTGGGTCCAGTCAATTGATCAGTTACCTGCTTTTACACCTCACTTTTGTCTCTGCTATGTAAACTCTGCAACTCATCTATTATTTAATGACTGGAAAACAAAATCTTGAATATCAGAGTCTTTAGGCTCTGTCCCTTTTTCTAATCATTCTCTTCCTGCTGCATTCCTTTCAGAGGATTTCTGTATAAAGTCTCTTCGAGTGGAATTTATGTTTCTTTTTACAAGTTAGGCAGTGTAGCTCCGTGGCGGTCATTTTGTACACTAACTTTTCCACCGCTGGGAATCCTCGTCTCTGGACGAGGTGGCAAATAGGAATTGATGGAACTTCACTAAACTTGCTTCACACCTTCCCTAGTACCAAAGATGTGCTGGATGGCCTCGTTTGAAACTGCAGTCTCAGAAAGTATTTTTAACAGAACCAATTCTTTGGATTTTTTTTAATCTCGCCATTCCAGATAGTTCAAGAAATATTGATGAAAAATGTTTCAGATAAGGAACTCGTATTCTCTGATGTCGTTTTATTATATTTTTTTTACCTTCCAGATTGCAGTTTTGCTTTCATCATGGGAAGTGTTCAACGGGTGAACAGTATTGCTTTAAGACTGGGACACTTATGCAATATATGGGAATCTTTATCAAGGAAACACTTCGCCACACAGTGGCTTCATCAGTCCAATACAAAGTAGAAATGGTGTGGGTGCCTCAGATCTAATACACCAGAGCGAGTACACCAAACGAGGAGTACAAAGAAATTAACTTTGAGACACCCACACCACCGTATGCCCTCGGATTACGGTAAAATACCTAGCTCTGCTGGATGCGTGGTTCTTGTAGGATTGTGTGGTCCTGTGGGTTAGAGCGTCATGTGATTTTCGCTCACCATGAGGCGGGCCAAAACGACATAGGTTCGAGGCCTCGGCTAGTCGCAGTGTTGTTATTGATTAAATACCACTCGATCATGTTGGTTGACAGGCATGTGAGTACCGACAAGTTGGAATAAAATGACAGGCTTTTAATTAAACAGAATGAAATTTATATAATTTATGACTCATGATTGCAGACAAACCATACCACGGGTGAGAATAGAACCTGCGATCAGAGGAGACTTGAGCTAGAGCTAGAGCTAGAGTTCGTCAAGGCCACGCTGGCGGGAGATTCGTTAGTAAAAACTTGCATTTGTAGTCACAATGGTGTCTATGCTAACCTTCCTATGGTGTATATATATACCTAGTTGGATGAATCTTATTGTAACCAGCTGGCCAAATGGCTAACGCATCGGTGTGGATTTTTATGACACTCTGGTCGCGAGTTTTATCCTCGCCCGTGGTATGGTTTCTATAATTCATATTCTTAATTTATTTATTCACTGACAGACGTTCATTACTACCTATCTTGAGGTTTTAGATTGTATGTGGTCGAGAAGTATGAGAACAGATGCACTATTTCTGGGACTGTGAGATGAGACGGCAGCATCACAGTTGGTGCTACTGATACAACCAAGTCACAAGTGTGCTGGTTTTATGATCGTCTTATTGTAAACTTCGTGGCTGACCCAACGCTACAACACTGGGTCAGCTACATGCAAGAATCTCAACTTCAGTTCCCCTCCTTTATTTATTTATTTCGATCATAAATGAAATGACGGGATTCGAACTCATTAGCTAGAGGTCCTCACTCTACCACTTCAGCGTTCTATTACTGAGCTTCACCACAAAGTCGTACGCCAACAAGAAAACTTATTTTCTCTAGAAAGATTGGGCTGTTTTACTACTACGACTTTGAACACTGTGTTTAATGTACTACCTAAACCCACGAGTTGAAGTGACAGACAATATTCTTGTTTCATTTAGAGTACGTGTTAAATTGCTCAAAATTCATAGAAAACGGATATGAAAAGTCAATGCTGGGATTCGAACCCGCGTTCTGACACTAAACTACTCAACATCCTCCGCTGCTCACCCGCAGAGTACTGGTACTCTGAAGACCACCAGATCTCGGGTTCAAAACCCGGCATTTCATTTGGGTGGTCACATTTGTTAATTGTGAATTTTCAGTGTACTGAAAAGAGCACTAGAAAGAACAAGAGCTGTAGCTCACAGTGTCTACTGGAGAGATGATGGGGAAGGGGATGGTTAAAACAACGAGGGAAAAAAAATATTTTAAGGTAATCGTCAGAAATCAAATCAAGCTGAAAAGTAACAACCAAGTCATTATTATAACCAAGACAGAGTTTGTTCACAGTGAGATGAGTATACCACAGTCTATATACACCGAGGGTATACCTCCAGGTTTATCTTTGGAATTAAAGTATTATTGACTGGTGGTGAAAAGGTTACATGCAATCTGAATGACCCTCGTGCAGTCGATAGATTTTAAATCCCATTAACCATTAATCAAACTGCAAGATTATCCCCATCCCACCAGATGGGAGCACCCAAGGTATCCCCCAGCTTGATGTATACCTAGTACACCTCCCGAACTAGCGGAACTTCATAACAAATAAAAATAAAAAAAATCAACTAACATTTATCTTCCTTAAATACATTGTCAGTTAGAATAACGACAAGCATAAAAATAGTCTTTATCTTACTTATCAACTGCACCTAATAAATTACTAAAAAGGTGAAATAAAAAACCGAATTTAGCCATAAGAGCATGAATGTCAACAAAGAAAAGGCCTGAGAGAGGGAGAATTTGAGGCAGAGGCGACGCTGACTTCTTAAAGACAAACTCTACCTGGATCTATTCCCTCTTGACGTAAAAAAAAGATCAACAGAAATTTAGATTTACCGCCCACGAACAATAGCGGCGCTGGGAAAGTTGAAATTGCAGTTTCTGGAGTAAGAATGACAATGCCAGAGAGAGGGAGAGGGGGAGGAGAGAAAGAAAGAGAGAGAAGAGAGAGAGGGGGGAGAGAGAGAGAGAAAAGAGAGTGAGAAAAGAGAAGGAGAGAGAGGGGGAGAGAGAGAGAGAAAAGGAGAGAGAGGAGAGAGAGATAGGGGAAAAGAGAGAGAGGGAGAGAGAGAGAGAAAAGGAAAGGGAAGAAGAAAGAAGGAGAGGAGAGAGAAGGGAGAGAGAGAGAGAGAGGGGGGGGGAAGAAGAAGGGGACAAAGAGAGAGAGAGGGGAGAGGGAGAGAGAGAGAAAAGAGAGGCAGACGACGGGAGGAAAAGAGTACGTGAAAAAAAAGGGCCCACAATACCATGACTGGAAAAAAACACAAAAAAACCCCGATATGGGAAAAACAAGCTTTTAACGACGTTTCGGACAAGTTTAAATAACAGCCCCTTCGGACCGACATTTCTTTTCCAAACTTGGACCGAAACGTCTTCATAAGCTTCCTTTTTTCCTATATATGGGGGTTTTTATATTTAAAATGGGTACAAACAAGATACAAGATCACGTCTAGCAGAAGGCTTTTCTCCTCCCCCTTCACTCTCCAGCCACACTTTGGCATAGAAAAAACGTTGAAAAAAATTTTTAATGTCATAATGAGAAGATTTTAAAACGGATATTTTGGGAGGAAAAAAGGAAGTATCAGTTAAAAGTTACCACTGCTGCAGGACCTGCAACTTTCCCAAATTTTACTTTAGGTACCCCAAAATAGGCTGGGTACCCCTTTGGGGAGTCTTTTTTGGCCCCTTATTTCTAAAAAATTTCTTATTATTATACTACTCTAAATTAAAATTTTTGGGCATTTGGGGAAATCCCAAAGTCTAAGTCAGAATTTCCCGTGACCACTGCAAAAGAAAATCGGAAATCAACCTTCCCTTTTACCCCGACAATGGCCTTCCTGGGAAAATAGGGAAAAGTGTGTACATAGTCTATCTCAGGGACCCGCATTTAGACGAAAAAATTTTTTAATTTCCCAAAAATTTTATCACTCCCTTTTTTAAAAACGAAGTTTTTTTTTTTTTTTTGCGGTTAAAAGTTGAGATAGCAGTTTTTTTCCAGTCGTCAAAGGGTTTTTTTTGGATTTTCAGTTTTAAAAACTCAATTTCCATGGAAACAAATCTTTCCCCACAAAAACTCTTTGTAGCAGCAAATGACTGTTAAGCAAAAAGTTGTAACAGCAAAAGCAGTTGTAAAGTTTTGAAGGGTAAGACTAGAAGGGCAGATCAGAAACAGCAGCAGCACCCTTAATAAATAACAAAACGAAAATAGTAATTTAAAATTTTTTTCCCTTCTCCATTTCTGGGGCAGAGAAAAAGGTTTGGGTATTTTTAATTTTTGTTCATGAGGTTTGTATCTTCGTGATGATACAGACCATCTCTGTACACTGTCCAATTTATTGTTCACGTAATTTGAGCTAATAAACCTAACATTAATGTTGGCTTTTCGGCTCAGAAATAAACAGTATTAAGTGTTCAGTTCGAGGAAGTGACGGGAATTCCAACCAGCAGTCTAGCACTTCTCCAGGCAGCGGGGTTCGAGTCTCGACCACTTCATTGATTTTGAATCATCAACACATAATTTGGTACACTCTCAGTCATTGCTAAAGATCAATCTGAGGTGCTTCTCCTCTGCTCTTATCTCGGCTGGACGGCATCCAAACATTACATATTCATATTTTCAAACTGTTGTATAGAAAACTCTGTACATTATTCTAACTACATAAAAGTTTAACTAATTTGTTTAACGTTTCCGACCACCGCACCCAACAATATACAGATCTGTCAGAATATTTCTACAGTTTGGAACAGTTGTGGCGTAGTTTCCATATTTCGTTGTCCTCTGCGAATTTTACGGTGCTGCTTCTTTTCGTCATCATTTATGTAAATTAAGTAAGGTATTGGGAGGAAAATCGATCCTTGATGAACGCCACTCGTTATGCTCCACTATTCATAAACTTATCCGCTCAAAACCATTCATTGTTTTTGGCTGGCAGCCAGCCAGATACACACACACAAACACACAAATAATAATTATATATATATATATATATTATATATATATATATTATATATATATAAACATGATCTCTGGGTGAAGGAGACTCGAACCTACGAACCTTAGGACAAGGTCGCAGTGCTTTACCAATCTACCCACACTGGACCAATACCCTTGGCGTGTAGCATCCGCTACAGTTTGATCCAAGGCAGCCAGCTTTCAGGGAGAAGGCTTACAGCTTTTCTTTTCATCCCCTGCATGCATCAGCCTTACTATGAGATTTGAACAATGCAAGGAATTCGCGAGAGCATGCGAAATATACACAAACACTTGATCTCTGGCTGAAAAGGGGACTCGAACTACGAATCTTAGGACAAGGTACGCAGTTTCTTTACCAATCTACCCACACTGGACCAATTTCCTTGGCGTGTAGCATCCGCTACACGTTTGATCCAAGGCAGCCAGCTTTCAGGGAGAAGGCTTACAGCTTTTCATCTCATCCCCCGCATGCATCAGCCTTACTAGAGATTTGAAAAAATGCAAGGAATTCGCGAGAGCATGCGAAATATACACAAACATGATCTCTGGCTGAAGGAGACTCGAACCCCACGAACCTTAGGACAAGGTACGCAGTGCTTTTCAATCTACCCCCACTGGACCAATACCTTGGCGTGTAGCATCCCCTACACGTTTGACCAAGGCAGCCAGCTTTCAGGGAGAAGGTTACAGCTTTTCATCTCATCCCCCGCATGCATCAGCCTTACTAGAGATTTGAACAATGCAAGGAATTCGCGAGAGCATGCGAAATTTTACACAAAACTGATCTTGGCTGAAGGAGACTCGAACCTACGAACCTTAGGACAAGGTACGCAGTGCTTTACCAATCTACCCACCTGTATATTTCGCATTTCTCTCCGAATTCCCTTTCATTGTTCAAATCTCTAGTAAGGCTGATGCATGCAGGGGGTGAGATGGGAAAAAATGTAAGCCTTCTCCCTGAAAGCTGGCTGCCTTGGATCAAACGTGTAGCGGATGCTACAGCCAAGGTATTGGTCCAGTGTGGTAGATTGGTAAAGCACTGCGTACCTTGTCCTAAGGTTGTAGGTTCGAGTTTCCTTTTAGTGAGGATCAGTGTTTGTGTATATTTCGCATGCTCTCGCGAATTCCTTGCATATATAATATAATTATATTTATATATTATATATTATATATATTTATTTATATATATATTTATATATATTATATATTATATATCGAGAGGGGAAACACTCCCGCCGTGGTTGTTTGCGGGATATATACGTTTATACATATATATATATTATTTTATTATATATATATATATATATATATATATATTATTATTATATATTATATTATAATATATATATAGATGTATGTATAAAAGAGGAGAGAGAGAGAGAAAGCATGAGACACTTCACCTCACTCCTGACTGAGGAGGAGGGGGGAGGGGGGGAGGGGGGGAGAGGATGGAGGATGCTGGTGACTCTTGACTGGGATAACTTCTACTTTATAGTCTTCTGGGTTTTTTTCCCGCAGTTTTTACCTTCTGCACCTCTCACCTCTCTCACTATATTGATATGCCTTCCACTTTATATATTGAGAGGGTGAGAAGATGAGGACGTTTTTCAGTGTGTGTGTGTTGTGTGTGTGTGTGTGTGTGTGTGTGTGTGTGTGTGTGTGTGTGTGTGTGTGTGTGTGTGTGTACACACCTGTATGTGATTGTTGGGGTTGAATTTCAACCCCTGGCCCCGCCTCTTTGTTAGTCGCTACTAGGCTCACACTCACCTGTTTTCGAGAGCGTCATCGTACCTTCTCTTTATGCTCTGTATGAATCCTGCATCTAACGCTTCGTTCTCCACATCATTCCACTTCCTGGCTACTCTAAAACTGAGGAAATACTTTCTAACATCCATGTGACTCATTGCTATTTTCAACTTCCAGCTGTGATTTCGTTTTCCTGTTTCCCGTCTTTCAAATAATCTGTCTCTGTCCTCCCTATCGATTCTTCCAAGATTTTTTATGTTGTTACCATATCATCCCTAATCCTTCTTTCCTGTAGTGTCACCAAGTTGACATACCCCTTAGATAAGAAACTAAGTCTCGGAGCAAGCCTCTGCATATTCTCCAATTTCTTGACATTCTTGACCAGGTGTGGGTTCCATACTGGTTCTGCATACTTCAATATGGGTCTGACATACACCGTATACTATGTCGTATGTATGTGTGTCTGTTTGGGAGAGAGAGAGAGAGAGAGGGAAAGAGAGACAGACAGACAGACAAACAGACAGACAGAAAGGCAGACAGAATAAATCAATTTTGTATTATAATTCACATACACGTATATGGATATATATATTTTATATATATATATATATATATATATATATATATATATATATATATATAAATATATATATATATATAATATATATATATATATATTTTATATATATTATATATATATATATTTTATATATATATATATATATATATATATATATATATATATTCTTTCTTTCAACACACCGGCCGTATCCCACCGAGGCGGAGTGGCCCAAAAGGAAAAACGAAAATTTCTCCTTTTACATTTAGTAATATATACAGGAGAAGAGGTTACTAGCCCTTGCTCCCGGCATTTTAGTTGCCTCCTACAACACGCATGGCTTACGGAGGAAGAATTCTGTTCCACTTTCCCATGGAGGTAAGAGAAAATAAACAACAAGAACAAGAACTAGTAAGAAAATATTAGAAAAACCCAGAGGGGTGTGTGTATATATGCTTGTACATGTATGTGTAGTGTGACCTAAGTGTAAGTAGAAGTAGCAAGACATACCTGAAATCTTGCATGTTTATGAGACAGAAAAATGGACACCAGCAATACTACCATCATGTAAAACAATTACAGGCTTCCGTTTTACACTCACTTGGCAGGACGGTAGTACCTCCCTGGGCGGTTGCTGTCTACCAACCTACTACCTATAATATATATATATATATATATATATTTTTATATATATATATATATATATATATATATATATATATATATATATATAATATATTTATATATATATATATATATATATTATTTTATATATATATGCCGTGCCGAATAGGCACAACTTGCGATCTTGGCTTAAATAGCAACGCTCATCTTGCCATATAGGACAAGTGAAAATTTGTGTATGCAGTAATTTCGCCAAAATCATTCTGAACCTAACGAAAAAATATATTTCATTGTGTTTGTTTAGTATTAAATTATTGTAAACAAATCTAAAATATTTTTAGTTGGGTTAGGCTAAAATAAATTGCTCTTGTTACAATAAGGTTAGGTAAGTTTTCTAAGTTCCTTTTGGTGCAAAATTATAAATTTTACATCAACATTAATGAAAAAAATATATCTTTTAAACGTATAAGAAAATTTTAGAAAGGACTTAATTTTAAATGAGTTCTTGCTAATTGACCAGTTTTACATATTCGGCACGACATATTATATATATATATATATAATATATATATATATATTTATATATATTATATATATATATATTTTTATATATATTATTATAATATTTATATATATATATATATATATATTTATATATATATATATATATATATATATATATATTATTATATATATTTATTTAAAATTATATATATATATATAATATATATATATATATATATATATATATATATTATATATAAATATATATATTTCTCGCTACCTCTTATCCACACATCCTCTCTGTCTCCCATTCGTTCTCCATTTCTGTCTCTCTCACTCTCATTCTCCCTCTCCTTCTCCCTCTTCCACTCCAACTCCCTCTTTCACTCTGTATTTCTCCCCTTCACAGTATCATCTTTCTCCATCCACTCACCTGAGAAAAAATGTATCCAGGAGTCGAGCAGACAAATCGCGTTTTCATTTCAGGTGTTTTATCAAAGCTGGAGGAGAGAGAGTGTGTGGAACCTGAGCATTACACCTTTGCGTGAAACACAGACCCTTCAACAGTTAACCTTTGGAGGTACGAGTGTGTGAAGCATGGTGTTCTGAACATTGCAACTGTGTAGTTACGAGTGTGTGAAGTATGGAGTCTTGAACACAACACCTGTGGAGGGGAGGATGTGTAAGCGACGAGACTCGGTTACCTTCCTCACTCACTTTCTCTGATTCATCTTGTTTTTTTCCTGACTCTTCATCTTTCTGCTTTAATTTGAGTCTTTGTTCTGTTCATTGTGTTTAATCTGCGCGGTCTCTGTCTGTCTGTCTGTCTGTATGTCTGTCTGTCTGTCGTCTGTCTGTCTCTCTCTCCTCCTCTCGTTTGTCTGCTGTCTGTCCGTCTGTGCCTCTGTCTCTCTCTGTCTCTTTTCTCTCTTCGTATTATATATATATTTATATATGTATATATATATATATATTTATATTTTATATAATATATTAATATATTGTATATATATATATATATATATTATTAAAATATATATATATATATATATATATTTATATATGTATGTATATATATATATATTATTATATTATTATATATATTATATATATATATATAAAATATATTATATATATATATATAATATATTTATATATATATATGTCGTGCCGAATATGTAAAACTGGTCAATTAGCAGGAACTCATTTAAAATTAAGTCCTTTCTAAAATTTCTCTTATACGTTTAAAGATATATTTTTTCATTAATATTAATGTAAAAAATTTTAATTTTGCACCAAAAGAATCTTAGAAAACTTACCTAACCTTATTATAACAAGAACAGTTTATTTTAGACTAACCCAACTAAATATATTTTAAATACGTTTACAATAATTTAGTACTAAACAAACACAATCAAACATATTTTTTTCGTTAGGTTCAGAATGATTTTGGCGAAATTATTGCATACACAAATTTTCACTTGTCCTATATGGCAAGATGAGCGTTGCTATTTAATCCAAGATCGCAAGTTCTGCCTATTCGGCACGACACATATATGTATACATACATTATATATATATATATATATATATATATATATATATATATATATATATATATATATATATATATATATATATAATATTTATATTATTTTAATATATATTTATATATATATATATATATATATAATATATATATATATATATATATATATATATATTATATATATATATTAATATTATATATGCAAAACAACCACTCTGAAAGAATAGAGAAATTCCAAGCACTTCGTGACTACTCACATTATCAAGGAACTATGAAAGTAAAGCATCCAAGGAAGCTATATAAGGGGTCTGGCCAGCACCTCACTATCAGATCCCACAACGGTTAAACACCTGACGCGCGCCGACCCAACTTGGATAGGTCCTTTGCACATCTCACCCACATACTATTCTACCCAAGAAAATTTAAAAATTATTATTGTCCAGTGTATTATTAAATTCTTCCCAAATTCTATTAATTATAAATGGATCTAATTTATATAAACCAAAGGAAATATTCATATTATTGTCAAAACTGATTTTTATGAAACAAGATTCAATTATATTCCTGTCGACCATGGACTTGCTTGATACTACTTTCTCAACTCAAGAGCAAACTACAAAGAAAATTAG
>NC_069419.1:23325308-23357808 GCF_026875155.1 Cherax quadricarinatus
CTTATTGCATATATATATATATAAAATATATATATATATAATATATATATAATATATATATATATATATATATATATATATATATATATATATATATGCCGTGCCGAACAGGTAAAATTGGTCAATTTAGCAAGAATTAATTTAAAATTTAAGTCCTTTCTAAAATTTTCTCTTATACGTTTGAAGATATATTTTATTCATTTATGTTACTGTAAACATTAATGATTTTGTACCAAAAGAACCTTAGAAAACGTACCTAACCTTATTATAACAAGCGCAATTTAATTTAGCTTAATCCAACTAAATATATTTTAGATAAATTTATAATAATTTATTAATAAATAAACACAATGAAATATTTTTTTTTTTTTGCGAAATTGTTGCGTACACCATTTTCGATCTTCCTGCCGGATAAGGCAAGCGAATATTCCTTGTCAGATATATGATAAAGTTTATTTTGGTCAAACTGGTAAGTCTTGAACTTAGGTTAAAACAACATAAATATAGCATTAAAACTCGACAAGGTTCTAATGCTCTGTTTATTCATGTGAGATTTTAACCATCCAATTGATTTTAAAAGACTGAGAAAGTTATATCAAGCAAGTCTATGGTCGACAGGAATATAATGGAATCATGTTTTATATAAACTAGTTTTAAAATAATGTAAATATTTCTTTTGGTTTATATAAATTGGATTAATTTATAATTAATAAAATTTGGGAAGAATTTAAGGTACATCAGACAATTTTTTGGGCAGAATATAAGCTGTGTTTCACGGATCACTGACTACCTACCTGAATCATCATAAAAAGTCAGGTGTTGTTGTGGGTGGCAGTGAGGTGTAGTCTCATCCTTATATGCCTTCCTGTTAACCTTTTATTTTTATAGTTCTTTGATAATGTGAGAAATCACGAAAGCGCTTGGAATTTCACTATTTTTTTCAAAGAGGTTGTTCTGCATATTTTGATATCACCTGTTTACTGTGTGTGATCTTATTGCATGCGTATATATATATATATATATATATATATATATTATATATATATATATATATATATATATATATATATATATATATATATATAATATATATTATATATATATATATATATATATATATATTATATATATATATATATATATATATAAATATTTATATATATATTTATATACATATATTATATATATTATATTATATATATATATGTTATATATATATATATATATATATATATATATATATATATATATATATATATATATGTATGTATGTATGTATATATATATGTATGTTTATATGTATGTATTTATGTATGTATATTTACGTATGCATAAATAACGAGGGAGCTCTGTATGACGTAATACATGGAGATATATAAAGGAGTAATCTGAACACATGTGTTGCTCGGCTCACCTGATTTACTGTTATTACTATCTGACTTAATAACATTATTTACTGCATATAAATCTTGTGTAATTATGATTCATTAGCCTCGTTCTCTTGTTCAGGGTGAGTGTTAGTGATAGTCTCCCTGGATACAATGGTGTTTTCTTAGGATCTTCAGTGCGGGGGTAAGTGACGGTGGTGATGTTGATGGTGGTGGTGGTGGTTTTGGTAGTGGTGATGGTGGTAGCGGTGATGGTGGTAGTGGTAGTGGTGGTGGCAGTGGTAGTGGTAGTGGTGGTGGTTGTGGTGGTGGTAGTGGCAGTGGTGATGGTGGTGGTGGTAGTGGTGGTGGCGGTGGTAGTGGTGAAGATGGTAGTGGTAGTGGTAGAGGTAGTGGTAGTGGTAGTGGTGGTTGTGGTGGATGAGAATACCTTCCTGATACTTCTACAAAACACAGTAAGCGAATCCTCTAGAAAGCAAGTAAACAGCAGTGAGAGCCGCGTCACATAAGCTGGAAAGCCATACTGTTCAAGAACCTTAATAAACGCGAAGAACTTCCTGACAACAAGTAATCTAATCCTGCTAAAGGAGTATCAGGTGCCACCGAGGCGAGTCTGATCCTCCTACGTGTGCCACCTTACAATATAATTGTTGCGTCCGTGGTGGAGGTGGAGACAAAGTCTTGGCTTCTAATGGAAGTTACCTGTAGGTTACTTGTAGTCGCTTCCAGGGGGGGTCACCGTCCCCGCGGCCCAGTTCCAGACCAGGCCTCCTTGTCGCCGACCTGATCAACCAAACTGTTGATGCACTGCGTATTAAGCACATAAACAATAACTCGAAATGTGTAGCAGTTAGCATGAAGGTTACGTAAAATATAATACCTAATACCGTGGCTGCAACAATCCACAATTAACGCAGAATTTAGAGTAACGGCTTTCGACGATGTTTCGAACCTTTCGTGAGCTATTATCATAAAAACACCAGAGCAAAGGAAAAGAATATATTACTGATGTATACGATACCGACAACTTGATAAATAAGACACATTTGCAATACTTGTGGTATCTTTGTTGTAGAAAAGTTTCGCCTGTATCACAGGCTCCTTCCGTCGGGTACAAGTGAACGCAGCACTGGAAGCACTACAGTAGGTCTACTGTCCCATGCTAGGCAAGTTCAACTCACACCCGCCCACACCTACTCATGCACCCAAGGCTATCGATTTTATGATGCTACTCGGGAGTTTGTTCCACTCATCCACGACTCTAATAACAAACCAGTGCTTTCTTATATCCTTTTTAAATAAAAAAAAATCCAGTTTAATCCCATTGCTGTAAGTTCTGTCTTGGTAAGATATTTTCAACGTTATTTATGACCCCCTTTATATATACCAGTCTTCCATTTATATTATATCCTCCCTGATGCTACGTCTTTCCAGAGATTGCAGATTCAGTATCCACATTCTGTCCTCTCAAGAAAGATTTCTGATACATGGGATCAACTACGTCATCCTTCTCTGTATGTGTTCCAGCGCATTTATGTCCATTCTGTAAAATGGAGACCAGAACTGCGCAGCATAACCCATAATGAATTAGGCCTTACGAAGGCTATATATAAAGCTGAAGAATAAACTCAGGTCTTTATACTTCTTGACATGAAGCCAAGAATTCTATTAACTTTATTGTAAACATTAAGGCTCTGTTGTCTTGGCTTTAGATTACTGCTAACCAGAACTCCTAAATCTTTCTCGCATCCAGAGTGCTTGAGATCTGCATTATTTAGTTTATTAGTGTCCTGGTTATTCTCTTTTCTCAGGTTTAGAACCTTCTATTTCGCTTCACAGTGGCTTCATCAGTTCAATACAAAGAAGAGTGAATATTAGAAGGAGTTAAGGTAATCAGTCCTTCATCCTGGAGTAATCAGTCCATCAATCTTGGTGGACTGATTACATCGAGTCCAGGCTGAGGGACTGCTTATCTAAAACTCCTTCTGATCTTCACCATTCTTCCATGTATTGAACTGATGAAGCCTCTGTGTGGCGAAAATTTTCCACAATAAAGATACCCAAGTGTTGCACAAGTATAATTTATCAACTTGTCGATTCTCTGAGCCATTTATCTACATACCTTCTATTTGTCTAAATTAAACTGCATCTTCCACTTCTCCGACCACTGCATCAACCTATCCAGATCTTCCTGTAGCGCTCTAGTGTCCTCGTCAAATTCATCTGATGGAAATTTAGAGTCAGGTGACTTTCTTGATACGATCCAGGATTGTTTTTTAAAACAGTTTGTGACAGAGCCAACTAGGGGAAATAACCTCCTTGACTTGGTTCTTGCCAGTAGGGAAACACTAATTAATAATCTTGAGGTTAATGATGAGCTTGGGGAAAGTGATCACAAATCACTCAGTTTTAATATATCATGGAATTCCCCTAATAATGGCAATCAAGTCTCCGTCCCTGACTTTCGCTTGGCTGATTTCATAGGACTGAAAAATTACTTAGGTGGGCTGAACTGGAATGACCTGACTAAGGGTCAGGTAGGTGGTGATGGTTGCCGATATGATGCTTTCCAGGGCATAGTTCTAGCTGCTCAGTCAAATTATGTTCCAAATAGGGAAATCAGATCAAACAAAAATGATCCTAAATGGATGAACAATAGATTAAAATATCTGATTGGTCAAAAGAGAGGCATATATAGGCAAATCAAAAGAGGAGAGGGGCAATTGAGAAATCGATATATTCAGTTAAAGAGAGAAATAAAAAAGGGAATTAGAAAAGCAAAAAGAGATTATGAGGTTAAAGTTGCAAAGAGAATCGAAGACTAACCCAAAAGGATTCTTTCAGGTATACAGAAGTAAGATCAGGGACAAGATAGGCCCACTCAAAAGTTCCTCGGGTCAGCTCACTGACAGTGATAAGGAAATGTGTAGAATTTTTAACACATACTTCCTCTCAGTTTTTTACACAGGAGGATACCAGCGATATTCCAGTAATGATAAATTATGTAGAACAGGACGATAATAAACTGTGTACTATTAGGGTCACAAGTGACATGGTCCTTAGGCAAATAGATAAATTAAAAACTAACAAATCCCCAGGCCCTGATGAACTGTATGCAAGGGTTCTAAAGGAATGTAAAGAGGAGCTTAGCACACCTTTGGCTAATCTTTTCAACATATCACTACAAACTGGCATGGTGCCAGATAAGTGGAAAATGGCAAATGTGATACCTATTTTAAAAAACAGGTGACAGGTCCTTAGCTTCGAACTATAGACCAATAAGCCTAACCTCCATAGTGGGAAAATTTATGGAATCAATAATTGCCGAGGCAGTTCGTAGCCACCTTGAAAAGCATAAATTAATCAACGAATCTCAGCATGGTTTTACAAAGGGGCGTTCCTGCCTTACGAATTTATTAACTTTTTTCACTAAGGTAATTGAGGAGGTAGATCATGGTAATGAATATGATATTGTGTATATGGACTTCAGTAAGGCTTTTGACAGGGTCCCACATCAGAGACTATTGAGGAAAATTAAAGCACATGGAATAGGAGGAGAAATTTTTTCCTGGATAGAGGCATGGTTGACAAATAGGCAGCAGAGAGTTTGCATAAATGGGGAGAAATCAGAGTGGGGAAGTGTCACGAGCGGTGTTCCACAGGGGTCAGTGTTGGGCCCCTGCTGTTCACAATCTACATAAACGACATAGATGAGGGCATAAAGAGCGACATCGGCAAGTTTGCCGATGACACCAAAATAGGCCGTCGAATTCATTCTGACGAGGACATTCGAGCACTCCAGGAAGATTTGAATAGACTGATGCAGTGGTCGGAGAAGTGGCAGATGCAGTTTAATATAGACAAATGCAAAGTTCTAAATGTTGGACAGGACAATAACCATGCCACATATAAACTAAATAATGTAGATCTTAATATTACGGATTGCGAAAAAGATTTAGGAGTTCTGGTTAGCAGTAATCTGAAACCAAGACAACAGTGCATAAGTGTTCGCAATAAAGCTAATAGAATCCTTGGCTTCATATCAAGAAGCATAAATAATAGGAGTCCTCAGGTTGTTCTTCAACTCTATACATCCTTGGTTAGGCCTCATTTAGATTATGCTGCACAGTTTTGGTCACCTTATTACAGAATGGATATAAATTCTCTGGAAAATGTACAAAGGAGGATGACAAAGTTGATCCCATGTATCAGAAACCTTCCCTATGAGGATAGACTAAGGGCCTGAATCTGCACTCTCTAGAAAGACGTAGAATTAGGGGGGATATGATTGAGGTGTATAAATGGAAGACAGGAATAAATAAAGGGGATGTAAATAGTGTGCTGAAAACATCTAGCCTAGACAGGACTCGCAGCAATGGTTTTAAGTTGGAAAAATTCAGATTCAGGAAGGATATAGGAAAGTACTGGTTTGGTAATAGAGTTGTGGATGAGTGGAACAAACTCCCAAGTACCGTTATAGAGGCCAGAACGTTGTGTAGCTTTAAAAATAGGTTGGATAAATACATGAGTGGATGTGGGTGGGTGTGAGTTAGACCTGATAGCTTGTGCTACCAGGTCGGTTGCCGTGTTCCTCCCTTAAGTCAATGTGACCTGACCTGACTAGGTTGGGTGCATTGGCTTAAGCCGGTAGGAGACTTGGACCTGCCTCGCATGGGCCAGTAGGCCTTCTGCAGTGTTCCTTCGTTCTTCTTACGTTCTTCTTATGAATATTGTATTGGCATCTACAAACTTATTTTTGTCGATATTTATTTCCCCATCTATGTCGTTTACGTATATTGTGTACATTATGTATATTATTAGGCCACAAGAGCCTTGATAATGGTTCGGGACGGACCGAAACGCCATCTCAAGATTCCACTCGAAATAAAAAAACACAGAATGGGTGGGGTTTGAACCTATGGCTTTCCGTGGTTTGTTTTTAATCTTGTTATAACGATTTCGTGAGTCATTCTACTCCAAAATTGGGGGTTGAGAAGACCGCTAACGTAAACAAACAGACGTTGTCACTTCAACATGGAATCTTAGCAGAACGAGAAAGTTGCGTCACTACTGAGACAGTTCTAGATAAATCTGACGAATCTCGCCGGTTGACAAATTTCGGGACACCTACGTTTATTACCCAGCCAGGGAGAGAGCGTCTTAAGCCTACAGGAACAGAAGCCGCAGCAGCAGTAATAGCAGCAGCGGCAACAACAACAGTTCAAGCAGAAGTAGCCGCAGCATTAATGGTGGTTGCAGCATAACAATAGCAGCAGTAGTAGTAACAACTACAACAGCAGTAACAGCTTCCCCAGCAATAACAAGAAAAGAGGTGTCAGGCGCAAAGCATCAGTAGCAACAACAAAAATATCGACAGTAACCTCATCCTCAACATCAACAACGATAACAAGTAAAATAGCAACTGTAACAACAACATTAACAGCCACAGCAACGGAAGGGACAGAAGCAGCAAAGGAGGCAGTAGTTAAAACAACAGATGCAACACCAGTATCAGTAGGAGCAACAGTAACAAGAGCAACACGAGCAGTAGTAACAACAGTTTCAACATCAACAGCCACAGCAGCAGCAGTAACAACAACATAGGTACTCAAAACGGCAGCATTGACAAGAGCATAAATGATAGCAATGGCAGCAACACCATTAGTACCAAAAGTTGCATTAGTATTAACAACAACAGTAGCTCAAATTGTAATAGCAGCAGCACCAACAAGAACACTACCAACGCCAACAGCAGGAGCAACAACATGACTACCAACAGTAGTAGCAACACCCAACTGTATTAACAGCAATAGCAAAGGGCAGCAGGTGACACAGCGCGATCAGTAGTGGTGGTGAGATTGAACAAAACCTGCCATACCCAGAATTCTGAAGATAATAAGTAGTGTAACCCTTTCATTACAGAGTAAGCAGGCAGGCAGGCAGGCAGGCAGGCAGGCAGGCAGGCAGGCAGGCAGGCAGGCAGGCAGGCAGGCAAGCAGGCAGGCAGGCAGGCAGGCAGGCAGGCAGGCAGGCAGGCAGGCAAGCAGGCAAGCAGGCTCTCTCTCTCTCTCTCTCTCTCTCTCTCTCCCTCTCTCTCTCACACATACACACAGAAGATTAATAACTTTCTTCTGTTCTGTGTACACCAGTATTCAAGAAAGTGGCTTTTTTGCATTACTAGCCTTTTTTTCTGAAGAGAAAAAGAGTGAATAAAGTAAAGAAGTATATAGTAAGCAGGCAAGGAGGCAGGTCAGGAGGCAGGTCAGGAGGCAGGTCAGGAGGCAGGTCAGGAGGCAGAGTCTGTGAGTCCACCTCGTGCTAAGGGAACTCCCACCAGCTTTACATTAATAAAAAAAAATGGATATGAGCCCAAAGAGGTTGTAGCGGTAAAATACATTACTTTGAGCAATGTACTTAACATACTAACTGAGCCACTCCCTGTAACCGTCAAGTCAGATCCCAGGGAGTTTTCCCAGGGAGTTTACCCAGGGAGTTTAGCCAGGTAGTTTTACCAGGGAGTTGCCTCAGTGGGTTTCCCCAGGGAGTTGTGGCAGCAATCACAGAATTCTGTCGTAACAGCAGGTAATTCAGTGAGGATGTTGTGCATCTCATATACGAGGCTCCAGGATATGTAAAATCATTTTGGGGGGGTGACGGTAAACACCAGGAAAATAAATGTCATGACTCATGATGGAACTGATAATTTATAACTGAATAGATGAAAAGATATTAAGAAATGTAAAGACAATAGAGGGAGGCTGGTAATTACAGTATTACTGCCCCGGTATGATACAGTTGACTACAAGCTCAGCAGACACGAGTCTGAACCGACCGGAGATTTAAGGATTTGTATGAAACGAATGATACTCCAGACTATATTTTACTGCCGGATGACATAAATAGTGATAGGAGTTTAAGTAAGATGGACTTCATTAAACGGTGGGGCAGCGAAAGACTACCTCCGGTGAGAGATGGGTGGGTGGTGAGGAGGGAACCGACAACCATGTACGAGAAGCCAGGTAACTAGTGAGACAGGGAATTTAAATTAATTAACACAGCTGAGAAAGACCTGCTGAGCGAAGTAATGGGTTTTTATTCAAATTCTCGCGGTATATTAAAAAAAAAAGACATGAATTATCCGCATACGCTTTGACTGAAAGAAATGTTAAATGGCAAAAATTACCCGACGGGATGCAGTAAGAAAGGCAGCAGAGTAACTCTATACGTCAACGATAAATTACTTGGTACAAAAAATTCAGAAGCATGATACAGTGGGATATGATTCTGCATATGTAGAAATTCAAGCTAAGCCGAACTAGAAAAAAAAAATTCGGTGTTGCATGTCGCGCCCTCCATAAACAAAATCAGGAGAATGACACTAGTTTGTATGACGAAATTAAGCTAGTTTAGATGAACAACGAAGCAACATTAGGTGGAGACTTTACGATCCTTACATAAACTGGAGCATTCTATTAGGGGACCAGGAGAACGCCATTAAAATCAACGAGAAAAAGTTTTTAACTTAGCCTGTCACCTCTCCGCCTCTGGGTGACAATATCATGTTCTGACCACAGACTGTGACATTATACGATCATGGGAGGTAGGAGAGAGAGTGTAAGGAACTGTGATCAGCCTGACGACACTAGAGGACAGGAGGGTTAGGGGAGACTTAATAACGACATATAAAATACTAGGGGGAATTGACAAGGTGGACAGAGACAGGATGTTCCAGTGATGGGACACAGAAACAAGGGGTCACAATTGGAAGATGAAAACTCCGATGAGTCAGAGGAATGTTAGGAAGTATTTCTTCAGTAATAAAGTTGTCAGGAAGTGGAATAACCTAAAAAGTGACGAAGTGGAGGCAGAAACCATACATAGTTTAAAGTTTAATAAAGCTCTTGGAGCACGGAGAGAGAGGACCAAGTAGCGATCAGTGAAGAGGCGGGGCCAGGAGTTATGACTCGACCCCTGCAGCCACTAGGTGAGTACACACACACACACAACACACACACACACACACACACACACACACAAACATTCACACACACACACACACACACACACACACACACACAGACACACACACACACAAATACACACACACACACACACACACACACACACACACACACACACACACACACACACACACACACACACACACACACACACAGACACACACACACACAAATACACACACACACACACACACACACACACACACACACACACACACACACACACACACACACACACACACACACACACAACACACACACACATCCAACAGCTGAAGTATCAGTTATCGGCAACTTGAAGTATTTACCAATAAATTCTCCAGTGCAAGACTTTCAAGAATTTTATATGAAAACATCCTTATACTTATTGCACATGCTGCCTCTAGCAAGTCATATAAAACAAAATAAATATAAAAGAAGTAAAAGCAAGGATTTTGTTTTTACCAGAAATCCGTTTTTCATGAACGATTAAACGATCCGCCTTGAATCTGTCTTTGTGCAGAATGATTTTTTTTTGTTTTTGTATTCACGTTCATCATTAATATCTGTTCGTGTGCTTCCTGTATCACAGTCTATTGTATGGAAGAAAACGTGGTTACAGAGCAAGCTTTTATTGTTACAATATTTTGCTCTGTGTTGAGTTTTGTCAAGTGACTGACGACCTTAATTAAGCTCCCCTCAGAGCTCAACGTTGCCACAGTGGAAGGTAGTTCAACATCTGTGTATTTTCTTTATTCTTGTAGGCAGTGCGTTGCTGTATCCAGTGTCAGTCTCTGGCTGCTGTTACCAGTGTCTGGTGAATTATCAATCTGTGTTTTTTGTCTCTCTGCCAGTTCTTGTAACTCAGTCTGCGTCTGCAAGTCAGTCTGACCTTTCGTCACTGTTCAGTCTAGTTTAAAAAAAAAAAAAGACAATATTAACATACACTCTGTATAATATACAGGATTGATGTACTTTGCATTTTTATCAAGTCATGGTGAGCATTTTTGACTCCAGAATCCACTTCTAAGTATAAAGAATTCACGTTTTTAACACCCGGAAAAATATCCCTCACACTGTTATTATTTGCTTTCCTGTCAGTTTTTTTTTTTACTAACAACAATATTTCCTTAACTTTTCATAGGTGCTCTCTTGAAAACGATTTATAAATTAGTATTATTGATGTAAAAAAAAAAAAAAAAATAAAAAAAATCCGAACTCCTGTACACCCACAGTGATATTTCTGGGTTATTCTCAAGTTATAGCTTCATAACTTCAAAATATATTAATCATAATTTCTCTGCTTGGTATTTATCAATGATAAATTATGCGCAAAGTTCGAAACTGTTTAAACTTGAATTTCATTGTTAAATATTTCTTTATCTATTAGTTTACCCGAATTTTTATTTTAAAAGATTTGAATATATTATTACCAGCGACGGTAATGGTTATATTATTCATCGGCGCTTTATTTCGCTTCTAAGGTTGTTTTGTTAAAGCAAATCAATATTCTCATGTTATACCAAAACTTGACACGGTTTTGTAGTTGTTGAAAAACATTAAAAAAATGTCCTCTTTATCTCAATAATTTCAACTGTCATTTTAATCTCTTCTAACTCTTAAAAGCTCACAATATAATTATATTGGGCTTAATTTAATTATTCTGCAACTTTAAATGATTAGTATCTGGCGTTTATTCTGGAAAATTTGTCAATTTAGTCCTGTATTTCACTAAGTTATTGTCCAAAAGATATTGCTAATCACGAGATATGTGTATTACCAATCACGAGATATGTGTATTACCAATCACAAAAACACGGTTTAAATTTACTAATGCAATCTCTGCGTTACTTCTTTAAAATACTCAATTCACAACCATCACTAATTAATACTTGGGTTTATTTAATAGTGAATAAATCACGGTTTTGCTGCAATAGTTATATATTAGTTTAAGCACTTATAATTGACACACACAAAAAATTTAGCATTACTGCACCACAGTGGGAGAAGGTGAGAGTGTGAAGGGTGACTCTGGCACTGTCACCTAGGAGGGGAGGGTGTATGTTGGAACCGTAGGGCGAGGTCACACACACGCACGCAACACACACACCACACACACACACACACACACACACACACACACACACACACACACACACACACACACACACACACACACACACACACACAACACACAACACATACACACACACACACACACACACCACACACACACACACACACACACACACACAGATAGGATGTTCCAAAGAGGGGACACAGGAACAAGGTGTCACAACTGGAAGCTGAAGACTCAGACGAGTCACAGGGACGTTAGGAAGTATTTCTTCAGTCATAGAGTCGTCAGGAAGTGGAATAGCCTAGCAAGTAATTTGGAGGCAGGAACCATACATAGTTTTAAGAAGATGTATGATAAAGCTCAGGAAGCAGAGAGAGGACCTAGTAGCAATCAGTGAAGAGGCGGGCCAGGAGCTGGTTTCGACCCCTGCAGACCAGAATTAGAGTACAATAGGTGAGTACACCACCAACACTCACACACACACACACTCACACACACACACACACACACACACACACACACACACACACACACACACAGACTTAAATTGCAAAACTTACGCTCTGGATTAGTATAAATGTCACTTTATCCATTGTCATAAAGATACAACGTTCTCTCTACAAGAATGGGCTGGTTGTAATTACGTTACGTACACAGTCACTGCGTCTCCTCACACTATCACTTTTCATCATACAAACAATCCTCTAACGTAACATTCTAAGAAACTATGCTATGTTCACGCTGCCAGTCGTAAGCCGCCCATTTATGTCATTTCGTTACTGATGGTTAAATATACAAGGTGCATGAAATTCTATTTCAAGCTGGGTAAAATTGATAGTAAAACTTACAAAAATGTTTCAACAAGCATCTGGAGATGAAGCAAACGGTCGGACACAGTGTTTTGAAGTGTGTTCTTGATTCAAACCAGGACCGATGTCAGTTGAGGATGATGAACACTCTTGTCGTTTATCAACGTCAAAAATGACGCAAACTTTGACAAAGTGAAGAAGGCTATTCACGAAGAACGTCATCAGGGTATCCAGAGTATCTCAAATCCTCTGAGAATTCCTTACGGGTCGTGTCGAAGCATTGTAACTGAAAATTTTAACAGGAGGCGAGTGGCTGCGAAGTTTGTGCCCTGTTTGCTAGGTCAATGCCAATAAGACCATCGTTTTCTGTCCAAAACAACATGGCAGCACTCCCCCATCCTTCTTACTCCTCAGATATAGCCTCTCGTGACTTCTTTCTCCTTCCCAAAAACTAAAACTGGCACTCAGGGGGCTACTTTTGAACAACATAAAGGAGATTAGAGGAGAATCACAGGCCGCTCTAGAAGTCATTAAGAAAAAAAGAGTTCCAAAAAGTACTTCGAGGAGTGGGATCAGTGTATAACTTCCCATGGAGAATACTTCCAGGGAGACAGCTTCAGCTAGGTGATTGGATAAGTCCAAGAATTTTTTGATAGCACCTCATATATATAGATTTATTTTTATTCGGGTAACCTAACCTACACCAAAATATCCTGACCTAGGAAAAACAAAACAAAATGTGTTTGTGAGAACTCCCGTTCTGCTTGAAGGACATAATGTCGAGGCTGAATTTCCAGTACTCAGAATTTCAACTTCAATGCAATTTCTTATCCATATAATATTTTCCTCGTCATTTACCGCCGTCACAGATCAAACTGGTATGTAATTGATTAACATTATGCAATTAAGCTAATTATAGTAGCTGGCTCGAGTAATGAGTTTTATTAAATGGTCAGTCAGTCAACCAATCAGTGTTTGTCTCTCGGTGTGTGTCTGTCAGTCTATCAGTGTCTGTCTCTCAGTGCGTGTCTATCAGTCAGTCTGTGTTTGATCGTCAGTCAGTTCATGTTTCACTAAAACCTCATAAGCTGTCACTAACATTTGATGGTAATGCTGCACAGAGAAATGTTACAGTTAATTAATAATTGAAGTTTCACCTTATAAATTGAAATGTCAGACGTACTCTCAAACCTGCAGAAACTACAACCGTTTATCCCTGGCTATCTATCCTCATTACTTTCAAGCTTTCAGAACTACCACCACTTATCCCTGTCTATCTATCCCCATTACTTTCAAGCTTTCAGAAACTACCACCATTTATCCCTGGCTATCTATCCTTATTACTTGTTCTAAAAATATCAAGTGTTAAAACACACGTTGCAGAACAAGCCTCTACTGGAGAATGTTTTCTTCTATGTCCAAAGGCTGGACAAGGTCGAAGAATTCTTTTATCACGTCTTTCAGACACTGCAACATCATGGGATCTTGATGCAAAGAATTCTTCAACCTTGTCCAACCTTTGGGCGAAGACCTACTTCGACTAGTGGATGGTACCACTATGACCCCGCCTCCTTCTGCTTCGCCTCACCTGACTATAGTATATAAGCCACGTCTACGGCCCTATGCCGAGCTTAAACGAACCCTGTAATTGCTACCTCCGCCCTCCTATGCTGCTGAAGATGATAAAGGAGAAGATACTTCCCACTTGGGGAGTCACCGCAAGACAGAAGTCACCCTCCAACCGGAGGGCCCAAGAAAGAATACAGAAGAAAGAAGAAGATGAACAACACCCCCCGCCCGGGAGGCCACCGCCGGGTCGCCATCTGGAGAAGACCCGGGCCGGAAGTACCGGCAAACCTACAACAACAACCTATGCCGGGCCACCACTTGGAAAAGGCCCGGGCCGATAGAATACCGGCGAATCTTTAACAACAACAACCTATGCTGCACTTTCTACAAGATTGATGGACTGATCACATCGACTCCAGGCTGAGAGACTGATTACCTCAAACTCCTCCTCTCCTTACACCCTTCTGATATGTATTGGACTGATGAAGCCACTGTGTGGCGAAGTTTCCTCAATAAAGATTCCTATATGTTGCATAAGTGTCTCAATCTTCATCTTTACACAGAGCGAAACTTTACGCCAGTAAATGGTTACTCTGCAACGTATTTTTGCTTCACTATTGTCAGTAGTTCGCTATTTACATCCCCTTCATATTTTACTCTTTTTTTGTGGTAGTACTGAAGGTCAATTGCACAAACTTTTTCACGTCCTCTATCATTACAGTCTGTTACGACTAAAACTATTTACAGGTATGTGATCTTACTGTCTCTCGCTCTGTGGATGGTCTGTCTTTTCCTGAGTATTTTTGTTTGTTCTATTTAATCAGTCAATTAGTCAATGAGTCAATCTGTTAATCAACCAATCACTCTCCCTTTCTGTTTCTGTCTTTTTTATGTGCACATTTTTTTTACAGCTTCTAACTTTATTACAAGTTAAGAGCTGTTACATATCTTAGCTCATTTAAAAGCTTTTCAATTGTTATGAAACATATTAATAGGGTTGGGGATGAAGTTGGAGCCAGCTGTGGGCCAGCTATTTCATTTGGTCAATCGACTTTATTTCACCGATGCTGTTATGCTGTAAGAACATGTTCCAGACTCCAGTCATTCTAGAAATGAATGGACTCATATGAAGCGATATTCTTGAGAAGGATAGAGTTGCTGTTTGCTGCTCGTCTTGTTGTGTAGACACTGTCTTCTGTCTGTCCGCGAAGAGGAGAAAAGTGTGGTACCTTGATAATGTTGCCCTTGTACATAACAGTAAGATTATGTACGTCTCTCCGGTGCTGAAGGAGATGCTAGAATGACTGATCTATCCAGTTCGGGTCTGGGCAAGAGATGAGTCATCTTGTTTGCTTCTCTATCTTGCCCAGAAATCGTAGATGAGAGGAAGACGAGGTAGGTAATTCAAGACAATGGCGCATGCTTATTTGTGCCTCGTACAGAGTTTTGTAGCATCTGCTGTCGAGCAGGTACGAGATACACCTAGTACTGTTAGCTTCCTGGCTGCCTTACCTGCAAGATTTACCACGTGGGTTTTTACAGACAGTTTCGAATCTAATTTCACCCCTAGGATAGCTACCTCATCCACAGGTTACAACGCTCTTCCATTCTTCCTTAACCACTGCTCCAGTCTCAGCATTATCATTAATATTTCTCAGATGCAAGGGTAACCTGCCATCGTTTTCCCTAGGGTAATATAGCTGCAAGCTTATGATGTGCCTGAGAGAAGCTGGTATTTCCTCTCTCTGGATAAGTAAATGTCAGAGTACAGTCATCTGCATAGGGAAGGATTTCAGGGATGCGTTGAATAAGGTTACTGGAATTAACATTTAATAGCAATAAACCAATGGACCAAGCTCTCTCTCTCTCTCTCTCTCTCTCTCTCTCTCTCTCTCTTTTACACAGGGTTTGACAAGGTTAAGGATCTCTCTCTCTCTCTCTTTCTCTCTTTCTCTCTTTAAAAGGAAAGGTCCGCGTTATACGGGAAATATCATGAGCGACTGAGATTGAAGGGACACAGAATGGAGAGCGAGAGAGAGAAAGAGAGAGAGAGAGAGAGAGGAGAGAGAGAGAGAGAGAGAGAGAGAGAGAGAGAGAGAGAGAGAGAGAGAGAGAGAGAGAGAGAGAGAGAGAGAGAGAGAGAGAGAGAGAGAGAGAGAGAGAGAGAGAGAGAGAGATGAGGAGAGAGAGAGAGAGAGAGAGAGAGGAGAGAGAGAGAGAGAGAGAGAGAGAGAGAGAGAGAGAGAGAGAGAGAGAGAGAGAGAGAGAGAGAGAGAGAGAGAGAGAGAGAGAGAGAAAGAGAGAGAGAGAGCAAAAAAAGAGAGAGCAAGAGAGAGAGAATGGGTACACAGGAGGAATGAGGGAGACCCAACAAACACTAGATGAACCCAAGAGCCAAAAACTGCACAGGGGACGCCATCCCAGCAGGTGTGACAGACCAACACTGAGGAGCCACCAACAGATGTCATTTTATGTGTGGTAGGGAACCTTCCTTCAGGCTTCAAGGAGGTGGGGAGGCAGGTTCATTCGAACGCTGAGTCCGCCAAAGAGATTCACTATCACATCAATATACTGATAGCTAAATGTGTGAAGCAGAGAGACTTTTTGATTTGCACGAAAGTAGGAACAACAACAGTGTGCTGCTACCCTCATGAGTGTGCTGAGAGAAAGAGAGGTTTTTGTATTGCACAAAAGTGGTAACATCAGGAGTGTGCTGCTACCCTACTCTGTATTGCGGTTACATAGTAGGAACAACGACAGTGTGCTGCTACCCCAATCTACATGACAATTACATAGCGTTAACATGAGCAGTTCGCTGCTACATTATTCTATATGGCGGTCACATAGTGGGAACGTTAGCAGTATGCTGTTCCGCTGTTCTAAATGAGTGTGCTGCTACCCTACTCAATATGACAGTTACATAGCGGGAACAATAGCTAGCTATGTTTCCCTATCATATTTCATCACACGGGGTTGATTTCTTATACAGAGTAATGAAATCCGTCAGCCAGAGTTGGAAGACTTCAGTCGAGCAATTACCATAACGTCAAGCATTCTATTATAAGTTCACGAGAAAAGATTGCCTTCTACTAAAGCTGGAGTCACTATCACTCGGGAAATATCACACCAGAAGAAGAGTGGCGGGGTACGGGGAAGATGGATGAAGGAGGAAAAGGTGCACCCGATGAGCGAAAAGAGAGAGAGAGAGAGAGAGAGAGAGAGAGAGAGAGAGAGAGAGAGAGAGAGGGGGGGAGGAGAGAGAGAGACAGAGACAGAGAAGGAGAGAGAGAGAGAGAGAGAGAGAGAGAGAGAGAGAGAGAGAGAGAGAGAGAGAAGAGAGAGAGAGAGAGAGAGAGAGAGAGAGAGAGAGAGAGAGAGAGAGAGAGAGAGAGAGGTGAGATGAAGGAGTCGGGTGGAGGACTGGAGGAAAGGAGAGGAGTGCAAGAGTGGAGGGAAGGAGTGGGTGAACAAATACATGCAAAATTACATTATTTTCATGATTTTCAAATGACTTTAAAAAATCTCTGATGGCAATTCGGAATTTTTGTTTGATCTTGGAACTTTAAACCAACCTTTTGCCTCTGTTGACTTCATCAATGGGTAAATTGGTAGATTTTTCCAAGCTCTAAAAAGCTTGAGCAATTCAGCATTACTAACATTTGTAGAGGCTGCCAAACTTAGACCAAAACCTGGAGCAAAAGTTGTTCCTTTTTAATATTACTATATATATTATATATATATATATATATATATATATATATATATATATATATATATATATATATATATATATATATATATATATATATATATATATATATATAGAGGCAAATATGTGTAAAAACATTTATTGCCAGAAGAGGCAAAGCTAGATTATTTATTAAAGAAAAATCACTCGAAAAATATAGGTAATTGTGGCCTTTACCTGCGGGTCAAGGCTTGGTATTAAGGCGGATCTGGCGCTGGGTCGGAGAAACACAAAAGGTCAAGAATTTAATGGAATCTTGCTAAAATTTACGAGAATCTGCGGAAAATTTCAGGAGTTTTCTTGAATTTACAAGGCAGTGTTTTGTCCAGCAGCAACGATAAGGAAACTGGCCGTGTTTTACGGGGAGAAAAGAGGGAGAGATGATGTGAGAGTTGGGAGGGTGTGGGAGAGTGTGTGGTAGAAGGTGGGGGAATTTGTGAGGTGGAAGTAGAGTGCGAGAGGGGATGATAGAGGGAGGTGGGGAGGGAAGGAAGGCAAGAAGAGAAGAATTCTTCGTCTAGTTAGAAAGAGTAGAAATGTATAATGGAGAGGAAAGAGGAAGAGGAGACACATGCCCCATTATAACGATCAGAGGCCTGAGACCATGATCACTTCTGAATACCTCCATGAAATAAGAAACACAGTCTTTACTACAGTCCGGTTGGTATCAGGTACGAGAGCACTCCAGCAGTTGTTGTTGCAGCTTTGCAGCAAGTGAACGCACACATGTTAGTCTATTCTCGAGAGATAAATACCGATCATGGGACTTTGTCGTGAGATGACTCGCTGTTGAGTGATGCTGACCCAGAGGCACTACAAGACCGAGCCTCTCCGTTCCTGATTTCTGCTCGGAAACATATGAGAGAGAGAGAGATAGAGGAAGGAATGTTTGCGAAGGACAGAGAAGTAACGAAGCTAGAAACTCTGTCACTAGTGTTGAACGTTGTTGAAAAATCAGTATACTTGGTAAATTCAAGCTGATAATTTATGCACTTTGCCAAGACAAGCGTGTTAAAATGCCATAAGAATGCTGCTGGAGTTATAGTTGAACGTGGCCACAGTGTTTCTGGAGTGTTAAATGAATGTTACTAGTCTTGATGGAATGCAGCTAGATTGCTAATAAAATAATGGGAGTTTTGGTAGAATGATGTTAGAATACGCTAGAATGTTGCTCTAGTGATGTTAGAATGCTTTTAGAATGTTTCTTGAATTGTGTTATATTGAAACTGAAATGCTGCCAGAGTGCTGCTAGAACGCTGCTGGAATTCTGCTTTAATGATGGTGGAATGTCATTACAATACCGCTAGAATGATTCTGGAATGCCAGTACATTGCTTCCAGAATGATTCCATAACGATTCTACAGTTACCTGGAGTTTACTTGGAGTTGCTTTCGGAGGTCACCGTCCAAGTGGCCTGGTCCCAGACCAGGCCTCCTGGTTGTTGGCCTGATCGACCAAGCTGTTGGTGTCAGCCACCCGAAGTCCAACATATGCACCACAACCCGGCTGATCAGGAACTATTTTGAGGAATCTGTCGAGTTCCATCTTGAAGACAACTAAGGGCATGATGAAGAGTCGTGGTCTCTGAGTTTTCGCTTCCATGCCAAGTTTCTTCGTGGTAGAGAGATACTGTCTATTTTTAAGACTACTGCTAGAAGGCTTCCAGAGGACTGCTACAATGCTGACAGAATGCTGGAAGAATATTGATAAAATACTGATAAATTTTCATTAGAATTCTGCCTCATAAGTTTTGTAATAATGCTGTAGGAATGCTGCTGAAACTCTGCTTCTCTTAGAAGACTCATGATACATTAACGTCAAAGATTATTCATCGAGCTGCCCGAAAGACGTTGTTGTATCTTTTCTGTTTCCTCTGAGAGACTTGTTATTTATCTAATAAAAAAATGTTCAGGAACTTCAATCTCGCAAGAATTTTGCTTCATTACTTTTTTGGTAAAACTTACAGCCACTATTCTAGTTCTTACTGTACTAGTTCTTACTATACTAGTTCTTACTCGGGTATATCTTGACAACCCTAGCTCCTACTCTGGTACACCTGGCTGTGGTAAATTTTGAAGGCACTAGATTCCCTCTGGTTAGCTTTGAGAATACTGTGTTCCAGCTCTGATAAATCCTGAAGAAAACAGCTATAGCTGTGGTAACTCCTGAAGACGTTAATTCCAGCTCATTTAAATCTTAACACAAAATTACATTGAAACTTAGGCACAACGCTGCTGCCAGAATAAGACAGAATTTCATCCTCAACTCTCTAGAAATTTGGCAGACATCGGCAAGAGCGCAAACTTTAAATATTCACCATTAATACTTCCGGAAACTCCCAGCAATTTCTGCAAAATTATCCGATATTTCTTCCCAAACTATTATGGAGTTCAAACAAGCGCTACTTTTTTCCAGACTTTCTTTAACGCTCCTCCTGGATACCTCTTAGGAAGTCCAGCGATCAGCTTGTCCTCCTTTCTCCCTCCAGCCTTGCTTTCACCTTTCTACTCCCAGCCTTCCTCCCTTTCCCTTACACCTTCTATCCCACTTCCTTTCTCCTTACTCTTTCCCACCCATTACCTTTTAACTTCTCTCTCCCTTTATTCCCACAGACTCACCTCCCTCCTTTATTTCCCCCAGCCTCCCTCACCTTAATTCCTCTCTCCCTACTTCTCTCTCCCTTCCTTCCTCTCCTTACCTCCCTCTACTTGGAATGTTCTTTCCCTGTTTACTGAAAGTTAGCGCAGGTCCATAACTTGATTAACATAAAGGGTTTAATACTTTATAAATAACGTCGCCCCATCAAGCGTAAAGAGAATCGCCACTAGACCTTTACTACCTCTCACTGCAGAAGCATCTTGATGAGGTCCTGATCAGCTCGGCTGTGGTTGCATACGTTGCAATGCTTGCAGCGAGCACCTGAGTCCAGGTGTCTTTCAGGAGACGGTGTAAGGTGGCACTGTGTCTTGAGAGTGTTAGGTGACTCACTCTTGTAACCCCAGGAATCTTGCACTACAAGCCTAACCACATACAATTATTATTAAAATTAAAATTTTTATTATTAAAATTATTATTATTATTATTATTATTATTATTATTATTATTATTATTATTATTATTATTATTATTTCTATTATTATTATTATTATTATATTATTATTATTATTATATTATTATTATTATTATTATTATTATTATTATTATTATTATTATTATTATTACAATATTAAAAGAATGCTAAGCACGTAGGAGTCACACACAGCTTGGGAATTGGAGATAATATGATGTGATTCAAGACAATGAGGCTAGCTCCAATTCCTTGAATCAAAAGACCGTCACCAGCATCAAGGCACACGTATATACCTCGTGTAAGCATTTTACCACGACTTAAATAGCCACTATGACTGTAGCGAATTCCCTAATACCACCTATACACAATTTTGCGCTTGCTTGCACACCTTCTCTATAAGAACGCTGAAAATTTAAAGCGAACGTTGGATGTAATAAGGAATGCATAACAGGCCTCTTTGTACCGCTATGAGCCGGAATAACCATTCTCTAAGAAAAAAAAATCAGGTCAAGAAGAGAATTTTTTGCTAGTCAACCCTGATTAGCTTTAACGACCACGAGAACGAGGAAAGTATATTTTCATTGGAAAATTTAGAAAGGGGGGTTGGTAGCATTATAATCTCTCCCCTTACGAGCCTTTCTGAGAAAATAAAATGAGAAAACCGCGATCAGAGATTATAACGGGAGAAGAAGGGATCCTGGGTGGCTAGGTAGTCGCAGCACAAGACAAAGTGAACCGGATATTAGAGTAAGAGTCAAGTACCATCATGGTGCAGGGATGCAAGTGGTACCATCGTGACACAGAGAAACAGGTAGGGAAGATGTACCATCTTAATGCAGGCGTACAGGAGTGAGAACGTACCATCGTTTGCAGAGGAAAAGGTGGAGATGTACCAACATGGTGCGGGAGTACGGGGGTGAGAAGGTACCATCGTGGTGCAACGAATGCCAGGAATACAGCCTGGTTAACCAAGGTTCCAGCCCACCCGACTCCATAAAACAAGCTATGATATAGTATTTTGTTGAAGTCAGTGTTGAGTCTTCGGGAAGTTTAAGGAGGAGAGACGCGAAACGCCTGTAATACAACTGAAAAGAAATACAGCAAATGAGTGCTATAACAAAGGCCAAAAAAATAATTAATTTCAAATGTTGATCGTCTTGGAGGAGGGGCTGTAGTCCCAAACGACGTTCTTGCAAGTAGGTTCTGTAAGATTTCTCAGAAAACAGGACATAAGCCTCCTGACGCGGGTCTGAGTCATAGGACGACCCACCACCAAAACGTTTCGTCATTTGACCGAGGACTTCCACTGGCTTACTTGTCCATCCCTTTAAAATATAAAGAGAACTTGAAATGAGGTATTCTACTCCTTTGGAAAAGAATTCGTTCACTTTTGGCATAGTTTTTGTAGTCACATTACGAAAACATTTGTTCCCCATTAAACTCTCTCCCACTCTCTCTGTCTATCATCTTCTCTATCTTCCCTTGTTTGTGTAGTCATTATATAAACATTAAATTGGTGTCACAGCACTCTCCTTCCCTTGCCCAGTGATGTGTAACCCGGGGTTATGGCCGCCTCGGGAACTACTGGTAATGTAATGGAGTAAAAGAAACACTTAAGAATAAAAGGATTTATTGAATTTAATTTTCATCCTTATTCGATGTTAGAAAAGTCAGGCAACACCCGCTCATCCCCTTTTATTACGATTACAATCTTGGTAATTTGTATTAATGTTATATATTTTTATTAAAGCTAGTAAAATGCACACTCGTTACTGGGGGAGGGAGACTCAAGTTCAGGTGATGACACCCAGTGTGGAGTCCCGGTGGTGACACCCGGTACGGAGTCCAGGTATGATGTAAAAGGTTTAGAAAAGAATTAGAGGCCTGGTCTCAGACCGGGCCGCGGGGGCGTTGACCCCCGAAATCCTCTCCAGGAATACTCCAGGTCTCCAGGTAAGGGGTCCCCACACTCTTAACCTCAACAACACCTTCATGACGTTCCAGACTGTACATCGACCTCCCAAATATTTATTGTATGAAAATAGTTTAATAAATTGTATTTAAAGTAGCAGTATTACGAATAATAATATATAATAATAATGACTTCTTAAAAAATAGGTAATATTTAAATTATGAAATATATAAGATTTAACATAGGCTTTTTTTTTTTACTGAAACTGTTTATATCATTATTGGGAAGGATGCATTTGATGGGCATCAACAAGGTCAATGATATTTAGTTGGTGAGTTTTAGTGGTAAGTCATCAGGCTCTTCTAGGTTCAGGAAGTCATCACGCTCTTCCAGGTTCAGTCTGTTCCTCTGCTTAGTTAGAACTGTGATTACATAAAACCAATTTCAACCAAGTACGAACTTGGGAAAGCAAGTAAAAATGGCTCAACTACTGCACAAAGCCGAGGGTTTTTAGCAACAGTATTTATATTGTTCCAAAAGTCACTTAAGCTTAGTATGGAAAATGAATAGGGATACTATACGTACGTACACGTATATCCTTCCCGGGACAGGAGAGATGGGAGAGACACGGAAGAGGGTGGAAAGCCACTGATATACAACACAAAGCATGTCCCCAGGCATTTACTAACCCCAGCCATTTATCGATCCCTTCGATAGTCCCATCGACCCTTAGGAGTCAATATCGACCCTTAAGAGGAACCTTGAATTAGACACTTCTCCACATATATGCTGTACATTTCTTAAGACTGATGGACTGTGCAAATCGACTCAAGGCTGAGGGACTCATTACCTCACACTCTTCATCTTCCAAAATTTCATTTTTAAAGGGACGGAGGAAGGCCACTTGTTGGCGAACGTTTCCACAATAAAGACTCCTATGATTAAAAGTGTCAATTGTTCATCATGAAGTAAGGTGGTGGCAACTAGAGGGAATCCCTGTGGTACACCCGGTATGAATTGGGCACAGGATCGGGCTGGAATCAAATGGAAGTGCCGCCGGAACACGTGGTGTGATGACTTAACAACCGTGTGTTAGTGACACACACACAACCACACACAACACACACACAAACACACACCACACCAAAACACACAACACACACACACACACACACACAACACACACACACAACACACACACACAAAACCACACCCCAGTAGCGACCCAGTGAAGAGGCGGGGCCAGGAGCTCGGACTCGACCCCGCAACCTAAACTAGGTGAGTACACCACACACCCCCACACCAGTCTCAGGGAGAAGTGATGTGCGTGTGTTTTAGGTGGGGGGTGAATGCGTGGGCTTGTGAGTGGGTGGGGTGGGTGGGTTGGCTGCATGAGTGAGCAGATTATGCTGCACAGTTCTGGTCACCGTATTACAGAATGAACAGAAATTCACTGGAAAACTTAGAGAGAAGGATGACAAAGTTGATCCCATGTATCAGAAATCTTTTCTGCGAGGATAGACTGAGGACCCTGAATATGCACCCTCTAGAAAGGCGTAGAATTAGACGGGATATGATTGTGGTGTATAAATGGAAAAAGGAATAAATAAAAGGGGTGTAAACAACGTGCTAAAAATATGTAACCAAAACAGGACTCAAAGCAATGGGTTCAAGGAAAAAAATAGATTTAGAAACGATATAGGAAAGCATTGGTATAGTAATAAAGTAGTGGACGAGTAGCGCCACTGAAGATAAAATCTTGAGTAGTAGATTTAAAAAGAGGTTAGACAAGTACATGAGTGGGCGTGGGTGAATGAGTGGGGGATGGGGCTTGGGAAGGAAGAAAGGATGGGGAGGCCAGGAAGAGAGTGAGGTGTGGAGAGTGAAAAGAAAGGTGGGGAAAGAGCTAGAAGGGAGAGAGTGGGAAGCATGCAAACGAGAGGAGGGAGGGGGGAAGGAAAGGAAAATAAAATAAAAAGAAAGAAAGCTTGGAGGGAGAGAGGGAGGGATAAAGAGAGGAATGAATAGAGGAGAGAAGGCGAGGAGTGTAAAAGAAAGTAGGAGAGTAGAAAGGAAGTTAGGAGGGAGAGAAGGAGGAAGGGAACAAACATATTTTGTAAAGGGGTCAGTAGGTGAAGAGGGTCGCTGTGGCTGGAAGCAGAGGTATGAGGTCAGATGGCTTGTTATTGTTGGGGAAGGAGAGAGTAAATGGTAGAGAGAGGGGGGATGGGGAGAAAGATGGAAAGACAAAGAGAAAGAAAATGAAAAAAAACGCAAATAGATACTGACAGACAATACAAACGATTATATATATATATATATATATATATAAATATATATATATATATATATATATATATATATATATTATATATATTATATATATACATAATACATATTATATATATATATATATATAATATATATATATATATATATATATATATATATAATATATATATATATATATATATATGTCTTTTTAGTGTATATTCAGGTGGGGATATAGTTTTTGGGGGGTGTTGGTGCAATTATTTAATAAATGTTGGAAGAGGGTTTAAAGGTACTAGGGATTGGCAGAGAGCATGATAGTTCCTTGTATAAACAAAGGGATAAAAGAGAGTGCCAAAATTATAGGGGATAAGTTGTTGAGTGTACCTGGTAAGGTGTATGGGAAGTTATTATATTGAAAGAATTAAGAGTAAGACGGAGAATAGATAGCAGATGAACAAGGAGGCTTTAGGAAAGGTGGGGGTGTGTGGACCGGGTGTTTACAGTGAAACATATAAGTGAACAGTATTTTAGATAGGCAAAAGAGGTCTTTGTGGCATTTATGGATTTGGAAAAGGCGTATAAAGGGTGGATGGGGGGGGAATGTGGCAATGTTTGCAAGGTAGGGGTTTTGGAGGTGGGTTTATGAAAGCGTGAAGATTTTTACGGGGAAGTGGGCTCAAGTAGAGTATGGGGGAAAGGGGAAATTTTTTCCCGTAAAGGTAGGCCTTAGCAAGGATGTGTGATGTCACCGGGTTGTTTAAATTTTTTTATAGAGGGGTTGTAAGAGAAGAAAAAGCGAGGGTCTGGCAAAGGCGTGGAGTTAAAAGATAAAGAATCACACACAAATGGGAGTTGTCACAGCTGCTCTTTGCTGATGACACTGTGCTTTTGGGGGAGATTCTGAAGAGAAGTTGCAGAGATTGGTGGATGAATTTGGTAGGGGGGTGCAAAAGAAGAAAATTAAAGGTGAATACAGGAAAGAGTAAGGTTATGAGGAAAAACAAAAAGTTTAGGTGATGAAAGATTGAATATCAGATTGGAGGGAGAGTATGGAGGAGGTGAACGTATTCAGATTTTTGGGGAGGGGAAACGTGTCAGGGGATGGGTCTATGAAAGATGAGGTGAATCATAGAATTGATGAGGGAAAAAGAGTGAGTGGTGCACTTAGGAGTCTGTGGAGACAAAGAACTTTGTCCTTGGAGCAAAGAGGGGAATGTATGAGAGTATAGTTTTCCCAACGCTCTTATATGGGTTGAAGCGTGGGTGATGAATGTTGCAGCGAGGAGAAGGCTGGAGGCAGTGGAGATGTCATGTCTGGGGGAAATGTGTGGTGTGAATATAATGCAGAGAATTCGTAGTTTGGAAGTTAGGAGGAGGTGCGGGATTACCAAAACTGTTGTCCAGAGGGTGAGGAAGGGTTGTTGAGGTGGTTCGGACATGTAGAGAGAATGGAGCGAAACAGAATGACTTCAAGAGTGTATCAGTCTGTAGTGGAAGGAAGGCGGGGTAGGGTCGGCCTGGGAAGGGTTGGAGGGAGGGGGTAAAGGGTGTTTTGTGTCGAGGGGCTTGGACTTCCAGCAGGCATGCGTGAGCGTGTTTGATGGGAGTGAATGGAGACAAATGGTTTTTAATACTTGACGTGCTGTTGGAGTGTGAGCAAAGTAACATTTATGAAGGGATTCAGGGAAACCGGCAGGCCGGACTTGAGTCCTGGAGATGGGAAGTACAGTGCCTGCACTCTGAAGGAGGGGTGTTAATGTTGCAGTTTAAAAACTGTAGTGTAAAGCACCCTTCTGGCAAGACAGTGATGGAGTGAATGATGGTGAAAGTTTTTCTTTTTCGGGCCACCCTGCCTTGGTGGGAATCGGCCAGTGTGATAATAAAAAAAAATTTTTTACTTTAATCTCAATTTTAGAGATTATAGTATTTTTAACTGGCTGTTAAGAGGTGTTATGCAGCCTTAATAACCCTCGTACAGTCGATGAACTCTAAACCCCATTAACCAACCAGAGAGAGAAAACCCGCCAGAGACTGCACAGGGAGTACATATGGGGAGCAGGGAACCTAGGAAGGTTTCGGGAGAGAGTTGAATTTTTCGTTTTTTCGAAGTTTAATTTAAGAATATAAGAAATGCGAAACACTGCATCAGGCCTATTGGCCCATTCTAGGCAGGTCCATCTTAAGCCCAAATCCATCTCAAGCTTTTATCTTACCTCAGCTCATCCAGCTCAGCCATATGTAAGGTAAACTACCCTGTACATATTTACAGCTAGGTAAAAACGAGCAGTCGGTACAAGGCGACTTGCCCATAAGTCTCTTCTCAAGTGGACATCGAGCCCGGGTCCCCTTAGCTCTATCACTGAGCTACAGGTTAGTCAATAGTCTAGTAAAAACCCATACAATCGACAAGAAATAATGAAAAGCTATTACAGCGGAGAGGGGTGAACCGATGAGAGGCAGCAAATGGCAATAACAACGCAGCAAATGGAGTCTGAAGGAGAGGAGGAAAAAAGCAATCCGAGTAGCAAATGCAGACAGATTAGATTTTGAAGGGAGGGCGGGGGGAGGTGATTGTGAATTATCAAAGATACAAAAAATAGGAAACCCGATTAATGTCTCGTTTGAAGGCCACTCAACACTTATGAGTAAGTGAATAGGACTGGATGAAGGGAAGGGAGTGTAGCACTTATAAAGGCATTTGATGTGAAAGGAATATAAAAGGGAGAAAAGATAATAGTCAACAAGCTTGTTTTTTTTTGGGGGGGGGGAAAAACGTACAGAAGGTAATGGAGGAGAAGTAGCAGGGAAGAGGCTAGCAAAGAAGCGAGCCACGCGATGAAGTACCTCTTAGCGACCACAAGGAGTCTTTGAACAACTGCTCTCGGAAGAGCGCTGCATTATCTTACACAACCTTAATAGAGGAGCCAGACATGGCGAGTGGGAAGCTAACACGACCGCCAAGCACAGGCAGCAGTGGCACCAGGGGAGAGAGAGAGAGAGAGAGAGACAGAGAGAAAGAGATCAGTGCCCTGCTCCGACGGGTGTATCAGGAACGTAGAACGGGAGCTGGGACTGTGCAGGGAATATTATCTCAGTGCTCAGTGCCACTAATACCTTATTCATGCCCAATTAGCTTCAGGGATACTCATAGCATGATGATGAAGGCAGACACAAGGCACCCACGGGCATTATACCTGTAAGATGAACTCTGCAGAAATACAAGTAGGTACATTGCATTTTACAGTAATCTCATTTAAATGACAATTATAAGCGCATATATAACTATGACTTTTTAAAATGTGCTACCGAAAAGATACAAAGGTGTATATGTGAGAAGCGTGACGCACAAAGAACATACAAGTTCTTAAACACTGGAATTATAGAAAGTTATTTTATATAATTGACCCCTTCACTGAGACAAATGTAGTGTATGCATCCGTTTAGTATACTCGTATATTTTGATTAAGCTTTTGTCATTATAATGAGAGGTATCTCCGTTGTGAACCCCTCTGTCATTTATATTCATATCAGGGTCTGTTCCGATAAACTGGGGTCAGCCTGTAAGTTAATGACTCGCGAACTGTATTGAGGTACTTAACACCCCAAGCGATGTAGTTGAAGTAGGGTCAGCGAAATTTTGATTTCAGAATTAGGCTTCGAATTGATGAAACGAGATTCCGAGCAGATGGAGCTCAAGGATGGTGGACTGGAATTTTGGGTTCGTGGAATGAGACTCCAGGAAGCTGAAATGAGATTTCAAGCTAGTGTAATGAGACTCCAGGATTCTGGAACAAGGTTTCGAGTTGCAGAAATGCGACTCTAAGATAGTGAATCAGTGTAACCATACTGGCAAGAAATTTCGAGCTGCTAGAATGCGAACTGAGGCTTTTGGAATGAAGCTTCAAGGTTTTAAAATGAGATTCGAGCAGCTGGAAGGAAACTTTAAGGTGCAGGAGTAAGACTTCGAGCTACTAGACTTTAACTTCGAGCTGCTGAAAATGGAATTAGAGTTGATGCAATGAGCCTTCCGTGCTTCGGGCTTGGCACAGCATCGAAAATGCACACATCGGGATTTTTTTTTATATTTGTGACTAAATATGAAGCCAGGTAAGGAAATGAATCCCAGTTTCATATATATATATATATATAATATATATATAATATATAATATATTATATATATATATATATATATATATATATATATATATAATAATATATATATATATATATATATATATATATATATATATATATATATATATATATATATATATATATATATATATATAATATATATATATATATATATATTATATATATATATATAATATATATATATTATATATATATATATATATATATATATATAATATATAGGTAGTAGGTTGGTAGACAGCAACCACCCAGGGAGGTACTACCGTCCTGCCAAGTGAATGTAAAACGAAAGCCTGTAATTGTTTTACATGATGGTAGGATTGCTTTTGTCCATTTTTCTGTCTCAAAAATATGCAAGGTTTCAGGTACGTCTTGCTACTTCTACTTACACTTAGGTCACACTACACATACATGTACAGGCATATATATATACACACATCCCTCTGGGTTTTCTTCTATTTTCTTTCTAGTTCTTATTCTTGTTTATTTCCTCTTATCTCCATGGGGAAGTGGAATAAAATTCTTCCTCCGTAAGCCATGCGTGTTGTAAGAGGCAACTAAAATGCCGGGAGCAAGGGGCTAGTAACCTCTTCTCCTGTATATATTACTAAATGTAAAAACAGAAACTTTCGTTTTTCCTTTTGGGCCACCCCGCCTCGGTGGGATACGGCCGGTGTGTTGAAAGAAAGAAAGAAATATATATATATGGCGTGCCGAATATGTAAAACTGGTCAATTAGCAAGAACTCTTTTAAAATTAAGTCCTTTCTAAAATTTCTCTTAAACGTTTAAAGATATATTTTTTTCATTAATGTTAATGTAAAAATTTATAATTTTGCACCAAAAGAATCTTAGAAAACTTACATAACCTTATTATAATTAAAATGAAGTCCTTTCTAAAATTTTCTCTTATACGATTAAAGATATATTTTTTCATTAATGTTAATGTAAAAATTTTTAATTTTGCTCCAAAAGAATCTTAGAAAACTTACCTAACCTTATTATAACGAGAACAATTTATTTTAACCAAACCCAACTAAATATATTTTAGATTTGTTTACAGTAATTTAATACTAAACAAACATAGTGAAATATATTTTTTTCGTTAGGTTCAGAATGATTTTGGCGAAATTATTGCATACACAAATTTTCACTTGTCCTATATGGCAAGATAAGCGTTGCTATTTAAGCCAAGATCGCAAGTTTGCTATCGGTACGACATAATATATAATATATATATATATATATATATATATATATATATATATATATATATATATATATATATATATATATATATATATATATATATATATATATATATAATATATATATTATATATATATATATATATATATATATATATATATATATATATATATATATATATATATATATATATATATATATATATATATATATATATATATATATATATATATATAATATATATATATATATATATAATATATATTATATATATATATATATATATATGTTTTATAGCAACACACGTATCTCAAGTGGCAGATAAAGTATTTATGACTTCAAATTAAAAATGAAACTTTGTGACCTTTAAGTCGAACCTGTACTATTATAAGGTAGTAAAAAACAATCAGAAACGGAACAAAATATAGTCTAGTTGTATTTCCAATTTGTTGGCTAGATGTGAAATATTCCAGCCATGATATTGTAAACTTTATTCTCCATTAACATTTGCTGGTTGTCTAGAAATGAAGGTATCTGGACATGCAGCAGACGTAGCTCAGTGAGAGTCTGTTTACGATAAGTACCTTTGGCTAATGCTTTTTGTTTTTCAGACTAATTTAGAAAAGCTAAAGAATTCAACATTTTCTTTCGGCCGCATTTTAAACACATGTGTGTCAGTGCAAAGAACAGCGATGGCTTGAAACTTTTACCGCTAATCGCTGAGCGGTCGGTGACTATTGTTAAATTCCCCGCTGGTTAAGGTCGGGCTAATGTTATTAATGATGAGTTTTCGTCAGTCCTGCTGCGAGAGACGTATTTTGTTGAAGTTCACGCCAGATGATTTATTCAACCGCACATGAATGCTATAGCAAAACTTCCTCCCCACTGGCAGTAAGGACTTGTTACGGACGTGTGTCTCTCTTGTTGTACCAGAGGGAAGCGTTTCTATTTTCAAGTGGTTAGCTGAGTTATCGTCTGCTACCTTTATGTTGTCTATATGTGAATGAGTCACTGTTTCTGCTCTTTGTGTAGTGATGTTTAAACGTAGTATTCTTCTTCTCTACCTCTCAGCCTTATACCTATTCTCTCTTGTTCTTGTTCAGCCTCTCAAGTCGTTCGTCTCTACACTCATTCATTGAACTTTGTCAATGGCTGTTTCTAATCATCTACACTTATCTATGTCAGTGTAACTGATCATGTATATACAAGTCTTCTATTATGGCCTGGCCTAATAATAACAATAATAATAAACATAATAATAATAATAATAATAATATAATAATAATAATAATAATAATAATAATAATAATAATAATAATAATAATAATAATATTATTATTATTATTATTATTATTATATTATTATTATTATTATTATTATTATTATTATTATTATTATTATTATTATTATTATTATTATTATTATTATTATTATTATTATTATTATGTTTATTTTATCTCCTAATCTAAGCACTTATCTATACTGTTATTTTCATCCTCTTAGACACAGCTACCACTCCATCAGTCTCTCTCTCTCTCTCACTCACTTCCTCTCTCTCTTAATTGTCACTTTCCCAACAATCACAACAAAAATAACACTTCCAATAAAAAAAATTCATTCATAATTTTTAAAAGGGGAAGAAAACATGATAAAACGAAGGGATAAATTGCCTTGTTTGTGTGAAGACAGTGATTAAGCGACTGTAGAGAGACAGACACTGTTTGATACAGATTGATGGGAGAGTATATGGAAAAATAGACACAAATGCAGTATAATGCGATCCTTTATTACAACGTTTCGCCCACACAGTGGGCTTCTTCAGGTCACGAACAGACCTACCCGAGCAGGGAGTACATGAGTATACATAGGAAGTACAGTATCAATAGACGATAGCGTTATATTGCGCCTGTATACCGACATAATTGCTAATGCACTCAGCTCACACACTGTAGTCCGGGGGTCGACCCCTGATATGCTTGGGAAACATTGGAGAGTTCACACCTGCTGTCCCTGTCAACCTATCAGCAAAATAGGTACCTGGTGTAGGTCGCATCCTGGAGACAAAATTGACCTAATTTGCCCGAAATGCTCTGCATAACAAGCGTTTTTATATAGCAATATGTCTTTGATATTAGCTAGACCTGTATACCTTGTACATGTATTTGTAGAAATCAAGGTTACTGTTATTATTATTTCCAGGGAGAGTATATCTTGGCTGTGGGAGTGAATTTAGATGGAGTGGATATTAAGAGGGAGAATAGGTATATCATGCCTGAGGGGATATA
>NC_069419.1:23362808-23392808 GCF_026875155.1 Cherax quadricarinatus
AACAAACTACTGTCATTTCGCCTACATCATATCGTGTATACTTATATAACCTCTTTTTTTCTTAAAATATGTATTACCTATAACCTAAACCCTTTCTATACAAAGTTCACTAAAGGGCCCCATTATCATTTACACCTGGCCACCCCAAACTTACCTACCACACCCTCTCAAAAAAGTTCTCCAACTTTAAGCAATTCAAGTCCACCCTACCACAAATTACACACTCACTAGATCAAAGGCTCCTATACATTCACTTAACATCCCCAAAATCTCTCTCTCTCCTCTGCAATTCCTCTCTTCTCCAGTGCATACCCGCCCCCTAATAAGACCCACGTTCACGCAACCACCCTTTACTTAATCCACATAATTCCTTGAATATACACATTCATATTCTCTTATTCACCTTCCAAAACTGAACATTAACATTACAGCTAACCACTCCTTTGCTCTAACACTCTCAATACTCCTGATTTAATCCATTTATTCCCCCCACTGAAACTCCTACCCCCACACTTTGTTTCGCATAGGCCAGGACAACCAACTCTTTTTCATTCATAACATCAGCAATCATCTGTTTTCTTGTCATCCGCACTACATCCACGCACATTTCAGGCAACCCATTTATATAACGGTATAATTTCTCTTACTTATTTAGAAATTGTATACAGGAGAGGGGTACTAGCCCAATGCACCCGTCATTAGGTCGCCTCATCACGACACCATGGCTTACGTATGGAAAGATTCTTTTCCACTTCCCCATGACAATTAGAAGAAATAAAAAAGAACAAGAGCTATTTAGAAAAAGGAGAAGAAAAAAACCAGATGTTATGTTATAAATATATATGCATTGCGTGTCTGTGAAGTGTGACCAAAGTGTAAGTAGGAGTAGCAAGATATCCCAGTTATCTTTGCGTGATATGAGACAGAAAAAGAAACCAGCAATCCTACAATCATGCAAACAGTTTACAGTTTTGTTTCAACAGTCATCGCAGGCCGGTAGTAACTTCCCTGGGTGTTTGCTGACTACCAAGCCTACTATAATATATATATAAATAAAAATATATAATAATATAAATAAATGAGTGATATAAAATAAGAAATATATATATATATAAATATATATATATATAGATAATATATATAGTTATATATATATATATATATATTATATAATATATATAGATATATATATATAGATATATGTCGTGCGATTATGAAAAACTGTCAATTAGCAAGAACTCATCTAAAATTAAGTCCTTTCCTAAAAATTTCTCTTATAATGTTAAAGATATAATTTTTTCAATTAATGTTAATGTAAAAGTTTTATTTTTGTCACAAAAAGAAACCTAGAAAATTACCAAACCTTGTTATACAACAAGAACAATAGATTTAGTCTAACCCAACTAAATATATTTTAGTGTTTGTTTTTTTACAGTAATTTAATAAGCTAAACAAACAATGAAATATTTTATTCGTTAGGTTCGAAAATTTAGAGTGGGAAATTATTGCATACAGAAATTTTCGTTTGTCCATATGGCAAGATGAAACGTTGCTATTTAGCAAGATGGATGTTCTGCCAATTCGGCACGACACACACACACAAAACACACCACACACCACACACACACACACACAAAATACATATTATATATATATATCTGATAAATAATATATTTATATAAATAAAATATATATATAAATAATATATATATAAATATATATATATAAATATATATATTTAATATATATAATATATGTCGTGCCGAATATGTAAAACTGACAATAGAGCAAGAACTCAATTAAATTAGTCCTTCTAAAATTTCTCTATACGTTTAAAGATATATATTTTTCATTAAATTTAAGTAAATTTTTAGATTAGCACCACAAATCTTAGACAACTTACCAATCCTTATTAAAACAGAACAATTTATTTAGCCTAATCTCTACTAAATATATTTTAAATACGCTTACCATAATTTAATACTAAACAAATACAAATGCAATATATTTTTTTTTCAGTTAGGTTCAGAATGATTTTTGCGAAATTAAGCAATACCCAAATATACGCTTGTCCTATGTGCAGATGAGCGTTGCTATTTAAGCCAAAGATCGCAAGTCTGCTATTCGGCGACGACATAATATATATATATATGTAATTATATATTATATATAAATATATAATATATATATATATATATATATATATATATATATATAATATATATAAAATATAAATATAAACAGACACACACCGAGCGATTACAAGATGAAAACACATAGGAGGGGGAGTTTAAATGAAAGCTAGAGCTATCGTTCAACTTCCTCCTGTGGTTATTACACACACTCAGTGGCAGCCCATATGGGTATTTCCCCCACCAACTGCGTGTATATTATATATATATATATATGATATATATATATATATATATATTATAATATATATAAATAAATATATATATATATATATATATATATGTATATAAATATAAAATATATATATAGATATATATATATATATATATAATATAAATATATATAGGATATATATATATATCTATATATATATATATATATATATATATAATATATAGCAAAAGATCACCGTAAACAGGTGATTTTAAAATATGCAAAACAAACCACACTGCAAGTGAAAGAGAGAAATTCCAAGCGCTTTTCGTGACTACTCACTATTATCAAGGGTACTAATGTGATAATGTGAGTAGTCACGAAAGCCGCTTGGAATTTCTCTAATCTTTCAGAGTGTTGTTTTTGCATATATATAAGTTTATATTAAATAAATATATATTATATATAATATATATATAAACATATATATATATATATATATAGATTATATATATATATATATATATATATATATATATATATAATAAAAAATATGAATTATTTCCTTGGTATATATTAATTAGATCCATTTATCAAAAACAGAATTTAGAAGAATTTAATAATACTTGGACAAATCTAAATTTTAAAATTCTTAATCTTGGGTCGAATAGTTTTGTTTGGTGGTTGTTTGAAGGACCAGTCATAGTTGTACCAGCGGGCCTGCAGCAGTGTTCCCTTTCTTATATTCGGCGCGTCATGTTTTGCATTGTTGTGGGATGTGATATTGAGGTGTGGGTAGAACCATTAAATCTTCCTTTGATGCATTTACTTTAATTGTTCCTTGATAATGTGAGTAAGTCATTGAATGGCTATGAATTTTCTCTATTCTTTCTGAGTGGGTTGTTTGTGCATATATATATATATATATATAATATATATAAATATAATATATTTATATATATATATATATATATATATATATATAATATAATAAATATATATATATATATATATATAAATATATATACTGCCTTCAAAAAAAAAAAAACAGCTACCTCGAAATAATACACAGTATTATTTATTTACTCCTTTTTATCATAAACATCCGAAGGTGATCATTAAAGCAAGTCCCAGAGAACCTTACAACGACTCTTATATGCACAAAATTCATTTAACATGTAATAGGCTTAAACGGATTAGCCCAGCCAACCCTTAAACCTGCATTACTTCACATTACCTGTAAATCCCACATGTGTACGAGCATTAGTTAGCACACATTACTTCCGTTTGTACCTGACACTTGCTCTTGAGGTATAATGAAGACTTCATTTCTCATTATCTACTTAACTGGTGATATATTAGGAAAAACCACAAATGATTATCAACGCTTCAACGGTTCTTTGCTTACCAGCGTGTTAAACTTCTCTCTCTCTCTCTCTCTCTCTCTCTCTCTCTCTCTCTCGTCTCACTCGTCTCTCACTCCTCTCTCACTCTCTCTCTCTCTCTCCTCGTCACTCTCTACTCTCATTCTCTCTCATCAATCACTCTCTCTCCTCTCTCTCCCTCTCTCTCTCTCTCTCTCTCAACTCTACTCTTCTCTCTCTCTCTCTCTCTCGACTCTCTCTCTCTCTCTCCCTCTCAAACACACACAAAAACAAACACACAACACACACACACACACACACACGACCCCTGGCAACCACATATAGTGTGAGTACATACACACAACACACACACACACACACTCACACACACACACACACACTCACACACACACACTCACTCACACACACACATGCACGCACATACAACCAGCCCTAGTGTCTAATCTGACATGTGCCTAGGACCAAATGTAAAACACACACACACACACACACACAGCACACACACACCCAACACACACCACACACACACACACAACACACACAAACACATCACCATGCTCTCAAAATGATAGTCCTTATCCAACTTAGGGCAAACATCGCACAAATATCTGAGCCTCACCCTATCCTCTTTCAAGACAGAGAAGTTTAAGATTAGAGGAACACTCTCCTTATAGGAACAGATTAACTTCGAATAATGGCAAAATATTCCTCGTTCCAGTTACAGAATTTTTAGATATCCCCGAAGGGATACCTGTTAGAAGTTGCTTAAGTTTTTTTTTTTTTTCCTCCTACTAGTTGATTTTATTTTCAGCATAACTTGAGAACGCCTCAGTCAATTAGCTTCAAATTGTTATCACTGTACAGGGTGAACTAGAACAAATTCTAGAACCCTTAGGCACGTCCACGTGCCCTATGATCAATGTTACTGAACACACTTCCATCATCCTAGAATAGTCAGATAACTTCCAAAATTCTCAGTAGCGGAGCTTCAAACGTTCACCAAAGGTTCCTAAAAATACGATTACTGTGGAGACCGAAATGTGTAGCTGTAGATTTGACGATTATACGTGTAAAATAGCAACAAATTTTTATTCTAGTTTGCCCCTTTTTCCAGTTTGCCCACTTTTTTGCTAATTTGATCAGATTAGGCATTTCAAAAAATCAAAATACTTTTTTGTTTCAGGATTGTAGAAATTTTTAAATAGAATGCAAATGTGAAAAGAAAACTGGAAAAAATAAAAATTCTTGTATTTATAACTTTTTTAAATTTATTGAAGGGGAGACTTTCCTATTTTTCGGAACATTAATAAACGACAGTTTCGTTTGCTTTATGGCGAATTTTTGTTTATTACTCGAGAACGCCGTATTCAATCGGCTTCAAGATTTCAACGCTTGTTGAATGTATTTTGTGCAGGATTCACGAGACTATTTCCGTTCGTGGGTGTCCAATATACGGTGCTACACAGGCTATTACTCCCCCATCCTTTGTTTTTGTTCTCTTGTGATTACTGAGAAAGGCTCCTCTGATCGCCATTTAGCCACTTTTAACTCGAAATAGTATATTTATTATTACTATTGCTACATTTGTTTTTTCTTGATGCTGGCAAGCATCTTGTTGATCCAGGAAGTACCCGGGCTTTGTTGACATTGTCCACAGCTTACACACTGTGCGGACTCGGTAACACACCCGGAAGACGAACGTTGGGCAATGTTTCATTAAACCTGTTCTCATGCTCACCTAGCAATAAGTAAGGTATCCGGGTGTTACTGACTCTCGTGATGACATCCCTGGAGACTAGATTAACTAAGTAGCCGGGAATGCTTTGCATAACCAGGTGCTTTCTACAAAGTATGCCAGAATTATCACTAGCTCTGTAACAGTATGCATTATCTGCTGCAAAAATACAGATATATCTTTTCCTACCTTGAATCTTTCCTTGTTTGTAACCGTTTTTCACGGCTCTATATGAAACCCTGTTATATCATTGAATTGGTCATCCTGTGTTAAATTTAAATATTGTAAGAGCATAAGTTCAATCCTTAATAATATTAGCGCGAAAGTCCTCGTGTATAGCTAAACAGGGAGGGGGGGGGGGGGGGAGGGGTGGGAGTGGGGGGACACCTTTCGCGTTATATTATTATCCTGTTAATAAAGAAAAATACCTATGGTATTATCGATATTATCATATTATCACTATTATTTTTATTTATCACTATTTTGTAATTATCACATATATTTTAGTATGAATTGATAGGGAGGGGATTTCTTGTGTGATATAGATTTAAGTCTCGGAACAAACCGTGAATTGTTCAATAGTTTATATGTCCGGCTGGCTGATGTTTTGGGATCAGCTGATCCACCTGAGAGAACACGGCAACAGTCAGGCAAGTAGTCAGTCTGCTCCCAGCTCTAGCCCTGACAACTGATCGTATATTGGCTTCTTACGGTGTACAGTTGAAATGGTTTTGAGATTGTACATAGAGCTTACTCCAATTTGTTCCTCATTACTTTGAAAGACTCTTTTTGATAATTATAATCTTGGTCAGTTCAGTTAATCCATAGCGATACTATACGGCCAGATTCACAGGTCAAGATAAATCTGTACTTTTGTATTTAAGTTTACTTCATGTTAAAGAATGAGACGTAAACATTAAGAGGAATTAGATACAGAAGAATAATTAAACTACCTATTTAATATGACATTTCCATGATTTTGACTAAATATATAATGGTAAATTTATTGTACAAAGTATTAAGTTAAATTAACTACAAAGAAGAAGATAAAGTATAGTATTTAAATACTTTAAATAAATTTGAATATTTTCTATGAGTATCCCAGTTGAAATTAATTTCCCTAGACTCCGTTAAGTTACCTATAACTCGGATCCAAAAATCTTGTTGAATTAAGAAATAAATGGTAACAGGCCACCATTCTGTAAGTTCATTAAAAAATTTCTTATTCGCAACAATGGGGCCTGATCCGGGAGCTCTGTTTGTTCTAAGCATTGATCAAAAGAACATTATTATTATAATCAAGGGGTTAAAGCGCTAAACCCGGAAACAGGGGGGGATTATACAGCCCTGGGGAGATGTTGTAGGCATTCAAGGCTAATTCGGGGAACTGGAGCACAGATCCAATTGCCCTAAATCAAGAGCCCCTCACCAACATCATGAGAACCTCCTTGAAGGGGGATCAAAAGAACATATAAAAGTTATATCCTGGAATTTTTTTCTTAGATAATTTCAAAATATTGATCATGGAAGATCACATTAAATAGTTATTAGAAGATTATAGCATTGGTCAAAGCTGGACGTCCTTGAAAACTTCAAACGTGCAGGCAATGCTACGGTAAATTGGGGAGTGCCATACGATAGATATTACACAGCCCAATACCGTAAGGCAATAATTAGAAACAAATGTTTCCATTGCCTCTATCCATCATGTAGCAGGAGATTCTGACTCTGAAGTTATTACTCAAGAAAGCTACCAGTCGAGATCTGATGTATTGCAGGGTTCAGCCGCTGTTAGCATACGCCGTTTACTTGAAGGAATTCCTATTAATGGTCAGCCTGGCCCTCACCAAGTGCATGTCCAAAGGAATATCCACAACCGCCAGTTCAATCCCTCAATTTCGATACCATCGTGTGGGGCATTCTTCACAAAGTCAGTTTTGAGAAATTAGAGAGACTATTTATTTTACCAGACATTTGCTCAAATTGAGCATCAGCGAAAATTAAAATGAAGAAAACTTCAAAGGGAAACGCCTCCACATATATAAGACAGACAACAACAAGATCACGTGAGTGTGAAAGATGTACTGTAATCCTCAAATGATATCTTTCAATATACAAAAGCCTGCATCTATGGTTCCAAGAATTAATGAAGGTGAGATTTAGATACTTATATATAGAAAGACTTTGAGAATCAGCACGTCTATGCACTGGCCCCACAACACAGGGTCAACATTATTACCACATCGTTGTCTGGTAAAAGCTCAAATTGTACAGTCTACGTTACCTTTGAGAAATTGTGGATTATATTCCGAAAGAGGCTATCCTAAAGGCCTTATGATCTCCTCCCATAAGTATCAAAAACCTTTAGAGCATAAAAAGCCACACTCAGTCGTTTTAGATTTTGCACGTGAAAGAAAATCGCTTTTGAAGATGGTGTAGAGCTTTCTAACTGTAAAATCTATGGAAATTCATTCTCAATTGATCCTGCATGAGGATTACAATAATAATTTACCATGGAAGACTTGCACAGGTATTTGATTAGTTGCCCCATAGTAAATAAACCTAGAAACAGCCTCGCTCGCCGATAATTATGAAAATCCTCACAATTGATTGGCGAAAACAAAAAGTAAGGAAACAGTGGCCCTTAAATATGCCCCTAAGAAAGGGATCCACTCCTACAGAGATGCGTCACCATACATGAAACCATGCCAATCACCTATGATGCTTCCACGTCCATTAAAAATAAATTTGTAGAGATCTAGACTCTAGGAAAATTTCAAAACCACTAAGGCAGAACTGTGAGTTGAACGTGCACTATGTCATAAGAAATGGCATTTAAGGAAACACTGTTATTGCTAGAAAAGGATACAATGAACGAGCGACTTCGATTCCCACTCAGGGTAAATATCTTCATCGACAACCAAAAGAAACTGAACCCTTGTACCGAACAAGTCACGAGAACGAATCAGTAGTCATACTAATTGACTCAATACTAGAGCGTTTTCAGAAAAGATATTACACTCAGCTATTAGTCCCCTACTTTGCTAAAGTGAAAGTTGGGAATAAGACGGAGAACTCAATTAGTTGAAATTAATTCCTTCCGGTTAACTGAAGTTATTTAAAGCATTGTTGAAGCAGACAAAACATCCCGTAAGTGACATGACTCGCACAAAGCTAGATGTCTTAATTAGAAGCCGATGGAGGTCGCCATATAATAGTACCACTTCACAGATATAGCTTCCAAACCCCAACCTATAATGGCTTTGTTTCGGTAGGTATATCCCTGTGAAAAATTTTCCTATTCAGGCGTGACATACCGTCATTACCTGGAGTTTTACCTGGAGAGAGTTTTCCGGGGTCAATGCCCCCGAGGCCCGGTCCTGTGACCAGGCCTCCTTGGTGGATCCAGGGCCTTATCAACCAGGCATTTGCCTGCTGGCTGCACGCAAACCAACGTACAGAGCCACAGCCCGGCCTCGTCAGGAACTGACTTTAGGTGCTTTCCATACCACTTGAAGACTGCCAGGGGTCAGCTTGTAAACCCCCTTTGTATGTGGGGATGCAGATGAAGAGGTCTCGGACCCTGACACCTAATTGTATGGTCACTTAACGTGCTAGTGACACCCCTGCCTTTTATTGGGGGATGGTGCATCGTCTGCAACAAGTGCATTTGCATATCGTAGAGAGTGATTTTCGTGTGCAAAATCCCTCTAGGATTTTCCAGTATAATATAATCAGTATCTCTCCCGCCTGCGTTCCAGGGAATACAGTTAGGAAATCCTCAATCGCTCCCAGTAATTGAGGTGTTATTAATCGTCCGTTATGCGTGCCGTGAAGGTTCTCTGTACATTTTCTGAGGTCAGCAATTTCACCAGCCTTGAAAGGTGCTGTAAGTGTGCAGCAATATTCCCAGCCTCGATTAGAACAAAGTGACCTGAAGAGGTCGATTAACAAAGGGCTTGGCCTCCTAGATTTGAAGGTTCCTCATTTATCATCCCGTGTCATTTTTCGAGCAGATTCTATTGAACAATGTTATGTGACCTTGAAGGAGGAGATCCTCTGACATGATCACTCCCCAGGTCTTTGACGTTGTGTTTCGCTCTAATTTTGTTGGCCAGAATTGTTTTTGTACTCTGATGATCAAGACTACCAGGTATAAGCGAGAGCCTCTAGTTAATGATAATTCCTACTGCATTAACTATGTCCATAGAAGCTCGAAAATAGGCTCCTACCATATTCCTCACAATTGTTATAACTAGAAGCAATGTCTAGGCGCCTCAAAAACCTTTATCAACTAAGTCGCTAAGTGAAGGCGAAGATATTAGGTCTCGATTATATTATGTTCAAGTCGATCCTTACAACACGGATCTCAAATCTGGAGATATTCTATGATCGGCTTTTCAGAATTCTGATATTCATATGCTGTCAAAGAAGATTTAATAAGGGATCAGTTCTTGATCCATCCCTAGATAAATTACGAGATCTATTACAAAGACGACGACCAAGACCTAGGTCTTGCTAATGGTAAATTAATGAGAAAGGGAAAGTCTCTTTTTCTTCCGATCGATCATCTGTCTACAGCAAACATCTAGTAGTGCTACCTAGCACCTTTAAGAATTGGCTATTAGTTTTCGCCACCCATAGGCCCAAGGGAAGGACATTTGGTTGTAAAGAAAACCTCTGGGCAAAACAGCCCAGCAAATTCATTGTCCCAGAATGAAGGAGACGTGGAAACTATCTAAAGGTATGTCAAGTTCTGTCAAGTGACCGCAAACCTTCGCACACAACTCCACAAGCTCCCCTCAATCCTATACCCGTCGTTGGTGAGCCCTTCACACGCCTGATAATAGATAGTTGTTGGTCCGTAACCCAAACTAACCAAGGGAATCAATACTTGTTAACAATATGGAAGTCGTTACTCGATATCCAGAAGGCTCTCCCTTTGAGAAAAATTAATTCTCGCATCATTGTTCGAGCATTGCAAAAAAAATTCTCACAGTTGGGATCCGAATAATTCCATCCGATCAAGGTTCAAACGTTAGCCTCTAAGATGTTTCGTGATGCCTTATCACGCCTCGGAATTAAGGTCCGTATATCAGTTGCTTTCACCCACAGACGCAAGGAAGCTCACGACGATATTCATCAAACATTAAAATCAATGACGAAGCGTACTGCCGAGCAGTTATTCCAGCGATTGGGACGAAGATTTACCAATCCTCTTGTTCGTCTTAAGGGAAAGGCGAACAAGAAAGCACTGGGTTCAGTCCATTAATTAATTTACGACACAAGTACGCGGCCCTCACCGTACTAAAGATTCATGCACAGTTAAATCCGAACCCTCGCTTTAAAATAACTCCGAACTCTAATGTCAAAAAGCGTTTTGTCACAACTGAGGAATAGCCTCTAAAAACTTAGCTAAGGCCCAATCCGTAGATGAAGCATTGTTATGACAAACACACAAGCTCTCGTTTCTTCAACCAGGTGACCGTGTGATGGCACAGAATTCGTGTAGGGGGGGGGGGGGGGGGGGGGGGGGCCTGGACACGCTCTGCAACCTAGATACGAAGGTCTTTGAAGTGAATGAGCGGCTCAATGAGGTAAATTATTTACTACAAACTGCCCAGGAAAGAGAAAGGCCAAACGTACTATCACATAAAGCCAACTAAGGCTTACCACCCCCTAGTATCGTACCAGTTATCGACAGTTTCTTCATTAGCTGAAACTGAAATGTAAGTCTGCCCAGCATCACTAAAAGCGAGTAGAAGTACGTTTAAAAAATCAGTAGACATTGTTAATCTCTCGATACCTTTCTTATGGACCTTGATTTGAAGAAAGCAAAGATATCAACGACTTGATATTACGTTATGAGGTTTTATTCGATGCGGTCCGCTAGGTGTTGTACAATGGAATTCACGACAAAGAAGTACAAGGAGTCAAAGCCATGACAAACAGTCACCTATAGGGCAATTCCACTCAAACCAAGAAACAATAAAACAAAAGAAGTAGAATTTGTTGTTCCCAGGACTCATAGATCGAGTAAAAGTCCGTGGGCCTCGCCCATGTAAATTAGTTCCAAGCTTGATGGAACTTCTAGACTTGTGACTGATTATCGTACGGTTAATGCTCTCACGGTACAGATGGATCCCTACTACCCGTATTGATCATCTAAATAGACAGATTATCAGAGCCTGGACCTATGTCCCCCCGCCGTGGATTTTATTAAGGGGTATATTAGCCAAGTGCCGCTTACTCCAGCGAGCCCAAGAAATATCCGCATTTACGTATACAAGGCGGATTATTCCAATTATCGGTATGCGCTTCGGTTGGTGTAATCGCGGCTCACCTTTCAGACCGTATGATGAACCTGCTGACCAATGATTTATGAAGATTGGGAGCATATCTAGATGATCCTAGTTATATATAAAATGAGTGGGAGCAAACATTAAATTCGCCTGAAACCTTTTTAAGAAGTTAGAAAGAAGCAACTTTCACAAAAATTTAGCCAAGTGTCAGTTTTGGACAGACCAAGATAAATACCTCGGGTTTTTTAGTATATGGGTCAAGTGAGGTACACCTTTTGATGTAAAAAGTTAGAGCCATTGCGAGATTCCTATCCTCAAAATAGAAAGTCTAAAACAGAGGTTCCTTGAATGACTGGATATTAATCGACGTTTCAGTCCTAAAATTTCTCAGGTTGGCATTCTCCTCTTACTGAGTAACCAGTAGTAAGATAAAGTTTTTGCTGGCATGAAGATTGTGAGATAGCTTTTAATCGTGCTGAAGCGGTTGCTTTCTTCGTCACCCGTATTGAAAAGTCCTCCTTTAATCAACCCTTCTATTTACACATCGATGGTCAGCGTTTATGCTGTGGGGGCGGTGTACATCAGAATCCCTCTACTAATATTATGCACCAATATCTTATTTTGTCTTCAAAGTTAAACGTCACCAAAAGAATTACCCACTGAATAGAAAGAAACTCTTGCCTAGTAATATCTTTGGAACATTTTTTGACATATATCTGGGAACCTCCCCCATAAAATATGGTTTTTCTGATCACAACCCTTTAAATTATATTAATTCTATGAAATCAAAGAACACCCGAATCCTCAGGTGGCTCTGAGGATCCAACCTAACCTGATTAGTATTCAACACTTAAGTGGGATCCCTAACATAATTGGCGATCTCTATCTCGCCCCAGAAAAAAAAAATGTATACCTTAAAATGTAAAGTTAAGAAATGAGTACTTCCATAGAGCCTAATTTAAATATATTATATATTTTGCTAATATTTTCCTTTTATATTGACAGTATAACTATGTAAGCCGTTTCGTGATGGACGAAGTATTAAGTAACACATGGATGACCTTGACATTCATGCCCGAGACTCCTATTCCTCGAATTGTGATGGAAGCCCACCCCGATAGTTCTTCGTGGCCATTGTTCCAAAAGCTCAAATCCTCTGGCAAATAACCATGCTGTTTCGAGTTTCTTGCTTCTCAATTCTCCGTCGTACTACTTGCTTATATACCAAGAGGACGCTACTATAAAAGGAGATATTACCAAGGACGCTTGCAACTCCCAACAGCGACCAATTGACTACGGATGGGGGGTGTTATATTCTTTGAAATTGGTCATGCCTGTGGTATATATTAATATTGTAAGAGCAAATGTTTCATCCTTTAATATATAGCGCGAAAGTCCCCAGTTTATAGCGAAAATTGAGACTTTACGTGCGTATATTATTTATCTGTTAATATATGAAAAAACCCATGGGTATTACGCTATTATCGTTATTAATCACTATTATTGTATTATCCTATTTTGTAATTATCACAATTAATTTTAGTATTATAGTAAGGTAGGAATTCTTGGTATATAGAGTTTAAGTCTCGGAACATCCGGTGAATTGTTCAATTGTTTAGGTCCGGCTGGCTGATGTTTGGGTCAGCTTGATCCAACCTGACCGACACGTCAACAGACTGGCAAGTAGTCAGTCTGCTCCCTGCTCTAGCCCTGACAACTGATCGTAAATCGGCTCTCTTATACGGTGTACTTTTGACTGGTTTTGAGAATAGGACTATAGAGCTGCACTTAATTTGTTCCTCATTACTTTGAAAGACTCTTTTGATATTTATATTCTTGTCAGTTCAGTAAATCCATCGAGATACTAAAGTTGCCAATTCAGAAGTTCTTGTAAAATCTAAGTACCTTGTATTTTAATTTACAGTTCTTGTTAAGAAAGAGACGTAAATTATTAATGAGGACTTAGATACAGGAAGAATAAGTAAACTACCATATTAATATGACATTATCCATGATTTGAACTACAATTCTAAGGTAAATATTATTGAACTAATATAAGTAAAATTAACTACAAAGAGAAGATAAAGTCTTGTATTTAAATACTTTAAAATATATTTATGATATTATTTCCCCTAAATGGGAAAAAAGGTTTTTCCCAGTTGAAAATATTATCCCCTAGAACACTAAATTCCTATAACTCGGATCCAAAAATCTTGTTGCAATAAGAAAATAAAAGGTAACAGGCCACATTCGTGAGTTCTTTAAAAAATTTCATATTCGCAACCATCCTAAGGTTTTTAGAGCTTTAATCCGATTAAAATATAACAGTTATGAGCGGCATCAGTCTCCAAATGGAACATATCATAAACTAATGTCAGGCGTAGGCACAATTTTGTTAGATTCTCTGCCAGAATTAGAAAATGTTTTTCAGATCAACTTCAAAAACTTTTAGTGCTGAAGTGTTTCCCTCAAGAGACACAATTTCTGACGTTAGGTTTGTGTAAGTTATTCATGTGATAATTAGTTAATCAAATAGGTTTTTGTGAGAAAATAATTAGAGAATGTCTACTTCTACAGTAATAATTCACAATGAAACGCATTTATTTGATTATCCTAGAAATAATCAGTTTTTTTTTCATTATGTGTCTAAACCATCCGTTTGGCCTGAATGCCATTTTTTAAAATATTTTTTTTTTATTTGGGGGATAAATGAACACTAGGCTTACATAAACCGCATCTTACAACCCTGCGAAGGTCCCAATTTTGCACTTACGACTGGCATCAAGTTTTTCCATGCTTATAAGTGATAATGGAATTTCGAGTGGAGTCAACAAATGTGATCTCCTTGAAAGCAATAATAGATTTGTACCGTATGAGTCCTAATTTGAATATTTAATGAGGATATTTGAATATTACCTTCCACATGAAAGTTCGCTTCCGAGACCCTTCAAATCCACAACAACCAAATATTTAACTACATTGTCTGGCATATACGAGCACTCTACACAATTCGCAGGATCACGTGCGTTGAGTGTTTTGCCGCACTCTACACTATTCCAATGACGTGTATTGAGGGGGGGAGTCACAAGGACTAGAATTATGGAATACGAAAATACCTCCTGTGAATCGCGACGCGACCTAACTATAACCAGTATAATATTTACATAATAATATAATGAATATTTCTTACATTTTACTTTCAGGTATTAGAAAAATGCATGTTTTTTTCTAATTTTTTTTTTTCAGTGCGTGTTCATTGAAGATTAAAAAATTTTTAAATAATAGAAAGAAAATTGTCAAATTCATTTCATTAATGATAGAGTGTTGCTCAAGTATATTTATCAGTTATATAAAACGAAACAGTTTATTTAAGTTTACTGTAAATTGAAAATGTTCTCAGACTATTTATAATTGTAATTAACATCTGATCATGTTTCGCATCTCATTAACTAAGTACGAAGATAGATTCAGAATTTATATAAATTTTTTTAGTATTTAAAGTCTCGCGGGGCCGCCGTGGGAAAAGTTATGAGTTTTACAACTTACCACCTCCGAGAAATTAAATTTAATGTAACCTTTTTGTGTAAATAATCATCCATTGTGAAATAAACATTCCCTATAAATGAATATAGACATTAATAACTTAAAAAATAAAATGAAAATGCAGGAAAATTATCGGTATAGGGAGAAAATTGGGTATCATAATCGCAAAAGTTGTGCCCGTAACTGATACCCAGTGAGTGATTTTTTTGAGTCAAAATCACTAGAAGAAAGACCTAGAGCGACTATAAAGAGTGGCGGCGGCCACAACCACAAACCTCTTCTCCTCACTCCAAACAAGGATGTTCTTCCTCCTTGCCCAAGTACACGAAATCACAGCTTCCCTATCATCATCAACATTTAACAATTCCTCAAAATATTCCTTCATCTTACCAATACCTCTAACTCTCTATTTAATACTCTCCTCTCCAATTTTAAACTGACAAATGCCATTGGTTCTCTAGGCTGTTCTTAAACTTGTTAATCTCACTCCAAAACTTTTTCTTATTTTCAACAAAATTTGTTGTAACATCTCACCACTCTCTCATTTGCTCTCTTTTACAACATTGCTTCACCACTCTCTTAACTTCTCTCTTTATTCACCATATACTCCCTTCCCTCCTTGCCATCACTTCTACTTTGTGTAAAACTTCTCATATGCTAACTTTTTCTCCCTTACTACTCTCTTTACATCAACATTCCACCAATCGCTCCCCTTTCCTCCTGCACCCACTTCCTGTAGACCACAAACTACAGGCAGAGAACACTCTAACACTACATTTTAAACCTACCCCATACCTCTTCGACCCCAATGCCTATGGCCTCATTAGCCCATTCATCCTCCAATAGCGTTTATATCTTAACCCAAACTGCCTCCACTTTTAGTTTATAAACCTGTCACCCTCTCTCTTCCCTGATGCTTTCTATTCTACCTTGTATCCCATCTACCTTTTACTCTCAGTGTAGCAACAACTAGAAAAGTGATCTTAGATATCTGTGGCCCCTCTAAAAACATGTTACATCCAGAAGTCTACGACAACAGTCTTTTATCTCCAATACATAATCCAACAAACTACTGTCATTTCGCCTACATCATATCGTGTATACTTATATAACCTCTTTTTTTCTTAAAATATGTATTACCTATAACCTAAACCCTTTCTATACAAAGTTCACTAAAGGGCCCCATTATCATTTACACCTGGCCACCCCAAACTTACCTACCACACCCTCTCAAAAAAGTTCTCCAACTTTAAGCAATTCAAGTCCACCCTACCACAAATTACACACTCACTAGATCAAAGGCTCCTATACATTCACTTAACATCCCCAAAATCTCTCTCTCTCCTCTGCAATTCCTCTCTTCTCCAGTGCATACCCGCCCCCTAATAAGACCCACGTTCACGCAACCACCCTTTACTTAATCCACATAATTCCTTGAATATACACATTCATATTCTCTTATTCACCTTCCAAAACTGAACATTAACATTACAGCTAACCACTCCTTTGCTCTAACACTCTCAATACTCCTGATTTAATCCATTTATTCCCCCCACTGAAACTCCTACCCCCACACTTTGTTTCGCATAGGCCAGGACAACCAACTCTTTTTCATTCATAACATCAGCAATCATCTGTTTTCTTGTCATCCGCACTACATCCACGCACATTTCAGGCAACCCATTTATATAACGGTATAATTTCTCTTACTTATTTAGAAATTGTATACAGGAGAGGGGTACTAGCCCAATGCACCCGTCATTAGGTCGCCTCATCACGACACCATGGCTTACGTATGGAAAGATTCTTTTCCACTTCCCCATGACAATTAGAAGAAATAAAAAAGAACAAGAGCTATTTAGAAAAAGGAGAAGAAAAAAACCAGATGTTATGTTATAAATATATATGCATTGCGTGTCTGTGAAGTGTGACCAAAGTGTAAGTAGGAGTAGCAAGATATCCCAGTTATCTTTGCGTGATATGAGACAGAAAAAGAAACCAGCAATCCTACAATCATGCAAACAGTTTACAGTTTTGTTTCAACAGTCATCGCAGGCCGGTAGTAACTTCCCTGGGTGTTTGCTGACTACCAAGCCTACTATAATATATATATAAATAAAAATATATAATAATATAAATAAATGAGTGATATAAAATAAGAAATATATATATATATAAATATATATATATATAGATAATATATATAGTTATATATATATATATATATATTATATAATATATATAGATATATATATATAGATATATGTCGTGCGATTATGAAAAACTGTCAATTAGCAAGAACTCATCTAAAATTAAGTCCTTTCCTAAAAATTTCTCTTATAATGTTAAAGATATAATTTTTTCAATTAATGTTAATGTAAAAGTTTTATTTTTGTCACAAAAAGAAACCTAGAAAATTACCAAACCTTGTTATACAACAAGAACAATAGATTTAGTCTAACCCAACTAAATATATTTTAGTGTTTGTTTTTTTACAGTAATTTAATAAGCTAAACAAACAATGAAATATTTTATTCGTTAGGTTCGAAAATTTAGAGTGGGAAATTATTGCATACAGAAATTTTCGTTTGTCCATATGGCAAGATGAAACGTTGCTATTTAGCAAGATGGATGTTCTGCCAATTCGGCACGACACACACACACAAAACACACCACACACCACACACACACACACACAAAATACATATTATATATATATATCTGATAAATAATATATTTATATAAATAAAATATATATATAAATAATATATATATAAATATATATATATAAATATATATATTTAATATATATAATATATGTCGTGCCGAATATGTAAAACTGACAATAGAGCAAGAACTCAATTAAATTAGTCCTTCTAAAATTTCTCTATACGTTTAAAGATATATATTTTTCATTAAATTTAAGTAAATTTTTAGATTAGCACCACAAATCTTAGACAACTTACCAATCCTTATTAAAACAGAACAATTTATTTAGCCTAATCTCTACTAAATATATTTTAAATACGCTTACCATAATTTAATACTAAACAAATACAAATGCAATATATTTTTTTTTCAGTTAGGTTCAGAATGATTTTTGCGAAATTAAGCAATACCCAAATATACGCTTGTCCTATGTGCAGATGAGCGTTGCTATTTAAGCCAAAGATCGCAAGTCTGCTATTCGGCGACGACATAATATATATATATATGTAATTATATATTATATATAAATATATAATATATATATATATATATATATATATATATATATATAATATATATAAAATATAAATATAAACAGACACACACCGAGCGATTACAAGATGAAAACACATAGGAGGGGGAGTTTAAATGAAAGCTAGAGCTATCGTTCAACTTCCTCCTGTGGTTATTACACACACTCAGTGGCAGCCCATATGGGTATTTCCCCCACCAACTGCGTGTATATTATATATATATATATATGATATATATATATATATATATATTATAATATATATAAATAAATATATATATATATATATATATATATGTATATAAATATAAAATATATATATAGATATATATATATATATATATAATATAAATATATATAGGATATATATATATATCTATATATATATATATATATATATATATAATATATAGCAAAAGATCACCGTAAACAGGTGATTTTAAAATATGCAAAACAAACCACACTGCAAGTGAAAGAGAGAAATTCCAAGCGCTTTTCGTGACTACTCACTATTATCAAGGGTACTAATGTGATAATGTGAGTAGTCACGAAAGCCGCTTGGAATTTCTCTAATCTTTCAGAGTGTTGTTTTTGCATATATATAAGTTTATATTAAATAAATATATATTATATATAATATATATATAAACATATATATATATATATATATAGATTATATATATATATATATATATATATATATATATATATAATAAAAAATATGAATTATTTCCTTGGTATATATTAATTAGATCCATTTATCAAAAACAGAATTTAGAAGAATTTAATAATACTTGGACAAATCTAAATTTTAAAATTCTTAATCTTGGGTCGAATAGTTTTGTTTGGTGGTTGTTTGAAGGACCAGTCATAGTTGTACCAGCGGGCCTGCAGCAGTGTTCCCTTTCTTATATTCGGCGCGTCATGTTTTGCATTGTTGTGGGATGTGATATTGAGGTGTGGGTAGAACCATTAAATCTTCCTTTGATGCATTTACTTTAATTGTTCCTTGATAATGTGAGTAAGTCATTGAATGGCTATGAATTTTCTCTATTCTTTCTGAGTGGGTTGTTTGTGCATATATATATATATATATATAATATATATAAATATAATATATTTATATATATATATATATATATATATATATATAATATAATAAATATATATATATATATATATATAAATATATATACTGCCTTCAAAAAAAAAAAAACAGCTACCTCGAAATAATACACAGTATTATTTATTTACTCCTTTTTATCATAAACATCCGAAGGTGATCATTAAAGCAAGTCCCAGAGAACCTTACAACGACTCTTATATGCACAAAATTCATTTAACATGTAATAGGCTTAAACGGATTAGCCCAGCCAACCCTTAAACCTGCATTACTTCACATTACCTGTAAATCCCACATGTGTACGAGCATTAGTTAGCACACATTACTTCCGTTTGTACCTGACACTTGCTCTTGAGGTATAATGAAGACTTCATTTCTCATTATCTACTTAACTGGTGATATATTAGGAAAAACCACAAATGATTATCAACGCTTCAACGGTTCTTTGCTTACCAGCGTGTTAAACTTCTCTCTCTCTCTCTCTCTCTCTCTCTCTCTCTCTCTCTCGTCTCACTCGTCTCTCACTCCTCTCTCACTCTCTCTCTCTCTCTCCTCGTCACTCTCTACTCTCATTCTCTCTCATCAATCACTCTCTCTCCTCTCTCTCCCTCTCTCTCTCTCTCTCTCTCAACTCTACTCTTCTCTCTCTCTCTCTCTCTCGACTCTCTCTCTCTCTCTCCCTCTCAAACACACACAAAAACAAACACACAACACACACACACACACACACACGACCCCTGGCAACCACATATAGTGTGAGTACATACACACAACACACACACACACACACTCACACACACACACACACACTCACACACACACACTCACTCACACACACACATGCACGCACATACAACCAGCCCTAGTGTCTAATCTGACATGTGCCTAGGACCAAATGTAAAACACACACACACACACACACACAGCACACACACACCCAACACACACCACACACACACACACAACACACACAAACACATCACCATGCTCTCAAAATGATAGTCCTTATCCAACTTAGGGCAAACATCGCACAAATATCTGAGCCTCACCCTATCCTCTTTCAAGACAGAGAAGTTTAAGATTAGAGGAACACTCTCCTTATAGGAACGAATAACTTCGAAAAAATGGCAAAATATTCCTCGTTTCCAGTTACAGAATTTTTAGATATCCCCGAAGGGATACCTGTAAGAAGTTGCTTAAATTTTTTTTTTTTATTTATCCTCCTACTAGTTGATTTATTATTTTCCAGCATAACTTGAGAACGCCTCAGTCAATAAGATTCAATTGTTATCACTGTACAGGGTGAACTAGAACAAATTCTAGAACCCTTAGGCACGTCCACGTGCCTAAGATCAATGTACTGAACACACTTCCCGTCATCCTAGAATAGTCAGATAACTTTCCAAAAGTCTCAAGTTAGCGGATCTTTCAAACGTTTCACCAAAGGTTCCTAAAAATACGATTACTGTGGAGACCGAAATGTGTAGCTGTAGATTTGACGATTATACGTGTAAATAGCAACAAATTTTATTCTAGTTTGCCCCTATTCCAGTTTGGCCCACTTATATGCTAATTTGATCAGATTAGGCATTCACAAAATCAAAATACTTATTTTTGTTTCAGGATTGTAGAAATTTTTAAATAGAATGCAAATGTGAAAAGAAAACTGGAAAAAATAAAAATTCTTGTATTTATAACTTTATTAAATTATTGAACGGGGAGACATTCCTATTTTCGGACATTTAATAAACGACAGTTTGCGTTTGCTTTTATGGCGAATTTTTGTTTATTACTCGAGAACGCCGTATTCAATCGGCTTCAAGATTTCAACGCTTGTTGAATGTATTTTGTGCAGGATTCACGAGACTATTTCCGTTCGTGGGTGTCCAAATTACGGTGTCTACACAGCTATTACTCCCCATACCTTTGTTTTTTGTTCTCTTGTATTACTGAGAAAGGCTCCTCTGATCGCCATTTAGCCACTTTTAACTCGAAATAGTATATTTATTATTACTATTGCTACATTTGTTTTTTCTTGATGCTGGCAAGCATCTTGTTGATCCAGGAAGTACCCGGGCTTTGTTGACATTGTCCACAGCTTACACACTGTGCGGACTCGGTAACACACCCGGAAGACGAACGTTGGGCAATGTTTCATTAAACCTGTTCTCATGCTCACCTAGCAATAAGTAAGGTATCCGGGTGTTACTGACTCTCGTGATGACATCCCTGGAGACTAGATTAACTAAGTAGCCGGGAATGCTTTGCATAACCAGGTGCTTTCTACAAAGTATGCCAGAATTATCACTAGCTCTGTAACAGTATGCATTATCTGCTGCAAAAATACAGATATATCTTTTCCTACCTTGAATCTTTCCTTGTTTGTAACCGTTTTTCACGGCTCTATATGAAACCCTGTTATATCATTGAATTGGTCATCCTGTGTTAAATTTAAATATTGTAAGAGCATAAGTTCAATCCTTAATAATATTAGCGCGAAAGTCCTCGTGTATAGCTAAACAGGGAGGGGGGGGGGGGGGGAGGGGTGGGAGTGGGGGGACACCTTTCGCGTTATATTATTATCCTGTTAATAAAGAAAAATACCTATGGTATTATCGATATTATCATATTATCACTATTATTTTTATTTATCACTATTTTGTAATTATCACATATATTTTAGTATGAATTGATAGGGAGGGGATTTCTTGTGTGATATAGATTTAAGTCTCGGAACAAACCGTGAATTGTTCAATAGTTTATATGTCCGGCTGGCTGATGTTTTGGGATCAGCTGATCCACCTGAGAGAACACGGCAACAGTCAGGCAAGTAGTCAGTCTGCTCCCAGCTCTAGCCCTGACAACTGATCGTATATTGGCTTCTTACGGTGTACAGTTGAAATGGTTTTGAGATTGTACATAGAGCTTACTCCAATTTGTTCCTCATTACTTTGAAAGACTCTTTTTGATAATTATAATCTTGGTCAGTTCAGTTAATCCATAGCGATACTATACGGCCAGATTCACAGGTCAAGATAAATCTGTACTTTTGTATTTAAGTTTACTTCATGTTAAAGAATGAGACGTAAACATTAAGAGGAATTAGATACAGAAGAATAATTAAACTACCTATTTAATATGACATTTCCATGATTTTGACTAAATATATAATGGTAAATTTATTGTACAAAGTATTAAGTTAAATTAACTACAAAGAAGAAGATAAAGTATAGTATTTAAATACTTTAAATAAATTTGAATATTTTCTATGAGTATCCCAGTTGAAATTAATTTCCCTAGACTCCGTTAAGTTACCTATAACTCGGATCCAAAAATCTTGTTGAATTAAGAAATAAATGGTAACAGGCCACCATTCTGTAAGTTCATTAAAAAATTTCTTATTCGCAACAATGGGGCCTGATCCGGGAGCTCTGTTTGTTCTAAGCATTGATCAAAAGAACATTATTATTATAATCAAGGGGTTAAAGCGCTAAACCCGGAAACAGGGGGGGATTATACAGCCCTGGGGAGATGTTGTAGGCATTCAAGGCTAATTCGGGGAACTGGAGCACAGATCCAATTGCCCTAAATCAAGAGCCCCTCACCAACATCATGAGAACCTCCTTGAAGGGGGATCAAAAGAACATATAAAAGTTATATCCTGGAATTTTTTTCTTAGATAATTTCAAAATATTGATCATGGAAGATCACATTAAATAGTTATTAGAAGATTATAGCATTGGTCAAAGCTGGACGTCCTTGAAAACTTCAAACGTGCAGGCAATGCTACGGTAAATTGGGGAGTGCCATACGATAGATATTACACAGCCCAATACCGTAAGGCAATAATTAGAAACAAATGTTTCCATTGCCTCTATCCATCATGTAGCAGGAGATTCTGACTCTGAAGTTATTACTCAAGAAAGCTACCAGTCGAGATCTGATGTATTGCAGGGTTCAGCCGCTGTTAGCATACGCCGTTTACTTGAAGGAATTCCTATTAATGGTCAGCCTGGCCCTCACCAAGTGCATGTCCAAAGGAATATCCACAACCGCCAGTTCAATCCCTCAATTTCGATACCATCGTGTGGGGCATTCTTCACAAAGTCAGTTTTGAGAAATTAGAGAGACTATTTATTTTACCAGACATTTGCTCAAATTGAGCATCAGCGAAAATTAAAATGAAGAAAACTTCAAAGGGAAACGCCTCCACATATATAAGACAGACAACAACAAGATCACGTGAGTGTGAAAGATGTACTGTAATCCTCAAATGATATCTTTCAATATACAAAAGCCTGCATCTATGGTTCCAAGAATTAATGAAGGTGAGATTTAGATACTTATATATAGAAAGACTTTGAGAATCAGCACGTCTATGCACTGGCCCCACAACACAGGGTCAACATTATTACCACATCGTTGTCTGGTAAAAGCTCAAATTGTACAGTCTACGTTACCTTTGAGAAATTGTGGATTATATTCCGAAAGAGGCTATCCTAAAGGCCTTATGATCTCCTCCCATAAGTATCAAAAACCTTTAGAGCATAAAAAGCCACACTCAGTCGTTTTAGATTTTGCACGTGAAAGAAAATCGCTTTTGAAGATGGTGTAGAGCTTTCTAACTGTAAAATCTATGGAAATTCATTCTCAATTGATCCTGCATGAGGATTACAATAATAATTTACCATGGAAGACTTGCACAGGTATTTGATTAGTTGCCCCATAGTAAATAAACCTAGAAACAGCCTCGCTCGCCGATAATTATGAAAATCCTCACAATTGATTGGCGAAAACAAAAAGTAAGGAAACAGTGGCCCTTAAATATGCCCCTAAGAAAGGGATCCACTCCTACAGAGATGCGTCACCATACATGAAACCATGCCAATCACCTATGATGCTTCCACGTCCATTAAAAATAAATTTGTAGAGATCTAGACTCTAGGAAAATTTCAAAACCACTAAGGCAGAACTGTGAGTTGAACGTGCACTATGTCATAAGAAATGGCATTTAAGGAAACACTGTTATTGCTAGAAAAGGATACAATGAACGAGCGACTTCGATTCCCACTCAGGGTAAATATCTTCATCGACAACCAAAAGAAACTGAACCCTTGTACCGAACAAGTCACGAGAACGAATCAGTAGTCATACTAATTGACTCAATACTAGAGCGTTTTCAGAAAAGATATTACACTCAGCTATTAGTCCCCTACTTTGCTAAAGTGAAAGTTGGGAATAAGACGGAGAACTCAATTAGTTGAAATTAATTCCTTCCGGTTAACTGAAGTTATTTAAAGCATTGTTGAAGCAGACAAAACATCCCGTAAGTGACATGACTCGCACAAAGCTAGATGTCTTAATTAGAAGCCGATGGAGGTCGCCATATAATAGTACCACTTCACAGATATAGCTTCCAAACCCCAACCTATAATGGCTTTGTTTCGGTAGGTATATCCCTGTGAAAAATTTTCCTATTCAGGCGTGACATACCGTCATTACCTGGAGTTTTACCTGGAGAGAGTTTTCCGGGGTCAATGCCCCCGAGGCCCGGTCCTGTGACCAGGCCTCCTTGGTGGATCCAGGGCCTTATCAACCAGGCATTTGCCTGCTGGCTGCACGCAAACCAACGTACAGAGCCACAGCCCGGCCTCGTCAGGAACTGACTTTAGGTGCTTTCCATACCACTTGAAGACTGCCAGGGGTCAGCTTGTAAACCCCCTTTGTATGTGGGGATGCAGATGAAGAGGTCTCGGACCCTGACACCTAATTGTATGGTCACTTAACGTGCTAGTGACACCCCTGCCTTTTATTGGGGGATGGTGCATCGTCTGCAACAAGTGCATTTGCATATCGTAGAGAGTGATTTTCGTGTGCAAAATCCCTCTAGGATTTTCCAGTATAATATAATCAGTATCTCTCCCGCCTGCGTTCCAGGGAATACAGTTAGGAAATCCTCAATCGCTCCCAGTAATTGAGGTGTTATTAATCGTCCGTTATGCGTGCCGTGAAGGTTCTCTGTACATTTTCTGAGGTCAGCAATTTCACCAGCCTTGAAAGGTGCTGTAAGTGTGCAGCAATATTCCCAGCCTCGATTAGAACAAAGTGACCTGAAGAGGTCGATTAACAAAGGGCTTGGCCTCCTAGATTTGAAGGTTCCTCATTTATCATCCCGTGTCATTTTTCGAGCAGATTCTATTGAACAATGTTATGTGACCTTGAAGGAGGAGATCCTCTGACATGATCACTCCCCAGGTCTTTGACGTTGTGTTTCGCTCTAATTTTGTTGGCCAGAATTGTTTTTGTACTCTGATGATCAAGACTACCAGGTATAAGCGAGAGCCTCTAGTTAATGATAATTCCTACTGCATTAACTATGTCCATAGAAGCTCGAAAATAGGCTCCTACCATATTCCTCACAATTGTTATAACTAGAAGCAATGTCTAGGCGCCTCAAAAACCTTTATCAACTAAGTCGCTAAGTGAAGGCGAAGATATTAGGTCTCGATTATATTATGTTCAAGTCGATCCTTACAACACGGATCTCAAATCTGGAGATATTCTATGATCGGCTTTTCAGAATTCTGATATTCATATGCTGTCAAAGAAGATTTAATAAGGGATCAGTTCTTGATCCATCCCTAGATAAATTACGAGATCTATTACAAAGACGACGACCAAGACCTAGGTCTTGCTAATGGTAAATTAATGAGAAAGGGAAAGTCTCTTTTTCTTCCGATCGATCATCTGTCTACAGCAAACATCTAGTAGTGCTACCTAGCACCTTTAAGAATTGGCTATTAGTTTTCGCCACCCATAGGCCCAAGGGAAGGACATTTGGTTGTAAAGAAAACCTCTGGGCAAAACAGCCCAGCAAATTCATTGTCCCAGAATGAAGGAGACGTGGAAACTATCTAAAGGTATGTCAAGTTCTGTCAAGTGACCGCAAACCTTCGCACACAACTCCACAAGCTCCCCTCAATCCTATACCCGTCGTTGGTGAGCCCTTCACACGCCTGATAATAGATAGTTGTTGGTCCGTAACCCAAACTAACCAAGGGAATCAATACTTGTTAACAATATGGAAGTCGTTACTCGATATCCAGAAGGCTCTCCCTTTGAGAAAAATTAATTCTCGCATCATTGTTCGAGCATTGCAAAAAAAATTCTCACAGTTGGGATCCGAATAATTCCATCCGATCAAGGTTCAAACGTTAGCCTCTAAGATGTTTCGTGATGCCTTATCACGCCTCGGAATTAAGGTCCGTATATCAGTTGCTTTCACCCACAGACGCAAGGAAGCTCACGACGATATTCATCAAACATTAAAATCAATGACGAAGCGTACTGCCGAGCAGTTATTCCAGCGATTGGGACGAAGATTTACCAATCCTCTTGTTCGTCTTAAGGGAAAGGCGAACAAGAAAGCACTGGGTTCAGTCCATTAATTAATTTACGACACAAGTACGCGGCCCTCACCGTACTAAAGATTCATGCACAGTTAAATCCGAACCCTCGCTTTAAAATAACTCCGAACTCTAATGTCAAAAAGCGTTTTGTCACAACTGAGGAATAGCCTCTAAAAACTTAGCTAAGGCCCAATCCGTAGATGAAGCATTGTTATGACAAACACACAAGCTCTCGTTTCTTCAACCAGGTGACCGTGTGATGGCACAGAATTCGTGTAGGGGGGGGGGGGGGGGGGGGGGGGGCCTGGACACGCTCTGCAACCTAGATACGAAGGTCTTTGAAGTGAATGAGCGGCTCAATGAGGTAAATTATTTACTACAAACTGCCCAGGAAAGAGAAAGGCCAAACGTACTATCACATAAAGCCAACTAAGGCTTACCACCCCCTAGTATCGTACCAGTTATCGACAGTTTCTTCATTAGCTGAAACTGAAATGTAAGTCTGCCCAGCATCACTAAAAGCGAGTAGAAGTACGTTTAAAAAATCAGTAGACATTGTTAATCTCTCGATACCTTTCTTATGGACCTTGATTTGAAGAAAGCAAAGATATCAACGACTTGATATTACGTTATGAGGTTTTATTCGATGCGGTCCGCTAGGTGTTGTACAATGGAATTCACGACAAAGAAGTACAAGGAGTCAAAGCCATGACAAACAGTCACCTATAGGGCAATTCCACTCAAACCAAGAAACAATAAAACAAAAGAAGTAGAATTTGTTGTTCCCAGGACTCATAGATCGAGTAAAAGTCCGTGGGCCTCGCCCATGTAAATTAGTTCCAAGCTTGATGGAACTTCTAGACTTGTGACTGATTATCGTACGGTTAATGCTCTCACGGTACAGATGGATCCCTACTACCCGTATTGATCATCTAAATAGACAGATTATCAGAGCCTGGACCTATGTCCCCCCGCCGTGGATTTTATTAAGGGGTATATTAGCCAAGTGCCGCTTACTCCAGCGAGCCCAAGAAATATCCGCATTTACGTATACAAGGCGGATTATTCCAATTATCGGTATGCGCTTCGGTTGGTGTAATCGCGGCTCACCTTTCAGACCGTATGATGAACCTGCTGACCAATGATTTATGAAGATTGGGAGCATATCTAGATGATCCTAGTTATATATAAAATGAGTGGGAGCAAACATTAAATTCGCCTGAAACCTTTTTAAGAAGTTAGAAAGAAGCAACTTTCACAAAAATTTAGCCAAGTGTCAGTTTTGGACAGACCAAGATAAATACCTCGGGTTTTTTAGTATATGGGTCAAGTGAGGTACACCTTTTGATGTAAAAAGTTAGAGCCATTGCGAGATTCCTATCCTCAAAATAGAAAGTCTAAAACAGAGGTTCCTTGAATGACTGGATATTAATCGACGTTTCAGTCCTAAAATTTCTCAGGTTGGCATTCTCCTCTTACTGAGTAACCAGTAGTAAGATAAAGTTTTTGCTGGCATGAAGATTGTGAGATAGCTTTTAATCGTGCTGAAGCGGTTGCTTTCTTCGTCACCCGTATTGAAAAGTCCTCCTTTAATCAACCCTTCTATTTACACATCGATGGTCAGCGTTTATGCTGTGGGGGCGGTGTACATCAGAATCCCTCTACTAATATTATGCACCAATATCTTATTTTGTCTTCAAAGTTAAACGTCACCAAAAGAATTACCCACTGAATAGAAAGAAACTCTTGCCTAGTAATATCTTTGGAACATTTTTTGACATATATCTGGGAACCTCCCCCATAAAATATGGTTTTTCTGATCACAACCCTTTAAATTATATTAATTCTATGAAATCAAAGAACACCCGAATCCTCAGGTGGCTCTGAGGATCCAACCTAACCTGATTAGTATTCAACACTTAAGTGGGATCCCTAACATAATTGGCGATCTCTATCTCGCCCCAGAAAAAAAAAATGTATACCTTAAAATGTAAAGTTAAGAAATGAGTACTTCCATAGAGCCTAATTTAAATATATTATATATTTTGCTAATATTTTCCTTTTATATTGACAGTATAACTATGTAAGCCGTTTCGTGATGGACGAAGTATTAAGTAACACATGGATGACCTTGACATTCATGCCCGAGACTCCTATTCCTCGAATTGTGATGGAAGCCCACCCCGATAGTTCTTCGTGGCCATTGTTCCAAAAGCTCAAATCCTCTGGCAAATAACCATGCTGTTTCGAGTTTCTTGCTTCTCAATTCTCCGTCGTACTACTTGCTTATATACCAAGAGGACGCTACTATAAAAGGAGATATTACCAAGGACGCTTGCAACTCCCAACAGCGACCAATTGACTACGGATGGGGGGTGTTATATTCTTTGAAATTGGTCATGCCTGTGGTATATATTAATATTGTAAGAGCAAATGTTTCATCCTTTAATATATAGCGCGAAAGTCCCCAGTTTATAGCGAAAATTGAGACTTTACGTGCGTATATTATTTATCTGTTAATATATGAAAAAACCCATGGGTATTACGCTATTATCGTTATTAATCACTATTATTGTATTATCCTATTTTGTAATTATCACAATTAATTTTAGTATTATAGTAAGGTAGGAATTCTTGGTATATAGAGTTTAAGTCTCGGAACATCCGGTGAATTGTTCAATTGTTTAGGTCCGGCTGGCTGATGTTTGGGTCAGCTTGATCCAACCTGACCGACACGTCAACAGACTGGCAAGTAGTCAGTCTGCTCCCTGCTCTAGCCCTGACAACTGATCGTAAATCGGCTCTCTTATACGGTGTACTTTTGACTGGTTTTGAGAATAGGACTATAGAGCTGCACTTAATTTGTTCCTCATTACTTTGAAAGACTCTTTTGATATTTATATTCTTGTCAGTTCA
>NC_069419.1:23397808-23420308 GCF_026875155.1 Cherax quadricarinatus
CATCTGAGTCTTCAACTTCCAATTGTGACCCCTTGTTTCTGTGCCCCATCTCTGGAACATCCTGTCTCCGTCCACCTTATCTATTCTTCGTAATATTTTGTATGTCGTTATCATGTCTTCCCTAACCCTTCTGTCCTCCAGTGTCTTCAGGCTGATTTCCCTTAACCTTCTTCGTAGGACATTCCCCTTAGCTATTGAACTAGCCTTGTTGCAAACCTTGTGTGTGTGTGCGTGTGTGTGTGTGTGTGTGCGTGTGTGTGTGAGTGTGTGTGTGTGTGTATGTGTGTGTGTATGTGTGTGTGTGTGTGTGTGTGTGTATATGTGTATGTGTTATGTGTGTGTGTATTCTTCACTTTTATAGGGAAGAGGAGAAGAATCCTTCCTGTGTAAGCCGAAAAAAGGAGTAATAAATAAATAAATAATAAATAAACTAAATTTACCCGACTACAACCACTAATATATATATATATATATATATATATATATATATATATATATATATATATATATATATATATATATATATATATATATATATATATATATATATATAATGTCATTGATTATAACAATAGTAAATATATGGTAACTGATCTATGATATATTTAGATATATTTAGGGAAATTTGACATATAACATGATGTTACAAGGGAAAGCAAGTAACAGATTATTCTTTCTACATAAATTAACCAACATTTTCAAATTAATGTATTAGATTCATTTTTGTATGGAATATGAAAATAATACATATGCAGATTTCTTCTCTTATATAGTTTATAAACTTATTTCATAATAAAAAATCAAATCGTAGTTTATTGTCATTTTAAATAAAATTTTTCATTCATGACTCGATAGACTAGGCCTACGTGGGATTTGGTTTATCACTGTTTACACAAATTCCGAGGACCAGCCCTCTTCATCACCACCTAACTGCCCATTATTATCTAAGACGTGAAAATTAAAAAAAAAAGTTGTATGAAATTACATTACATCACGGAGAAGATTAAGAAAAAAACCTTCCTCTGGCTCGTAATTTTCTCCACAATCACCTTTAAAAATGAGTTAACCCGCCCGGGTAGGATTTAACCAGCTCCTCAGCGGTCTTTGGATCCCTTGAAAATTTTTCGACTCTAAATTTAATATTTTTTTTCCTCTTAAATGGGAATACAAGAGCTCAATATGCTTTACCTTGGAGTCCTCTTGTGCAATATTAACGACATTTTCACTATCGCTTTGGCCTTCAAGCTGGAAAGAGCCGGGTCAATGTGAAATTAAATGAATCAGTTGTGCGAATCTTGGGGACTGGAATCCGAGTCTTCGCTTCGTCTGTAAGTTATCTTACCCCCTTTTCACACCCCTCTCTTATCCTCCATCTTACAGAAGCCGTTTTCCCTTCCCCCCCCTCCATTCCCCTCATCACCCCCTCCCCTCACGAGACCTCCTCCAGTCCTCAGAGAAAAATTCTTAACTTTGTATTTTTGAGCATCGGCTTGAATTTAATGCTTCATTATTTTGGGTTTAATGTCAATGGTTTAGACTGTCTCCATTACGCGAATCACTTTACTTTCTGCAGCTTTCTCTTCTCCCCTTTTTTTCTTCGCAAGATTTTTGTCGCTTTCTCCGTTTTCTCTGAGCTTCTCCATCGATTCAACTTATTTTTTTTTCACAGCCTTTCTGTCACTTTCTCTCATTTTCAGTAAGACTTTTCGTCTAGTGCACCGCCGGTTTCTCACACTGCCTCTCAGGTGGTGTCTCACACTGCCTCTCAGGTGGTGTCTCACACTGCCTCTCAGGTGGTGTCTCACACTGCCTCTCAGGTGGTGTCTCACACTGCCTCTCAGGTGGTGTCTCACACTGCCTCTCAGGTGGTGTCTCACACTGCCTCTCACGTGGTGTCTCACACTGCATCTCAGGTGGTGTCTCACACTGCCTCTCAGGTGGCGTCTCACACTGCCTCTCAGGTGGTTTCTCACACTGCCTCTCAGGTGGTGTCTCACACTGCCTCTCAGGTGGTGTCTCATACTGCCTCTCAGGTGGTGTCTCACACTGCCTCTCAGATGGCGTCTCACACTGCCTCTCAGGTGGTTTCTCACACTGCCTCTCAGGTGGTGTCTCACACTGCCTCTCAGGTGGTGTCTCACACTGCCTCTCAGGTGGTGTCTCACACTGCCTCTCAGGTGGTGTCTCACACTGCCTCTCAGGTGGTGTCTCACACTGCCTCTCAGGTGGTGTCTCACACTGCCTCTCAGGTGGCGTCTCACACTGCCTCTCAGGTGGTTTCTCACACTGCCTCTCAGGTGGTGTCTCACACTGCCTCTCAGGTGGTGTCTCATACTGCCTCTCAGGTGGTGTCTCACACTGCCTCTCAGGTGGCGTCTCACACTGCCTCTCAGGTGGTTTCTCACACTGCCTCTCAGGTGGTGTCTCACACTGCCTCTCAGGTGGTTTCTCACACTGCCTCTCAGGTGGCGTCTCACACTGCCTCTCAGGTGGTTTCTCACACTGCCTCTCAGGTGGTGTCTCACACTGCCTCTCAGGTGGTTTCTCACACTGCCTCTCAGGTGGCGTCTCACACTGCCTCTCAGGTGGTTTCTCACACTGCCTCTCAGGTGGTGTCTCACACTGCCTCTCAGGTGGTTTCTCACACTGCCTCTCAGGTGGTGTCTCACACTGCCTCTCAGGTGGTTTCTCACACTGCCTCTCAGGTGGTGTCTCACACTGCCTCTCAGGTGGTTTCTCACACTGCCTCTCAGGTGGTGTCTCACACTGCCTCTCAGGTGGTTTCTCACACTGCTTCTCAGGTGGTTTCTCACACTGCCTCTCAGGTGGTGTCTCACACTGCCTCTCAGGTGGCGTCTCACACTGCCTCTCAGGTGGTTTCTCACACTGCCTCTCAGGTGGTTTCTCACACTGCCTCTCAGGTGGCGTCTCACACTTCCTCTCAGGTGGCGTCTCACACTGCCTCTCAGGTGGTTTCTCACACTGCCTCTCAGGTGGTGTCTCACACTGCCTCTCAGGTGGCGTCTCACACTGCCTCTCAGGTGGTTCTCACACTGCCTCTCAGGTGGTTTCTCACACTGCCTCTCAGGTGGTTTCTCACACTGCCTCTCAGGTGGCGTCTCACACTGCCTCTCAGGTGGTGTCTCACACTGCCTCTCAGGTGGTGTCTCACACTGCCTCTCAGGTGGCGTCTCACACTGCCTCTCAGGTGGTTTCTCACACTGCCTCTCAGGTGGTTTCTCACACTGCCTCTCAGGTGGTGTCTCACACTGCCTCTCAGGTGGCGTCTCACACTGCCTCTCAGGTGGTGTCTCACACTGCCTCTCAGGTGGTTTCTCACACTGCCTCTCAGGTGGTTTCTCACACTGCCTCTCAGGTGGTTTCTCACACTGCCTCTCAGGTGGTTTCTCACACTGCATTTTATCGTATATTCAACCCTCCTTTATGTTTTATATAATATTGACACATATCATTGACATATTACTAAATTAAAGAACTATTATTATTTGTTTATATTAAATTCAGTATTTTTAACTGTTATAATAATTATTTCTTGAAATTCATTCAAACTAAAGCAGTTTTTTCCGAGAGGGATTTTAGACACCTAAGCCCCACACATATGATTGTGTGTGTGTGTGTGTGTGTGTGTGTGTGTGTGTGTGTGTGTGTGTGTGTGTGTGTGTGTGTGTGTGTGTGTGTGTGTGTGTGTGTTTGTAATTACGTATTTAGGCTTGCCAGAGATGAGCTCTGGCACTTGGTCCCGGGTTGTAAGTTTGGACTAACTGACGCGAGATAGTTCTACCATTTTTTTTTTTACAGGACTGAATCGCTTCCACTGTGTCACTGGTCAGCTGTTCCACCTGCTCCTCCTTCTCTTCCTTCTCCACTTTCTCCTCCTGCTCCTCCTTCTCAATCTTCTCCTCCTCCTCCACCTTCTCCTTCTCCTCCACCTTTTCCTTCTCTTCCATCTTCTCCTCCTCCACCTTTTCCTTATCCATCTTCTATTTCTCCTCCACTTTCTCCATCTCCTCCACCTTCTTCTCCTCCACCTTTTCCTTCCCCATCTTCTCTTTCTTCTGCGTCTCCTCCATCTTCGCTTTCTCTCCCATCTTCTTCTCCACCTCCACTTCCGCTCCTCTATTTTCTCATGCTCCTCCACTTTTCATTCTTCTTTCTCCATCATCTTCTGCTCCTTCTTTAAGTAGCATCTTCAGTTCCTCTTCCTCCTGCTCCTCCTTCTTCCTCTTCCTCCTGCTCCTCCATCTTCCTCTTCCTCCTGCTCCTCCATCTTCCTCGTCCTCCTCCTTTTTCGCATCTCTTTCCCGCTTTTCACAATTTACATAAGTGATGTTGAATTGGAAATATCATCTAAAATAAACAAAAAAATCGCCTGCTGAACAGAGTTAGAAAAAGTATCTCCTCAGTTAACTATTTAAAGCGACGTGGGAAGGTTGGTGCAGTGGTCGGAGACGTGGGAAGGTTGGTGCAGTGGTCGGAGACGTGGGAAGGTTGGTGCAGTGTTCGGAGTCGTGGGAAGGTTGGTGCAGTGTTCGGAGACGTGGGAAGGTTGGTCAGTGTCAGAGACGTGGAAGTTGGTGCAGTGTTCGGAGTCGTGGGAAGGTTGGTGCAGTGTTCGGAGACGTGGGAAGGTTGGTGCAGTGTTCGGAGACGTGGAAAGGTTGGTGCAGTGTTCGGAGTCGTGGGAAGGTTGGTGCAGTGTTCGGAGACGTGGGAAGGTTGGTGCAGTGTTCGGAGACGTGGGAAGGTTGGTGCAGTGTTCGGAGACGTGGGAAGGTTGGTGCAGTGGTCGGAGACGTGGGAAGGTTGGTGCAGTGTTCGGAGACGTGGGAAGGTTGGTGCAGTGTTCGGGGACGTGGGAAGGCTGGTGCAGTGGTCGGAGACGTGGGAAGGTTGGTGCAGTGGTCGGAGACGTGGAAAGGTTGGTGCAGTGGTCGGAGACGTGGGAATGATGGGGCAGTGTTCGGAGACGTGGGAAGGTTGGTGCAGTGGTCGGAGACGTGGGAAGGTTGGTGCAGTGGTCAGAGACGTGGGAATGTTGGTGCAGTGGTCGGAGACGTGGGAAGGTTGGTGCAGTGGTCGGAGACGTGGGAAGGTTGGTGCAATGGTCGGAGACGTGGAAAGGTTGGTGCAGTGGTCGGAAACTTGGGAAGGATGCGGCAGTGTTCGGGGACGTGGGAAGGTTGGTGCAGTGGTCGGAGACGTGGGAAGGTTGGTGCAGTGTTCGGAGACGTGGGAAGGTTGGTGCAGTGTTCGGAGACGTGGGAAGGTTGGTGCAGTGTTCGGAGACGTGGAAAGGTTGGCGCAGTGGTCGGGGACGTGGGAAGGTTGTTGCAGTGGTCGGAGACGTGGGAAGGTTGATGCAGTGGTCGGAGACGTGGGAAGGTTGTTGCAGTGTTCGGAGACGTTGGAAGGTTGGTGCAGTGTGCGGAGACGTGGAAAGGTTGGCGCAGTGGTCGGGGACGTGGGAAGGTTGTTGCAGTGGTCGGAGACGTGGGAAGGTTGGTTCAGTGGTCGGATACGTGGGAAGGTTGGTGCAGTGTTCGGAGACGTGGGAAGGTTGGTGCTGTGGTCGAAGACGTGGCAAGGTTGGTGCAGTGATCGGAGACGTGGGAAGGTTTGGGCAGTGTTCGGAGACGTGGGAAGGTTGGTGCAGTGTTCGGAGACGTGAGAAGGTTGGTGCAGTGGTCGGAGACGTGGGAAGGTTGGTACAGTAGTCGGAGACGTGAGAAGGTTGGCGCAGTAGTCGGAGATGTGGGAAGGTTGGCGCAGTGGTGGGAGACGTGGGAAGGTTGATGCAGTGGTCGGAGACGTGGGAAGGTTGGCGCAGTGGCCGGAGACGTGGGAAGGTTAGCGCAGTGATCGGAGACGTGGGAAGATTGGTGCAGTGTTCGGAGACGTGCGAAGGTTGGTGCCGTGTTCGGAGACGTGGGAAGGTTGGTGCAGTGGTAGGAGACGTGGGTAGGCTGGTGCAGTGGTCAGAGACGTGGGAAGGTTGGTGCTGTGGTCGAAGACGTGGCAAGGTTGGTGCAGTGTTCGGAGACGTGGGAAGGTTGGTGCAGTGGTCGGAGACGTGGGAAGGTTGGTGCAGTGGTCGGAGAAGTGGGAAGGTTGGTACAGTAGTCGGAGACGTGGTAAGGTTGGCGCAGTGGTCGGAGACGTGGGGAGGTTGGCGCAGTGGTCGGAGATGTGGGAAGGTTGGTGCAGTGGTCGGAGACGTGGGAAGCTTGGTGCAGTGTTCGGAGACGTGGGAAGGTTGGTGCAGTGGTCGGGGACATGGGAAGGTTGGCACAGTGGTCGGAAACGCGGGAAGGTTGGCGCAGTGGTCGGAGACGAGCGAAGGTTGGCGCAGTGGTCGGAGACGTGGGAAGGTTGGCGCAGTGGTCGGAGACGGGGGAAGGCTGGCGTAGTGGTCGAAGACGAGCGAAGGTTGGTGCAGTGGCCGGAGACGTGGGAAGGTTGGCGCAGTGGTCGGAGACGTGGGAAGGTTGGCTCAGTGGTCGGAGACGTGGGAAGGTTGGCTCAGTGGTCGGTGACGTTGGAAATAAATGGTATAAAATACCGACACAATGGAAATATAAACACATATGCAGTATAATGTGATCCTTTATTGACTACGTTTCGCCCACACAGTGGGCTTTTTCAAGTCACAAAAGCCCACTGTGTGGGCGAAACGTAGTCAATAAAGGATCACATTATATTGCATATGTGTTTATATTTCCGGTCGGTGACGTGGGAAGGTTGGTGCAGTGGTCGGAGACGTGGAAGGTTGGTGCAGTGTTCGGAGACGTGGGAATGTTGGTGCTGTGATCGGAGACGTGGGAAGGTTGGTGCAGTGGTCGGAGACGTGGGAAGGTTGGTGCAGTGGTCAGAGACTTGGGAAGACTGGTTTAGTGGTCGGAAACGTGGGAAGGTTGGTGCTGTGGTCGGAGACGTGGGAAGGTAGGTGCAATGGTCGGAGACTTGGGAAGACTGGTTTAGTGGTCGGAAACGTGGGAAGGTTGGTGCTGTGGTCGGAGACGTGGGAAGGTTGGTGCTGTGGTCGGAGACGTGGGAAGGTAGGTGCAGTGGTCGGGGACGTGGGAAGGTTGGTGCACTGGTCAGAGACGTGGGAAGGTTGGTGTAGTGGTCGGAGACGTGGGAAGGTTAGTGCAGTGGTCGGAGACGTGGGAAGGTTGGTGCAGTGGTCGGAGACGTGGGAAGGTTGGTGCAGTGGTCGGAGACGAGGAAGGTTGGTGCAGTGGTCGGAGACGTGGGAAGGTTGGTGCAGTGGTCGGAGACGTGGGAAGGTTGGTGCAGTGGTCGGAGACGTGGGAAGGTTGGTGCAGTGGTCGGAGACATGGAAGAGAATTTCAGTGCCCACATGTGCAATTTAATGCAATTTATCGTATATATTTGAATTTACAGGACTAGAGCCTTTCTCCTACTTTCGCTCTTATCTCAGGTACTTCTTGGCTGATCTCACGTACTTCATGGGTAATCTCATGCACTCCTTGGCTAAATTAATTTATTTCTTGGCTTATCTCAAGTATTTCTTGGCTGATCTCACGTACCTCTTGGCTAATCTCATATACTTCCTTGCTAATCTCATGTATTTCTAGGCTAATCTCGGGTACTTCTTGACTAATCTCAATTACTTCTTGGCTAATTTCATGTGCTACTTGGCTATAGCAATCTTAAATATGAGAACATAATATTCTGAAACAAACCAGTTAATGTATAAGAAGATAAGAACCTTTGAATAAGTATAAGCGAAGATCTTAAGGATGCTAAGCAATGCCTATACTCGAGCCGTGAAACTAAGAAAATTTTGAACACAAAATACCAGAGGCAATATTGAATTTCAATAACGTTATTATAAGATTGCATCTTATGCAAGTTATGGTCCCCAAATTATATAAAAGGAAAAGACAGAATGAAGAGGTTACAGAAAATGCGGAGTGAGTCGTAACTATTTGAAGAAAGACTCAGAATAACTCAAAAATGGTTGAAGTTCTTTTGGTGAGTTACAGATGACTGGGGATGACTACCCACTGAGGTTATAAGTTTTGCATGACTTGGGAAGACTTCCCACTGAAGTTATAAGTTACAGATGATTGGTGATGACTACCCACTGAAGTTATAGGTTACAGATGACTGGGGATGACTTCCCACTGAAGTTATAAGTTTCAGATGACTGGGGATGACTACCCACTGAAGTTATAAGTTACAGATGACTGGGGATCACTACTCACGGAAGTTATAAGTTACAGATCACTGGGGATGACTACCCACTGAAGTTATAAGTTGCAGATGACTGGGGATGACTTCCCACTGAAGTTATAAGTTACGCATGACTGGAGATGACTGCCCACTGAGGTTATAAGTTACGAATGACTGGGGATGACTTCCCACTGAAGTTATAAGTTACGCATGACTTGGGATGACTACCCACTGAAGTTATAACTTATGCATGACTGGGGATGAATACCCACTGAACTTATATATTACACATGACCGGGGATGACTACCCACTGAAGTTATAAGTTACGCATGACTGTGGATGACTACTCACTGAAGCTATAAGGTACAGATGACTGGGGATGACTACCCACTGAAGTTATAAGTTTCAGATGACTGGGGATGACTACCCACTGAAGTTATAAGTTACAATGACTGGGGATGACTACCCACTGAAGTTATAAGTTTCAGATGACTGGGGATGACTACCCAATGAAGTTATAAGTTCCAGATGACTGGGGATGACTACCCAATGAAGTATAAGTTACGCATGACTGGGGATGACTACCCACTGAAGTTATAAGTTACAGATGACTGGGGATGACTACCCACTGAAGTTATAAGTTTCAGATGACTGGGGATGACTACCCACTGAAGTTACAAGTTACAGATGACGGGGGATGACTACCCACTGAAGTTATAAGTTACATATGACTGGGGATGACTACCCACTGAAGTTATAAGTTACAGATGACTGGGGATGACTACCCACGGAAGTTATAAGTTACACATGACTGGGGATGACTCCCCACTGAAGTTATAAGTTACACATGACTGGGGATGACTACCCACTGAAGTTATAGGTTACACATGACTGGGGATGACTACCCACTGAAGTTATAAGCTACGCATGACTGGGGATGACTGCCCACTGAGGTTATAAGTTACGCATGACTCGGGATGACTTTCCACTGAAGTTATAAGTTACAGATGATTGGTGATGACTACCCACTGAAGTTATAAGTTACAGATGACTGGGGATGACTTCCCACTGAAGTTATAAGTTTCAGATGACTGGGGATGACTACCCACGAAGTTATAAGTTACAGATGACTGGAGTTCACTACTCACTGAAGTTATAAGTTACAGATGACTCGGGATGACAACCCACTGAAGTTATAAGTTGCAGATGACTGGGGATGACTTCCCACTGAATTTATAAGTTACACATGACTGGGGATGACTGCCCACTGAGGTTATAAGTTACGTATGACTGGGGATGACTTCCCAATGAAGTTATAAATTACAGATGATTGGTGATGACTACCCACTGAAGTTATAAGTTACAGATGACTGGGGATGACTACCCACTAAAGTTATAAGTTACAGATGACTGGGGATCACTACTCACTGAAGTTATAAGTTACAGATGACTGGGGATGACTACCCACTGAAGTTATAAGTTGCAGATGACTGGGGATGACTTCCCACTGAAGTTATAAGTTACGTATGACTGGGGATGACTGCCCACTGAGGTTATAAGTTACGAATGACTGCGGATGATTTCCCACTGAAGTTATAAGTTACGCATGACTTGGGATGACTACCCACTGAAGTTATAAGTTACAAATGACTGGGGATGACTACCCAATGAAGTTATAAGTTACAGATGACCGGGGATGACTACCCACTGAAGTTATAAGTTACGCATGACTGGGGATGACTACCCACTGAAGTTATAAGTAACAGATGACTGGGGTGACTACCCACTGAAGTTATAAGTTACAGATGACTGGGGATGACTACTCACTGAAGTTAGAAGTTACAGATGACTGGGGATGACTACCCACTGAAGTTATAAGTTACAGATGACTGGGAATGACTACCCACTGAAGTTATAAGTCACAGACGACTGGGAATGACTACCCATTGAAGTTATAAGTCACAGATGACTGGGGATGACTACCCACTGAAGTTACATGTTACAGATGACTGGGGATGACTACCCCCTGAAGTTATAAGTTACATATAACTGGGGATGACTACCCACTGAAGTTATAAGTTACAGATGACTGGGGATGACTACCCACTGAAGTTATGAGTTACACATGACTGGGGATGACTACCCACTGAAGTTATAAGTAACACATGACTGGGGATGACTACCCACTGAAGTTATAAGTTACACATGACTGGGATAACTACCCACTGAAGTTATAAGTTACACATGACTGGGGATGACTTCCCACTGAAGTTATAAGCTACACATGACTGGGGATGACTGCCCACTGAGGTTATAAGTTTCGCATGACTCGGGATGACTTCCCACTGAAGTTATAAGTTACAGATGATTGGTGATGACTACCCACTGAAGTTATATGTTACACATGACTGGGGATGACTTCCCACTGAAGTTATAAGTTTCAGATGACTGGGGATCACTACTCACTGAAGTTGTAAGTTACAGATGACTGGGGATGACTACCCACTGAAGTTATAAGTTGCAGATGACTGGGGATGACTTCCCACTGAAGTTATAAGTTACGCATGACTGGGGATGACTGCCCACTGAGGTTATAAGTTACGCATGACTGTGGATGACTACTCACTGAAGTTATAAGTTACAGATGACTGGGGATGACTACCCACTGAAGTTATAAGTTTCAGATGACTGGGGATGACTACCCACTGAAGTTATAAGTTACAGATGACTGGGGATGACTACCCACTGAAGTTATAAGTTTCAGATGACTTGGGATGACTACCCAATGAAGTTATAAGTTACAGATGACTGGGGATGACTACCCAATGAAGTTATAAGTTACGCATGACTGGGGATGACTACCCACTGAAGTTATAAGTTACAGATGACTGGGGTTGACTACCCACTGAAGTTATAAGTTTCAGATGACTGGGGATGACTACCCACTGAAGTTATAAGTCACAGATGACTGGGGATGACTACCCACTGAAGTTATAAGTCTCAGATGACTGGGGATGACTACCCACTGAAGATACAAGTTACAGATGACTGGGGCTGACTACCCACTCAAGTTATAAGTTACATATGACTGGGGATGACTACCCACTGAAGTTATAAGTTACAGATGACTGGGGATGACTACCCACTGAAGTTATAAGTTACACATGACTGGGGATGACTCCCCACTGAAGTTATAAGTTACACATGACTGGGGATAACTACCCACTGAAGTTATAGGTTACACATGACTTGGGATGACTACCCACTGAAGTTATAAGCTACGCCTGACTGGGGATGACTGCCCACTGAGGTTATAAGTTACGCATGACTCGGGATGACTTCCCACTGAAGTTATAAGTTACAGATGATTGGTGATGACTACCCACTGAAGTTATAAGTTACAGATGACTGGGGATGACTTCCCACTGAAGTTATAAGTTTCAGATGACTGGGGATGACTACCCACTGAAGTTATAAGTTACAGATGACTGGAGTTCACTACTAACTGAAGTTATAAGTTACAGATGACTGGAGATGACTACCCACTGAAGTTATATGTTACGCATGACTGGGGATGACTGCCCACTGAGGTTATAAGTTAGGTATGGCTGGGGATGACTTCCCAATGAAGTTATAAGTTACAGATGATTGGTGATGACTACCCACTGAAGTTATAAGTTACAGATGACTGGGGATGACTACCCACTGAAGTTATAATTTACAGATGACTGGGGATCACTACTCACTGAAGTTATAAGTTACAGATGACTGGGGATGACTACCCACTGAAATTATAAGTTGCAGATGACTGGGGATGACTTCCCACTGAAGTTATAAGTTACGCATTACTGGGGATGACTGCCCACTGAGGTTATAAGTTACGAATGACTGCAGATGATTTCCCACTGAAGTTATAAGTTACGCATGACTGGGGATGAATACCCACTGAAGTTATAAGTTACAGATGACTGGGGATGACTACCCAATGAAGTTATAAGTTACAGATGACCGGGGATGACTACCCACTGAAGTTATAAGTTACGCATGACTGGGGATGACTACCCACTGAAGTTATAAGTAACAGATGACTGGGGATGACTACCCACTGAAGTTATAAGTTACAGATGACTGGGGATGACTACTCACTGAAGTTAGAAGTTACAGATGACTGGGGATGACTATCCACTGAAGTTATAAGTTACAGATGACTGGGAATGACTAAACACTGAAGTTATAAGTCACAGATGACTGGGGATGACTACCCATTGAAGTTATAAGTCACAGATGAATGGGGATGACTACCCACTGAAGTTACAAGTTAAAGATGACTGGGGATGACTACCCCCTGAAGTTATAAGTTACATATGACTGGGGATGACTACCCACTGAAGTTATAAGTAACAGATGTCTGGGGATGACTACCCACTGAAGTTATGAGTTACACATGACTGGGGATGACTACCCACTGAAGTTATAAGTAACACATGACTGGGGATGACTACCCACTGAAGTTATAAGTTACACATGACTGGGGATGACTACCCACTGAAGTTATAAGTTACACATGACTGGGGATGACTACCCACTGAAGTTATAAGCTACGCATGACTGGGGATGACTGCCCACTGAGGTTATAAGTTACGCATGACTCGGGATGACTTCCCACTGAAGTTATAAGTTACAGATGATTGGTGATGACTACCCACTGAAGTTATAAGTTTCAGATGACTGGGAATGACTACCCACTGAAGTTATAGGTTACAGATGACTGGGGATCACTACTCACTGAAGTTATAAGTTACAGATGACTGGGGATGACTACCCACTGAAGTTATAAGTTGCAGGTGACTGGGGATGACTTCCCACTGAAGTTATAATTTACGCATGACTGGGGATGACTGCCCACTGAGGTTATAATTTACGAATGACTGGGGATGACTTCCCACTGAAGTTATAAGTTACGCATGACTTGGGATGACTACCCACTGAAGTTATAAGTTACGCATGACGGGGGATGAATACCCACTGAAGTTATAAGTTACACATGACTGGGGATGACTACCCAATGAAGTTATAAGTTACACATGACTGGGGATGACTACCCACTGAAGTTATAAGTTACGCATGACTGGGGATGACTTCCCACTGAAGTTATAAGTTACAGATGATTGGGGATGACTACCCACTGAAGTTATAAGTTTCAGATGGCTGGGGATGACTACCCACTGAAGTTATAAGTTACAGATGACTGGAGATGACTAGTCACTGAAGTTATAAGTTACAGATGACTGGGATGACTACCCACTGAAGTTATAGGTTACAGATGACTGGGGATGACTACCCACTGAAGTTATAAGTCACAGATTACTGGGGATGACTACCCACTGAAGTTATAAGTCACAGATGACTGGGGATGACTACCCACTGAAGTTACAAGTTACAGATGACTGGGGATGACTACCCACTGAAGTTATAAGTTACATATGACTGGGGATGACTACCCACTGAAGTTATAAGTTACAGATGACTGGGGATGACTACCCACTGAGGTTATAAGTTACACATGACTGGGGATGACTACCCACTGAAGTTATAAGTTACACATGACTGGGGATGACTACCCACTGAGGTTATAAGTTACACATGACTGGGGATGACTACCCACTGAAGTTATAAGTTACACATGACTGGGGATGACTACTCACTGAAGCTATAAGTTACGCATGGCTGGGGATGACTTAACACTGAAGTTATAAGTTACGCATGACTGGGGATGACCCCCACTGAAGTTATAAGTTACAGATGACTGGGGATGACTTCCCACTGAAGTTATAAGTTACAGATGACTGGGGATGACCCCCACTGAAGTTATAAGTTACAGATGACTGGGGATGACCACCCACTGAAGTTATAAGTTACAGATGACTGGGGATGACCACCCACTGAAGTTATAAGTTACACATGACTGGGGATGACTCCCCACTGACGTTATAAGTTACACATGACTGGGGATGACTACCCACTGAAGTTATAAGTTACGCATGACTTGGGATGACCACCCACTGAAGTTATAAGTTACAGATGACTGGGGATGATCCCCACTGAAGTTATAAGTTACACATGACTGGGGATTACTACCCACTGAAGTTATAAGTTACGCATGACTGGGGATGACTACCCACTGAAGTTATAAGTTACACATGACTGGGGATGGCTACCCACTGAAGTTATAAGTTACACATGACTGGAGATGATTACCCACTGAAGTTATAAGTTACAGATGACTGGGGATGACTACCCACTGAAGTTATAGGTTACACATGACTGGGGATAACTACCCACTGAAGTTATAGGTTACACATGACTGGGGATGACTACCCACTGAAGTTATAAGCTACGCATGACTGGGGATGGCTGCCCACTGAGGTTATAAGTTACGCATGACTCGGGATGACTTCCCACTGAAGTTATAAGTTACAGATGATTGGTGATGACTACCCACTGAAGTTATAAGTTACAGATGACTGGGGATGACTTCCCACTGAAGTTATAAGTTTCAGATGACTGGGGATGACTACCCTCTGAAGTTATAAGTTACAGATGACTGGAGTTCACTACTCACTGAAGTTATTAGTTACAGATGACTGGGGATGACTACCCACTGAAGTTATAAGTTGCAGATGACTGGGGATGACTTCCCACTGAAGTTATAAGTTTCAGATGACTGGGGATGACTACGCTCTGAAGTTATAAGTTACAGATGACTGGATTTCACTACTCACTGAAGTTATTAGTTACAGATGACTGGGGATGACTACCCACTGAAGTTATAAGTTACGCATGACTGGGGATGACTGCCCACTGAGGTTATAAGTTACGTATGACTGGGGATGACTTCCCAATGAAGTTATAAGTTACAGATGATTGGTGATGACTACCCACTGAAGTTATAAGTTACAGATGACTGGAGATGACTACTCACTGAAATTGGAAGTTACAGATGACTGGGGATGACTACCCACTGAAGTTATAAGTTACAGATGACTGGGAATGACTACCCACTGAAGTTATAAGTCACAGATGACTGGGGATGACTACCCATTGAAGTTATAAGTCACAGATGACTGGGGATGACTACCCTCTGAAGTTACAAGTTACAGATGACTGGGGATGACTACCCCCTGAAGTTACAAGTTACAGATGACTGGGGATGACTACCCACTGAAGTTACAAGTTACAGATGACTGGGGATGACTACCCCCTGAATTTATAAGTTACATATGACTGGGGATGACTACCCACTGAAGTTATAAGTTACAGATGACTGAGGATGACTACTCACTGAAGTTATGAGTTACACATGACTGTGGATGACTACCCACTGAAGTTATAAGTAACACATGACTGGGAATGACTACCCACTGAAGTTATAAGTTACACATGACTTGGGATGACTACCCACTGAAGTTATAAGTTACACATGACTGGGGATGACTACCCACTGAAGTTATAAGCTACGTATGACTGGGGATGACTGCCCACTGAGGTTATAAGTTACGCATGACTCGGGATGACTTCCCACTGAAGTTATAAGTTACAGATGATTGGTGATGACTACCCACTGAAGTTATATGTTACAGATGACTGGGGATGACTACCCACTGAAGTTATAAGTTACAGATGACTGGGGATCACTACTCACTGAAGTTATAAGTTACAGATGACTGGGGATGACTACCCACTGAAGTTATAAGTTGCAGATGACTGGGGATGACTTCCCACTGAAGTTATAAGTTACGCATGATTGGGGATGACTGCCCACTGAGGTTATAAGTTACGAATGACTGGGGATGACTTCCCACTGAAGTTATAAGTTACGCATGACTTGAGATGACTACCCACTGAAGTTATAAGTTACAGATGACTGGGGATGAATACCCACTGAAGTTATATGTTACAGATGACTGGGGATGAATACCCACTGAAGTTATAAGTTACACATGACTGGGGATGACTACCCACTGAAGTTATATGTTACAGATGACTGGGGATGAATACCCACTGAAGTTATAAGTTACACATGACTGGGGATGACTACCCAATGAAGTTATAAGTTACACATGACTGGGGATGACTACCCACTGAAGTTATAAGTTATGCATGACTGGGGATGACTACCCACTGAAGTTATAAGTTACAGATGATTGGGGATGACTACCCACTGAAGTTATAAGTTTCAGATGGCTGGGGATGACTACCCACTGAAGTTATAAGTTACAGATGACTGGGGATGACTACTCACTGAAGTTATAAGTTACAGATGACTGGGATGACTACCCACTGAAGTTATACGTCACAGATGACTGGGGATGACTACCCACTGAAGTTATAAGTCACAGATGACTGGGGATGACTACCCACTGAAGTTATAATTTACACATGACTGGGGATGACTACCCACTGAAGTTATAAGTTACGCATGACTGGGGATGGCTACCCACTGAAGTTATAAGTTACACATGACTGGAGATGATTACCCACTGAAGTTATAAGTTACAGATGACTGGGGATGACTACCCACTGATGTTATAAGTTACAGATGACTGGGGATGACCCCCCACTGAAGTTATAAGTTACAGATGACTGGGGATGATTACCCACTGAAGTTATAAGTTACAGATGACTGGGGATGTCCCCCACTGAAGTTATAAGTCACAGATGACTGGGGATGACTACCCACTGAAGTTATAAGTCACAGATGACTGGGGATGACCCCCCACTGAAGTTATAAGTTAAAGATGACTGGGGATGACTACCCACTGAAGGTATAAGTTACGCATGACTGGGGATGACCCCCACTTAAGTTATAAGTCACAGATGACTGGGGATGACTACACACTTAAGTTATGAGTCACAGATGACTGGGGATGACCACCCATTGAAGTTATAAGTTACAGATGACTGGGGATGACTACCCATTGAAGTTATAAGTTACAGATGACTGGGGATGACTACCCACTGAAGTTATAAGTTACACATGACTGGGGATGACTACCCACTGAAGTTATAAGTTACACATGACTGGGGATGACTACCCACTGAAGTTATAAGTTACAGATGACTGGGGATGACCCCCCACTGAAGTTTTAAGTGTCAACATAATAGTCATATATAAACCAGCGTGACAGAGTGTGTGCAGATATCAGATTCACCCAGAAGGATTAGTCAACGATGGTTCATCCAGAGAATATATGTTGTAGTTATGATATTAGCAGTCATTGTAACAGTTAAAATCAAATTCTTCATCACTTTTTGGCAATTAATATTATTGCGCGTTTTCCCCTTCCTCGTGGAATCATTTCACTCAGATTTATTAGCAAAACGGCTAGAGGGAGCGGAGGACAGGGAGAGAGCCTTATGCCATACTGTTGTAATCTCTACTACTCAGGGAGCTGAAGCTAATCTCTCCTAACTGAGCCTCAATGGGTCGTGGAAACTCCTGCTGTCTGTATTATCCTTGTGCTACATTTTATATATTCTCCCTTGATGTCTTCCTTTTTTCTACTCCATCCACCATCTCCTTCCACTCTTCTCCCTCCATCATCTCCATCCTTTCTCTCGATAAATTAGACACATGTGCAGCACTTGGGTATCTTTATTGAGAAAACGTTTCGCCAGACAGTGGCTTCATCAGTAAATACAAAGGAGAACGTTGAAGAACAGGAGGAGTTTGAGGTAATCAGTCCCTCAGCCTTGAGTCGATGTGGTCAGTCTATCAATCTTTAAAAGAATACAGCATATGTGCGAAGAAGTAGCTTATATACCGTAGGCAGGAGAGGTGCAGCAGTCGTAGGTGGTGTCACATTTGTCCAATGTGGAAGTAGGTCATGCCCAAGGGTTAGGCAAGTGAAGAATTCCCTGTATTAAAATCCCAAGATGTTGCTGTATTCTTTTCAAGATTGATGGACTGACCCATCGACTCAAGGCTGAGGAACTGATTACCTCAAACTCCTCCTGTTATTCAACGTTCTCCTTTGTATGGACTGATGAAGAGACTCTTTGACGAAACGTTTCCTCAATAAAGATACCCATGTGTTGCACATGTGTCTAATTTATCAACTTGTCGGTTCTCTGAACCATTCATCTACAATCCTTTCTCTCACCCATCTTTCTCCATCCTTCCTCTCCACATTTTTTCCTCCAGCCTCTCCCTTCTTCCTCTCAGTCCATCCTGTCCCTTCATTCTTTCCCAGCTGTAATCTGTCCATCCATCTTAGTCACAGCATCTGCTGTCCCCATATCACTCCCCAGTGTTTCAAGTTCAGACTAAATATGAAAAATGCATAGCAACAGATGGACCATTCCAGCATACAGCGAGTTTGCAGTCACGTGACCCGGGTCAGCTGTGTCCACCATGTTGCCGGTCTTATGCGCTGTTTTCGTTCTCTAGCCCTCGTGTGATAAATCTATTAAGCGCGTGACAAACATGTCAGAAAGTCGCATTGTTGACACTCTCCACACATGGCACCTGACAGATGAAGAATTTGTGAAGATATACGCAGTTTCTGGTGCATGCTCGACATACCTAGAGCTTTGAGTGTTGTTTACATCCCTAAAACTGACGGAAGAGCTTCCGAGGTCTGGAGTATGATGACACGCATGTCTACCATGTGGAAAAACCCTTCACCATACACAAAGAAACGAGGAAGGCCTACAAAAGCACGTACAGCTTTAAGTGTTTACAGGCTGGCTGGTTGAATGACGCCACAGGTAGGCACGTACAGAGTCAAAAGCTGTACGTCATCCCTGCAAGAGTCAGTGACATTTTCATGAATCATTCTGAATAACATTATTTTGAATATTTTGAATAACTCAGCGTTTATGACCCCACAAGGGTGGGTGGGTCTTAATCATGGAGCTGGATTTGTTTACCATTTCCTTGGATCGAACTTGATTGCCTCCCAGTCACCAGTCTTCGGATCGCAGCCTACGGTTTCTAAACGCATTTTTGGAGTCAAAATCGAAAACGATATAAGCAACCGACAAAATTAAATATTAGCTATGCAAGGTTAGTTTTGGTTTTAGTAAATTGATTTATTGCAATTTAACAAAAATAATCCTCCATTTACGTCTTTTAATTGTCATACATGGGAGGGTATCAACAGGTGGAGAGGAAAACACCATCGTGGTTAAATTCGTCAGAAACAATGCGTTTGTTATGTATGGTGTGAGGCCCCAACACCACGGCTGGTCTTGCAATATCTGATATTTTCTCACCTTCTCTCTCTTAAGACCTTAAACATTAACATTTACTATATCACTGCTGGATTTTTTCTTAGTTTGCATATGCTTACAGCATATATCAATAGCACAGACTACACTGTTTTAGCTTGTTAACTAATTCATATTGCAATAAGAGTTGCTAAATAGTATTTTAATATCATTGCAATACAGTTTAGTTTCTGATGATGGTTGAAGAAACATCCGAAACGTCAATAAATAAACTGGATATCCTTTGAAGATGATATTCTTACAAGACACACACACACACACACACACACACACACACACACACACACACACACACACACACACACACACACACACACACACACACACATATATATATATATATATATATATATGCCGTGCCGAATAGGCAGAACTTGCGATCTTGGCTTAAATAGCAACGCTCATCTTGCCATATAGGACAAGTGAAAATTTGTGTATGCAATAATTTCGCCAAAATCATTCTAAACCTAACGAAAAAAACATATTTCACTGTGTTTGTTTAGTATTACATTACTGTAAACAAATCTAAAATATATTTAGTTGGGTTAGGCTAAAATAAATTGTTCTTGTTATAATAAGGTTAGGTAAGTTTTCTAAGTTCCTTTTAGTGCAAAATTTAAAATTTTTACAACATTAATGAAAAAAATATATCTTTAAACGTATAAGAGAAAATTTTATAAAGGACTTAATTTTAAATGAGTTCTTGCTAATTGACCAGTTTTACATATTCGGCACGATATATATATATATAATATATATATATATATATATATATATATATATATATATATATATATATATATATATATATATATATATATATATATATATATATATAATTATATATATATATATATGTCGTGCCGAATAGGCAGAACTTGCGATCTTGGCTTAAATAGCAACGCTCATCTTGCTGTATAGGACAAGCGAAAAAGTATTTTTCGTTGTGTTTATTTATTATTAAATTATTGTAAACTTATATAAAATATATTTAGTTGGAATTCCATATTTCCTGGTCGTCTTTTGACTTGACAATGGAACAGGACAGACGGAAAAGTCATCTAATTTCTATTTCCAGTTCGTGGCTTAGATTTTTACATTGAGAATCACTTAGCAAATACGGAATCGCGAGACGATGAGCAAGTTACTAACGATGCGAGGGTTGCTAAGTTCCCCAGTCGGCACTACATCCACAAGCTCATCCCCTCACGTGGTAGAGTGCAGTCACTCTATGTAAAATAACACCAAAATTATTATTGCTTGATAAGTACATTTCCTTGAGCTTAACACAGATGCTCGAAAATCACATGCATGGAAAATTGATTTGCTTATGTCTCTCTCCGACCTCTGGGGATGCTGCTCTCGCCAGCCTCTGAGGATCTTCCTCCCACCTGCTTATGAAAACACTTATCTCATCAGTCTCTGAGAATGTTCTCTGGCAACGAATGTAAGTGCTTTCATGGAAGGTGATATTTACATTACTGGTGACCTGGAAACAGTGGCCCTGGAGGGAACGATGCTCTGTGGTGTGGGAGAGGAGAGGAGAGGTGTATCGGAGGGAGGGGAAGGAAGGTAAGGCTGTGCCTTGGTTGGGAGAGAAGAAGGATGTATCAGGGTGTAACGTGAAAGGAAAAAGTGTACTTAGGTGGGAAAAGCAAGAGAATGGTGTTCCTTACTTGGGAGAGGAGGGGGGAGGGCACTTCCGGATGAGGAGAGAAAATGTTTTTGTGAGCAGAGAAGAATGGAAGCATGTTCGTGTGTGGGAAGAGGTTTGCTATGTCATCAATAGATACAAACAAGTTTATAGCATCATAAAATTTCTAGCACAATCTGCGGAAGATTATGCAGTGCTTAGATCTGTCTGTTGTGTCAGATATAAAACTAAGGAAATAAATTTTGAGGCACAGAAATTTTCACTGTGGCGATCTTTAACTTTATTGATTATTGCTCTTTGATTCTGATATGTAAGACAGTTAAAAAATACACTTGGCTGTCTTGCCGGTTATTCCCTTTTACTCATTGTGGTTATAATTATGCCATCATTACAACTGTTAAATTCTTTCGCAAAGTCTGTGTATCATATTCATGATGTCTGTTTATATTACATCAGCCCGTCCTCTTAACCACAGACAACATGGCATTGTTGTAAAAAGAGTTAAATGGCTGACTCTTGACGAAGACTTAGATAAAATAACCTGCCGTGCAAACAGAAAACGGGCAGTGCCTGCCCGTTTTCTGTTTGCACGGCAGGTTATTTTATCGTCTTTTATCTTATAGTTTTGTCGTTGCAACCTAACTTAACCTAATCTAGCCTAGCCTAGCTTAGCCTAACCTAGCCAAAGTTTATCTAACCTAACCCATCCTACCCTGGAAATGACCCATAAAACTTGTGTGAAAATGTTTCACAGTAATTACGTAGGAATTTTGAATGTCTTCCATGGAAATTTATTAAACTTTTGAGCAGGAGAAGAAGCAAAAACAACTTTAAGTTGAGAAAACAGCATAACGAGAATTGGAAGATGGATTCCTATAACACCATTTACTATATGGGTTGAGAGCTATCTTTCCTTATCTAATTTCCAAGCACAGACTTATCTAAGATACATGTATGGGTGAGAAAGTTAGAGAAGATTACTGTGGCTTCACTAGGAAAGAGAGTGCGGCCTCGCCGCGCTGTTCTATATGACTGTTATACGATGAGAAGAAAACATACCTATGATTCCTTGTCATATACCAAATGTTGAAATGTGTCAGCCTGAAGTGAAAGGTTTCAGTAGGGTAATATGGAATGATGATGATAAGCATTAAATGCTTAACAGTTTACAGGGACCTCAAAGGTTTCGTACCAGCATTGATGGCGTTACTATTTAGGAATTATCATATCTTAAGATAGGCTGGGCCATACACAGAGAGGAGTATATTTCATAGAATTTTAGATAATCTAGCTTGTTGAATGTATTAGGAAATATCCGTATTCAGATAACCCA
>NC_069419.1:23422808-23435308 GCF_026875155.1 Cherax quadricarinatus
AAAAATCTTATTATCACCCTTTATTTCACAATAAAATCCTTCAGGGAAAGACCAGCTAGCAGGTTTTGAGTCCTGGAGGTCTTAGAGGCGAAAAGTACAGTGTCAACTAGAAAATAATGGTGAACATTGTTGTGGTGTCGAATCTGCATACAGAAATCACTCCCAAGGAGAGTCGAAGATTGGACAGGTGGTACAAAATACCCCAGTTAAAAGTAGGGGCGACGTTGGTACACTAAGAAAAAGCACAATAAGTGTCCGGTGCCCAAGACTGTTCAACAGCCTCCCACCATGCATTAGGGGAATTACCAATAGACCCCTGACTGCCTTCAAGAGGGAGCTGGACAGATACTTAAAGTCGGTGAAGGATCAGCCGGGTTGTGGTTCGTACGTTGGACTACGTGGGACCAGCAGTAACAGCCTGGTTGATCAGGCCCTTATCCACCGGGAGACCTGGTTGTGGACCGGGCCGCGTGGGCGTTGACCCCCCGGAATACCCTCCAGGTAGAACTTGGTAGGAGACGGACTATGCATCAAAAAAAAACTTTAAATAACATTTATTTGTGAAAGCATATTTCTGCGAATAACTGAATAAAATCCGATAAATGATGCAAGATATACAAAAAATGTTAAAGGTAAAAATATTGTTTATTTGTTGTAATATTTATTTTGCTTAAAAAATTACATAGATACAGTAATGTGCTAAGAGCATCGAAATGCTTTAAAATTTTAATGGTTTCTTCTTTATATTACTTAATATGTCTCCAGGTTCTTATATTTTTCTCCTCTTTTGTTTCTTATCATAGTTTTCGTTTAGTATATTTTTTTATGTTCTCGTATTTTTTCTTATGTTGTCTTATATTCTTATATTCTCGTATTTTTTTTTTTTTACGTTGTTGTATTTTTTCTTATGTTCTCTTATTTTTTCTTATGTTTTCGTATTTTTCTTATGTTCTCGTATTTTTTTCTTACGTTGTCGTATCTTTTCTGTTGTCGTATCTTTTCTGTTGTCGTATCTTTTCTGTTGTCGTATTTTTTCTTACGTTGTCGTATCTTTTCTGTTGTATTTTCTTCATCTCTCTCCCTCCATTATCACCCTATTTATACTAATTCTCTCTCTCTCTCTCTCTCTCTCTCTCTCTCTCTCTCTCTCTCTCTCTCTCCCTCTCCCTCTCTCTCCTATTCCTCCCTCCCTCCCGTGGTGATTGAGAAGCAGGGCGGTAGGAGGTAAATCATTTCCCTGTTTCCACTGTAATTTCTGTAATAGATGGGGTTTAATGGGGAGGCAAGTCGATGTAGAGGGCTTCACGCTGGGTTCCTGGGTAAGCTAAGCTGCTGTTGGGGCAAGGGGGGATTGCTGATGCTCTGGTTGGAGATGGAGTATGTATTGTGATGTTGTTGAGGGTGGTGGTGGTGGGGAACTGTAGACGCTGGTGATGGAGGTGCGGCGCGTGTAATGGAATGTTACTGAGGGTGGCAGTGAGGAACCTTAGACGCTGATGATGGAGGCGGAGTGTGTATTGTGATGCTGGTAAGGGAAACAGTAGATGTTGTTGTGTAGTAGTGGGATGTTGTTCACTGTGGTGGGGAAACCTGGGAATGCTTCTGACGGAAATGGATGATGTCGGAGACACATGCATCAGCATCTTTCTCCACCAGAGTATAATCTGAATAGCTTCACCACATTTGTTAGTTTGATGTTTGCCATGTTAAAAAAAATGTCAAGAGAAACAAATAATGGCTAATTGAACAAATATTTTCATGCATGAACATTTTTCACAGTGTCAAGAAGAGCATTTTGAAATAATTTACCAAGGAGTATTTTTAGCAAATATTTCCATATCAATTTTTTTTTTTGAGGAGAAGGGGGGAAGGGAGAAGGTGTCAAATGCAAAGTAGAACAATATTTCCTGTTTACCTAAAGAGTCATTTTCAGAGCTCTGGAATTAGATTTGATTTTGTGTTTGTTTTTGAACTTTATACACACACACACACACACACACACACACACATATATATATATATATATATATATATATATATATATATATATATATATATATATATATTATATATATATATATATATATATATATATTTATCACACTGGCCGATTCCTACCAAGGCAGGGTGGCCCGAAAAAGAAAAACTTTCACCATCATTCACTCCATCACTGTCTTGCCAGAAGGGTGCTTTACACTACAGTTTTTAAACTGCAACATTAACACCCCTCCTTCAGAGTGCAGGCACTGTACTTCCCATCTCCAGGACTCAAGTCCGGCCTGCCGGTTTCCCTGAACCCCTTCATAAATGTTACTTTGCTCACACTCCAACAGCACGTCAAGTATTACAAACCATTTGTCTCCATTCACTCCTATCAAACACGCTCACGCATGCCTGCTGGAAGTCCAAGCCCCTCGCACACAAAACCTCCTTTACCCCCTCCCTCCAACCTTTCCTAGGCCGACCCCTACCCCGCCTTCATTCCACTACAGACTGATACACTCTTGAAGTCACTCTGTTTCGCTCCATTCTCTCTACATGTCCGAACCACCTTAACAACCCTTCTTCAGCCCTCTGGACAACAGTTTTGGTAATCCCGCACCTCCTTCTAACTTCCAAACTACGAATTCTCTGCATTATATTCACACCACACATTGCCCTCAGACATGACATCTCCACTGCCTCCAGCCTTCTCCTCGCTGCAACATTCATCACCCATGCTTCACACCCATATAAGAGCGTTGGTAAAACTATACTTTTGTACATTCCCCTCTTTGCCTCCAAGGCCAAAGTTTGTAGATGAATGGTTCAGAGAACCGACATGTTGATAAATTAGACACGCTTGGGTATCTTTATTGAGGAAACGTTTCGCCACACAGTGGCTTCATCAGTCCATACAAAGGAGAATCTTGAAGATTCAAGATTGATGGACTGACCACATCGACTCAAGTTTGAGGGACTGATTACCTCATTCTCCTCCTGTTCTTCAAGATTCTCCTTTGTATGGACTGATGAAGCCACTGTGTGGCGAAACGTTTCCTCAATAAAGATATCCAAGAGTTGCACATGTGTCTAATTTATCAAGGACAAAGTTCTTTGTCTCCACAGACTCCTAAGTGCACCGCTTACCCTTTTCCCCTCATCAATTCTATGATTCACCTCATCTTTCATAGACCATCCGCTGACACGTCCACTCCCAAATATCTGAATACATTCACCTCCTCCATACTCTCTCCCTCCAATCTGATATTCAATCTTTCATCACCTAATCTTTTTGTTATCCTCATAACCTTACTCTTTCCTGTATTCACTTTTAATTTTCTTCTTTTGCACACCCTTCCAAATTCATCCACCAATCTCTGCAACCTCTCTTCAGAATCTCCCAAGAGCACAGTGTCATCAGCAAAGAGCAACCGTGACAACTCCCACTTTATGTGTGATTCTTTATCTTTTAACTCCACACCTCTTGCCAAGACCCTCGCATTTACTTCTCTTACAACCCCATCTATAAATATATTAAACAACCACGGTGACATCACACATCCTTGTCTAAGGCCTAATTTCACTGGGAAATCATTTCCCTCTTTCCTACATACTCTAACTTGAGCCTCACTATCCTCATAAAAACTCTTCACTGCTTTCAGTAACCTACCTCCTACACCATACACCTGCAACATCTGCCACATTGCCCCCCTATCCACCCTGTCATACGCCTTTTCCAAATCCATAAATGCCACAAAGACCTCTTTAGCCTTATCTAAATACTGTTCACTTATATGTTTCACTGTAAACACCTGGTCCACACACCCCTACCTTTCCTAAAGCCTCCTTGTTCATCTGCTATCCTATTCTCAGTCTTACTCTTAATTCTTTCAATAATAACTCTACCATACACTTTACCAGGTATACTCAACAGACTTATCCCTCTATAATTTTTGCACTCTCTTTTGTCCCCTTTGCCTTTATACAAAGGAACTATGCATGCTCTCTGCCAATCCCTAGGTACCTTACCCTCTTCCATACATTTATTAAATCATTGCACCAACTACTCCAAAACTATATCCCCACCTGCTTTTAACATTTCTATCTTTATCCCATCAATCCCAGCTGCCTTACCCCCTTTCATTTTACCTACTGCCTCACGAACTTCCCCCACACTCACAACTGGCTCTTCCTCACTCCTACAAGATGTTATTCCTCCTTGCCCTATACACGAAATCACAGCTTCCCTATCTTCATCGACATTTAACAATTCCTCAAAATATTCCCTCCATCTTCCCAATACCTCTAACTCTCCATTTAATAACTCTCCTCTCCTATTTTTAACTGACAAATCCATTTGTTCTCTAGGCTTCCTTAACTTGTTAATCTCACTCCAAAACTTTTTCTTATTTTCAACAAAATTTGTTGATAACATTTCACCCACTCTCTCATTTGCTCTCTTTTTACATTGCTTCACCACTCTCTTAACCTCTCTCTTTTTCTCCATATACTCTTCCCTCCTTGCATCACTTCTACTTTGTAAAAACTTCTCATATGCTATCTTTTTTACTACTCTCTTTACATCATCATTCCACCAGTCGCTCCTCTTCCCTCCCGCACCCACTTTCCTGTAACCACAAACTTCTGCTGAACACTCTAACACTTCATTTTTAAACCTACCCCATACCTCTTCGATCCCATTTCCTATGCTCTCATTAGCCCATCTATCCTCCAATAGCTGTTTATATCTTACCCTAACTGCCTCCTCTTTTAGTTTATAAACCTTCACCTCTCTCTTCCCTGATGCTTCTATTCTCCTTGTATCCCATCTACCTTTTACTCTCAGTGTAGTTACAACTAGAAAGTGATCTGATGTATCTGTGGCCCCTCTGTAAACATGTACATCCTGAAGTCTACTCAACAGTCTTTTATCTACCAATACATAATCCAACAAACTACTGTCATTTCGCCCTACATCATATCTTGTATACTTATTTATCCTCTTTTTCTTAAAATATGTATTACCTATAACTAAACCCCTTTCTATACAAAGTTCAATCAAAGGGCTCCCATTATCATTTACACCTGGCACCCCAAACTTACCTACCACACCCTCTCTAAAAGTTTCTCCTACTTTAGCATTCACATCCCCTACCACGAACGAGTGGTATTGAGCAATAACAACACTGCGCTAGCCAAGGATTCGAACCCATGTTGTACTGGCCTGCCTCATGGTAAGCGAGAACCACATGACGCTTTAAACCACAGGACCACCTAACCCTACAAGAATGGCGCAGCCAGCACACAGCTAGCTGTTGGGCTGCCATCCGAGGACATACGGAGGTGTGAGAGCTTCTAAGCTAATTTCATTCTCATCCCTGTTTGGTGTACTATATAAATACTGCTCGTGAGGCTAGTGCACCAAACAGGGATGAGAATGAAATTAGCTTAGAAGCTCCCACACCTCCGTATCCCCTCGGATGGCGGCCCAACAGCTAGCTCTGCTGGCTGCGCCATTCTTTTAGGGTTGGGTGGTCCTGTGGTTTAAAGCGTCATGTGGTTATCACTTACCATGAGGCAGGCCAGTACAACATGGGTTCGAATCCTTGGCTAGCGCAGTGTTGTTATATATATATATATATATATATTATATATATAATATATAATATATATATATATATATATATATATAATATATATATATATATAATTATATATATATATATATATATTATATATGCAAAACAACCAATCTGAAAGAAATCACCTGTTCACTGTGATCTTATTGCATATATTATATATATTATATATATATATATATATATATATATATAAATATATATATTATATATAATATATATATAATAATTATATATATATATATATATATATATATTTGTGTGTGTGTGTGACATATGTCTTAAGACTCATTTCTTGCAGCGAGTTTAAAATCAAATTACGAATTCGACGTAACTTGAGAGACATTAATCACTGCCTCACCTCATTCACTGGAGGTCTGCTACTGATATGTATCACATTAACTGGAGGCCTTCTCTTCTTGCTTCATTCATAATATGCCCACTGTTCTTGCCTCATTCACTAGATGCTCACTATTCATTCCCCCCGCCTCATTCACTGGAGGTTCAGTGTTCATGCTCCGCCTCATTCACCAGTTAACCGCTATCCGTTCTCTCTTTCACTACCAATAAACAATTACTTCTGGCAAATTTCCCTCCCCCGCGCTCATTAACACAAGTGTCCTCAGCACTGAGCAGGCCAGCAACGCACTCAGCCTCACCACTCAACCAGCCTTATAAGCATCTTCAGCCTCGAGTGCAATTCATTACATGCGTTAGGAAATTTCTGCCGAATTTAGCATTTTTTTTTTTCATGCTTGGGAGGGCTTAATGCTCTCTTTACGACCAGTATGTTTCAACGTTATTACGGGCCGGTTTGCAGTCTTTGCAAGAAATAACACATTTCTTGGGTGGAAATGACATACGTTGCAAAGGCCTTGGGTGGGAATGACACACGTTGCATAGGCTTCAAGTGAGTGCAAATAACACAGGTGTCATGAGTGTTTGAAGGGAATGATTTTTTGCTGAGCCGAGCAGTCGTATAGTTTACTTACCACTGTAAACAAATAGAAACCAACAATAGCGTCAGTCTAAGTCACTTCTGGTTCTCATTCCTCTCCTGTTACTTATTCCTCTCTACTTGAGTACCCCGATCTCAATGAAAATATTGTAAGTTTGTTGCTCTGATTCGAGCATCAGTACAGTTGTCCCATTGGTTGAAGTATGGGTGAGGATAGGCTATGAGGGCAAGCTTTGTATGATGACTGAGAGTGTCGGAAAAAGTGGGGAGGTGGGTGTGAAATACTTGAATGGAGAGAGCACGGGAGGATTTAGGAAGAGTGAGGAAAGGGATAAGTATGAGACCTGGGCAGACGATTGCTGAACACAACATTGGGGGAAAAAAAAAGGCCGTTAGCTTCCAACAAGAATTTATGGGCGTAAAAGAGAGGAGGGTACACGCGCGGATAACGAGAAAATAATGGAACTCGGAACAGATATCAGTACACGCTGAGTTAACACAGAAGAAAGAAATCGCTGCTAATCTCCTGGATCAATAATACATTACGTGTAAGGGATATTACACTCGAGTTATTACAAAGATACAAAGGGGAGAATAAGATAAGATAATCTTTGTTCAGGTATATTATATATAATTTTACAGACAGTATTATAAATTTATACACCAGCGAGAAGCTTCCCCGTCTTGCCCTGCTCCTGTGTTGTATACTTCACTCCCTCCTCATTCCTCAAAAAAATTTTCTAGTTGTCAGACTTCTTAAATGGATTTATGAATCCCTCATAAAAAGGCCTGTCATTAGATTCCCAACAGTTATGAAGAAAATTTATGAAAACAAATCATATTTAGTATACCTTCCTATTCAACACAACAGCTAGTGGTTCACTGTTAGAGCATTCGGATCACAACCTGTATAACTTGCGTTCGATCCCCGGGAGAGACGTGATGTATAGGCAAGTCTTCTCATACCTGTTGCCCCAAGTAGTAAATAAATTTCTAGGAGTGCGTTGGCTTTTGTGGGTCGCATATTAAAAAAAAAAGACCGAAGGATCCCAGTTACAACCCCCAAGATAACCCATTTAGTCTTTCTCTTTGTCCCTCCAGTACATCAGCGCCATCTTGGTTTCCGGTTATGCCTATCTCTGTAAATTACTGACAAGGGATTATAGAGGCCAGAAAACCCATCGAGTGTACATCAGAGTCACATTTCGATTGTGAAGGAAGTGATTTTCTATTCTTGCGATGTGAAGAGTGAGGGAGGAGTCCCACGCGGCCCAAGAGTGAGGGAGGAGTCCCACGCGGCCCTGGTCATAACACCAGACTCACTGGTCAGGCTGCCACTCTCGCTCCATTTAATATTTAATATTCCATGAGGAACTCTATACACGAATTCCTCTACTTGGACAGAGGCACAAATACGCAGAGCTCTTTTAAACTCTTCATATGAACTGAAAATCTCTATTTACAGCAAAACGTTGTGCACAAACTGACCTGTTCTGTGTACATGTTTCTTTGTCCATGACTCCCTTGGACAGCAGTATCCATGCAATTAAAAATAATGTATATAACTAAATAATTTCTTGCACTCTTTCCTGTCTGGACAAATAAAATTGCGAGATTTTGCAAAAAAAAAAAAATTAACAAAGTTTAACAGTTAACACATTTGTAAATGAACTCTTGTCGATGTTTGGAAAACCTACATGGATGCAAACAGGGAGGGTGGGGGGGGGGAGGAATAAGTTATTGCGTATATTTTCCACATGGATGGAAACAGGGATGAAAATAAGTTATTGTGTATATTTCAGCCTGCATCTAAGGTCGTCTTCAGCAGAGTTGTTGAGCAGCACCTCACTGGGAAGTCGAAGCAAAGTGACCACCCTAATTGTTTGTGTGTGTGTTTATGCTTCATTGTGGGTTTTTCCTTAACACCTGTTTATATGATGACCTCATGACAAGAAGCTGTATAATCAATATTAGACGCTGTAATCCTAGATTGCTAGCGCACTCAGCTTACACACTGTGGTCTGAGGGTTGATCCCTGGTAAGGCTGGAAAACATTAGGACGTGTTTCTTTAAGACACCTGCTGTCCAATGTTTACCCATCAGTAAAATGGGTACCTGGGTGTTAGTCGACTGGTGTGGGTCGCATCTTGGGACAAAATTTACCTAATTTGCCCGAAATGCTCTGCATAACATGGGGCTTTCTATATAGTTGTATGTCACTGATGGCAGCTTTGGTCTGTATACCTTGTACACGTACTTGTAGAAATTATTATTATTATTATTATTATTATTATTATTATTATTATTATTATTATTATTATTATTATTATTATTATTATTATTTATTATTATTATTGTTAATTATTATTTTTATTATTATTGTTTATTATTATTATCGATTATTATTATTATTATTATTATTATTATTATTATTATTATTATTATTGTTAATTATTATTTTTATTATTATTGTTTATTATTATTATCGATTATTATTATTATTATTATTATTATTATTATTATTATTATTATTATTATTATTATTATTATTATTATTTTATAAATAGCAATGAAAATACATTAGTTATAACTAACTTAAAAGTAAGTGTATAGAGAATTTTTTTAAACTAATTCAAAACAAAATGAAATTCTGAGAAATTTAAACACAATTTTTTGTTTTAACAATATTTTCCTCTAAAGGCAAAAAAACAAAAAAAAAAACGAAAAACAATTACAAACCCAATTAAATAATAAGAATCATCAGTGACTCTTCTTTGACTTTTTATATATTTTCATTTACTCAATTAAGCCTCCAGGTCAAAAAAATAAATAAATAAATAAAAAGGTTGATATTGTTAGCCAAAAACATTAAATCATTTATACATACATTTCAAGAAATTTTTAATAATGATTCAGCGAAGAAAAAAATTAATAATAATTCTTACAACTCTCATATATTCTGCATAATTTTAATATCAAAAATAATGTTCTCTTTTTCAGCGCCATTTTCATCTTTCTTTTAAGTGATTTTAATTAAAAGTATTAAATAATACCACTCTATCTTTTTCACTTCTCAGATCCTCCTCTGATATACCTTGACGATGGCATGGGCAGTGTCTTGGCTGTGATAAGTCACTGAAGGCTTCCCAGAAATATACTATTTTCTGGCAGTCATGCCTGAGGCCAGAGTTTCCAGTTGACTGTATGCTCAAGCAGGTTGCTGCTGCCGGCCGCCCTGAGGCCTACAACCTGGTTGATTCTGCATTTCTCTCTAGAAATTTGTCCAGTTTCATTTTGGAGACATCCGACATTCTTCCGATAATTTTTCTTATATCTGTTGATAGAAGGCGAAAAATTCATGGAATTCAGATGTTGGCACAGTTTTCTGTAACTATGATTCTGACGTTTTTCTTTTTTTCTCTACAGTTTCTTCCAAATATATTGCTATAGTAATTTGTTTCGGCAGTCCTGAGACATATCTGGCATAGTGTTGATCAGCCTAAGGCGAAACTTCACCACTGACTGCCTGATCTACCAAGCTGTTGTTGGCCACAGCACGCAGGGCTACAAAGCCACGACAACCAGTTTGAATCTGACACGTGTTGCAAAAATCGGTTCAGTTTCCTCGTGAAAAATTCTACCTTCGTCGGGACATTAAATTACCAGTCATAATACCAAAACTTCCAGGGTTCATATACTCTATTATCTTTCATACAACAATTCTGGTGGACTTTCTGTTCGGCGAAATAGAGCATAAATCTCCTACAAATTTTCGTCTTGTTTGGGCTGTCCTTGTATTTAATCAGAGCTAAAACACAGGACACTTACTGCAGAACATAAGATCTGTACAAAAGTCAGCTGTGATCCTGTACTATTCATACCTGTGGTAAAACATGGAAAACAAATTCTGTAACTCCTCTGAGAGTCCCAGGCAAGCTCTTGTCCAGCATGGAGCCAGTGAGGAGTATCTTGAGGAGTGACCAGTGTAGGTCATTTATTCCTGATGTGACCAGTGAGAGAGTTGACCCTGGCCGCCACCGGTCCCTTAAGTGACCAGTAAGGAAGCAGATGTTGGCCGCCTCTGGTCCCTCAAGTGACCAGTAAGGGAGCATGGCCTCCTCTGAATTCTGATGTGACCAGTGAGTGAGCAGACCCTGGCCACATCTGGTTCCTGATGTGACCAGTGAGTGAGCAGACCCTGGCCACTTCTGGTCCCTGACGTGACCAGTGAATGAGCAGACCCTGGTCACTTTTGGTCCCTGATGTGACCAGTGAGGGAGCAGAGCCTGGCAGCACTTGGTTATAAAACACGAGCAACTGGTCCACTCTGCCAGTCTCACATTTCACAAAAACTTCTTTATAGTTCACCAGAAATTGCAAAAAAATATATAAAAAAAAATCCTCGACATAAAAATATTATACAGCCAAAGATAAATCCTTACAGCCATTTCTCTTTCTACACAAGGCTATTTCTCTCCCCCAGAAACCAATTCCTATCCCCCAGATTCCCATGCCTGTTCCCAGCCACACATTCTTATCCCCAGTCTACTATTATATTTCTCTCTTAGTTACCTATTCCTCCTCCCCCAGCCAAAAATCTCCCTCCCTCAGCCAATTTTTCCCTTCCCCAGCCAACCATTCTTCTTCCCCAGAGACCCAGCCAGTTATTTCCCTCCCTAACCACTGTTCTTTCCGCTAGTCACCCATTACTTTCCCCCAGTCAACCATCCCTCTCCCCCAGTCAACCATCCCTCTCCCCCAGCCAACCATCCCTCTCCCCCAGCCAACCATCCCTCTCCCCTAGCCAACCATCGCTCTTCCCCAGCCAACTCTAGATCTACATCAAAACTCCTAAAATAAAGTTCTTGTTGCAATATTGCACTTTTCCCCCAAATTCCCTGTCAGTATTTTTTGTTGAGCATCACTGTCATGTGACCTTCAGTTTGTTCTGGTGTGTACTGCTGATGCTGGTGTTTTGCTTGTCAGGAAAGCAAATGTTGAAGTAACCAGTATTATTGTCTCATAACTGGGCCCAGTTCTGGACAGTACTCTCGTCAAGAGTTGTAAGAGTCGCGGTAAACCTACTGGCAGGCTTAGTACAATGGTAGATAATTCATTCTTCGCCACCATTTTTTATATATAAATAACCCCCTATCAAAAATCCACTAAATTACAGCCAGAGTTTATTTAACGTTGAGTTGTGTCTGCTGATACATTTAGATGATGTGGCTTATCACCTGCTAGTCTGCGGGAACTAGATTTCATTGCCATTTAAAACACATGCGCCTTAGGAATGGGTGTTAATCAGACTGAATCCCGGGGAGAAGGGCAGCTCGAATTCCACGGATCCAGAGCCATCAGTCATCAGCCATGCATCTTAGAGGGATGAGTGGATTCCTTAGATTGTCACCTTAATCACCTCAAGATGTCTCTCCGTACCACTTATCTTGTGGCATAACAACTCTCTGTAGGCTCGTTATCCAGTCACTAAATGAGTAATTCAGTTGGATGTGTACTTACACATAAGTACGCTTACCTCTCTGTGTGTATGTGTGTGTGTGCGGGAGCTCACTCAGACAGTAGCAACACACATGACAGCTTCCCGGGAAGAATCTCTTAAGTATGGCTCGAAGCGGAAAGTGTAAATCGAAATTTTGTTGAAATTCGTCTGAGAAGATCCGGCGTTTTATTAGGGCAGTGATCACTTTGCGATCGCCGAATCAAATGAGAGAGAAGCGGATGTAATACCGAGATAAATTTATGTCCGAGAAAGATTTCGCCTCAACTTGAAATAAATAATGAATAATTTCCCTGACGACCACCAGGGGGCAGTAAGAGGAGTCACTGAACCCTTCGACAAAGAATAGTTTTGGGATATCGCTTCGCTCTAGGTAGTTTTTTTTTAATACACCTAGAGCGAT
>NC_069419.1:23437808-23472808 GCF_026875155.1 Cherax quadricarinatus
TACCAAAAGAATCTTAGAAAACTTACCTAACCTTATTGTAACAAGCGCAATTTAATTTACCCTAATCCAACTAAATATATTTTAGATAAGTTTACAATAATTTAACAATAAACAAACACACTGAAATATATTTTCTTCATTAGGTTCAGAATGAATTTTGCAAATTTATTGCATACACAAATTTTCGCTTGCCTTATTCGGCAAGAAGAGGGTTGCTATTTAAGCCAAAATCGAAAGTTTTATCTAATCGGCACAAGATATAAATATATACAGCATAAAATTCTCACAAATTTTATGTATTATGAATAAATCTGATTCATACATTCCTTGACTTATATGCAAATTGCTATCTACTTTTTTTATAAAGTTCGATCTTGTTATATTACTTTGAACCAATGATTAACATGTTGCAGCATTTTCAGTTTTTCATTAATCAACGGAATGATTAAAATGTCTCACATGAATAAACAGAACACTAGACTCTCGTCCCACTTTTTATACTCTATGTATGTTGCTGCAATCTAGGTTCAAGATTTTTTTTTAAGTTTAAACAAAAAAAAAATTCCATTTTGTGCATGGAATCTTACTGACACAACCATCAGCATTTTCTGTGGAATTCTTAATTAAATATTTTTTTTATAACGTCAAGACTCTTAAATAGAACGTCGATTTTGAAATTCTTAAGAAGTGAAGGAATTTCAGGGAAGTTTTCATAACAAGGAACCTCGGGCATATTCTTGCTTGAGTATTATTTCTTGTCCTTCTTAGAGCTGTTAAAAAAATTTCTAGTAATTTTTATAAATGTTTCAATAAAACGTATTGGATATTTATGACTGTAATATATTTTATGTCTTTATTGTTTCCCCATCTATGAACTCTGGACTACAAATGAGCCGAGATCTCAAATTCATGGAGGAGAATACAGAACATTTAACTCTGTCATGACGTGATGAATAATAGTGTACATAAGAACAGATATTGGTTGGTTTTCCGTATACTCTGAATTCTGAGACAAAGTATTTTTGCAGAGCCTACACTGTGCTGCCACTGTACTACGGTGATTACAGTGGAAGAGAACTTCATTGGGTAATGCTAGCAGGTACCACTTTTTGAGACGTCAGAACCAACAGTCTTAGTCACAGATCTAGTTCTTGTCCCTTAAAGCTATGTGTCTACAATATATGAGCCGAGATTTTATACTTGCACAATCTCGAGTTCGATTCCTATCCACAGTTTCATAAATTTTTTTAAAATATCTATTTTTTCCGAAATTTATTGACCATCTGACTTGAGGGATAGGAACTATTTTGATCACCGAGACTGTTAGTAGTTTAGAAGAGAGATTAATTCCCTCCTGTTCTCAACCCCTGCTTCCTTTCGTTTCGCATCTATGTTTTTGCGTCCTCAGATTTCCCCTGCCTCGCAATCTCCCAAAATTGTTTCCCTTATCTTCCAATCACCGCTCCTAAGCCCCACCTTCTCAACCCACTGCTCTTGCTTTTCCTTCCTCTGCCTCCTGAACTACAACCACAATCACAACCTCAACCACAATCACCCACTCAAGGTGCAATACTGAGATACAAGTTTGATGAGGAGAACTACCAGGAAAGTTGTTTAGTTGTGCAGTCAGCGTCTCCCACGTTGGGAGTTCTTGACTGTATGTATATACCAGGCTGTATTTACCGAGCTTTGTTTGCTGGTGTTGAGCTTCAGCTCTCAGGCTTACTGATTAATTTTTTAACGGGTTGACGTTAGTTTTTTACCTTGTTTCTTGTTGAGCTCCAGTTTTTGGGTCCCTCTCTTAACTAGCAACTACCTGATATAGTTTCTTTTTTCATTTTACTTTCAAAATAATGACTAGTTCTTTCTCCTGCTGTGTCCTTCACTAATTCAATCACTTTCTTTGCAAGCCTAGCACTAGTGGGGTGCTTCCTACCGTCTCTGTGACTCATCTGAGTGTCCAGCTTCCAACGTTGTCGTTTGTCCTTATCCCTTCCACAGTGAACCGTCTATCCCTGTCTGCTATGTTCGTGTTACGGAGTATTTTGTAAGTCGTGGTTCGTATCTCTCAGCTACGGGGCTAGTCTTGTTACAAACTTTTGTTCTTTCTCTAGCTTTTTAATGTGCGTGATCTGGTGTGGATTCCACCATTGGTCTCTATATATTTTCTCACTGGACTGAAACACATATACATCGTCCGAAAGAAATCTTTGTTTATATTCCTGGGAGAAAGTGTACAAGTTTACAAGCTTTGCAGTGATGTTCTGCGAATTATGCGAACCTCAGATGTGGTACGATATTCAACCTATATTTGGAATTTTTTTTCCTCCCGGTTGATAATATGTCACTAGTCGCCTTTCCCCAGCCACATCATTATGATTATGACTTGGTGGGGTTGAACTCCAATAGCCACATGCTGGGTCAAGGTAATACAATGGAATATACCGACAGTACGTAAACAAGACACTAAATGGGTTACGACGTTTTATTTATTAAGATGTGTCATCCATCTGGGACTTCATCAGTTCATGAATTGATAAAATCTCTAGTGGACAAAATGTCTTCATAAATAAAACGGTACTGCGTCATATTTACATACATCCTGGATTAAATTCACAATGTGAAAATATTTTTTTTTGCATTTTAACTCCCTCTCGCTTCAATTAGTTTTTCTCTGCCCGCCTTCTCTCTACTCATTAGTATCTTGTGTATTGTGACCACCTCTCTTGTGTCTCTTTTATTCCCCAGTGATATGAGTGACACACTGCTGGTATTGTTTTCCACATCTAATGACAAACTTTTCGTATGCCTTCAATTTTTGCGCTCTCTCTCTCTCTCTCTCTCTCTCTCTCTCTCTCTCTCTCTCTCTCTCTCCCCTCTCTCTCTCTCTCTCTCTCTCTCTCTCTCTCTCCCCTCTCTCTCTCTCTCTCTCTCTCTCTCTCTCTCTCTCTCTCTCTCTCTCTCTCTCTCTCTCTCTCTCTCTCTCTCTCTCTCTCTCTCTCTCCTCTCCTCTCTCTCTCTCTCTTCTGTTCATCCGTCAGTGTGTCAGTCCGTCTGTCCAGCCTTCCATGCCTCCCTCCTTCTTTCACTCAGCTTTACAAAGATTGAGAGACGGACATAAGGCTGAAGCGTGTAAACATTTGTGAAGCGTGGTACCCTGGCTGACAGGGAGAAACACCGACCCAGTGTCTCTTAATTCTGGTACCAGCTTTAGTTATTATTATTATTATTATTATTATTATTATTATTATTATTATTATTATTATTATTATTATTATTATTATTATTATTATTATTATTATTATTATTATTGGTATTAGTATTATGTTATTGTTGTTATTAATGTTATTATTGCTAATTATTATTATTATTATTATTATTATTATTATTATTATTATTATTATTATTATTATTATTATTATTATTAATATTATTATTGGAATTAGTATTATTATGTTATTATTGTTGTTATTAATGTTATTATTGCTATTATTATTATTATTATTATTATTATTATTATTATTATTATTATTATTATTATTATTGTTATTGTTGTTGTTGTTGTTGTTGTTGTTGTTGTTGTTGCTGTTGTTATTATTTTATTCTTATTATATAAAGTAAAGCGCTAAACCAGTACGAGTTATACAGCGTCTGGAAAATGAGATGTTATCAAATCTTATCACAGGAAGAGAGGGCTGCTCTTAATCCCCGAATCAAAAGCTCTTCACCGACACCTATGCTCCCACTGGTCGCAACAGGGCAATTCTGACTCAGGGTATGACCCCGTGAGCTAATACCTGAGGCGCTGATCTGCAACACTTGACAAAGCTCACACCCTTGTGCTATTTATGGACGTAAATATATTAAGCGTTATCAGAAGAGGCGACGAACCGTCAAGAAAATGAGATGTTAAGAATAATATAAATCCGTGCAGGAATATTTCTTTCTTCTTCAAATGTTTTGTACGTGTTGAGGTTGCGACACAAGTCTTCCACTCTCCTTAAATAATTACCAGCAATACATTTGAATTTGTAAAGCCTTGAAGATGGTGTAAGGCAATTGTAAAGATATATTTAGAAGGGAAAACCTTTAAGTGTTAAAGGTTACACCCGCAGTGGGGCTTCTTTTGCAGTACCTAGTACTTGGTAAAGCCTCTTAATGGGACTTTGTGCAGTACTTGGTAAGGACTCATTTTGGGCTTTGTATAGTATCAAATACCTAATAAAACCTCATTGTGTGATTTTTCTGGGGTATCAAGTACTGTACTTGATAAAGCCCCACAATAGTATCAATTACGTGCTGAAGCCCCCCATTGTGGGCCATGTGTTGTGTAATATTTACTTCCGTTACTAAAAGTGTCTTAAAAAAACCACTTATTGTCTTACACTATCCTCTACCTCGATAATGTTAAGTGTGTCTATTTTAGAATGAAAAGTCATATGAAAGAGACTCATTAGGTATGAGGCAGAAATTACTACTAATTTTAGCCTGGGAATTCATGAATAACTGATAATTGTCCGTTCTGGACAATGTCAAGTCACAACCGAGGGAGAAAAGCAGATGACAAGTCTGTCAAGAAAACATCAAGAGAGAAAAGTTTATTAGACAGAGTGAGTTTTCATGCATTCTTTTTCCTGGGGGCTTTTTGTCTTTCATTCTTTTTTAGTCTGGGAATGTATAAATTAAATAATGTTATGAATCATAACATAGCTAATTGCTTTGTTGGTGGGATCTTTTCCAGTTTGCCCTGACAGGCCTCAGCAAGTCTGTTTACCTCTTCAAGAAGCAGTAAAATGTTTTGTTCATTTTCCTTTCTGAATAATTTATCAGTCCATTATTTTTTGTATTATGTATCTCTGTTCATTATATAGAAATCGTGTAGAAACAATCGATTTTTTTTATATTTTGAAACTGTGGTTTAAAAACGCAGAAAATTTATCTATATAAAACATAGTTGAGTTTGCATTAGTCTCTCCCTAACTGCAGGCTTTTGTTGTTGTTATTCTAGAAGCAGCTTGCAACAATGCAGCCAATCTATGTTCTTTGTTTGATTAGCTCTCCATTTCTTCTCATATTCATTCATGAAACCAAACTCTAAGTTTCATATCTCACTCACATCATGATAGTTTCTCTCGGATGGCTTATAAAACAGCATATAGTTGCACATTGTTTCATTTTATTGCGAATTACTTAGTGATCAATGCTGAGCCACGACGACTCATTCCAAAGGTACTTTCATGTAGATGACTACGGTGCTCTACCCAGGCGTGTATATAAACATAAAAAACTGCTTATTTACTTTGCGATTATTCCCGAGTCCCTTGCCCATTGCACTTCACCGAGGAGAGACACGCAGGTGTAAGTTGTCACCCCCGACTTTCTTCAGGTGTTTTGATGAGGACGAGTCATGTGTCAGGTGGAAGAATACAGCTAAACGTTTCAATGTACAGTTTATAGATTCAATATACAATGCACAGTTCCATCTTACTATGCTGTTCAAATTTACAGTGATCAGTTCCAAGATACAATGTATTATTCCAACAAACTATGCGTAGTTCCAACATACAGTTCACAGCCCCAACATGTTATGCATAATTCCAGCATAGAGAGAGTAGTGTCAACATAGATCGGACAGTTTCAACACACAGAGAATACTGCTGGAGATAAACAATTACATAAAAATAAGTGTTTAAGAGTGATAATGGAGAAGCGGTTCACTTAGTGTTAAATTCGTCGTTTTACGGCTCCAGGGAAACACAAATTGGTCGTTATTTTGGGGTGAGCACACAAACAGCGAATACGGACCAGAGTAGTGCATCTGACGATACAAAAATACTTCGATTCACGAGTCCCAGTCGGGTCGCAGAGGGTGAAAGATACTTGCTCGTAACAAAACTGACTTATATATAAACGAGAGGCAGAGCTCACATGAAGATTAGAACGGGGAATAAAAGTTTTGTATTGGTAGACCTTCACCCGAGGCCCTCATCAGTAGATACGAGGGCGAGAGGAGAACAAATAGTAATGTAAGAACAGAAATATTACATATAAATATTTCATGTAACTTGCACGAGGCTTAGTTAACCTGATATCTCAAGCTATGTCATCATGTCTTAAGTTAGGGCAGACTCATAACATTATATTTAAATATTAAAATCAGGTACACGCAGGAGAGTAAAATAGTGAAACACTTCATAGACAAAGATGACATTGAAAACTCTCACGAGATACTAGAATTAAAAGTTAAAATATATTTAAAGTAATTACGATAGACACACGGCTTACGTTTCGCCAGCACATAACATTTAAATATTAATAAGAATAGCAGTTCTATAACTAGTGATATAAAACAAAAAAGAATATATTGAACCTTTGATAAAAAAAGCATCTTTAGCCGACTCAACAGTTGTAGGTAAATACAGAAGCACATTCAACTACTTTTATAAGTATGTAATGACTAGCCAACATGCTTAGTCCTACTAGATACTACTAACTTATGAACCCAAAGGAAATCTAACTCAGACTTCAATAGTTCATCCAGAGGGAGGAAGAAGAAAGAACATTGTCACTTAATTTTTATGAGCTATCACCTGAACACAAGTAATTCTTCTTGGTAAACTAAAGATAATCTCCAGAGCAAGCTTAACAAACATGACCAGGGTATTACCCTACTGGCTCCCTCTATCTTTCGTGTTAGTGTGACTTTGTAAATGGTCCAAGTTGGACCGAAACGTCGTCGTAAGCTTCTCTCTTTTACGTGCTGGTTATTTGCGTATTACGCTGACTCACTTGAGTGGGATATCAAAAACAATAAACGAGGCTTAAGTAAATTGCTTTGCAGCTCATCATCTTGTCACTGAGGCAATTTTTCTTTTAATTGTGAAGAAATTTACTAAGGTTTCACCTAAAGTTTGTCCTGGAGTGCATCTCTAAAATTCCAAGCCTACAGAAGGTCTACGAATTAAATATGACCTTACACACAGTTACCCAATGTCAAGAAAAATGCTAATAACGAAGCATTGGTATTAACTTTTTCTTCAGAGAACATCGTATCTGCAGCCCTTAACTCCTAGACAAACTACACGCGCCTGCTTTCATTATCAAAGAACTAAAAAAAGTTGTCTCTTCACATCATCAGTTTACCACTCAGAGATGTCAACCTTCCTAACAGCCAAGTAGCCCTCAACGTATCGCTAAAGGCAACATTCAGGTCACCATACCAGCCATTACCACGTCACCAAGTTCACACTGGTGGAACACTCTGAACTTGATGACGTGGCTGAATGAACATCTTTACTTGTGCAGATGTGATCACTTTAGGAATGACTGCATGTTACATCAGAGCTCCACCGACCACCTGATGCAGTAAAGTGACAGCCACTTAGATATTAAACAACCCGACACCAACAGACACAAATTCCTCGACGCTCCACTAATTTTCACTTAGGTAAGGGCAACACAGGACAAGGGCAGCTTCATTATTTCCAAAGTATTAGAGCGAATCCTCTTAGAAACACATGACACAACCAGTATCTCTTGCTATATTTCTTAATAATAATAATAATAATAATAATAATAATAATAATAATAATAATAATAATAATAATAATAATAATAATAATAATAATATAGTGATAATGATAATAAAACCCACTGGGAGGATAGGAAACCCTTTTCGACATAAACGCATAATTCCTTTGTAATAAAAGACATTTTCGTCCACCCTCACAGACTATTGAATTTTAAGCAGCAATTTAAAACTCTACGGCTTTTCGAAAATATTCATGAAGTGCACTGAAACAAAGATTTTTTTGTCTCACACTCTCTCTCTTTCGAGAGAGAGAGAGAGAGAGAGAGAGAGAGAGAGAGAGAGAGAGAGAGAGAGAGAGAGAGAGAGAGAGAGAGAGAGAGAGAGAGAGAGAGAGAGAGAGAGAGAGAGAGTGAGTCGCTGTTGTCTATGTATGAGCCTAGGATCAATGCATGGGAAAGAGGACCAAAGACATGGATCATCTGAGAAATAGTGACTATTGAAGTCGATAATGGTGCGACTATTTCGTAACTGAAATCGTCTTGAAATGGTTGACTTTAGGGTTGAAACAGTTGTCTGAGGCGGTGAAACAAATGTTTGTAGTGGTGAAACAGCTGTCTGTAGTGTTCAAATAACTGTCTGTAGTGTTGAAACAACTGTCTGTAGTGTTGAAATAGCCGTGGTGTTGAAACAACAATCTGTGGTTGAAACATCAGCCTGTGGTGCTGAAACATGTCTATAGTGTTGAAACTACTGTCTGTGGTGCTGAAACTACTGTCTGTGGTATTGAAACATCAGTCTGTGGTGCTGAAACAGCACCATAGTGTTTAAACAGTTGTCTGTGGTGTAAAAAACAACTGTTTATTGTGGAGAAACAACTGCAAGTAGTGCTGAAACTCTTGATTGTACAGTCATCATATTGCTTTATTGTGATGTAGCGGAGACACAGCTGACTGTATAGTGGCAAAACATCTGACTGTGTAGTGATGAAATAGCTGAGTGTACAATGATGAAACAGTCGACGGTGTTGCCATAAAACAGCCGATTGTATTGGAGAAACAGTGAAAGAGAAAGGAAAAAAGGAACGAAGATGAGCATCTTGGCTGGTTTAGAAAGACACGTAAGTGATCAAGGTTCCAGGACGGAAACGTTTTCTAATAAATATGTTATAGTGTTTGCTTACGTGTCTTTCTAAACCAACTTGTCGGTATTTATTACCAAGGTTTATACCAGCATCTTGGCTACATACAATATTATCGCGACCTCCTCAGCGAAGAGAGAAACTGAAGTTTTAATGTGGAAGATGAAGATAAAATCATTTGATTGGTTTAGTCAATAGAATATGAATGTTGAAATCGACAAGAACATAAGAAAGAAGGAACACTGCAACAGGCCTACTGGACTATGCGAGGCAGCTTCAATTCTCCCACCGACCTAGTGAGGTCAGACACGTCACTTAAGGGACGAGCAGTGCATCCGACCTAGTAGCACAAGCTAGTCAGGTCCAACTCACACCCACCCACACCCACTCATGTATTTATCCAACCTGTTTTTAAAACTACACGTCTTAGCGTCTATAACTGTACTCGGGAGTTTGTTCCACTCATCCACAACTCTATTACCAAACCAGTGCTTTCCTATATCCTTCCTGAATCTTAATTTTTCCAATTTAAAGCCATTGCTGCGAGTCCTGTCTATGTTAGATACTTTTAGCACGCTATTTACATCCCCTTTATTTATTCCTGTTTTCCATTTATACACTTCAATCATATCCCCCTTAATTCTACACCTTTCGAGAGAGTGCAGACTCAGGGCCCTCAGTCTGTCCTCATAGGGAAGATTTCTGATAATGGGATCAACTTTGTCATCCTCCTTTGTACGTTTTCCAGTGTATTTATATCCATTCTGTAATACGGTGACCAAAACTGTGAAGCATAATCTAAATGAGGCCTAACCAAGGATATATAGAGTTGAAGAACAACCTGAGGACTCCTATTATTTGTACTTCTTGCTATGAAGCCAAGGATTCTGCTAGCTTTATTGCGAGCACTAATGCACTGTTGTCTTGGTTTCAGATTACTGCTATCCAGAACTACTAAATCCTTTTCGCAATCCGTAATATTAAGATCTACATTATTTAGTTTATATGTGACATGGTTATTTTCCTGTCCAGCATTTAGAACTTTGCATTTGTCTTTATTATACTGCATCTGCCACTTCTCCGACCATTGCATCAGTCTATTAAAATCATCCTGGAGTGCTCTAGTGTTCTCATTAGAATGAATTGGACGGCCTATTTTGGTGCCATCAGCAAATTTGCTTATGTCGCTATTTATTTCCTCATCTATGTCGTTTATGTAGATTGTGAACAACAAGGTTCCCAACACTGACCCCTGTGGAGCACCGCTTGTGACGTGCCCCCATTCTGATTTCTCCCCATTTATGCAAACTTTCTATTGCCTATTTGTCAACCATGCCTCAACCCAGGAAAAAATTCTCCTCCTATTCCGTGTGCCTTAAGTTTCCTCAATAGCCTCTGATGTGGAACTCTATCGAAAGCCTTACTGAAGTCCATATACACAATATCATATTCAATACTATGACCTACCTCCTCAAATATTTAAGTGAAGAAAGTTAATAAATTCGTAAGACAGGAACGCCTATTTGTAAAACCGTGCTGAGATTCATTAATCAATTTATGCCTTTCGAGATGGCTACGAATTGCTTCGGCGATTATTGATTCCATAAATTTTCCCACTATGGATGTAAGGTTTATTGGTCTATAGTTCGAAACTAAGAACCTGTCACCTGCCTTGCAAATAGGTATTACATTGCCATTTTCCATTTATCAGGCACTATGCTAGTTTGTAGTGATATATTGAAAAGATTAGCCAAAGGTATGCTAAGTTCCTCTTTACATTCCTTTAATACCCTTGCAAACAGTTCATCAGGGCCTGGGGATTTGTTAGGTTTTAATTTCTCTATTTGTCTGAGAACCATGTCACTAGTTACCGCAATCGTGCTTAGTTTATTATCCTCTTGTTCTACATAATCTATTATTTCTGGAATTTCGCTAGTATCTTCCTGAGTAAAAACTGAAAGGAAGTAGGAATTGAAAATTTCACACATATCCTTATCACTATCAGTGATCTGACCAGAGTTACTCTTAAGAGAGCCTATCTTGTCCCTAATCTTACCTCTATATATCTGAAAGAACCCTTTTGGGTTAATCTTCGAATCCCTTGCGACCTTAACCTCATAATCCCTTTTTGCTTTTCTTATTCTTTTTTTATTATTTCTCTCTTTAATTGAATATATTGATTTCTTAACTGCCCATCCCCTCTTTTGATACGCCTATATGTGCCCCTCTTTTGACCAATGAGATGTTTTAATCTATTGTTCATCCATTTGGGATCATTTTTGTTAGATCTAATTTCCCTACTCGGAACAAAAGTTGTCTGGGTAGCTAGAACTACGCTCTGAAAAACGTCATATTGGCAACCAACACCAGCTACCTGACCCATAGTCAGATCATCCCAATTTAGCCCACCCAGGTAATTTTTCAGTTCCATGAAATCAGTCAATCGAATGTCTGGGACAGAGACTTGATTGCAGTTTACTGGATAATTCCATAATATATTGAAACTAAGGGATTTGTGATCACTTTCCCCAAGCTCATCATTAACCTCAAGATTATTAATTAGTGAATCTTTGTTGGCAAGAACCAAGTCAAGCAGGTTGTTTCCTCTAGTTGGTTCTGTCACAAACTGTTTTGAAAAGCAATCCTGAACCGTATCAAAAAAGTCACTAGACTCAAGATTTCGTGTCACATTGTTCCAATCAATTTGTCTAAAGTTAAAATCTCCCATTAACGCAACATTTTCATATCTAGATGCCTTATGAATTTCGTCCCATAGCAGCTTACTGCACTATCAAGGTTTGGGGCCTATAAATCACACCCAAAATTAACTTTTCATGACCCTCGAGAAACTGTAGCCAAACAGATTCTGTGTCTAACACAACAATTTATATTATCTCTGACATACATCGCCACTCCACCACCCTTCCTGTTGATCCTATCAGTATAGAATAGTTTACAACCCAGCATGTTGCATTCAGAAGGCATTTCTCTATCTTTCAAGTTGAACCAGGTCTCTGTTATGAGACAAGTGCCATGGAGAAAGATACTGAGACGAGATTGCTATCAAAAAGAACGTAGAGGGATAGAGACCAGGTGAGCTTCCAGTGACAAGGAATAAACAGAACGAGGGTCTAGGGAGTGTGTGTATGTAATTCTAGTCCATGAGATGGTTCTTGAATAAGAATATTCTTTTTTCTTCTCTCCCGATCATCAGGAGAATAGAAACTGAATGCTTCTTACCCTCAAAAACCAGCGGACAACTGAGGGCCGTCCTCGAATGACGTTCAAACTCTTACAATAAATATGACTTCAACATATGGATACAGGAAAAAAAAGATTCTCCGATTGATGAGTCAGGTCACGAGTCAGAGTAGTTCTTTGAGCTGTACCGGCGACAGATACATCAAGATGTCTTCAGTTCTTTAGCACCTAGGAATATAACTGTCCTGAGTCATTCTATGAGACGAACGTTTATATTGCTAACAAGGTTTACAGAGCAGTCAAGGAATTATACACATATAACCCGCGCACAGGAGACTGAAAGTTGTTATGACATTTCGGTCCGATGTGGACTATTAACTAGTCACATAGGGAGCGCTAAACCCGTAGGATTATACAGCGCATGTGGGGGGGGGTGATGGAAGGTATTTAGCCTCAATTCAGGGAAAACAGAGCACAGATCCAATTCTCTAGATCAAGAGCTCCTCACCAGCATCAAGGAACCTCCCTTGAGGGGTAGTCACATAGAGAAGTTCTAAGGGAAGGGACGCAGAATATTATATACGAAAGGGGGCCGGGGGACGGGAGAGTTAAAACGGGAGGAGGGAATTGTATTACAGTAGCTGGTACAGTAGTTAGTACAGTAGTAGTAGTAGTAGCATAGTAGTAGCAGTGGTAGTTGCAGTAGTAGTAGTAGTAGCAGCAGCACAGCAGCAGCAGCAGCAGCAGCAGCAGCAGCAGCAGCAGCAGCAGCAGCAGCAGCAGCAGCAGCAGCAGCAGCAGCAGTATAAGTAGCGCAACAGTGATGGAAATGGCAGTAACTGTCAACTGTTCAGTGGTAAAAATAACGGCTTAAAATTTTTGGTGGAGCAACTGGCTGCGTGGTTGTGATACAAGCGAACATTGTTATGAACCGGTTAACAATGTATTCACGAAACTGTGAGCAGTGTTTTCGTGAAGCGCTTAACTGCGCAGTCGTAAACGTTCTGAATGTGACTTGACTCTAAACGTTGCGAATGTGACTTGACTGTGAACGTTGCGAATGTGACTTGACTGTGAACGTTGCGAATGTGACTTGACTGTATGAACGTTGTGAATATGACTTGACTGTGAACATTGTGAATATGACTTGAGTGTGTGTATGGTGGTGAAATAAGTAAGAGACGGAGAACCATCTGACTATTTTGATTAAATAGCTAACTGAAGTAATGAAACAGTTGGCTTTGTTAATTAAACACCTGACTGCATTAATAAAATATTTTCTGCACTGCTAAACTAAATAGATGCAAGTTTATTAAATATTTTAACTTACGCAATAGCCTACTACATTAATGAAATTGCTTACTGCTATAAACAGAAAGTCTTCAGCAATAACTAAGGAGCCTACTGCATTAATGAAAAATAATAGCCTTTTCCTTTAATGAAAAAACTATTACAATAACAAAAGAACCTTCGGCACAGTTAATGAAACAGCCTACCTAGATTAACGAAACGGCCTACCGTATTAACGAAACAACCTACCGTATTAAAGAAACAACCTACCGTATTAACGAAACAACCTACCGTATTAACGAAACGGCCTACCGTATTAACGAAACGGCCTACCGTATTAACGAAACAACCTACCATATTAACGAAACAGCCTACCGTATTAACGAAGCAGCCTACCGTATTAACGAAACAGCCTACCGTATTAACGAAACGGCCTACCGTATTAACGAAACAGCCTACCGTATTAACGAAGCAGCCTACCGTATTAACGAAACAGCCTACCGTATTAACGAAACAGCCTACCGTATTAACGAAACGGCCTACCGTATTAACGAAACGGCCTACCGTATTAACGAAACAGCCTACCGTATTAACGAAACAGCTTACCGTATTAACGAAACAGCGTACCATATTAACGAAACAGCCTACCGTATTAACGAAACAGCCTACCGTATTAACGAAGCAGCCTACCGTATTAACGAAACAGCCTACGGTATTAACGAAACAGCCTACCGTATTAACGAAGCAGCCTACCGTATTAACGAAACATCCTACCGTATTAACGAAACGGCCTACCATATTAACGAAACGGCCTACCGTATTAACGAAACAGCCTACCGTATTAACGAAACAGCCTACCGTATTAATGAAACAGCGTACCGTATTAACGAAACAACCTACCGTATTAAAGAAACAACCTACCGTATTAACGAAACGGCCTACCGTATTATCGAAACGGCCTACCGTATTAACGAAACGGCCTACCGTATTAACGAAACAGCCTACCGTATTAACGGAACAGCGTACCGTATTAACGAAACGGCCTACCGTATTAACGAAACAGCCTACCGTATTAACGAAACGGTCTACCGTATTAACGAAACGGCCTACCGTATTAACGAAACGGCCTACCGTATTAACGAAACGGCCTACCGTATTAACGAAACGGCCTACCGTATTAACGAAACGGCCTACCGTATTAACGAAACAGCTTACCGTATTAACGAAACAGCATACCATATTAACGAAACAGCCTACCGTATTAACGAAACAGCCTACCGTATTAACGAAGCAGCCTACCGTATTAATGAAACAGCCTACCGTATTAACGAAACAGCCTACCGTATTAACGAAGCAGCCTACCGTATTAACGAAACAGCCTACCGTATTAACGAAACGGCCTACCGTATTAACGAAACGGCCTACCGTATTAACGAAACAGCCTACCGTATTAACGAAACAGCCTACCGTATTAATGAAACAGCGTACCGTATTAACGAAACAACCTACCGTATTAAAGAAACAACCTACCGTATTAACGAAACGGCCTACCGTATTATCGAAACGGCCTACCGTATTAACGAAACAGCCTACCGTATTAACGGAACAGCGTACCGTATTAACGAAACGGCCTACCGTATTAACGAAACAGCGTACCGTATTAACGAAACGGCCTACCGTATTAACGAAACAGCCTACCGTATTAACGAAACGGCCTACCGTATTAACGAAACGGCCTACCGTATTAACGAAACAGCCTACCGTATTAACGAAGCAGCCTACCATATTAATGAAACAGCGTACCGTATTAACGAAACAGCCTACCGTATTAACGAAACAGCCTACCGTAATAACGAAACGGCCTACCGTATTAACGAAATTGCCTACCGTATTAACGAAACAAGCTACCGTATTAACGAAAAACCTACCGTATTAATGAAACATCCTACTGCATTGACGAAACAGCCTACTGTATTACTGAGACAGCCTACTGTATTAATGAAACGGCCTACGACACTGATGCAACATGAGCATTTTTGACTCTTGAAATAGATGCTACAGTACTGCGCTAACTGATGACTGCTGCCTTGTAACAGCAACACAACAGACTACCAGTGAAGCAAACGAGGATAAAATCTTCAGTAATACAAGGTTCTACGTCAAAGACCAGCAACGTGTCTTAGTTAATCCTTCTCTGTAGTAGTCCCGGCTCGGGTCTTGTCCATGAGGTGACCCGGCGAGTAGCGAGTCATTCTTGGCTTCCTTGTACCTGGGATGACGACCCATGAGAGTGAGGGATGGGGAGTGGGGCTGGCTGGCTTCACGGCCACTAATTGGACCTTGTCTCTCGCAGCGCCTCCTGCTGCAGATCCTGTTACACTCTCGTGGGGAACCCACAGGAGTATCCTACCTAAACCTAACCTAAATTACCTTATCTATTATGCTTCTCCCAGTTTATTTCCTCCTGGTGTTTGAAAGGCAGTACTGTGGGGGTCGCTGCACCCAGAGCCTTTCAATTGTCTAATTCCTCTTACATCAGATCCACTTCAGGTGAAGACCTGGATCAGTCTTTCTACTTCATCCATCCACGCTTCTCTCTCATGTTGTGCATTTGACAAGCTGGCGTATAAAATTTCCCATCAACACCTCCGTCATGCGAACCCTTCACTTGTTTATACTCCCTTGCAGATCTCAATTCTCCTAGTTTTTATGGTATGTACACTCACGGACTTGCATTTGTGTGTGTGTGTGTGTGTGTGTGTGTGTGTGTGTGTGTGTGTGTGTGTGTGTGTGTGTGTGTGTGTGTGTGTGTGTGTGTGTGTGTGTGTGCGTGTGTGCGTGTGTGTGTGTGTGTGTGTGTTGTGTGTGTGTGTGTGGTGTGTGTGTGTGTGTGTGTGTGTGTGTGTGTGTGTGTGTTGTGTGTGCGTGTGTGCGTGTGTGTGGTGTGTGGTGTGTGTGTGTGTGTGTGTGTGTGTGTGTGTGTGTGTGTGTGGTGTGTGTGTGTGTGTGTGTGTGTGTGTGTGTGTGTGTGGTGTGCTATCCTCCATTCATTCTGAGGAGGATAGCAATGAACTCCAGGAGGATTTGGACAAATTAATGTCTTAGTCTGAAAAATGGCAGATGAAGTTCAATGTGGATAAGTGTATGGTACTAGTCCTTGGTAATGAAAATAACCCTCGAAGCTATAAACTAGGTGAAGTAGAGCTTGATCTTACAGAATGTGAAAAAGACTTGGGAGTCATGGTAAGCAGAAATCTGAGGCCAAGACAGCAGTGCCTAAGGGTGCACAAAAAGGCTAACAGATTACTTGGATTTATCTCAAGAAGTATTAGTAACAGAAGTCCAAAAGTTATTTTACAGCTCTATACCTCACTAGTGAGGCCTCATTTGGATTATGCCGCTCAGTTTTGGTCTCCTTACTACAGGATGGATATAGATTCATTGGAGAACATACAGAGAAGGATGACTAAAATGATTAACTGTGTAAGGAATCCCCCATATGAAGATAGACTTAATGCCTTAAATCTCCACTCTCTGGAGAGACGTGGAAAGAGAGGAGATATCACTGAAGTGTATAAGTGGATGGCGGGCATAAACAAAGGAGAGGGTGTCGAACCAGGTAAGAACCAGAAATAATGGATTCAAGTTGGATAAATTTAGATTTAGAAAGGAGTGAAGACCTGATTAGCAGGTATAGGTCAGCAATAGAAATAATTAGGAGGAAGGGTGGGAACCCTGTCATATGTGGTATTTTGCCAAGGAGAGGAGCTGGAAATGAATGGTTGTCCAGAGCAATTGGTGTCAATTGCTAGCTGGACAAATACTGTAAGGAAAATGCGGTAACATTCATTGACAACTGGGACCTCTTCTATGGCAGAAATGACATGTATGCCAGGGATGGGGTTCACTTATCTAGGTCTGGGGTAGGGACACTGGCAACTGCAGTGGAGGGAGCTGTTAGAACTTTAAACTAGGAATAGTTAGTGGTATGGGTTTTGGCAGGAAAACTGTGAAGTCCCAGTGTAGTAATATTATGAGTTCTAGGGGAACTAGTAATAAGCAGAACGAGGTAGATATTGAAAAGCCAGTGACACTAGATGATAAGGACAGTAATAGGTTTAGTAGAAAAACAGAAATGAACAGGAAGGGTAAAGAGAAAGGAGAGTTTTTCAATGTTTATTATGCTAATAGCCGTAGTGCTAGGAATAAGATGGACGAGTTGAGATTAGTTGCTAGTGCAGGTAACATTGATGTATTTGCCTTAACTGAGACGTGGTTTAATTCAAAAAATCGGGACATGCCTGCGGAATGTCACATTCAGTGTTTTAAATTGTTCCAAGTAGATAGAAGCATCGGGAAGGAGGGTGGGGTGGCATTGTATGTCCGAGATCGCTTGAACTGTTGCATAAAAACGGGTATTAAGTCTGAAGTAACACATACAGAGTCTGTTTGGATAGAATTTTCAGAGGGGCATGAAAAATTGATTTTAGGTGTGATATACCGTCCCCCAAACTTAGATAGGGACCAGGGGAGACTACTATGGGAGGAAATTGTTAAGGCCACAAGGCACGATAATGTAGTAATTCTAGTAGACTTTAACTTTAGTCATATTGATTGGAATTTCTTGACTGGGAATTTAGAATTATACGACTTCTTAGAAGTAGTTCAGGATTGTTTTTTGAAGCAGTTTGTGACAGAACCTACAAGGAGAAATAACCTGCTTGACTTAATTCTGGCAAACAATGAATCCTTTGTTAATAATTTAGAAATTTCAGAGGAACTGGGTGCTAGCGACCACAAATCAATTACATTTAGAATTGAATGGAAGTATGATAGTAGGGATATCTCAGTAACAGTCCCAGATTTTCGCTTAGCAGATTACGATGGGCTTAGAGAACACTTATCATCTGTTGACTTGGGTAACGAAGAGAGCTATCAATATGACAGTTTTCTGAACACTATACATGCTGCTCAAAGAACGTTTATCCCGTATAAAGAAATTAGATCAAATAGAAATGACCCAAAATGGATGAATAATAGGCTGAAATATCTATTAGAGCATAAGAAGGGAATTTATAGGCGTATCAAAAGAGGTGAGGGTCATTTTATGAATCAGTATATTGACATTAAGAGGGACGTTAAAAAGGGGATAAGAAAAGCTAAAAGGGACTACGAAATTAAAGTTGCTAAGGATTCGAAAGCTAACCCGAAAAGTTTTTTCCAGGTGTATAGAACGAAAGTTAGAGATAAGATAGGTCCCCTTAAAAATAACTATGGGCATCTTACTGACAAGGAGAATGAAATGTGCTCGATTTTAAATAATTATTTTCTCTCGGTTTTTACACAGGAAGGCACTAACAATATCCCAGTAATTAATTTTTATAGTGGGCCTGAAGAAGATAAATTATGTAACATCACAGTCACTAGTGAAATGGTTATGAAACAAATAGACCGACTGAAGCAAAATAAGTCGCCGGGTCCTGATGAGCTTTTTTCAAGGATTCTTAAGGAATGCAAAATGGAACTCTGTGAACCATTAACTAATATTTTTAATTTAACTCTTCAAACAGGTGTAGTGTCTGATATGTGGAAGATGGCTAATGTAATTCCTATTTTTAAAGCAGGGGACAAGTCGTTACCGTCAAATTACCGCCCAATAAGCCTGACCTCAATTGTAGGCAAATTACTAGAGTCAATTATAGCTGAGATTATAAGAAGCCATCTCGATAAGCATAGCTTGATTAATGATACTCAGCATGGATTCACGAGAGGCCGTTCTTGTCTAACTAATTTATTAACTTTCTTCAATGGAAATAAATGGTATAAAATACCGACACAATGGAAATATAAACACATATGCAGTATAATGTGATCCTTTATTGACTACGTTTCGCCTACACAGTGGGCTTTTTCAAATCACAAACAGATCTGATGAACATCAAAATGGTATACAATACCGACAGGTTGTTACAAACAGATCTGTTTGTGACTTGAAAAAGCCCACTGTGTGGGCTACATATATAATGCCTTTCTACCTCTGTATGTTAGACACATGTGCAACTCTTGGGTATCTTTACTGAGGAAACGTTTCGCCACACAGTGGCTTCATCAGTCCATATGGACTGATGAAGCCACTGTGTGGCGAAACGTTTCCTCAATAAAGATACCCAAGAGTTGCACATGTGTCTAATTTATCAACATGTCGGTTCTCTGAACCATTCATCTACAAAGTTAAATAATGTAGAACATAGCCATACAGATTGCGAAAAGGACTTGGGGGTTATGGTGAGCAGCGACCTTAAACCAAGACAGCAATGTCTAAGCGTACGTAATAAAGCAAATAGATTATTGGGATTTATATCAAGAAGTGTAAGCAACAGAAGTCCAGAGATTATACTGCAGCTTTATACATCATTAATAAGGCCTCCCCTAGATTATGCAGCTCAGTTCTGGTCTCCATATTACAGAATGGATATAAATTCGTTAGAAAAGATTCAGTGTAGAATGACTAAATTAATACATAGCATTAGAAATCTTCCCTATGAAGAAAGATTGAAGACTCTTAAATTACATTCACTTGTTAGACGAAGAGTGAGGGGAGACATGATCGAAGTGTATAAGTGGAAGATGGGTATTAATAAAGGGGATATTAATAAGGTCTTGAGGATGTCTCTCCAAGAGAGAACCCGCAGTAATGGATTTAAATTAGACAAGTTTAGATTTAGAAAGGACATAGGAAAGTATTGGTTTGGAAATAGGGTAGCTGATGAGTGGAACAGTCTGCCTAGTTGGGTTATTGAGGCTAGAACTTTGAGTAGTTTCAAATTTAGGTTGGATAAATATATGAGTGAGAGGGGTTGGATTTGATTGGGACTTGCAAATGAGTGGATAGAGTTATCAGAGATTATTTCTTGGGTAGCATTAAAAACTGGGTTGGGCAAATGTTTTGTTAGTGGGATGGATTGTAAAGAACCTGCCTAGTATAGGCCAACAGGCCTGCTGCAATGATCCTCCTTTCTTATGTTCTTAAGTTCTTACATAGGTAAGTACTGGTTCTCTAACAGAGTTGTGAATGCGTGGAACAATCTTCCTAGTAGGGTGATAGAGGCTAGGACCTTGGGTAGCTTTAAAAAGAGATTGGACAAATATATGAGTGGGAGGGGCTGGGTTTGACTGGTGTCATTGGGTACATAAGAACATAAGAAAGGAGGAACACTGCAGCAGGCCTGTTGGCCCATACTAGGCAGGTCCTTTACAATTCATCCCACTAACAAACATTTGACCAACCCAATTTTCAATGCCACCCAAGAAACAAGCTCCGATGTGCAAGTCCCTCTCAAATCCAACCCCTCCCACTCATGTACTTATCCAACCTAAATTTGAAACTACCCAAAGTCCTAGCCTCAATAACTCAACTAGGTAGACTGTTCCACTCATCAACTACCCTATTTCCAAACCAATACTTTCCTATGTCCCTTTCTAAATCTAAACTTATCTAATTTAAATCCATTACTGCGGGTTCTCTCATGGAGAGATATCCTCAAGACCTGTTAATATACCCTTTATTAATACCTATCTTCCACTTATACACTTCAATCAGGTCTCCCCTCATTCTTCGTCTAACAAGTGAATGTAACTTAAGAGTCTTCAATCTTTCTTCATAAGGGAGATTTCTAATGCTATGTATTAATTTAGTCATCCTACGCTGAATGTTTTTCTAACGAATTTATGTCCATTCTGTAATATGGAGACCAGAATTGAGCTGCATAATCTAGGTGAGGCCTTACAATGATGTATAAAGCTGCAGTATGACCTCTGGACTTCTGTTGCTTACATTCTTGATATAAATCCCAGTAATCTATTTGCCTTATTACGTACGCTTAGGCATTGCTGTCTTGGTTTAGGTTTGCTGCTAACCATAACCCCCAAGTCCTTTTCGCAATCTGGTATGGCTAAGTTCTACATTATTTAAATTATAAGTGCTAGGGTTATGGACACTCCCGAGCTTCAGAACCTTGCATTTATCTACATTGTACTGCATCTGCCACTTTTCTGACCAAGAGTAGAGTTTGTCTAAATCCTCCTGAAGTTCCCTAACATCTACGTTTGAATCAATTATCCTACCTATCTTGTGTCATCGGCGAAATTTGCTCACATCACTAGTAATTCCTTCATCAAGATCATTGATAAATATTATAAACAACAACGGGCCCAAGACTGATCCCGTGGAACGCCACTTGTTACTGATCCCCACTCGGATTTAACCCCATTTATGGACACTCTTTGCTTCCTGTCTGTGAGCCATGGATTCGATCCACGAGAGCACCCTTCCCCCAATGCCATGAGCTGCTACTTTCTTCAACAGTCTTTGGTGCGGAACTCTATCAATGCCTTACTAAAATCTAAGTAAACAATATCAAATTCTTTATCGTGGTCAACAGCCTCAAAAGCTTTACTGAAGAAAGTTATAAATTAGTTAGACAAGACCGGCCTCTTGTGAATCCATGCTGAGTATCATTAATCAAGCTATGCTTATCGAGATGGCTTCTTATAATCTCAGCAATAATTGACTCTAGTAATTTGCCTACAATTGAGGTCAGGCTTATTGGGCGGTAATTTGACGGTAAAGACTTGTCCCCTGTTTTAAAAATAGGAATTTACATTAGCCATCTTCACATATCAGACACTACACCTGTTTGAAGAGATAAATTAAAAATTTTTGTTAATGGTTCAAAGACTTCCATTTTGCTTTTCTTTAAAAATTCCCCTTGAAAAAAAAACCCTCATCAGGACCCGGTGGTTTTTTTGCTTCGTCGGGTCAAATTCGCTTCCCAACCTTTTCCTATTGACTTTGTTGTTTCAAAATTTTAACTTTTTTGGGCCCCCACTAAAAAAATTTAATTACCGGAATATTTTAGTGTCTTCCGGGGAAAAAACCGAGAAAAAAAAATTTTTTAAAATCGAACATTTCATTCTCTTTGCCCAGTAAGTTTGCCCATTTTTATTTTAAGGGGACCTATCCTATCTCTGATTTTTGTTTATTTTCCTTTGGGGAAAAAACTTTTTGGGTTATTTTTTAGAAAAATTTAGAAAACTTTTTTTTCATGGGCCCCTTTTAGCTTTTTTTACCCTTTTTTTTAAATTTGCCCCCTTTTTTAATGCCCTTTAAAAGATTCAAAGATGATCCTCGCCTCTTTTGATACCCCTTTAAAAATTTCCTTTCTTATGCCCAAAAAAAGATATTTCGCCTTTTTATTCACCCCTTTTTGGGGTCGTTTCATTTGTTTTTAATTTCTTCAAAAGGGGAAAAAACCCTTCCCTTTGAGCAGCTTGTATTTGTTTTTTTTCAGAAAACTGTCAAATTGATAGCTCATTCTTTAAACCCCCCAGTCAACAGATGAAAAGTGTTCCTAAGCCCACCCGTAATCTGCTAAGGAAAATCTGGGACGTTACTGATTTAAATCCCTACTATCATATTTCCCCAAATTCAATTCAAAAGAAATTGATTTGTGGCGCAAGCACCCAGTTCCTCGAAACTTTAAATTTTAAAAAAATTTTTCCCTTTTTTTTTCCCAGAACTAATTAAAGGTTTATTCCCCCTTTGTGGGGTTCTGTCACAAATTTGCTTAAAAAAATAAATCCTAAAAATTTTCTTTTTAATTGTCGTATGATTCAAAAATTTCCCCCTCAAAAAATTTCCAATAAATTAAAAAAAATTTAAAAAGTTTTCCCCCTAAAAATTACAAATTTTATCGTGCCTTGGGGCCCCCTAACAATTTTTTCCCCCCAAAAAGTATTTCCCCGGTCCCAAACAAAAATTTGGGGGAGGGAAATTTTCACACCAAAAAATTAAAAATTTTAAATGCCCTCTAAAATTCAAACCCAAAAAACAGACATGTATGTGTTATTTCAGAAATTTTTTCCCCCTTTTTAAACAACTTTTTCAAGCGATTTTCGGCCTTTACATTTGCCACCCCCCCCCCCTTTCCAAATTACTTCTTCAAATTTGGGGAAAAATTTTTAAAACCCTAAAATTGTGACATTCTGCAGGCATGTCCCGACTTTTTTTTTTTTAAACCACGCCCTCATTTAAGGGCAAAAACATTTTTTTCCTCCCATAAAAAATTAGCTAAACCCCGTAAATTTTAAATTCCTAGCACTGCGACTATTTGTTTTTAATTTAAATACTTAAAAAACCCCTCCTTTTCCCTTTCCCCCTTCCTGCCCCTTTTTTCTGTTATTCCAAAAAAAAAAAAATTTATTTTCCTTTTGTCTTTTAGTGCCACTGGCTTTCCAATATCCCCCTTTAATTTTTTGCCAAATTTACTAGTTCCCCTTTGTATATTTTTTCTACCCGAGCTTTCAGTTTTCCCCCCAAAAACCCATACCACTAACTATTCCTATTTTTAAAAACCTAACAGCTCCCCCCCACTGCGTTGGGCCATGCTCCCCCCCCCACCCCCAGTTTAAATGAACCCCATCCCTGGCATTCAAGTCATTTTTTGCCAAAAGAAAGGTCCAAATTGTCAATGAATGTTAACCCCATTTTCCTTTCGTATTTGTCCAGGCCCCGAAATTTACACCAAAATTTTTTGGAACCATTCATTTCCAACTCCTCTCCTTGGCAAAAAGCCACATATGACAGGGTTTCCCCCCCTTCCTCCTAATTATTCCCATTTCCGGGCCTATACCTGCTAAAAGGTCCTCACTCCTAAAGCTGGCCCAAAATTTGTTGGGGCCCCCGCACTGAGACAGTAAAAGGAAATTTCTCCCATTTTCCCCTCATGATGTCAAACCAGAAGGGTAACAATATTCCTTTTATCCAGCCCCAGGAAAACACACTCTCTGCCTCCCCTTTCCCAACCTTCAAAACAGAAAGCCCAAACCATTTTACCTAATTGGCTATCCCCAACAACAACAATTGTTTTTACCTTCCTTGGCGTCGTCCGTCGTGATGCTCCGTGTAGTCGACTCACATTCGCCAGGTAGCATTACACCACTTGTAGAATTCGTCAAGACGTTCTCGATTGTCTTCGTTGGGGTTTCTAGGGATGTCTTACTCACGTCTGCCAATGCTTCTTTGGTGCTCGTTGTGGCATTCCCAGTAGAACACTCACATTCGTCAGGTAGCACCGAGAATGGGTAAGAATGAGGTAAGAACTCAGATGTTGGGAGGTCAGGTCCCTCTCAAATCCAGCCGTTCTCATTAGTAGAGGTTGTCGAAGTTGATTGTAGGTTTCATACTATTGTTTCATACTATGGAACAATGCTCTTCTCCAGACTGAGGGACTGACCACCTCAAAACTTTAAGGGTGATGGACTGATTACATCGTCTTCAAGTGTCTTCTGCTTCTATCAACTTTTCTGTACTCGACTGAAGAAGCCTACTGTGTAGGCGAAACGTTTCGAAATAAAGATACCTAACTGTTGCATATGTGTCTTACCTAACAACCTGTCGGTATTTTATACCATTTTAATGTTCAATCTGTCAGACACTGCAACACAAGGGTATCTTGGTACAGACCTACAATCAACTTCGACAACCTCTACTAATGAGAACGGCTGGATTTGAGAGGGACCTGACCTCCCAACATCTGAGTTCTTACCTCTTCTAGTGACCTACGTCTCACCTCTTGGCGCTATATAAGGCTCCATCCTGTCACTTCATCTCCATATTGTTTCATACTATGGAACAATGCTCTTCTCCAGACTGAGGGACTGACCACCTCAAAACTTTAAGGGTGATGGACTGATTACATCGTCTTCAAGTGTCTTCTGCTTCTATCAACTTTTCTGTACTCGACTGAAGAAGCCTACTGTGTAGGCGAAACGTTTCGAAATAAAGATACCTAACTGTTGCATATGTGTCTTACCTAACAACCTGTCGGTATTTTATACCATTTTAATGTTCATACAAAATGTGATTGATAAATTTAACAGACTGTTTAATTTTTCATTATAAATTTAAAACTTCTGCTCCTATGCCTTGCACTTTAAAAAATCTAGCCCTATCTGCTATGCCAAATCCTCCAAGTATCTTGTATATCGTAATCATGTCTTCCCCCTGTTCTTGAGCCTCAGCTTCGAGTTCTGGTTCATGCTGTGGGTTAATAGCGAAATATTTACAACTAATACGCTCACATCCTGTAAATGATCATTATACATTTACTAATGTCATGTCTTTTAAGAAGAGTCCATTAAGGAAGCTCGACTGAACTAATTACAAATATTTGTAAAAATGTCTTCCATTGTTTGGTCGGAATTTTTTTTTTATAAATTTGCTGAAATTACTGTAATATAATTTACCATAAACCTTAGGTCAGCTTAATTTTAATAAGTATTATGTATCATCAAATATACTGTTTTCTCGATGTTGGGTAAATGGTCACAGATACAACTAATGTGACATCTTATTGTGACAACGTTTCTAAAGATTGCCACAATAAAATGTCACATTAGTTGCATCTGTGTTCATTTGCCTAACATTCTGTCTGTAATTCTACCATTATTACTGCTTTCTCCATGTTCAGACCGATTTTTCAGGGAGTTATTTCGACAGTGAATGTACACTTAGATTGTATTTCAGAAGCGATCGTCGTTCTATAAGTGAAGACCGCGAGATCTGTCTGGAAAACACGACAAAAGTAAGCAAGGTTAAGGTTGTTTACTTTTAAATGTTAGGTAAGACACATATGCAACAGTTAGGTATCTTTATTTCGAAACGTTTCGCCTACACAGTAGGCTTCTTCAGTCGAGTACAGAAAAGTACTCGACTGAAGAAGCCTACTGTGTAGGCGAAACGTTTCGAAATAAAGATACCTAACTGTTGCATATGTGTCTTACCTAACAACCTGTCGGTATTTTATACCATTTTAATGTTCACTTTTAAATGTAACTACAGACTGTGATTGAGCTTTGAATGTTGTCACAGGCTGCGATTTTTCTTTAAATTTTCCCACAAGCTGTGAGTGTAATTTAAATGTTGCCACAGATGGTAATTATACTTTAAATGTGTTCCACGGAATATCTTTGTACTTTAAATGGCTGTACACGTTATTAATTGCGAAAATAAAATGTATTATTATAGAATCCTCGTAATTACATACAAGCGTGCGAGTTCTTTTAATTATGCAAATAATATTACTGCTCAAAAATTCATTGCAATGAACTGCAACGTCACTTGGCCAAGCCCACCTGACCTATAAACCAGTGATTTATAATGGAATTGTAATTTTCCATTTATCCTTCGCTTTTTGAATATTATGCAGTCAGTTACCTCCGAAATCTTAAAAAAAGTATTTCTACCCCAACCTAGAACATTGTTAACCGGTGAATGTATCAGGTGTCAGGAGAAGCTGCAGCAGCATCCTCTGAAGAGGTGAGAGGAGGGGATGATGGGGGAATAGTGAGAGAGAGAGAAATGGGGATGTGGTGAGAGGAAGAAATAGAGGAGGAGGTGAGAGGAAGGGAATGGAGCAGGAGTTGAATGGAGGTGCTGTGGAGAAGAAATTAGAGGCACAGCTCAGATGATGAGGATAGAGGACCAGACTGAGGGTGAGAGGGGAAAAGCTGAGACAAGATAAGGAGATGAGAGAGGAGCTGAGGGTGGAAGCACTGAGGGGAAAAAGGAGTTGAGAGATAGAAGGGAGGAACTGAGAAGGGGCACTGAGGAGGAAAAGGGTGAAGGATGGCTCTGAGAAGGGGAAAATAAGAAGAGGCGCCGAGGAGAAAGCCTCCACTCTCTTGCATGATATATTTCCCACTCAAGCAGCATTCAACTCCAGATCTGCAAGAAATATTGCCGGGTATGAATGGCTGAACGGAGCGAGGGAGGCGTGAACTAGAATATTGAAGGAATACAATAGATGGTGGGATTGTATTATAATGCTTTTACTGAGAGAGAGAGAGAGAGAGAGAGAGAGAGAGAGAGAGAGAGAGAGAGAGAGAGAGAGAGAGAGAGAGAGAGAGAGAGAGAGAGAGAGAGAGAGAGAGAGAGAGAGACAGAGAGAGACAGAGAGAGTCCACACCGAGGACTATCTGCTGAGAAAAACTATTTATTCTTATCTAGATTAAGAACTATCGTGTATTATCTAGGTGTCTGAGGCAAGGATAATAAAGCAGAAGGCTCTTTCCCCACTCTCCACTAACCACATGAAAACGAGAAAACAAATATTCGAAAACCACATTGCAAAAAAGTGGCTTTGAATTTGCGGGAGAAGTGAACTGCCTTCACTTCACTAGTACTGTTTCTACTGTAACTACTTGTGCCACTACACTATCACGACTAACACAACCATCCATTACTACTGGTGACTAAACTGGCCAGTTGTCAACTGATTATCGTGAATTAGTTGAAGACACAGCAGGAATTCATTCATTTCAGTTTGCATCAGCGTAGCATTTGGATGTATCCTACACTTGGGAAGTGCTGGTCCATCTGGCTGTATCCTACACTTGGGAAGTGCTGGTCCATCTGGCTGTATCCTACACTTGGGAAGTGCTGGTCCATCTGGCTGTATCCTACACTTGGGAAGTGCTGGTCCATCTGGCTGTATCCTACACTTGGGAAGTGCTGGTCCATCTGGCTGTATCCTACACTTGGGAAGTGCTGGTCCATCTGGCTGTATCCTACACTTGGGAAGTGCTGGTCCATCTGGCTGTATCCTACACTTGGGAACTGCTGGTCCATCTGGCTGTATCCTACACTTGGGAAGTGCTGGTCCATCTGGCTGTATCCTACACTTGAGAAGTGCTGGTCCATCTGGTTGTATCCTACACTTGAGAAGTGCTGGTTCATCTGGCTGTATCCCACACTTGGGAACTGCTGGTCCATCTGGCTGTATCCCACACTTGGGAACTACTGGTCCATCTGGCTGTATCCTACACTTGGGAACTGCTGGTCCATCTGGCTGTATCCTACACTTGGGAAGTGCTGGTCCATCTGGCTGTATCCTACACTTGGGAAGTGCTGGTCCATCTGGCTGTATCCTACACTTGGGAAGTGCTGGTCCATCTGGCTGTATCCTACACTTGGGAAGTGCTGGTCCATCTGGCTGTATTCTACACTTGGGAAGTTCTGGTCCATCTGTCTGTATCCTACACTTGGGAAGTGCTGGTCCATCTGGCTGTATCCTACACTTGGGAAGTGCTGGTCCATCTGGCTGTATCCCACACTTGGGAACTGCTGGTCCATCTGGCTGTATCCTACACTTGGGAACTGCTGGTCCATCTGGCTGTATCCCACACTTGGGAACTGCTGGTCCATCTGGCTCCTTCATCACTGTATTGTCTTTGCGCTTACAACTTCACCCGGAAGGTTATTACCATTTTTTCTATAATTGTTTACCCCCCAAAAAACACTCTACATACTTGCGTGTTAAATCTTCTGCCACGAAGTTTCACTCAATTGTTTCGAGCAAATAACTCATTTTATACATCAGATAATTCTTTGTGTTTGAGTGTATCAAAATCATTCAGTGTCTTAAAGGTTTGAATGCGCCTCGCTGTCTCCTTTTCCTAAGGAAGTGAGTGAGAGAGAGGGAGAGAGAGAATGAGAGGGCACACACACACACACACACACACACACACACACACACACACACACACACACACACACACACACACACACACACACACCAGGAGCTCGGACTCGACCCCTGCAACCTCAACTAGGTGAGTACACACACACACGCACACACACACACACACGTGTGCAACGGTGTTAAGCTGGCGGCAACATTGCTCGGCTGTGCTGCATGATGCAGAATTTTTAATTCGATTTCGTTATTTGACTCCATACGAACGTTAGTTACATTCACTGATACGCTGGGACCACGTGGGTCCTGTGAGCGTGATGGTGGTGGTGGTAGCGGTAGTGGTGGTGGTGGTGGTGGTGGTGGTGGTGGTGATGGTGGTGGTTGTGGTGGTGGTTGTGGTGGTGGTGGTTGTGGTCGAAAAACATGTTAAAGTGACCAACACCACCACCCCTTTTTTCTCCTTCATGCACACCTTCGTTGCCCCATCACCAGAACCTCCGTCAGTGCTTTTGCAGCAGTGCCAGCACGTCTGTCAGTGTTTCTACAGCAGTGCCAGAACCTCCATCAGTGCTTCTACACCGGTACCAGCACTTCAGTCAGGCCTTCTACACTAATGCTAGCACTTCCGTCAGTGCTTCTGCAACAGTGCCAGAGTCTCCGTCAGTGCCTCTACAGCAGTGCCAGAGCCTCCGTCAGTGCCGCTACTCGTGCTAACACCCCATCCTCAAGCATGACACTCTCTAGGTTCCTTAATCCTCCTCTTTCCCCTGAGCGTATAATCCCACCTAACCTGCACTTCCCCTAACCCCCTAATCACTTTCCAGCTCCTTAATCACTCACCTGGCTCTTCTCTCTCTCTCTCTCCTCCTCCATTACCCACGCCCTTAATGTCCCCCTCGCGGTTATGTCTTTTACATCACCTGATCGAACTTAAAGAGCACATTTCCTTGCAGTATTACTGCTCTGTGTTCGACTGCCCCATATACTGTTAAGTTCAAGCAACTGAGTGAAAAGTAGAGCTCAGTGGGGGTTAGAAAGTTCGTGTGGGAAGGAAATCAGTGAATTAAGTTGGGTGTGTGAAAGAGAGGGTTGATGTTAAATGAATAAGAGTGGAAAGAACTGGTTAATTTCTTCTTTTAATTCAAGAATTATTGTGTGGTTTGAGAGTCGTGTCCCGGCAGCGCCGGCGGCAGCCTTGCTGAGTATTGGTATTGGGTGTTCCGCCGAGAGAAATAAGGATGGATGAACAAGAAGATGCCCACCAGTCCATGGTTGTGAAAAGGCAAAGGTCAATAAGGGAAAATCAAGTGAAGGAAGAAAGCTAGTGCAGAGAAGAGAGATGAAGATCGATGATGACTGGGAACTTTAAAGCACACGAGCTAACTGATTGACAGCCAGACGAATGGACTGAGAGCAATACTGACTGACTATCAGCCAGACGGATTGACTGATTGACTGACTGAGTGACAGTCAGTTGGAAAGGGACAAATCTTGAGGCAAGCGCATGAATCTTCCATTTGCATTCATCAATACATATAATACTGAATACGTGATGTGAACTCAAAGTGGTTCTTGTATGAGACAGGTATCCGTACCTTGGCTGTACTCCACAGGATCCTCCAAGGTTTTATTTTTTCCAAGGTTTCATTTTTCCTATAGTTTTCTTTTATCTGAGAAACTTTTGACTTGCTCTCTGCAGTAGCTTCAAACTTTTTACCTTTGTCAATGTTCTTATAATGGTGGAGTCGCTTGAGTGATGGTGTCGATCTCTGGGTACTGGAGGAGTCAGTCTCTGGGTACTGGAGGAGTCAGTCTCTGGGTATTGGAGGAGTCAGTCTCTGGGTACTGGAGGAGTCAGTCTCTGGGTACTGGAAAAGTCAGTCTCTGGGTACTGGAGGAGTCGGTCTCTGGGTACTGGAGGAGTCGGTCTCTGGGTACTGGAGGAGTCAGTCTCTGGGTACTGGAGAAAAAAGTATAAAATATCGACAAGATGGAAAAAATAGACAAATGCAGTATAATGTGATGCTTTATTATCTACGTTTCTCCCACACAGTAGTGTGGGGGAAACGTTGTCAACAAAGAATCACATTATACTTCGTTTGTGTCTATTTTTCTCTGGGCCCTGGTGAGTCGAAGAACTGATTGTGAGAAATCAGAAGTCGGCTGATTTCCTGAGCAGTTAAACTCCCAGTACAGGGGGGAGAAAAGGGGGGAAGTTGAGGTAACATGATTCGAGATGGGCACACACGTATACCTACTTGCCGTTGCCATATTTCCTTATCCACTCTTAATTTGAAAGACTAGTCCAGTAATAAAGCCTCCATAGGCAAATGTATTATACACTACTACTTATAAATATTTAAGCTAAGTTAGAGTTAGACATAGAGTAATTTATCTTAGTACCTGCAACCTTTCACAGCCTACACAAATTGACAACCAAACCGTACTTGTGTCGGTGACCAGGTCCTCAGTCACAAATAAAGCCCTGTTAGCGAGTGAGGCGGGCTACCCAGGGCAGATCAGTTAACAGCCAAGTTAATTAGGACGACTTATCCTGCGACAGGCCTTTATGCATTGAGGTAATCTAACATTCGATAATATGAATTAGACCCTTTCACTGTTGTCTACAAAACTAAGTTGTAGCTTCCCTCGCTGCTACAGGGCGGTTGCAGATTGTGACTCATACTAGGATCTCGGGGATTCATCGCTGAGGCGCCATAGACCCCCACACGTCACGACAGTAAATACCCATTAACAGTACCATTAAATGTGCATTTCTTGTACGTTGTTGGGGCTGACCAGTGTGAAGGGTCTTACCACATCCTCCAGTCCACCAGATATACAACATACCTGTAACCAGCTTGCTGCACTGCCCTATGTGAACTAGAGTTAAGAAATGAGATGGCAGGTTCCTGGGCTGATTTTCACTAATAGCTTGATTGAATCACTAAGCTAATCAGTCATAACCCATATATACACCCTCTGTTCTACACACTTAACTCTGGTGCCATAAATCAGTAAACTTCTCTAAAATTGACTTGACAGCTGTAACGACCATCCACGTGTCTTGGCCCTTGTAAGCCTAACGAGTCTGATATGAATCTGTTCAGTTGTTGTTCCAGGTCTGTAATCCCAAGAAATTAATTTTATCTTCTGCCCGTTCTCCAAACAAAAAAAAAATGAACTTCTATACTGTCCCTCACAACTCTTAAGAATCCATTATACTACGTGGCCGGAGGCAGCGTATGTACTGATATGTGTATTGTTGCGTTATCTTGTATATTGATACTGTCCATTGACCGGGCCTCGGCCAGCATTCAGAGCATCGAACCTGCTCCACTCCTGGCAATGAATTACCCTCACGGGTTTAGCGCTTCAAGTGGAAAACGAAGCTATCACCCTAAACGGCTATAATATCCGGAGTTTGTATAAAAAAATTTTATACTCTCTTTAGGAAGAGAATATTATAATTATTATTACTGATGTTGTTGTTTGTTGTTCTTGCTGTTGGTATTATTACTATTCTTGTTGTTGTCTTTGTTTTTTTTTGTTGTTGTTGTTATTATTACTATTACTTCTATTTTTATTATTATGTTAGCGAAAAAGTGCTTGGGAAATGAGAGGTATTAATGTTTGATCCAGTGAAAGGGAGGGTAGCTCCAATTCCTTTGATGAAGAGCTCGTCACCAGCATCAACACACCTTCCTTACAGTACTGCTGGAAGAGAGAGAGAGAGAGAGAGAAGAGAGAGAGAGAGAGAGAGAGAGAGAGAGAGAGAGAGAGAGAGAGAGAGAGAGAGAGAGAGAGAGAGAGAAAGAGGGAGAGAGAGAGGAAGAAAGAAAGGAAGTTCCACGCAAAACGATCTCTTAGAGAAGAGAGAGAGAAAGAGGGAGAGAGAGAGGAAGAAAGAAAGGAAGTTCCACGCAAAACGATCTCTTACAGTTATTTCCCGCTTGGGATGTGTTAGGATAGTTGTCGGAGCTGACTGTGGATACCGGGTACCTTTAGATATGCTGGGATAGAGGTCAGGGATTCTTGAGAGCAGCGAGAACCTGGAACAGTCTCACGGCTAAAGAATTCACCTACCATGTATTCAGTGGCGAACCTACAATGAACTCTTATTGGTCACCTTCGCAACCGTCAACGGCTAGGCCTTTATAATACTTTAATAACTTTCTAATTTTTATTTTAATTATTGTTTTGTATTACACTATATTATTCATATTATTATTTTTTAAAAATTCCTCTGCATACATGAGGTTTAAATTTTTTAAGCAATATGGACTAAAGTCGCTTATGGGGCCCCCCGGAATTAGGGCCCTGAAACTAAAGCATTAGTTCCATAATAGATCCGCCCCTGCATGTATTCAGGTATCGCTGATTGTATTGATTGTTTGATAGATGGTGTTCCCTGCTGACGAAGTCGTGAAGCTTACATCGTAAGATTTATGAGTTACTTGACTTATTTATTTCTTGAAAACATTCGCCGATACTCTGTACTTTCTACACTTCCATAATCCCTCTCTCACACATGTCAAAGACAACGCACACATATACACACGTATATACAAGAAAACACACACGTACTCATCCACACTCACACACACATATACAAACACACACACATACTCATCCACACATACACACTCACCCCCCCCCCCCTCGAATGTTCATCAAGTTGAGAGGCGGGACCGGAAGCTAGAACTTGACCCTTGTAAAAACATAAAGGTGACCACATATAGGTTAATACCCACACACAAACACACACACACACACACACACACACACACACACACACACACACACACACACACACACACACACACACACACACACATACACAGAAGAGAGAGTAGACCTAGTAGTGACCAGAAAAGAGGCAGGGCCAAGAGCTGTAAATCGACCTCTTCAACCACATATGGGTGAGCATATATATACTGCTGTTTCTGGTATATGTGAATAACATGACCGAAGGGATAGATTCATAGATGTCCCTGTTTGCAAACAACGTGAAGCTAATGTGGAGAATTCAAGCGGACGGGGAACAGGTAGGACTACAAAGGGATCTGGACAGGCTGTAAACCTGGTCCTACAAGTGCCTCTTGGAGTTTAACCCCATCAAGTGCAAAGTCATGAAGATTGCGGAAGGTCAAAGAAGACAGCAGGCAGAGTACAGGCTAGGGGGTCAAAGGCTTCAAATCTCACTCAAGTAAATTGATACTGGGGTGAATATCAAACCGAGCACATTCTCCTGAGGTTCACGTCAACCAAATAACCGCTGCAGCTTATGGACCCCTGACAAACCTAAGTATAGCGTTTCTACACCTAAGTAAGGAGTCATTCAAGACTTTGTACACTGTGCACGTCAGGCCCAGTATGCACCACCAGTATTGAACCTACACCTGGTCAAGCACGTCAAGAAATTAGAGAAAGTGCAAAGATTTGCAACAAGACTAGTCTCGGAGGTAAGGGGCATGTCCTACGAGGAGAGGTTAAGAGAAATCAGCCAGACAAATCTGGAGGACAGGAAAGGGGACATGAAAACGACATATACTGAGAGGAATCGACAAGGTGGCCAGAGACACGATGTTCCAGAGATTGGACACAGCATCAAGGGGTCACAGTTGGAAGTTGAAAACTCAGATGAGTCACAGGGATGTTCAGAACTATTTCTTTAGTCATAGAGTTGTCAAGAAATGGAATAGTCTGGAAAGTGAGGTAGTGGAGGCAGGTATCATACATAACTTTTAGAAGAGGTACGATAAAGATCATGGAGCAGGGAGAGAGTGGACCTAGTAGCGACCAGGGAAGAGGCGGAGCCAGGAGCTGACACTCGACTCCTGCAACCACAATTAGGTGAGTACACTCGCACTCACGCTCGCTCATGCAATTTATTCCAATAAGAAACATAAGAAACGATATTATATATGAAGGTTTAATGGAAGGTGTTGGGAAGCTGTGCAAAGGAAGCTTGGAATCAATACAGGAAGCTTGGCCAATCAAGAAGCTTATCAGAGAATCGAGGAAAACAGAAATGAATACACAAATGTAAAGAAAGATGAAAACATAAACATTAAAAAATGAAATAGTAATCAAGGGAAAAGACCAAATTTTTAATTCAAGCTTGTAAAGGGCAAACTATAATAAAGATGCCGATCAAAATCACTGAAGTAAAGGAGTAAATGTGTAAAGAATTAAATAGCAAATTTAAAAGAGCGCTCATTCAAAAAATAATAATTATATTTTCATTGTAGGAGATTTTAATTCCAGACAGATAATGAAATGGAGAATATTGTAATAGCTG
>NC_069419.1:23475308-23480308 GCF_026875155.1 Cherax quadricarinatus
ACACAAGAGATTAGTGCAAAAACTGGAGGACCAAGCAGGGATAACAGGAAAGGCACTACAATTTATCAGGGAATACTTGTCAAGAAGACAGCAGCGAGTCATGGTACGTGGCGAGGTGTCAGAGTGGGCACCTGTAACCAGCGGGGTCCCACAGGGGTCAGTCCTAGGACTAGTGCTGTTTCTGGTATTTGTGAACGACATGACGGAAGGAATAGACTCTGAGGTGTCCCTGTTTGCAGATGACGTGAAGTTGATGAGAAGAATTCTTTCGATTGAAGACCAGGCAGAACTACAAAGGGATCTGGACTGGTTGCAGACCTGGTCCAGCAATTGGCTCCTGGAGTTCAACCCCACCAAGTGAAAAGTCATGAAGTTTGGGGAAGGGCAAAGAAGACCGCAGACGGATACAGTCTAGGGGCCAGAGACTACAAACCCACTCAAGAAAAAGATCTTGGGGTGAGCATAACACCAGGCCCCATCTCCTGAAGCGCACATCAACCAAATAACTGCTGCAGCATATGGGCGCTAGCAAACTCAGAACAGCATTCCGACATCTTAATAAGGAATCGTTCAGGACCCTGTACACCGTGTACGTAGCCCATATTGGAGTATGCGGCACCAGTTTGGAACCCACACCTAGCCAAGCACGTAAAGAAACAAAGAGAAAGTGTAAAGGTTTGCAACAAGACTAGTCCCAGAGCTAAGAGGTATGTCCTACGAGGAGAGGTTAAGGGAAATCAACCTGACGACACTGGGGACAGGAGAGATAGGGGGGGACATGATAACGACAAAACAAAATACTGAGAGGAATTGATAAGGTGGACAAAGACAGGATGTTCCAGAGATGGGACACAGCAACAATGGGGCGCATTGGAAGTTGAAGAGCAGATGAATCACAGGATGTTAGGAAGTATTCTTCAGCCCACAGAGTATCGGGAATGAATAGTTTGGGAAGCGATGTAGTGGAGGCAGGATCCATACATGCTTTAAGCAGAGGTACGTTTAAAGCTCATGGTTCAGGGAGAGTGACCTAGTAGCGACCAGTGAAAGAGGCGGGGCCAGGAGCTTGGACTCGACCCCTGCAACCTCAACTGGGTGAGTACAACTAGGTGAGTACACACAAAAAAAACCACACACAAAACACATACACACACACACACACACACAGGAAACAAGCACTTGTAAGCTGTAGTACCACACGCAAACACACACATACACAGGATTTCACACCACCTGTGAACTGACCATCTGAACCTCGCTCCTTCCCCTCTCCCCTCTTCCTATCCTAGGTAGAGACCTATCTCTACCTTTCTCACTCTTTACCTATATACCCTCTCTCTACCTATCACTCTCTACCTATCTCTCTCCTCTCTCTTCCTCCCCATCTCTCCCCTCAAAAACATCTCTTACCTCTAACACCTCCCCCCCCTAACATCTCTCCCCCCTCTAACATCTCTCCCCCTCAAACATCTCTCCCCTCCATTATCTCTCCCCTCTCCTTTCCCCCCCCATCTTTTCTCCCCTCCTCCCCTCCCTCTCCCCCTAGCCTCTCTCTCCCCTCTCCTCTTCCATCTCCCCCCTCTTCCCCCTTTTCCCCCCCCCTCTCTCCCCCCCCTCTCACTCCCCCTCTCTTTGCCTCTCTCTCTCCCCCCTCACCCTCCCTCCTCCCTCTCTCTCCCCCCCTCCCTCTCTCTCTTCTCCTCTCTCATTCCCCTCCCCTCTCCCCCCCTCTCCTCTCTCTCTCTCTCCTCTCCTCACCCCTTTCTCTCCTCCCTCTCTCTCGCCTCTCTCTCCCCTCTCTCTCTCTCCACTCCTCTCTCTTCCCCATTTCCCTTCCCAAACCTCCCCCCTCTCCACCCTTCCCTCACTTCTCCTCCCCCCTCCCTCTCACCTCCCCCCTCTCTCCCCCTTCCCTCTCTCCCTCTCTCTCTCTTCTTCTTGCTCCTCTCCTTCCCCATTTCCCTTCTAACTCTCTCCCTCTCCTCCCCTTTCCCTTCACTCTCTCTCCCCCCTTTTCTCTCACTCTCCCCTCCCTCTCTCCCCTCTCCCCCTCTCTCTCCCTCTCTCCCCTCTCCCCCCTTTCTCTCCCCTCTTCCCCATTTTCCTTCAACTCTCCCCCTCTCCTACCCTTCCCTTCACTCTCTCTCCTCCTCTCTCTCTCACTCTCACTCTCTCTTCCCCTTTTTCCTTCTCACTATCCCCCCTCTCTTCCCTTCCCTTCCTCTCTCTCTCTCCTCTCTCTCCTCCTCTCCCCTCTCCCCCTCCCCTTTTCTTCTCTCTCTCTCCCCTCTCTCCCCATCTCTTCTTCCCCCATTTTCACTTCTCACTCTTCCCCTCTCCTTCCCTTCCCTTTCTCTCTCTTTTTTTTTCCCCTTCCCTTCACTGTCTCTCCCCCTCTCTCTCTCACTCCCTCTCCCTCTCTCTCCCTCTCTCTCCCTCTCTCCCTTTCCTTTCTCACTCTTCCCCCCTCTCTCTCTCCTTCTACCTTTCCCTTCTCTCTTCTCTCACAAAAAAAAATGGTGGGGACTCGCAGGAACCAAGGATCAGATGAGAATGGTTCTGGTAGGGAGGAGTGGATGGAGAAGCAGTGGAAAAGGATGGAACAAGAGGGGGAGAGAAAATTAGGAGGGGCTTTCTGAAAAATGGAGAAAGAGCTCTCTGTGAAATTGGAAAAGAGGTTGGAGAATGAGATAAAGAATTGGGAGGCACAAGTCGAAACTGCAGTAGCCAAGATAAGGGTCCTAGAAGTTAAGAAAAAATAGGCTGAAGCGAGTTACAGAGGCAGTGACCAGAAAAGGGCACAGCATATGAAGCTGCGAGGCCGAACAGGAAGGAAGGAATTATGAATTAAAGCTAAGGTCATATCAGCCTGCCAAGGAGGACCAAGGAGTGAAAGGGAAAAAAACAGCTGGTTGCAGATGGAGAGGGTGATAGGGCGAATGCTGAGGCACAACCATGCTATCAAGAGCCTCTGGAAAAATCAAGGGAGAAACTGACCACATACAGGCAGGATCCAGAGTCACAGAGGGTGAGGCAATGGGAGGAGGAAAGGCAAAATCAGTGTTTAATCCATGGGCTTCAGGAGAGAGAGGAAAGGACACACACTGAAAGGCAGCAGGAAGAAAGAAAGGAGATTGAGAAAATCATCACGGAAATAGGTGAAGAGATGGACGAGATTGTAAATTTTCAGAGAATAGGGGGGTACTAGAAGGGGAGAAACCGACCAATCAAGCTGATTCTCAGGACGGAAACAGTGCGGAACAGGATCCTCCAAGAGAAACCAAGATTGAAATACTCGGAAGAGTACACGAGGGTGTTCCTAGACAGAGACAGAACAAAATCAGAACGACAGCAGCTGAGGGAGAGGACAAAAAGCGAAAGGAGCTAGGAAAAGAGACAAGGATGGAACCAGCAGAGGTCAGTCAGAGCAGAACAGAACAGCAAGGGCAAGCACACACACAACTATTCTCAGAACCATACAACCTATCACACCATCCCAACACACACTACAATCCATACCCACAGCCTCCACCCAACACCGAGCTATAGAATCCCACAGTATGCCACCAGGTCTCCCACCCTCACAGGCCCCCCAAACCACAGTGTTGGAAAGGAAACTGAAGGTATGGTACACAAACGCTGATGGAATAACAAATAAGTGGGAGGAGTGGCATGAAAGAGTCAAAGAAACATCACCGGACATCATAGCTCTCACAGAAACCAAGCTTACAGGTATGATAAAGATGCCATCTTTCCAACGGGATACCAAATCCTGAGGAAAGACAGAGGGAACAGGGGGGTTGGAGGAGGGGCATTGCTGATCAAAAATCACTGGAATTTTGATGAGCTGGAGAGTGGAGACAGCGGAGAGAAAGTGATTACATAGCGGGAACGCTTCACTCTGGAGGTCCCAAGGTGGTAATAGCAGTGATGTATAACCCACCACAGAACAGCAGGAGGCCAAGACAAGAGTACGACGAGAGCAATAGAGCGATGGTTGACACACTGGCTAAGTGCCCAAAGAGCTCATGCAGCAGGGCAAAGCTCCTGATCATGGGTGACTTTAACCACAAGGAGATCGATTGGGAGAACTTGGACCCACATGTGGGCCAAGATACATGGAGGGCTAAGAAGATGGAGGTGGTACTGGAAAAACTTCATGTGCCAACACGTAAGGGACACTACAAGAGAGAGAGGAGAGGATGAACCAGCAAGGCTGGACTTAGTATTCACCTTGAGCATGCAGATATCGAGACATCACATATGAAAGACCCCTTGGGGCCCATGACCATGTGGTTTTAAGCGTCAATACACAGTAGAGCTACAATTGGGGGGAGAAGCAGGAAGGCCAGGACGAATGAAGCCAAACTACAAGAAAGGGGACTACACAGGAATGAGGAACTTTGAACGGGGTTCAGTGGGACAGAGAACTGGCAGGGAAGCCAGTTTAATGAGATGATGGAATATGTAGCAACCAAAATGCAAGGAGGCTGAGGAGAGGTTTGTACCCAAGGGTAACAGAATAATGAAAAAGCCAGGATGAGCCCATGGTTTACCCAAAGGTGCAGGAGGCAAAAACCAAGTGTGCTAGGGAATGGAAGAAATATAGAAGGCAAAGGACCCAGGAGAATAAGGAGAGCAGTCGTAGACCCAGAAACGAATATGCACAGATAAGAAGGGAGGCCCAAAGACAATATGAAAACGACATAGCAGCGAAAGCCAAATCTGACCCGAAACTGTTGTACAGCTACATCAGGAGGAAAACAAACAGTCAAGGACCAGGTAATCAGGCTAAGGAAGGAAGGAGGAGAGACAAAAAAGAAATGACCGTGAAGTATGTGAGGAACTCAACAAGAATTCAAAGAAGTGTTCACAGAGGGGACAGAAGGGCTCCAGAAGACGGAGAGGTGGGGCAAAACCACCATGTGTGGACACAGTGCACACAACCGAGGAAGAAGTGAAGAGGCTTCTGAGTGAGCTAGATACCTAAAAGGGCCCAA
>NC_069419.1:23485308-23525308 GCF_026875155.1 Cherax quadricarinatus
AAATGGCATCTTTGAGAACCTACTCAGGACAAAGTCATTCGAAGTTTTTCTCTAAGATGACAAGTGATTAAGGTTTAGTAACTTTCAGTGAAGCTTTGGATTCATAATATACAAATTTGTTGCAATGGCCTTGAAGACACAGATATCACGGCTAATGTACACGGCTACATTATACAGATTTAAATTTGGATAATCCTATAAAGTCAAACACTGACTTCTTATCAGGAGAGACATTCGCCATTGATTTCGAGGAGCACAATTTGAATAATCATGTAAAAACGAAGCTTGCTTTGACAAAATAAAAAACATGTCAGCGAAGAAAGCTTCATGATGACCGGAAGCTATATTTTTCAGCTAATGCACAGAATCCTACAATTTTAAGTTCTCTGACTAGGTTAGAAGATGAAGAAATTTGCATCTACAAAGCCTAAACCCCGAACAGTTTCATCCATTTCATAATGAAAAAAAGGCATTAGAGAGTGCATCCATTGGGAAAATGCACATTCAAGATGCATAATGGAAACTACTGCTGTACCATTTCGAAACTAAAACTGGCAAAACGGCACCTACACACTCCACTGACAGTGCCAACGTTCCTCCAAGCAGAATACAAGAGTTTAACTTTAGAAGTCGACCGGAAGAGGCTTTCTAAGGCCAGCGAACTTTTTTGGGCATTACCTCAAAACAAATATATTTACAGCGAAATTACCCACTGAACTTGAAAGTCCACATAATCCTGAAAGCACAAAGAGCGTTCAATTCCTGTGAAGTCATAACTGATGCCATCTGAAGGGTGTAAGTGAAAATTATTGCAAAACAGATGGATAATAGGATTTTAGCATATTATATATCTTCAACATTGTTAATCATAAAGACTGGATCAAAAAAGTAATCACGACAAATGATAGTTAAAAAAATAGGAAACTGTCAGGACGGCTGGTGTAAAGCTCCCGCTTAACACGAGCGGTTCGTTCCGGGTGGAAACATCGACATTCCTTACAACTTCCTTTATAGCAGCAAATAGGTCAACATTTGATTAGTATGTGAGGGCGTTCCGAGATAAAGGAAACATAAGATCTAAGAAAATAAATTAATAATATTACTGTGAACACTGCTAATTGTTATGGGATGGTCTAAACCCTACCGATTAAAAGCGTCGAAATCGTTAAACTTATTATCATAAGATTCAATAAATTAAATTAAATTAAATACATGAACACTGTATTGTTATGGAGTTCACAAACACTATTATTTGGTGGTGTAAAGTCGAAACTACTAACATAAGCACTCATTATTGAGCAGACAATATTGTACGGGTTGTGTTGGCTCCCGAGTCAAACAAAAGCTCACGGTCTTTTCAGCCGCAGATACATCACTCTGAAATTATCCAGGTACTATCCTTAACCTTTATAAATACTGAAGACATTCGGAAGAGGCAAACTGAAATGTATTTAACATGATTTAACGGGAATAGAAATTTTACGCTATTTTACACATAAAATGGTCAGATCTGCTCCAGCACTCTTGTATTTCACACTCCGCCGTCGTCATTTTTTTGGCACCTTATTTTGGACATTTGAAGCTCCGCCACCGAGGATTTTGGAAGTTATTCGAACCATTCCAGGAGGATGGTAAAGGGCTCAACAACTTTGGTCTTAGGGCACGTGAACATACCAAGTATTCCAAGAATTTGGTCCTCGTTACCGTACACAAGTGTTGAAAATTTTAAGCCGATTGGAAAAAGCATTAACGAGTTATGAGAAAATAAGAAGGGAAAAGTCGGAGGAAGAGAAAAATGAAGTAGTTTCTTAAAAGGATCCCTTTGGGGATACTTGATTCAACTGGTCTTGTGATACCCCATATTTTGGGCTCCCTATCCCTTAAGGGGACGTTTTGTTTTTTTTTTTTTTTTTTTTTTTTTGGTACTGATGGATGCGTAGCTTAAATACCGATGTATTTAAACAACCCTCGTCTTTGCTTGACGAAACTCATGGTGAGGGAAACGCAGCTGCACGAAATGTCTTACCGATTTAAACGTGATCACTTACCTAACATACCCTCCTCTTCCTTGAATCAAGCCTGATTACCTTCCATTTCCCAGCCGTTATATGACTTCCTACGGTTTTTGCTCTTCCCCACGAATAAAATTGATTGGTTAATCGGGTTTAAAGCCTATCGACTAAACTAGGGGTCATTAAGGCTGCATGTGACCTTTCCACCACCAGACAAGAATATTTTAATACTTAAAATAGGAATTAAAGTAAACTTTTAGCACATACACGATGAGAGAAATACACCTCTCGGTGTATATTTCCCATGTATAAAATTGATAAATGGAGTTTGAAGCCTATCGATCACACGAGGGTCATTAAGCCTACCTATAACCTTATCATCTCAACGTAAGAATACTTTTATCCTTAAAATAGGAGGTAATGTAAACTCTCAGCATATATACACTGAGATAAATACTCCTGAGGGTATACAAGGCGTTTCAAGTTGATAGACACAACTGTGTCCATCATTTTGAAACACTTTGTATATCCTGGTTATGGAATTATAATTACGGGTCGCCCAGTGTGTTTTCATTATTTTTCATTTGGTATCTGGGAACACATAGGTAAGCGGAGGCTCTGTGGAAATTGTGTGGCAATGAGTGCGGCTGATCTGTATGTCGTTCGAATCTATTTTCTTACCTGTGTAAACGATAGCTGATCAGACGTTAGGTGAAGCACCTATCGTAAAGTTAGTTGTGGTTGGTGTTGTTACTGGTGTTGTGGTTGCTGTTGTTACTGGTGTTGTGGTTGCTGTTGTTACTGGTGTTGTGGTTGCTGTTGTTACTGGTGTTGTGGTTGCTGTTGTTATTATTGTGGTTGCTGTTGTCCTTGTTGTTGTAACTGTTTTATGCTTGTTGTGGTTGTTGTTATTGTAGTTGTGGTTGCTGCTGTCATTGTTGTGGTTGCTGTTGTTATTGTGAATGCTGCTGTTATTGTTGTGGCTGTTATTGCTATTGTGGATGCTGTTCTTGTAATTGTTGTGGTTTGTGATGCTATTGTGGTTGTTGTTGCTGTTCTTGATGCTGTTGTTGTTGTTGTGATTGGAGTTGTTGTTGTCGTGGTTGGTGTTGTCGTTGCTGTCTCTGATGGTCTTGTTACTATGGTTGTCCTTGTTTTGTTTTTTTTGCGCTTGGTACTATTCTTGTTGCTCTTGTTGTTTCTGTGGTTTGCGTTGTTGCTGTGGTAGGTGATATTGTTGTGGTTGGTGCTGTTATTGTGGTTGGTTCCGTTGTCGTGAGTGGTGCTGTTGATGTGGTTGGTGCTGTCGTTGTGGTTGGTGTTATTGCTGTGATTGGTGCTGTTGTTTGGGTTGGTGCTGTTATTGTGGTTGGTGCTGTTGATGTGGTTGGTGCTGTTATTGTGGTTGGTTGCTGTTGATGTGGTTGGTGCTGTTATTGTGGTTGGTGCTGTTGATGTGGTTGGTGCTGTTATTGTGGTTGGTGCTGTTGATGTGGTTGGTGCTGTTATTGTGGTTGGTGCTGTTGATGTGGTTGGTGCTGTTATTGGGGTTTGGGTTTGCTGTTGATGTGGTTGGTGCTGTTATTGTGGTTGGTGCTGTTGATGTGGTTGGTGCTGTTATTGTGGTTGGTGCTGTTGATGTGGTTGGTGCTGTCGTTGTGGTTGGTGTTATTGCTGTGATTGGTGCTGTTGTTGTGGTTTTGTGCTGTTGATGTGATTGGTGCTGTTGTGGTGGTTGGTGATGCTGTTGTGGTTGGTGTTGCTGTTGTGGTTGGTGCTGTTGTTGTGGTTGATGCTGTTGTTGTGGTTGATGCTGTTGTTGTGGTTGGTGCTGTTGATGTGGTTGGTGCTGTAGATGTGGTTGGTGCTGTTGCTGTCGTTGGTGCTGTTGTTGTGGTCGGCGCTGTTGTTGTGGTCGGCGCTGTTGTTGTGGTTGGCGCTGTTGCTGTGGCTGGTGCTGTTTGCTGTTGCTGTGGTCGGCGCTGTTGTTGTGTTACACGTGTTGATGACATTGTTCCTCAGCATCCAGGACAGCTTGGTATATATACAACTGCTTATCTAATGTCTGTCTTCTAGCTTTTTCAGTAAATTTAGCTCTAAAGCATAAGCTTGTATCTAACTCCTCATCCCTAGCTGGACGATCTCTACGGGTTTAGCGCTTCCCCAAACGAACGTAATGATATCACTAATAATCTCCGAAGACAAATACAGCTTCCGAGCTGAACCAGCCATTGAAGACGCGCTTCAGGACTGAGGAACAAGCTTTATGTACACTCCGTCCCGATACAACTTTGCTGTGCAACTTGTGGTTTTGTCTTCGCACTTGTCAGCATTAAGCCGTAACATCCGGATGCTGTACTTGTGGTAGATCACAGTTGACGACTTGTCATCGGTCTTCTTCAAGTTATCTCCCAGAAAAGCAGCACAGCTCTCAGTGAAGGAGGTCAACAAACTGGCCCAGCCACTGACGATGTCACTATGAAGCAAACAAGGTTCATTAAGGAGGATCAACTTTAAGACGTTAAGTTCCTTACTGTGTACTAATGGAGTCATTTTCTGATTGAGGAACAGCGTATTGCCTCCATCCTCTGTTCTTCCATCTATTTGGCGTAGTGAAACGTAAAACAATATAAACGTGAACAAGGGATCAGGAATAACATCCCAAAGGCTTGAGGCAAATTATTTATTTACACTCAGAATATCAGTGCAGGAGTAGTTTTTGCTCCCACCACTAATGTGCTCATATGTAAATGCTTTTGATGAAGTTTAAATGTTCATTATTCTTGTTAAATGCATTACACAGAGCTGTAGCTGAAGCATCCGAAGCTTCAACTATTCACATATTTGAGGAAGTACTATAAATGCTATTTTTCTAAATCAATAATCTCGTATGAACTGTGGAATCTTCTTTGGATAATTTCTCCTCTTGAATAAGGAATCCACGATATGAGTTAGTCAGACTGAATGAAAGAAAAATAAGACAATCGTATTGTCAGGATGCGCTAGTCTAGTGTTCCGTGGCTCGGTTGACAACACTGTCGCCTCACTCACTGAGTGTCCGTGGTTCATTTCCCGGTAGGGGTGGAAACGTTGGCCATGTTCCCTTACACTTGCTGTCCCTGTTTAACTAGCAGTAAGTAGGTACTGGGTGTTAGTCGACTGTTAGTCGACTGAAGGGCCACAGTGGAAATATAACAGACAGTCGATGACGCACTGATTTTACTGGGTTATTCTTGGTGGCTAACCCTCCGGGCTAAAATCCGAACAAATCATATCTCGTCTATAGCATCTCTCCACAACCTGGTCACCCTTCAAGACTTCATAAGAATCAGTCGGTAGTCAGATTCTCTATAAACAGTCAGTATGTCACTGTTGGCGGGACATTCATCAGGGATTTATCACATAGATTTTACCCATATCTTATGATTCAACAAATTTCTCGATATACATTATACAGGTTAGGTTAGGACTGGCTAAGTTAGTGTGTGTGTCCTCAGTAACTGATCACCTCAAGATTAATGACTCCGGTGTACTGTCTCCACTGTTATAATCGCGTGTATTTGACTGAAGAAACCCTTTGAGCAGGCGAAACTTTTCAACAGTGAAGACACCCAAGTGTTGCACATGTGTCTTATTCATCGACTCATCGGTAACACATACCATCGGTTATATGAAACGGGTATTAAATAAACACTTATCTATATATTTTCTAGATTACTTCAAAACGTTTCCTCAACCTTTTTCTATAATTCATTTATTGACGTTATTGACTGATAACAATCTAGCTTATTTAAACCTAACTTAATCTAACTTAATTTAAATGATGTAAATCGAAGATCTACTGACAAATCTGTTTCAAACGGTGACATATTGACTGTTTATTAAGAGTTGGAAACGTAATTGGGTTTAAAACGAAGGATTGTTTTCTGATATATAGTGCTGGGGCACAGAAGTAAATATCAGTGGAAAATAATAGCTTAACATGTTGCTTATGAGTGACCAAAGAAATTCATTCTTTGGTCACTGTCTGACTGAGTCTCTGTCTCTGTCTGTCTCTCTCTCTCTCTCTCTCTCTCTCTCTCTCTCTCTCTCTCTCTCTCTCCTCTCTCTCTCTCTCTCTCTCTCTCTCTCTCTCTCTCTTTTTTCTTTACACAGGGTTTGACAAGGTTAAGGATCCCTACCTTTATTGACAAGCTATTTACAGGTTACTCTCTCTCCCTCTCTCTCTCTCTCTCTCTCTCTCTCTCTCTCTCTCTCTCTCTCTCTCTCTCTCTCTCTCTCTCTCTCTCTCTCTCTCTCTCTCTCTCTCTCTCTTCTCTCTCTCTCTCTCTTCTTTCTTCTTCTTCTTCTTCTTCTTCTCTCTCCCTCCCCTTTGTTTTCGTCTGCAAATCGTATCTTCTTTCTTTGTCCTTCCCCCAAATCTTATATATTTCATAGCAACACATTCACATCTTTCCACACATTTTTTCTCTTCTTAGTTACCCTCTTTCCCCTTAATACATTCTTCTCTTGCTGCCGTCTCTGAAACCCTCCTCTCTTCTCTTCATTTTCCACTTTCTCTCCTCTCTCTCTTCTTTTCCCCTCTCCATCTTTAATCGCACATTTTCTCTCCTTGAATTATTCATTAGTTACACACTGGAATACAGAAGGAATTACACAGGGGAGATCAGAAGGAAGGAATGAAGGAAGGGAGAGTGGAGGACAGAAGAAAGGAACGAGATGGTGGAGGACAGATGAAAAAAAAAGATAGTGAAGGAGATAAGGAAGAAAGGAAGGAAACAGTGGAGAACAGAAGGAAGGAAGGAAATAGTGGGGGACAAAAGGCAGGCAGGAAGGAAGGAGACAGTAGAGAAAAGAAGGAAAGAGACAGTGAACGAGAGAAGAAGGGAAGGAACGAAAGAAAGAAGGAAGGAGAGAAAGAAGGAAGGAAGAAGACACTGAAGGAGAGGAAGGAAAGGAGAAAAGGAAAGGGAAAGAGGAAGGAAGGAAGGAAGGAAGGAAGGAAAGGGAGAGAAGGAAGGAAGAGAGAAGGAAGGAAGGAGAGAAGGAAGGAAGGGAGAAGGAAGGAAGGAAGGAGAAGGAAGAGGAAGGAAGAAGGGAAGAAGGAAGGAGAGAAGGAAGGAAGGAGAGAAGGAAGGAAGGAGAAGAAGGAAGGAAGGAGAGAGGAAGGAAGAGAAGGAAGAGAAGGAAGGAAGGAGAGAAGGAAGGAAGGAGAGAAGGAAGGAAGGAGAGAAGGAAGGAAGGAGAGAAGGAAGGAAGGAGAGAAGGAAGGCTCGTTGGCACGCAAACTCGTTTTAAAGGTCATAAAAAATGAAATTTTTACGCGTAATCAGTGGTGAGGAAAATGGAACTGCAGATTTCTGTTTGGCACTGCTAGCTGTCCTTGTCATGTTTGGCACTGCTAGCTGTCCCTGTCATGTTTGGCACTGCTAGCTGTCCCTGTCATGTTTGGCACTGCTAGCTGTCCCTGTCATGTTTGGCACTGCTAGCTGTCCCTGTCATGTTTGGCACTGCTAGCTGTCCTTGTCATGTTTGGCACTGCTAGCTGTCCTTGTCATGTTTGGCACTGCTAGCTGTCCCTGTCATGTTTGGCACTGCTAGCTGTCCTTGTCATGTTTGGCACTGCTAGCTGTCCCTGTCATGTTTGGCACTGCTAGCTGTCCTTGTCATGTTTGGCACTGCTAGCTGTCCTTGTCATGTTTGGCACTGCTAGCTGTCCCTGTCATGTTTGGCACTGCTAGCTGTCCTTGTCATGTTTGGCACTGCTAGCTGTCCCTGTCATGTTTGGCACTGCTAGCTGTCCCTGTCATGTTTGGCACTGCTAGCTGTCCTTGTCATGTTTGGCACTGTTAGCTGTTCTTGTCAAGTTTGGCACTGCTAGCTGTCCCTGTCATGTTTGGCACTACTAGCTGTCCCTGTCATGTTTGGCACTGCTAGCTGTCCCTGTCATGTTTGGCACTGTTAGCTGTCCTTATCAAGTTTGGCACTGCTAGCTGTCCCTGTCATGTTTGACACTGCTAGCTGTCCCTGTCATGTTTAGCACTGCTAGCCCTCTCTGTCATGTTTGACACTGCTAGCCGCCCCTGTCATGTTTGGCACTGCTAGCCACCCCTGTCATGTTTGGCACTGCTAGCCGCCCCTGTCATGTTTGGCACTGCTAGCCACCCCTGTCATGTTTGGCACTGCAAACCGCGCCTGTCATGTTTGTCACTGCTAGCCGCCCCTGTCCTGTTTGGCACTGGGGTTCGACCTTGTCATGTTTGGCACTGCGATCAGCGCCAGTGGTTTATCCACTATCATACACTGCGAGGGTTCAATAAGATCATTATTGAGAAGTGTAGCGACCTCGGAAAAAGGACACCATGGTTATTGTTATTGCTTTTTCATTTTATATTGCTGATGTTTTTCGTTAATATCTTAAACGAAAATTTCATGCGTTATATTATTTTTTGATTTATATTATTAGCTTATGTACGTAGATAGAATTTAATAACTAAACCTCTCATTGTGCTCGTTGAAGGAGAGTTCTGATTACTAACCAGCACATTGCAAATTTCCTATCTACTTGTTTCGCAGTAGGTGCCAGAGGTAAGCTGGTACAAATCACCTGGGCCTGTTTCTCTCTCTCTCTCTCTCTCTCTCTCTCTCTCTCTCTCTCTTCTCTCTCCTCTCTCTCTCTCTCTCTCTCTCTCTCTCTCTCTCTCTCTCTCTCTCTGTCTCACTCACTGTTCCTCGCAGAGGAAACACCTCCATCTCTGCTCTGTCTGGGAGAATGCTGTTTTCCTCAGCTCGTTTTGTTTAAACTCTATTTTTGGTAGAGTGTCTCAGTTGATGAGCCGGGACATGCATCTCGTAACTCTGGTCACAGAGTATTATTTAGACTTATTGTTATTTGACGTTTTCAGAGGTTGTGTCGTGAGACACTCTCTATATCTCTGGTTCCCAGTTCAACTTTCCGACTACATTGTTTTGGCATCTACACACTGTCGTAGTCGGGAAGCTGGAATTCCTTAACTCATTTCCACCAATAAGGAAGATTTATGTCCTTTCGCGGAGGATCTGCCGAAAGTCTCCAGTTAGGGTCGTTTGGTCTCCTTGATTCCTTGCGTGACGCTGTGGTATTCACTGCTGCTTCGACCATTGCTACTGTTTGGTGAATGAATCGTCATATTGTTCAAGTAAGCTGTTTGATTGCTTCGATGGTCCAGAAGTTAGCTTAAATAGGGAACTGTTTTTGTCGGCCACAGTCTAAGTCGGGTCTTACTGAGCACAAACCGAGCGCATAACGAACACTCACAAACACACACTTACACACCTATGCTACTCTTATACTTATAAGTATACCTTATCATTATAGCAACGTACCGGATGGTGAATATTCATTAGAGTATTATAGTGTACTGTATATTACCTGAAGTGCCCATAGCACTATATGTTATGTACAGAATAAGTATGATATATAATTATATGATATACTCCAAAGATTACCCCTAGACACCTTTGTTAATAATTAAAGGTCTCAATTTTTATGCAGTTGGTTTGTATTCATCGAGTTGTTATCCAAAAACAGTTACAAAACGGAAACAGGCTAGATGCTAGAGGGGATCAATAAGTTGACCTTCTAGTATTCTCTGGAGACATCTTCACTTAACAGATGTCGCATTTTGTAACAAGCAGAAAATACTTCTCTCTGAGAGGGGTCTTACTTCCTAGGATTGACACTATAGAATGTCTGCTTAATTAGTGTAGCAACTTGGCCATTTACACCATATTCACCTAGTGTACATATCTGTAGAAGATCACAGAAGAATTCAAGGTGAGCATTAACTTCCTTGGTAAACTATGCAATAAATTATAAAGATTTTCCAGCATCTCTGAGTTGTTATCTGCCCGTCCCGTGTAGAGTCAGGAGGAAGTAAAGAGATAGAAGCCTAATGTAAAATATGAAGAGCTATGGACATCTAAGGCAGGCAGATCCACTATCTATTTGGATGATAGGTATGACCAGACGTTTTCTTCCCAGGAGTCTGTGCTACATAATTATATTCATTCACCTTCTTCCTAACAACTAAATGTCCCTTGTATCCGACCTGAGTGGCAGCGTATGACCACTACCAGGTCGGTGAGCCATTACCAGGTTACCTGGATTAAGTAATTTTGGTACTGCTGCCTTGTACAGTAAAAGTGGGCTTTCATTTGCAGCTGTGTTCCACGAAAATTTTATGCGGCCGAGTCACGCAAATAAGCTACTCTTTCTGCAATGGCATCATGAGAGGTAGAAAGAGCTATGACTCACGTAACACAGCCATTGATCGATCAAAATTAAAATATTTTAAAAAATCCGGCTCACGCTCACGAATAGCAAAAAAAAAAAAAAAAAGTAAGAGTTACCTTCATCCAAAACTTTCTTGAATTCTAATTAGACTTCATCATAAATTTTAAGGTCTGATGCGACCTTTCTATAGTTCCTTATGATAGTAGATGGTGAGAGGCAGGAAAAGTTGATGGAATTCGGAAATGCGACAATACCTTTTTGAATATCATAAAGGCAAAGTTATTTATTACCTTCATCAGTGTGGATTTCTCTACGTAATCCTACACAAGAGAAAAAAAAATTAAACTGTGTTTTAACAATGTTTCTAGACTTAATTTCCCTCATAGTCGCAGCCTCAGGATGTCTATTAGCTGTGTCTAATATAGTAAATAGGTATTTGTTTCCTAACTTAGTACGTAGTAAGGAACCAACACAGTTAATTAACACAAGAAAAAATGTTGACCATAGGCAGGGATAGATAAAAGGAAACGTGTTTATATTCCGATTTGTTTTTCCATATCTCTGACAGGTATCACAAAAGTTTACATTATCAACCACAGATTTTCTCATCACAGGAAAAAATAAAATGTTTGGAGATTTTTCTGTGAAATTTCTTGACTGAAAAAAAAAATCCGCGAGTAAATTGCAACTTCTGCTGTCGAAAGAATTGTGCAAGAACTGTTCAGTGACACACAGTGTAAGAACTATTCTGTGGCACACAGTGTAAGAACTATTCTGTGACACACAGTGTAAGAACTATTCTGTGACACACAATGTAAGAACTATTCTGTGACACACAGTGAAAGAACTATTCTGTGACACAGTGTAGTAACTATTCTGTGACACACATTGTAAGAACTATTCTGTGACACACAGTTTAAGAACTATTCTGTGACACACAGTTTAAGAACTATTCTGTGAAACACAGTGTAAGAACTATTCTGTGACACACAGTGTAAGAACTATTCTGTGACACACAGTGTAAGAACTGTTCTGTGACACACAGTGTAGTAACTATTCTGTGACACACATTGTAAGAACTATTCTGTGAAACACAGTGTAAGAACTATTCTGTGACACACAGTGTAAGAACTATTCTGTGACACACAGTTTAAGAACTATTCTGTGACACACAGTTTAAGAACTATTCTGTGACACACAGTGTAAGAACTATTCTGTGACACACAGTGTAAGAACTATTCTGTGACACACAGTGTAAGAACTATTCTGTGACACACAGTGTAAGAACTATTCTGTGACACACAGTGTAAGAACTATTCTGTGACACACAGTGTAAGAACTATTCTGTGACACACAGTGTAAGAACTATTCTGTGACACACAGTTTAAGAACTATTCTGTGACACACAGTTTAAGAACTATTCTGTGACACACAGTGTAAGAACTATTCTGTGACACACAGTGTAAGAACTATTCTGTGACACACAGTGTAAGAACTATTCTGTGACACACAGTGTAAGAACTATTCTGTGACACACAGTGTAAGAACTATTCTGTGACACACAGTGTAAGAACTATTCTGTGACACACAGTGTAAGAACTATTCTGTGACACACAGTGTAAGAACTATTCTGTGACACACAGTGTAAGAACTATTCTGTGACACACAGTGTAAGAACTATTCTGTGACACACAGTGTAAGAACTATTCTGTGACACACAGTGTAAGAACTATTCTGTGACACACAGTGTAAGAACTATTCTGTGACACACAGTGTAAGAACTGTTCTGTGACACACAGTGTAAGAACTATTCTGTGACACACAGTGTAAGAACTATTCTGTGACACACAGTGTAAGAACTATTCTGTGACACACAGTGTAAGAACTATTCTGTGACACACAGTGAAAGAACTATTCTGTGACACACAGTGTAAGAACTATTCTGTGACACACAGTGTAAGAACTGTTCTGTGACACAGTGCTGGGTATATCAGGTTTACCAGATTGGAGTGTACTCTTATGCATTAGGATATCCTCATGAATACATTAACATTTATCTTGGGTCTCAGAATCTAAATTACATAAAGTAGCAGTTTTGATACTTATCAAAGTAACATCTCCAGCCTGGTCACGTATCAAATCCTGCCTAGTAAAAGCAGAAATAACATCCTTTACAGTAGGAGTATTCTAACTAGGTATACCTAACCAGGTATACAAAGGAAGACACCCAGTCCTAAATTATCACTCTCCAGAGAGGATGAAGAAGGTGAGGCAGAATCAGGTAATAACACTGAGGGGTAACAAGCCACAATGAGAACGATTCGATTCAGCCACAAGCTATTCATCTGTACCGTTAGAAATGACTAGGGGCTTCTCACAAATTTCCCTAGAACCAATAATATCATTCCCAATAATTAAATCAGCTACTTCCACTGAGAATTTCTGGGAGAGCCCCACTACCAGATATTCTGTATAAAACTTACTCTCTATAATGTTTTTGTGAAAACTGACCTTAGTAAGATAGCCCAATACAATTTCAATAAGGCAATAAAATAAATGGTATGGTGATACCGACAAGATGTGAAAAAAAAGACTTATGAACGGTTCACAACGTTTCTTAAGGGAAAATAATTTCGCTACGAGTAACTTCTTCAGTCCTAGGACTGAAGTATCTACTCGTGCTTTAACGAAGCCTACGTGTGTAGACTAGTGTTCTCACTACTCTACACACGTAGATTAGTGAACATTAACTAGATTATCAATTAAATTAAGACCTGCTTTAAGAGGACTATGCACTTCTGTGCTAGTCACTCGCAGTGTTTCTCATCAGGTGCTTTGCAGGGAGAGGAGAACGAGTGGTTTCTGCGCCACATGGCTGTTTCTGTCCGGGGGGATTTTAGATAAACAAGCTGGCTTATCCTTCTTATCCGTGTCCCTAGAACGAACGTGTTAGATTGTGATCTCATACAACACTGTACACCTGTCTACAGCCTCACCCACGTCATCTAAATATTGTAGGACATTTGAGAACATGTATGAAGAAACATACTATGAATTAATTGGAACAATTCATTATAGTCATCACTCACACCAGCAGCTAAGCACCAGTGCACTAATGCTGTTTGTTCAGTCTTGGTAAACTCTAAAAATGTCTGTCCCGTCTGATGACAAAGTTTTCTAAGATACTGTTGTTACTTCTGCTATTCAGAAGCTTTCAACAGTGCCTCTGACAACATCATAATCTAAATACTGTTCCCTAGTAAGTGCAACAATGCGTGGCTGCGTCTTTCCCGTCAAACGAGAATGTATTGAGTTATCCAGTGCTGCTTTGGATAACCTCGCGAATTTACCTGGTTTTCAAAAATATCAATATGCACTTCAGGATTGTTCTCTGTATAAACAGGTACCGTAACTGCGGTCCTTTATACATTAAAGTGATGAACTAGTCTGTCAACCCTTCATGTTGCATTGGGAGACACACGTCTTGAATAATTTATCTTAACTTCTCTTATCCACGATCTTCTCTCCCTCTCCCTTCAAAACTTTCGACAGCTAATAAACGCTCCTCTTAAACAATTTCTGCTTTCATAGCGGTTAACCTCACTCCTCTATCCAGTCTTTCACTATTTTGAAAGAGAGTTACAAAATCTAACTATAATTTCCCAATAGGAGGATAAAAGGGAAAGACAGTGAGTGAATTAAGACAATATTGCTCACTCACATTGCTGCCTAGATTAACACTTTGTCTAACAGATGAATGGGGTAAATTACTGGAAGTCTGTATATCTTCCTCTGCAAGTGCTGGGTCCAAAGTACCAGTAACACCCCTGTATGAATTCTCACTTCCTTTACTTGTAAGTAACAAAGTCGAAAATAATGAAAGCCATTTAGTAATAATTTCTGAAGTACAATTCCAGGATTAACTTCGAGTAAGCTTCCATGTCGTGGTCCTGGCTCCCTCCCAGGCCTCTTATAGTAATTTAAATACAGAGGCATAGGCGCTCACAAATGAATGAAACAACGGTCTCACTAGTAAAAAATAAACATATATTCACAACAGCTGCATTTCACAATGGGTAATTTAGCTAAACGCTGGACATCAGTAAAGTGTCGTGTCTGCACACTAGCAATATTAATATTAACATTTTCTCAGGGTAAAGGGAAATCCAGGACTTAGTTAAAAGATAGAAACCTTTCAGCTCTTTATTGTATAATTATAAGTAAAATATTATATGTTAATAACATCTAAGTGAATAACGACTGGGGACTAAAACTGAGTATCGTAATGAGAACAACCAAAATATATACAGCTTTGACCCCAGGGTGAGTAAACACAATGTGAGATGGATTCTCATTAAGGTGAAATAAAACACGTATGTGGGAAGGGGTCAATAGTATAAACAAAAATATACAGGAGGTTCATACAAGCCCTACCATTAAAAATCCCTACAAAAGGGATATAAAGTAGTTAGTATGTTATGTAGGTCATGTAAGTGTATAGGATAACTTCTACAGCCATCCTATGTTTGCCAGTGGGCCCACTGGAGAAATTATTTACAAACATTATCTCTCAGTCCACAGCAGAATTTGAACCTGCGCACTCTGCATCAAAGTACACAAGACTTTTGCCCCAGAACTCTGGACTCTCGCTTCTGGCTGTGTGGTAAAAGCACTTTGTAGTTTAATGTAGACTGTGCAGGTTCGAATCAGCAACCAACATGAAAGAGGAAGAACTGAGGCTTACAGTAAACTTCCACATAAACTGTACACTGCCGTATGGTGTATAGAACACCCACACTCACATACACGCACACACATACACAGTCCTTAGATGCTTACTACAGCTTGAAAAGACAGAGCAACAAACGGCTGACCTACATGGCATAAAAATACGCAGGGCTCCAAACACCATCTCTCCTGGAGACAGACCTAAGTGTCACTCACAGCTGACACCACATACACACCAGCTCTCCTCGAGAAGCACTCCAGAGCAACACTCAACTGGCGCCACACTCACACATACTCGCACACCAGCTGCCTGAAGTAAGACTTGAAAGCAACCAACACAACTATGTCACAGCACATCACAGTACAAGGTGAAAAACGACTAATAACAAACAAGGATAGCAGTTTCGCCCTAACTCATCACTAGGTATTGGCCATATAACAGCACATGACTATATGTACAAACGGCCAGGAAAACCCCATCTCATATGAGTCTCGAGAACTTAGGCAACGTTCACATTCCTGTCTAACTAACACAACTCTGATAATATTATAACGATAAAATATGCATACAAATATACAGGATAATGTATAAATACCCGAACATAGGAGAATGAAACTAATGACGACATTTCGGTCAGATCTGAACCATTAACTAGTGCCCAAGTCGGACCGAAATGTCGATGTGCGGGCAATTTGTGAATCGTCTTAGTGTTGGTAGAATTACCGACAATATGTTGAGTAAAATGACACAATGGCGACTATCTGGAGTTATCTGGAGTTTATCTGGAGAGAGTTCCGGGGGTCAACGCCCCCGCGGCCCGGTCTGTGACCAGGCCTCCTTAGGTCAGTGTCCCAGGATGCGACCCACACCAGTCGACTAACACCCAGGTACCCATTTTACTGATGGGGAACATAGACAACAGGTGGAAAGAAACACGTCCAATGTTTCTACTCTGGCTGGGAATCGAACCCAGGCCCTCACCGTGTGAAGCGAGAGCGTTAACCACCAGGCCACCAGGGCATTTTATTGTGGCAACGTTTCGCTCTCCAGGAGCTTTATCAAAACTTGATAAATCTCCTGGAGAGCGAAACGTTGCTATAATAAAAGTCACATTAGTTGCACTTGTGTCCTTTTACTTAACATATTTGATAATCGTTCCATTCACGGTATTGTGCATATTTATACTCTATAATGAATAAATATCTCAAACACATTATATAATGGATTATTTATTCTTCTGCCAAAAGCATTCCAGTTTCGAGCATTCCAGACCCACAAGGAATAAATAAATATACAAACATATATGCTATTAGGGTTATACTACCTCAGTGGAAAGCGGCCTATGTGTTGAGAAATATTGTTAATTCATAATAAGCAAGTAGTGTATGCTTAATAATAGCTGCATATATGGTCGACCTATAATAGATTGTAACATGATTAGTCCCAGACCTAACGGGTCTGAGCTAAGAGGAGAAACTAAAGGAGCTAAACCTGATAATATTAGAGGACAGATGGACCTGGAGAGACATGACAACAACGTACAAAATGCTGAGAGGATTTGATTTGGTCGAGAGGGACAGACTTTTCGAGAGGCGGGTAATAGGAATGCGAGGACACAGCTGGAAGTTAAAAAACAGATGAGTCACAGGGATGTTAGGAAGTGTTTCTTCAGCCTTAGTGCTGTCAGGACAGCAAAGTGGTAGAGGCAGATCTATGCTCAGCTTTAAGAATTGGTATGACAGGGCTCAGAAAGCCAGGAGAGAGTGAAGCCAATAGTGGCCAGCTGGGAGGCATGGCCAGGACCTGAGACTCGATCCCAGCACCCACTAAAAAGGTGAGTACAAATATGTGAATGCACACACACACACACACACACACACACACACACACACACACACACACACACACACACACACACACACACACACACACACACACACACACTCACACACACACAGACTGGAAGGAAACAGATACACGAGGGCCCTGGTGAAAATTAAACACACAAATGAGTCACAGGAATGTTAGGAGACATATACAAGTCAACCAAACATAAGTTCCAGCAAGTCACACATAATTTGTTCTACAGTCCCTCCTCCCGCGACGCATCAAGAGCGCGTTTTTGCTGCCTGACTTGCAAGGAACCTGGTATATTGAGCGAGGGTAGTGACATTTGACGCCGCCGGCCCTCACTAACTCCTTCCTTTCTTCCCTTCCCCTTCTCTCTGTCTTCCTTCCTCATTTCCCCCCTCCCTCTTTGCCTCCTCCTCCAATCTCTCTTCCCTCGCTCATTTTCTTCCTTACCTCTCTCCTTTCTTCACTCCCCTTTCTGCTTACCTACTTCCTCGTTCCCTCTCCCTCCAGCCCTCCGTGTCGAGAGGTCGTGAATGTTAAGCTCAGTGTGAGTGAACTTGGTAGACAGCTGAGGACAGTTGTCTACACTGGGTGATGGGGTTTCCTGAGACAGTAGCGAGGGGTAAATGAGAGGTGAGGGTAAAACTGGGACGGGGAGAAGAAGTGGAGGAAAGGAAGGAAATGGAAGTGAAAAAGGAAAAATGATAAAATCAAGGGAAGGGAAGATGGTGAAGGATAATTGCTGGTCGAGAGGTGGAAAGGGTGAAGGAAGGTGATAAAAGTAAGTGTAAATGTAATAAGACAAAAAAAATAGTGGAAATATACAAGAGGAAAGAAAAAAGCAAAGAGGAGATGGAAAAAATAGTAGAAAGAAGGAGGACATGCTAAAGAGCTGAGAAATGGAAGGAAAAGGAGAGTAGCGAAAGAAGAGAATGGAGGAAATGGGAGGACGTGAAAGAGGTGGCATCACTGAGCAAGACAGACTGTGGGAATCGAAGCAGGACAAAGGCGGAGGAGGAGAGAAAGAGAGATTGAGATCCCCCTTGACTGAGGCAGAAGAAGAAGGTAGAACTTAAAGCTTTAAGGAGAGGGAGAATAAGAGTGTACAGTGTCTCTCATGTAAAGGAAAATAAGAGAGCAGTGTAATTTACGTAAGGAGGAATAAGAAAGCAGTGTGTTTTAAGTACTGTCTTTTATCTAGGAAACAGTTACATACGACTAAAAAAAAAAAGTAATAAACGATGTATTTATTTACAAGGAACTGAGGAGGGGGTTCGAGGCTCATCCATCCCTTTAAAAAAAACATTTAAATATTTAGCCAAGAGAAAGAGATTAAGGTGTTTGATGTTTTGGTTGATGGTGGATAAAAGGTAGGAAGGTGCTGGGTGCTATTATTGAGGGAGACGTAAGGGGACATTAGGGCTTTTTAACTCACTGTAATTTCGACCCTTTTTTCAGCGAATGGGAAAAACGGAGGGAGGAGTTGTTGGGTTTCAGTTATATGGAAAAAAGTAGAATACAGGTGTTTGGTGTTTTAGCTGAAGATGTAACAAACGGGATGCTTTGGGTGTTTTAACTGAGAGGGAAATGCGAAGGAAAGTGTTTTGTGTTTTAGTCGGAAAAGAAGGAAGATTTTGGGGGCTTTTGCCTGGGGGAAGAAAAAGATGTTTTTGCTGTGGTAGAAGAAGGAAGGTGTTCTGTGTGTTAGCTGGAGGAGAAGAGTGGATGTGTTTGAAAGAAGATGGGACGTGTTTGCTGTTTTGGATGTGGGAAAAAGGAGAAGTTTTGTGTTTTTGCTGATGAAGAAGAAAAGAGTCTGTAATTTTGCTGAAAAGAGAGAGGAAGAGAGCTGCTGTGCATGTTACCTGAGAGAGAAGAAAACTGCTCTGTATTTTAGCTGAGGGTGAAAAAAAAAGAGAAAGGCGTTGGGTGCTCAACTAAGTGACATAACGAAGTGTAACACGCTGAATAAATTGTGCAAACAAGTGTTAAGAACATTTGTCGGACATTTACTTCAGATGTGTCGAAGAGCGCAGACCTACCCACCAGCGCACACCTCTCTTATTATGTATATGTTCGTAATTATTAAATAGCTTCCTCACTGTTGTTTAACCAACCTGCTGAATTCAGATAAAGAAACACCGACCTCGAGTAAGAACGAATCAGATCCTCGCTCAGTAGTTGCGAGCGGTCGACTCATAACCAGACTCACCTCCTTTGAGGTTGGAAAATCTTCTCACACCTAGTTCGCCTAGCAGTGTATAGGTACCTTAATATTAGTAGCGTGGGAGATAATCTGAAATTTCCATTGGATATTAGCTATATTTCTTGTCTTTGTTGTGTAATCTTGGGTTATTAACCCTCTAGACTAGAGTGAATAATCCGAAAATCTTTTATTTATTTTTTTTGTTTTGTTTTTTACCTGAGAGCTCCAAATACGTGAGTCCAGGTGCAGGTGTTCCAGCTGATAGTATACAAGGTTGCCGTCACTTGCTACATCTTCAGTTTGATTTCATATAAAAGGATTTTTTTGTAGAAGGGAGAGAAATTAGTGAATTCGACGAAAGAGATATTCAGTATAACGCAAAATACAAATCTTTAACTCATTCGTTGAGCTTACGGCGTCTCGACCAACACTGTGTCATAGGAATTAGCTATAGCGTATTTTATAAGCAGTGGGGGAATTTTAAAACTGTAAGCGACTTTATCGTCTCACCCACTGCTTCACAGGATGAGATATTTAATGATTCTATTAAAGGCGGACGTCCTAAAGTTACACAACTTCGGAAACCTTTACAGAAAATGAAAGACTTAAAAGATTAACAGAGAGACAACTGAGGAATATTGTGACCTGTAAAGGTCGCTGGAGGTTGAATACTGAATACATATCTAAAAATTGTGAGCGTGGAGAATCTGAGGCAATGATCCGCTTAACATATCAAGTGGAAGCCAATGGCAGTGTGCAGCGTGTGTTGTTTAGGTGAACGGTCCATCATTCTCTGTATGTGAGTAAGTAGAGTGACGCCTCACACGACAACCCATCACTCTGCCTCTAGAGTATCAGTTGACGTGGGTTTGTGGCATAACATGACCCGTCCGTCGGTACAGACATAATGTATTGGGCTCGGAAAGACGGTGTGTGTGTGTGTGTGTGTGTGTGTGTGTGTGTGTGTGTGTGTGTGTGTGTGTGTGTGTGTGTGTGTACTCACCTAGTTGTACTCACCTAGTTGAGGTTGCGGGGGTCGAGTCCGAGCTCCTGGCCCCGCCTCTTCACTGATCGCTACTAGGTCACTCTCCCTGAGCCGTGAGCTTTATCATACCTCTGCTTAAAGCTATGTATGGATCCTGCCTCCACTACATCGCTTCCCAAACTATTCCACTTACTGACTACTCTGTGGCTGAAGAAATACTTCCTAACATCCCTGTGATTCATCTGTGTCTTCAGCTTCCAACTGTGTCCCCTTGTTACTGTGTCCAATCTCTGGAACATCCTGTCTTTGTTCACCTTGTCAATTCCTCTCAGTATTTTGTATGTCGTTATCATGTCCCCCCTATCTCTCCTGTCCTCCAGTGTCGTCAGGTTGATTTCCCTTAACCTCTCCTCGTAGGACATACCTCTTAGCTCTGGGACTAGTCTTGTTGCAAACCTTTGCACTTTCTCTAGTTTCTTTACGTGCTTGGCTAGGTGTGGGTTCCAAACTGGTGCCGCATACTCCAATATGGGCCTAACGTATACGGTGTACAGGGTCCTGAACGATTCCTTATTAAGATGTCGGAATGCTGTTCTGAGGTTTGCTAGGCGCCCATATGCTGCAGCAGTTATTTGGTTGATGTGCGCTTCAGGAGATGTGTCTGGTGTTATACTCACCCCAAGATCTTTTTCCTTGAGTGAGGTTTGTAGTCTCTGACCCCCTAGACTGTACTCCGTCTGCGGTCTTCTTTGCCCTTCCCCAATCTTCATGACTTTGCACTTGGTGGGATTGAACTCCAGGAGCCAATTGCTGGACCAGGTCTGCAGCCTGTCCAGATCGCTTTGTAGTTCTGCCTGGTCTTCGATCGAGTGTATTCTTCTCATCAACTTCACGTCATCTGCAAACAGGGACACCTCAGAGTCTATTCCTTCCGTCATGTTCACAAATACCAGAAACAGCACTGGTCCTAGGACTGACCCCTGCGGGACCCCGCTGGTCACAGGTGCCCACTCTGACACCTCGCCACGTACCATGACTCGCTGCTGTCTTCCTGACAAGTTTTCCCTGATCCATTGTAGTGCCTTCCCTGTTATCCCTGCTTGGTCCTCCAGTTTTTGCACCAATCTCTTGTGTGGAACTGTGTCAAACGCCTTCTTGCAGTCCAAGAAAATGCAAGCCACCCACCCCTCTCTCTCTTGTCTTACTGCTGTCACCATGTCATAGAACTCCAGTAGGTTTGTGACACAGGATTTCCCGTCCCTGAAACCATGCTGGCTGCTGTTGATGAGATCATTCCTTTCTAGGTGTTCCACCACTCTTCTCCTGATAATCTTCTCCATGATTTTGCATACTATACATGTCAGTGACACTGGTCTGTAGTTTAATGCTTCATGTCTGTCTCCTTTTTTAAAGATTGGTGTGTGTGTGTGTGTAAGTGTTCTCACCTATTTGTGGTTCCATTTGTCGAGTCGAAGTTCCTGGTCCCTCCTCTTCGTTGGTCGCTACTAGGTCCACTCTCTCCCTGCTCTAAGAGTCTTGTCGTACCTCTTCTTAAAGCTTCTGAAAACGTGTGTCTGTACGCACCTAATTATGACTGCAGGGGTCGAATCACAGCTCGCGCGCCCGCGCGCGCGTGTGTGTGTGTGTGAATTCTTGAAGGTGGGATGGTGGATGGTCTCATAGCGGGACATGGCAGCAGCGACCACCGCTAATCATCCATCTTCGAACAGTGAGTAATATACGCGCCGCTTGTAGCAGTGCAGAGACCTCTCACACCCTCCCTTAACCCTGCTTCCACATTCTGTTAGTAACTTGTAATTGAATAACCTAGCCTCACCTAACTTAATCTATCCTAATTCATCCTAATTCAACCTAACATCGTTTAACCTAATCTCACGTAGCTTAATTTAATCTAGGCCAATCTAACACAGCCTATCCTAACATAGGCCAGCCTAACCTAACATAACCTAACCTAACTAAACTTAACCTAACCTAGTATAACCTAGCATAACAACCTAACCTAACTAAACCTAGCCTAACCTAAACTAATCAAAACAGAAAATCTGTATGCAAGAAACGTTAAAAAAATTGACGCTGGAAGTCTAAGATAAACGAGCTTTGTAAATGAGGATAGTTCTCGTGCAGGGGAGGAAGTGGTAAGTGGGGAGGAGGTGGTGAGTGGGGAAGAGGTGGTGAGTGTGGAGGAGGTGGTGAGTGAGGCGGTGGTGAAGGGGAGGAGGTGGTAAGGGGGTTGTGAGTGGATAGGAGGTGGTGAGGGGAAGGAGGGGGTGGTGAGTGGAGAGGAGGTGGTGAGTGTGGAGGTGGTGAGTGGGGAGGAAGTTGTGAGTGGGGAAGAGGTAATGAGTTGGGAGGAGGTGGTGAGTGGGGAGCAGGTGGTGAGTGGGGAGGAAGTGGTGAGGAGAGTCACTCTCATTGTGTGCGTCGCGGGAAAGAGGCGCTGATGAAGCTAAAGTGGAAGTGGGAGCAGACAGGTGCTGGGCTTAAGGCAGTGGGAGCAGGAAGGTGCTGGACTCTAGGATGTAGGAACAAGGAGGTGCTGGATTCTAGGATGTCGGAACAGGGAGGTGAAGGAGCAGATAGGTGTTGAACTTAGGGCTGTGGGAAGAGGAGCAGGCAAGTGCGGAACTAAAGGTAGTGGGAATCGGAACAAAGAGATGCTGACCTCAAGGTTACATATGAGAAGGCAAGATAAGCCGCATTAACATCCAACTGAATACTGTACGTAATTGTAACCCTGTAGATTCAAGAGAAAATTTTATTGAGAGGATTATTATTATTATTATAATCAAGGGGGGAGCACTAAACCCAGAGGATTACACAGCGCCTGGGGGGGAAATGTGGAAGACATTCAGGCTTAATTCGGGGAACTGGAGCACAGATCTAATTCCCTAAATCAAGAGCCCCTCACTAACATCAAGGAACCTTCCTTGAGGGTTTTTTTGAGAGGAAAGCAAATAAACTGACAAGAACTTACATGTTGGATGCTTGGTTGGTTGGTAAATTGGGTTTAACGCCTACCGACCACAGGTGAGTCCATAAGGCTGCCCGTTCACCACCAGTTGAGAATATTTTAACCCTTTAGGTAGGGAAGGTAAGCTCTGAACATGCAATATACACTGAGAAACGTACGTACACCTCACGATATATAAACAAAGATGGTACCACCACACTGATGCCAAGTTAGGCAAAACATCCAGTGGCTGTCACATCAAAGCGGCAGATACGAACGACAAAAAAAATATTTTATCAGAGCTCTTAAGAGTCTTAAGCCAAATTATAATAGCAAAATTAGTTTCGAAAGTAATTCCTCAACCAATAAATTGCGGTTTATATCTGTCACAAAGACCCATAATAGAAGCTACATTGATATGGAATAATGGATTCCCGGGTACAATCTCATTAGCTTCGATCAAATGAATAGACCCAGAAGGTGGGATCGACCTGTATTTAAAGGGGTTTTCGCCTTTGCACTGAGCTGCTTAACGCCACTTACCACATAGTTGAAGTGTTATCCGTGAAAATCGAAAACTGTATTTAGGTCATTGTTCTTCCATTCAAACTCCTAGATTCAAATTCATAGTGTCTTAAGACTAGTTAAGCGAATTTCGAATACTGTCTCTAAAAAAACTTATAATCTCAGCCCCAGACATTATCTTATCAGGTTATTTGAATTTTAGACACACAAAATAGAAGAATTTATATAAAAAATAGTGTGATAAGAAAGAAGTGACAGGAGTTACATAAGATGAACAGTTATATACAAACGTCCTGTTGAGACTATCTGACGCCTACTCATGTTAAGCCAGAAAATAACAGAATCGATAAGACTGGAAAATAACGATGGCCTGGGAAAGAACCAAAATGTCGAACAAACCGAGTCCGTTCCATAATCTTTAAAAGTTCAAACCAACATTGACACCAGACCTGAGCTGCCCAACGCAAAATGTCGTTAGTTTATTTCTAAATAAATTACAATTGAACAATAAATATGTTAATTAGATAAGTATATCATTACTTCAGTGAAATACGAGTATGATAATGATTTGTTTAATGAACTAAACCCGTGTGAATCATTCAGCGCAAGGAATGCTAAACTCGATCCTTCGTTCAGCAATGTTGTAGAAGTCGTTGTTCTGGTGAAGTTGTCTGATACTCTGAGTCCGGCGTTTCGATGCGTCTTTGACAGTGTTGATCAAGTGGTTGTGGAAATTTTTGTGTAAAACAGGTTTATCACGATCAGGTTTGTCCAGCTGTTGGTGATCGCTGCCACGAACGGAAGAGAGCAGCAACCATAGCAACATGCTGCTGACTCATACATTTAAGATAAAATGAAAGCATGCAGGTTAGAAAGGGAATGACTTTCTCTACAGTCATAGAACTTCTCAAACGTCGCAGATTTCCTCAAGAAAGAAAAGAAATTCTGATTACAGAAATAGAAAACATCGACCTTAAACTTAAAGCACCTTATATTTCCTAGGAGAGAGAGTAAGTCTACAACTGAATATACAAATAACCAAAAATATATCTTCTATGCAAAAATACAGTGAGGTAAAATCTTTCTTTACTATTGTGCCTTTGCTCAGGAAGTTGGAATTTTACAATTACGTCAACTAAGAAATGAACGAAATATTGAGGACACTACGATTCTGCTCAGTCATCCATTAAACATGCTGAAGACTGACATCCCACAATAATATTTCGTGAATGTGACAAACAAAAGCTCTGCCAGCATTTCTGACTGATGAAGCCATTGTCAGCATGTTCATGCACTCTGTTCAGCTTCAGGCTTTTGAAACTATATACTTATCAGAAAGTTAAATATAATCATGATCAGTGACATCAAATTTCATTTTCAGAATATTATTTTAGATGATGTTATTTTCCAAGCTCTTAAAATAACTGCAATAACTTTGCTCAAGAGATGTAGCTCTACTATGTTAGAATCTTTGAAAGTGTTTTATGAAGAAAATGTTCTAACGGTCTCAAAATATTTACGCAGTCCAGGAAATACGAGTTAAGAACAGCGTCTCCGGCTTCTCGTTACCGCTAAAACGCTACAACGTGGTACTGGAAGCACTGGATACCAAGCAAACTGATAACTTAAAACAAAGACTTTGCAAGAGTTTTGGAGAAGTGAGACAGATGTGTAATATAATACAGAATACGAGCAAAGAGACAAATTTAGTAAGAGAGAAGATGGAATTAGACCTTCCTAAATTATCTGATCTAAAGAATAATAATGAAAATATCGTTACCTTTTGTATTCATACCAGTTTTCTTTCTGATGCTCATGTCTGACGTAGTAAAAGACTGATCATGTCTGACGTAGTAAAAGACTGATTATATCTGACGTAGTAAAAGACATTCCTTGATGTTGATACTAGAAAATGCATGTAAAAGGCATCCACTGAGGACAGAGCAAGTCTTCTGTCCAATTTAAAACAAGTCTTTCTTTGGGTCACAGAAAACAGTATACTATTCATCTAGTCCCCTAGTAATAAATGAAAAAAGTATAATGGTACATAATGCAATAAAAATAACAACCCAGTACAATTTAAGAGTAATGTAAGTTATCTTAGGTAACTTTATAATAAGATCCTAAGTTGATAAATACTAATGTTTACAGTCACGATAATCAAGGTAAATAAGAAGCCGGTTAGGATGATTCTCTCTAAGGCTGTCTTGAGCTCACTAGTCCGAAACAACGTTGTCAACAAACAGCTCCTCCTCTCATCAGTTATAATCTCTCGTGGGAGATTATAGCTCCGCATCATTTCCCACAGACACCTAAATTATTTAGATGGCCTGAAACCCCTCCTCACCTTTTCTCCTGGAATGCAGTCGAGAAAGATGTATAATAATATGCACCAGCAAAATACTGGTGGAACCAGTTCTATATATGCACTGGCGAGGTAGATGGTTCAGACTTGGCAGAGGCAGAGAGGGAGGTGCTGGGTTCAAGGAAGATGGAAAAACAAGAAGAATACACCCTTTTTGACTCGTGGCTGAAGCAATGTTGTGAGGTACTGGAGGGGGTGGGAAAGGTGAGTAGAAGATTGAGCTAGATGAGAGAAGGGTTGGGATAGATGAGAGAAGGTTGGGCTAGATGAGAGAAGGGTTGGGATAGATGAGAGAAGGTTGGGCTAGATGAGAGAAGGTTGGGCTAGATGAGAGAAGGTTGGGCTAGATGAGAGAAGGTTGGGCTAGATGAGAGAAGGTTGGGCTAGATGAGAGAAGGTTAGGCTAGACGAGAGAAGGTTGGGCTAGATGAGAGAAGGTTAGGCTAGATGAGAGAAGGTTAGGCTAGATGAGAGAAGGTTAGGCTAGATGAGAGAAGGTTAGGCTAGATGAGAGAAGGTTAGGCTAGATGAGAGAAGGTTAGGCTAGATGAGGGGTAAGTTTCTATTTACACTTTGAAAGAATAATGGATACATCAGCAGTGTACTGCTACCGCATTCAGAATGATAAAAACAAGGGCTAAAACTTTGTCTCCTCGTTATCTTCCATCCCACAGGATGGTGCTCTTACCAGGTGAAGGGAGGGAGTGATGGTAAAGGAAGGGAGGGTGGAGTTATGTGAGAGTGGTGCAGGGTGAAGGGAAGGGAGATAAAAAACAGTAAAGGAGTGGGAGTGAAGTAAGAGAGGGGAGGGCGGTGGGGAGAGGGGAGGGGGAGAGAGGGAGGGGGGAGGGGAGAGGGGAGGGGGGAGGGGAGAGGGGAGGGGGACATGGTAGCAGGCAACAGTCAACTCAGGAAGCTCACATAACATACACTCCACATGCATTATACGTCATAAAATTTCTTATACACACTAATGTATTCAGACACACGTACTCCCACACGCACTTGCTCGAACGCGCTCGAGCACGCACACGCACGTACACACTCACATACGCACACACACACACACACACACACACACACACACACACACACACACACACACAACACACATGCACACACACACTCTCTCACACACACACACACACACACTCTCACACACACACACACACACACACACTCTCACACACACACACACACACACACACACACACACACACACACACACACACACACACACACACACACACACACACACACACACACAAACAAACACACACGAATTCACAGAAAGAATTCGCTGCGATAACTCAAAAATTCCTTAATTTGAAAGCTAAGCAGAGCTTGCATTATCATAATTAAAGAAAAATTTTCACCAAAGAAAATTTTCAAATATATGTAATTCCAAAAAAAAAAAAATGTAACTCATCGTGTAGGTAAGCTCTTACTTCTGAGGGACTAGTTTTATTGCAAATCTTTCCGGTTTCATTGGTTTCTTTCTGTTACTTTATCAGGGGCTCCTTTTAATACATTTTCTAAATATTATTCACCTCATTTCAGGTAACCTCAATATTTCGTGTTGCTAGTTCATATCTTTATCTTTCTCTCGTCGTTCCCTTTATGTCTGGTCTTCCATGTGGTTCCCACACATGTACAGTCTTCTTTGACAAATAATTTTGCCTTGATGCTGTACTGTGGACTCTTCTTGTTAGGTTACTGTTGTTGTTTTTGTCTTTATTCTCGTGTTCGAACTCCTGATGCTTGTACAAGTATGGTAGACAATACCGGCAAGATGAAATTAGGACACATGTGCAACATGTGTCCTAATTTCATCTTGATTCTTTTTGGTAAGATATAGAATTCTACTTTATGTTACCATGATTGTGCCTCTTATGTAGCTTCTTTACTACTTACTCTGCATTGCACCCAATTCTTCAGATCTCTGTGCATTCGTAAACAACAGTGCCACTTATCCGTATCCCCTCTACTTCAGGTTTTATGGTGTCCTTGTAGGTAATATCACATTTGTTATAATTCTTGATAATAGCGTCTCCGTGAAAACTATTCTCTCCGGTGACACCTCTGCTGTCCATTTAATTCATCATTGATTTTAATCATACCATTTTCATACCATACTTTTATCTTGATGTTTCTCACTGTATTTTGTCTTGAAGCTTGGAGAGAGAGACAAATGGGATGTAGTCACCTCCGTGGTGTTTGGAGTCTGAGGACGATATGTGAGGTGGCTCCACACCCAGAGACAAAAATTTCGGGTCCTATTTCCTGAATAGATGGTACTTGGATCGTCTATCGGATAGATGTAGAGGATGGTGGAAGTGGAGATACTAGGTAGAAGAGGAGGATGGTGGGAGAGGACATGTGAGGAAGGTGAGAAGTGAGACGGTGAGATTAGGATGTGTGAGGGAGGGGAAAAGAATAACTTAGATAATCATCGGGCAGCCAGGAAATTTCACAAGCCTATTGACATAAGTTCGTTCCAAGGAAGCTCTTAAATACTGCTGATGTGCTTGGAGAAAGGAAAACACATATTTTATACCTGTCCGGCAGCACGATAAAATTAACCCTCATTGTTTGAGGAAATCCACACTGAGAAAACTCACTGGAGGTTGTGGAAGACGGGATAGTGAGGTGGGGAGAAAGGTCGCTTGTGTAACCCGGAGGAGCCTCCCTGCAGCTTCAACGTACCTGAAAATAAAAATGAGATGTAGGTTGGTTTACTAGTCTCAAACCTATAGACTGCACCAGGGCCAGTATAGCTGTGGTGCACCTGTGCACGCCAAGCAAAGAATTCTTTCATCTTTAATACAGTGATTAAACTTTCTGTGAATACACATTGGGAGATATATACAACTCGGTGTATATCCCCTTTGATAAAACGAACACATTATGTGTGCGTGGACACACACACGCACACACACACACACACACATGCACACATACACACACAAACATTCACACACACACACACACGCACAACACACACACACACACACAAACACAGACACACACACACACACACACACACACACACACACACACACACACACACACACACACACAGTTCCACTAGTTCCAGAGCTAAGGGGTATGTCCTACGAGGAGAGGTTATGGGAAATCAACCTGACGACACTGGAGGACAGGAGAGATATAGGGGACATGATAACGACATACAAAATACTGAGAGGAATTGACATGGTGGACAAAGACAGGATGTTCCAGAGATGGGACACTTCAACAAGGGGACAGAGTTGGAAGTTGAAGACACAGATGAATCGCAGGGATGTTAGGAAGTATTTCTTCAGCCACAGAGTAGTCAGGAAGTGAAATAGTTTGGGAAGCAATGTAGTGGAGGCAGGATCTATACATAGCTTTAAGCAGTGGTATGATAAAGCTCACCGTTCAGGGAGAGTGACCTAGTGGCGACCAGTGAAGAGGCGGGGCCAGGAGCTCGAACTCGACCCCTGCAACCTCAACTAGGTGAGTACAACTAGGTGAGTACATACACAAACCTAACCTAACACATTAGCTCATAAATCCCCCCACCACACACACATTTTTACCATAAGCTGAAGCAGCTTGAACATCCCAACAGGATAAAAACAAAATGGGCTCTCAAAAGGGAGGACGTAAAGGTAAGGGAACCGTTGATGGCTGGTCGGAAAAGGAAGAATGGGTAGAACAGCTCAAGAACAAAATGGAATAACAATGGGAGAAAAGGTTAAAGGAGCTTTGCAATAACATGTTAGAGCAAATATCTTCAGAGAGCAAGAAGTGGGAATCACGAGCTGTAGTAGCTGAGGCAAAGATACAGAGATTGGAGGAAGAAATGGATCTGCTGAAGTAGGATCTAGAGATGAGGTCTGAAAGGAGCAAGATGACTGAAATGGGAACATCAGCAGGCAGCAAGGGGACTGAATGAGGGGATGGAGCTAAGCAGTCTTTTGCAGCAGTAATATCGGGCCATCATGATGTCTGGGAGATGATTAGGGAAACAGGAAAGGAGATGCTTAAATCAGATCCAGAGATACAGAGGGAAAGAAATAGGAAGAGGAGAGGGAGAGGTCAATAATTATTCATGGGCTTCAGGAGGCTGAAGGGCAGACCTATGATGAAAGAAAGCAGGAGAGAGGGACATGTCTCAGGTAGAAAATTTTCACAGATTTAGGGGGTATTCGGGGGAGAAAAATCGACCAATCAGATTGATATTCAAGACAGATGTGGTACGGAATAGGATACTACAACAGAAACCATTGCTAAAGGACTTTGCAGATTATCAAAAAGTGTTCCTCAATCGAGACAGAACACGAAAGGAAAAGGAGCAAATTAAAGTGAGAGCATGCAAAACCAGTGGAAGGAAAGAGAGAAAGGACAGGCAACAACAGACAGGAAAGCTCAGCCTTTGGGGGAACATCAAACACAAATGCTTACAGAAACCTCTCAACCCCTGTCACCACGTATCAACCAAACACAGTAAACAGAAATGAACCTCACTCCATAGCCACCACCCCCCCTAAGCACTAATTCCACAATCACAGCAGCCTCCCATAATATTCTGCCCTGACTCCCACCCTCCCAGCTTGCACCTTCCTCTTTCATCTCCCAAAATACAGTAATGGAAAGGAAGCTAAAGGTATGGTACACCAATGCAGATGGAATAACAAATAAGAGTGAAGAGTGGCAAGAATGCATCATTGATGCATCACCTGATATCATAGCACTAACAGAGACAAAACTTACAGGGATGATAACAGATGCCATTTTTCCACCTGGATATCAGATTATGAGGAAAGACAGAGAGAACAGAGGAGGGAGAGGAGTAGCATTGCTCATAAAAAAAAACAGTGGAGTTTTGAGGAGATGGGAGGAATGGAAAGAAGGGAAACAGACGACTTCATTGTAGGAACGCTTCGGACTAGGGGTCCAAAGGTGATGATAGCACTGATGTATAACCCACCACTTAACAACAAGAGAACAAGAGAAGAGTATGATGTGTGCAATAGGGCAATGGTGGATACACTTGCTGAAGTGGCCAGGAGGGCTCATATGGGTAGGACAAAATTTCTTATAATGGGGGTTTTCAATCATAAAGAGATTGACTGGGAAAACCTAGAGCTACATGGGGGACCAGAAACATGGAGGGCTAAGATGTTGGAGACTGTATTGGAGAACTTCATGCACCAACATGTTAGGGATACAACCAGAGAGAGAGGAGAAGATGTTGCAGCAAGGCTGGATCTCATATTCACCTTGAATAGTTCAGACATAGGGGATATCACCTACGAAAGACACCTTGGTGCTAGTGATCATAATGTCCTGAGTTTGAATATCTTGTAGAGTTAACAGTGGAGAATGCAGCAGCACGAGAGAAACCGAACTTCAAAAAAAGGGGACTACAAAAACTTAGGAATGGAAGAAGTATCCCTGCATGAAGTGGCCAGCGGGAAAGAGAATAGTATGGAAAGACAGTAAATGAAATGATGAAAATAGTGACCACTTAGTGCAGGAAGGCAAAGGAAAGGTTCATACCAAAGGGCCAACAGAAAAAAAATGGTAAGACCAGAGTGAGCCCAATGGTTTACTTCGAGTGTAAAAGACCAAACCGCAAGTGCGCAAGAGCACGGAAAAGGTATAGAAGGCAAAAGGACGCAAGAAAACAAGAGCTGAGCAGAAGAACCAGAAACGAATATTCAGGCTAAGGAGAGAGGCCCAGAGGCAATACGAGAAACGACATGAGCATCGAAAGCCAAACTGAACCAAAGTTTGTTTATACATCACATTAGGAAAAACCAACATTCAATTGACCAGGTAACAGGCTAAGAAAGGAGGAGGGAGCTCACGAAGAGTTACCAAGAAGTATGTGATTGGAAACTAAACAGAAGATTTAGAGAAGTTATTTCACAATAAGTCAGGAATGTTTCAGCAAACTGTGTGAGGAAGAGTGCCCAAAGGTGTTGGACACAATACCACATAACCAAGAAGAGGTGAAGAAACAGCTAAGACGAACACGATACCTCAAAGCTGTGGCCCAGATAAAATATCTCCATGGATACTGAAGAGGGTAGCAGGATGAATGTGTGTGCCCTTAGCAGCAATCCTTCAGTAAATCTATCGAAACAAGGGCAGTTGCCGAGGCGTGGAAGACAGCACATGTAGTTCCAATTTTTAAGAAAGGGGACAGACATGCACCATTAAACAACAGACCATTGTCACCCTCTGACTTGTATAGTAAGTAAAGTCATGGAAAAGATCATCAATCAGGATAAAAGTAAGGTAACACATTGAAAGATTGGGCTCATACATGACAGTCACACAGCTTCATAGATGGGAAATCCTGTGTCACAAAATCTACTTTGAGTCCCCTACGATAAGGTAACAGAATAAGACAAGGAGAGAGAGGATGCAGATAGCTCTTTTTAGGCTGCCAATAAGGCTTTGGACACAGAACCACACATAGAGAACTGTGCAAAAATTAGAGGAGTAGGCAGGAATAAACGGAAAAGTAACTGCAGTTGATCAGGGAATACCTGACAGGAAGAAACAACGAGTGTTGTACGTGCTGATGTGGTCGGAGTGGGCGAATATGTCGAGGTGAGTTCACAAGGTTCAGTACTATGGGCGCCCCGGTGCAGTTATCTGTATACGTAAATGACATGGTGTGGAAGGAATAGTTCAGGAAGTGTCACTGTTCGCTGAGAAGTAAACTGATGAGAGAATACAAGTGGAGCGAGATCAGTTAAATTACAAGGGATCTTCAGGACAAACAACATGTATGGTCCCAACAAATTGGCTCTGTGGAGTTTAACCCCAGAAAATGTAAGGGGAAGGACACAGAAGCAACAGACGGATTAACAGGTTAGGAAACCAACAGCAGCAAACGTCAATTAAAAGAAAAGGATCTGGTTAAGCATTATAATGAAATCATGTCCCCGTGATCAACACATCATTCAAATAACTACTGCAGCATATGGGAGATTGGCCAAACCTGAATTGGCGTTTAGACAACAGAGAAAGGAGTCATTTTTTACACAATGTACACAGTGTACGTAAAGCCCTTACTAGGAAATATGCAGCGACAGTAATGGAACCCTCACTTAGTCAAACAAGTCACGAAACTGGAGAAATGGCAAAAATTTTGCAACACGAATTAGTCCCCGTGAAATGATGGTATGTCTTATGGGAGAGGTTAGGAAACTCCAACCTGATGACACAAGAGGATAGGAATGATAGAGGGGACATGATAACAACGTATAAAATACTAAGAGCATTGAACAAAGGAGAAAAGTATCGAATGTTCAGACATGGGATACAGAAACGAAGGGAACACAATTTGGAAGCTGAAAACCCAGATGAGGGTACATAGGGATGTTAGGAGGTATTCTTTACTCATTATAGGATGTCAGGAACGGCAATAATCTGGAGAGGTGAATTAGTGGAAAGCAATTTTCCATAAATAGCCCTCAAGAAGATAGGTATGACAAATATCATGGAGCAGGAGAGAGTGAATTAGTATAGACCAGTGAAGAGGCTGGGCCAGGAGCTATGAAATCGACCCCCTGCAACACATATAGGTGAGTACACACAATACACACAGAACACGCACTACACACACACGCACAACACACACACACACACACACACACACCTACACACACACAACACACATACACACCACCCACACACACACACACACAACACACACACACACACACATGCAGAACACATACACACACACACACAACACCCACACACTCGCGCGCGCGCGCACACAACACGCACACATGCACACATACTACACACACACACATGCATGCACACACACCCACACACACACACACTCACGACACACACACACACCACACACACAACACACACACCACAAACACGACATACACACACATATGGAAAGCAGGAAGTGGGAGGTGCATGTCAAAGCAGCAGAGGCTAGGATACAGATTTTAGAAGGGGAAAACTGAAAAATCGAAACAGAAAGAACTAAAAAACTTTTTGGGATTGACAAAAGACACGCTACCTCACCACAAATAAGGGGACATGGGGAAAGAAGGAGCACAACTGCATGGAGAAGCTCATCAGGGGAAACGTAGTAAAAAAGAGCAAAGCTTTATGTGGAGGCCCCTAACAGAAAACCAGACCCCAAGGAAAACCGAGAAGGAAAATGACAGCCACTGAGCCCAATACATTGCCATAAATGAAGAAAGGAAAGCGCAGTGGAGGAAACCAAATTAAATGAGGGGAACACAGGGAATGCATGGGAGAATGAAAGGTGGGGTCGTCTTTGTTATGGGCTCCGGGAAGCGAAGGGGAAACAATGAGAAAGAAAAAAAGGGGAAAAAAAGCAATTGAAAGCTCATGAAAGCAATAGGAGAAAGGCTTGACCCAGGGAAAATTTTCAGAGAATAGGGGGGTTTGTAAAAAAAGAACCCGGGCCAGTGAAAGTCCTTCAGGCAAAAGCGACTCGGAAACAGGTCCTGCGGGAGAAAGACGAAAGGGGACATCCGGCATCAGAAGGGTATCTGCCCACGAAAAACACAAAAAAAAGGGAAAAAAACTGAAGAGTGGTACAAAGGCGAAAGGAGAAAGAGAGGGGATGGGAAGACAGACAGGAGATCCAACCCGGGGAAAAGATCAAATACAGCCTCCCTCCAATTCCTATAGAAGCCCCCCAACCAGGTAAAACCCTAGTGCAACCCAAAACACCTAAATCAAAACACCCATGCCACATCCAAATGCCCCCCCCACCATTACAAACTCCACCCCAAGCAACAACCCATATTCCTTACCGGTCTCCCACTTCCCCCAACCCCTACCCCTCCCAGACCACAGTCTTAGAAAAGAATTTAAAGGGTTTGGGGGTTAAAAAATGCAGATAAATTTAACAACAAGTAGAGGAGGGGAAACAAAGAATCAAGGGGACATCCCCAGACATAAAGCACTCACAGAAACAAAACTCACCAAATAATAACAGATTAATTTTTCCATCCTGATATCAATCCTCGGGAAAAGACAGAGGGAGGAGAGGGGGGAGGGGGGTTGCCTGCTCTTAAAAACCATGGGGTTTTGAGAAAATAAAAGGAAATGGATGGCCGGGCAAAAGGACATTTATAGGAAAAATCCAGTCTGGGGGGACAAAAGGGTGATAATTGCAAGAAAAAGTACAACCCACCACAAAAGCAGGACCCAAAGAGAGAATATGAGAGAGCCAACAGAGAAATGATCACACACTACCGAGGTGCCCAGGACAGCACACATGGGGGGAGCAAAGTTACTATTTTATGGGTGATTTCAATCACAAGGGAGTTGACTGGGAAAACGGGAGCCCCATGGCCCCCGAAACATGGAGAGCCAAAAGATGGATGTGGTCTGGAAACCCCATGTATAAACATTTAGAACACTACCAGAGAGAGAGGAAGGATAAACCAGCAAGACGGGACCTTGTATTCACCTTGATATTTCGGACATCGGGAAAATCATGAATGAAAGGCCCCTGGGACTAGTGATCATGTGGCTCTTGCTTTGATAATAGTTGAGCCCAAAGGGAGAAAAATAGCAGGAAATATTGGGAAAAACCCAAAAAACTACAAAAAGGGGCAACTACTCCGGCATGAGGAACTTCCTTAAACTTTTCATGGAGAGGGAACTGCAGGAAAACCAATACAAAAAAAAAGATGGACATGTGGCAACAAAATGCAAGGGAGGCAGAGGAGAGGTTTGTTCCCAAGGAAACAGAAATAATGGGAAAACAGAACGAGCCCTTGGTTTCCCCCCAAATTAGGGGGCCCCCAAAAACTAGGTTACTAAGAATGGAAAAAGGTACAGAAACAGAGAACTCAGGAAAATAAAAGAGATTACCGAAGAGCCAAAAACGAAAATCAAATAAGAAGGGGGGCTCAGAACAATATGAAAATGACATGCATCAAAAGAAAAAGACTGACCCAAGCTGTTGTACACCACATCAGGGGAAAAAAACAACAGTCAAGAACCAGGTAATCAGACGGGGAAAGGGTAGGGGGTTCCACAAGAAACGACCGAGAGGTAAGGGTCGGGGCCAACACAAGTTTTTAAAAGGTATTAAGGGGAAACCGTTAGGAATCCAATGGAAAAGGGCCCAATTTTTAAAAAGGGAGACGACATGAGGCACAAAAACTACAGACCTGTTCACAACTGTTTTTATGCAAGGTCTGGAGAAGATCAATGGGGAGAGGGGTGGAGCCCTGGAAAGAAACAAGTGTATAATTGACAACCGACGGTTTCAGGGAGGAAAATCCTGTGTAAAAACCTACTAGATTTTTTAATGAAAAGGGACGAAGAAAGGGCAAGAGAGAGGGGGTGGATGACTGCTATTTGGGGTTTTCAAAAAGGGCCCTTTCGACACACCCCTACAAGGGTTACTGCAAAAGCTAGGGGACAGGCACACATAACGGGAAAAGGCACTGAAATGGATCAAGAATGCCTACGGGGAGGCAAAAAACCGTATGGTACGCGACGAGGTTCAGGGGGGCCCCTGTAAAACGGGGTTCCACGGGGGGTCACCCTGGACCTGGCGTTTTGGTATTTTGGAACGACATAACGGAAGGGACAGACCAGAATGTCCTTTTTGCAGATGATGCGAAGTTAAATGAAAGAATAAAAATCGTGAGATCGGGCCCAGGACACAAAGAACCTGGGCAGGCTAAAAGCCTGGTCCAAAAATAGCTCCTTGAATTTAACCCTGCCAAATGCAAAGTATGAAGTTTGGGGGAAGGGCAAAGAAGACCGCAGACAAATATATTTTAGATGGCCAAAGCGAAAAAACTCCTCAAGGAAAAAGACTGGGGGTGATTAACACCGACAATCTCCTGAGGCCCGCACATCAATCAGAAAAATTGCTGCACATACGGGCGCCTAGCAAACATACGGATAGGTTCCGATACCTCAGTAAGGATTCTCTAAGATTTTTGTATCCATTTACGTCCGGCTCATAGGGGTTGCAGCCCAGTTTTGGGGGCCCACACCTAGTCAAGCACGTCAAAAAATTAGAGAAAGTGCAAAGGTTTGCAACAAGACTATCCCAGACACGGGGGTTGCCCCCAAGAAAGGTTTGGGGAAAAACCGGGCCTGACGACACTGGAGGACAGGAGGGTCAGGGGAGCCCCGATAAAAGACATTAAAATACGCGCGGAATAGACAAGGTGGACAAGACGGGGTTTTTCCAGAGAAGGGGCACAGACACAAGAGGCACAATTGAAGTTAAGACTCAGATGAATCAAAGGGATTTGGAAATATTTCTTCGTCATAGTTTAACCGTGGAAAAGCCTAGAAAGTGACGTAGTGGAGGCGGGAACCATACATAGTTTTAAGGGGAGGTATGATAGAGTCATGGGGCGGGAGAGAGAGGACTAGTAGCAAACACGAAAAGGCGGGGCCAGGGGCTGTACCGACATCTGCAAACCCCAAAAAAAGGGGACACAAAGGTGAATAACACACACACACACACGCAAAACCCTCACACACCACACACACAAACACATACACCACACACACAACACACACACACACACACACACAACACACAACACAACACATACCACACATAACACCAATATCTCCTGAAGCGCACATCAGTCAAATAACTGCTGCAGCAAAGGGGGCTAGCAAACCTCCAAAAAAGCATCCGACATCTTAATAAGGGAAGTTCAGGACCCCCGTAAACCGTGTACTTGGCCCATATTGGAGATCAGCACCAGTTTGGGAAACCCCCACCTACCCCGCACGTAAAAAACAAGAAATGCAAAAGGGTTTCAAAAAGACTAGTCCCAGAGCTAAGAAGTATGTCTACGGGAGAGGTTTTGGGAAACACCTGCGAACTGGGGGACAGGAAAAAGAAGGGGGACATGATAACGACATACAAAATACTGAAGAAATTTACAAAGGGGGACAAAGACAGGTTTTTCCAGAGATTGGACACAGTAACAAGGGGGCACAGTTGGGAAACAAGACCAGATGAATCACAGGGAAGTTTGAAATTTCTTCACCACAGAGTTCAGTAAGTGGGAAAAGTTTGGGAAATGATGTAGTGGAGGCAGGTCCCTACATAGCTTTAAGCAAGGTATGATAAAGCCACGCTCAGGGAGAGTACCAGTAGCGATATGAAGGCGGGGCCCGGAGCTCGGCTCGACCCCCCGCAACCTCAACTAGGGGAGTACACACACACACATACACACCACACACACAACACCCCACACAAGGTTGGGGGGAAAACGGACGACACACTGGAGGGCAGAAGGTAGGGGGGACTGAAACACATACAGATACGCGGGGATTTGGCAAGGTGGACAGAGATGGATGTTCCAAGGGGGCACAGAAACAAGGGGTCCAACTGGAAGGAAGACTCAAAGATCACAGGACGAGGAAAGCCTTTTTTTCAGTCACAAGTCGCGGAAGTGGAAAAAGCCCCAGCAAGTGAATATGGAGCGGGAAACCCAAAATAGTTTTAAGAATAGGTAGACAAAAACTCAGGGAAGCAGGATGGGGAGGAAACCCAGTAGGGGTCAGTGAAGGGCGGGGGGCAGGGGCTGGAAAAGGACCCCTGCAACCACAGTTAGGGGAGTACAAAAATTTGATAATACACCACACAAACACATACACACACACAACCAAAACTACACAACACACACAACACATACACACACACACATACACACATACACAACTACACACACACACGCACACAACAAAAACACACACACACCACACACAACACAACACAACCACACACACAACACACACACACATACCATAACACAACCAACACACACACCCACACACATACACCACACCATACCACACCACACATCACATCATACCATACCACACACACACACACATACACACAATTTAATAGATTACACCACAACCCCCAACACATAACAAAACCCCCATACACACACATACACATACACACACATTTCACACACACAAATACACTACCAACACACCTACAAACCCCCCAAACAATACACACACACACACACATACACAAAACGAAAGGAGAAATGGGAGGAAATGAAAAAGGAGAGCAGAATAATCCAGGATCAATTGGAAGGACAAGCACACCCCCCAGAAACACCTGCAGAAGGACTCCAGCCACGACACCCCCAATGCAACTGAACAATCCAAACCAACCATCACACACCGATCCCTCTGTTTCCACCCCCCGCACCACAGTTTCAGTATTAGAACAGAAGTTGAAGGTTTGGTACACAAATGCAGATGGATTAACGAATAAACATGAGGAATGGCAAGAAAGAATCAATGAGAAGTCGCCAGACATCATAGCAGTTACAGAAACAAAACTCACGGAGACAATAACAGATGCAATCTTCCCACCAGGATACCAGATCATGAGGAAAGATAGAAGGGGCAGGGGGGGAGGTGGGGTTGCTCTGCTCATAAAAACAGATGGAAATTCGAGAAAATGGAAGGCATAGATGAGACGGGAGAAAGAGACTACATAGCAGGTACACTTCAGTCTGGGGAACACAAAGTGGTCATTGCAGTGATGTATAATCCACCACAGAACTGCAGGAGGCCAAGAGAGGAATATGAAGAGAGCAACAGAGCAATGGTGGACACACTTGCTGAGGTGGCAAGAAGAGCTCATTCCAGCAGAGCAAAGTTGCTGGTTATGGGGGATTTCAACCACAGGGAGATCGACTGGGAAAACCTGAAGCTACATGGGGGTCCCGAAACATGGAGAGCCAGGATGTTGGACGTGGTGCTGGATAACCTCATGCACCAACATGTTAAGGACACTACCAGAGTGAGAGGGGAGGATGAACCAGCAAGACTGGACCTTGTGTTAACCCTGGGCAGCTCAGACATTGAGGACATCAAGTATGAGAGTCCCCTAGGAGCTAGCGACCACGTGATTCTGTGCTTTGAATACATAGTAGAGCTGCAAGTGGAGAGAATAACAGGAGTTGAATGGGAAAAGCCTGACTATAAAAGAGGGGACTACATAGGGTTGAAGAACTTCCTGCGGGAGGTCCAGTGGGACAGAG
>NC_069419.1:23532808-23560308 GCF_026875155.1 Cherax quadricarinatus
GTGTATATATATATATATATATATATATATATATATATATATATATATATATATATATATATATATAATCCGTCTATGTATTCAGTGGTATATTCACAGTAGCATTTCCTGTAGATATTCTAAGCGTTTTCCCCCGCGCACAGTTTTTGTTGTCAGCGTTACATTTATTACTAAAAAAAAAAAAATTCAGTCCCAAAACGTAGAAAGTGATAGATGTGTATCTCTATGCATGGGTGTATATATAATTTTTTTTTTTTTGAGCGTATATGTGCCCATCTAGTTTTGCGGTTGCTGGAGCCTAGGCTCGGATTATAGGCCTCCATCCGTCTTCACTGCTTTCGAACGGTCACGCCTCATCTCTAGCAACATTTTTAACAATCTTTCTTTTAAGATTCTTTCTCTTAACATTCTTCCTCTTAACATTATTCCTCTTCAACATTCTTCCTCAACATTCTTCCTCTAAACATTCTGAAGACTGTAACCTTGTCTTTTCAGGTTCCTCCAGCACGGAAGAACGTGTGAAAACTGGCCGGTGCCTCGATGAGTGATCCAGTACATGTCTCACGAAGTCGTAATAACACGATCGGAAACAAACCACGGAACGGGTGGGGGTTTGAAGCCATGGCGAGTGAGGCCCATAAAGCTTTGAGCGATTATGGTCTCAAGAACTTGAATGTTCTCACACTGGCTAGTCTGGTGATATATTTTTGAAATGCATGCAACTCTTTATGGTTTCTGGAACTTGTAGGCTTTTGGGGAGTTGTTTTCCAGTTTCTCTCTTCTTGTTCTATATTGCGTTCGGTTTATCTGAAATCTGCAACTCGCATGACCTTGCAAATGTTTGTCTCTAATAGCCACTTGTTGGACTAGATCTGTATACCCCGTCCAAGTCTTCGCGGACCCTGTATTTGTCCCGTTCTGTGACCATGACAAATCACGTCCTCCGCCATTTACTGGATGGGACATTTCCTTACCCCTCCCCCACCTCCCATCAGGAGACGTGTCTGGAGGAGAACTGATTAAAAGTGCAATCTGTGATCTAGGGAAGTGGTAGAGGTGTTTGTGTGTTGTGTGTGTTGTGTGTGTTGTGTGTGTCGTGTGTGTTGTGTGTGTTGTGTGTTGTGTGTGTTGTGTGTGTGTGTGTGTGTGTGTGTGTGTGTGTGTGTGTGTGTGTGTGTGTGTGTGTGTATGATAGAGAGAGATGGAGAGAGAGAGAGAGATTTCAATTACAAGATATTAAAAAAGTGTAAAGCTGAGATGTTGAAAGCTCTTACAATCCAGTATCATTGCTGCCAGTCAATGTTAAAACCTCCAAGACAATAATCTGACAACCCATTAAAATGTTGACAAAAATGCTTGACTACCAACGTAACAGAGTAACTGACTATGCACTTGATGCTGTCATGAGCCTATCTATTATATTACACAAACCACCGAATAATTCCAAAATAAATTGTAATGTTGAACCGCACACTGCTGGTGCATCTGCCTAAACACAACAGTCTTCCAGTAAGCAAGAAATACTTTGAATTTCTGACACTGTTTTCATCTTTAGAAGTTAAAAATATTTCTTGACATCCTTGTTGTTCGATTATACATTAACGTTGGGAATGATAGAGAATTAGCACTCAAGTATTATTTGGATATCTTGGATGTAAACAATGTAAACAATGTAAACAATGTAAACAACGTAAACAATGTAAACAATGTAAACAATGTAAACAACGTAAACAATGTAAACAATGTAAACAACGTAAACAATGTAAACAATGTAAACAATGTAAACAACGTAAACAATGTAAACAATGTAAACAATGTAAACAACGTAAACAATGTAAACAATGTAAACAATGTAAACAATGTAAACAACGTAAACAATGTAAACAATGTAAACAATGTAAACAACGTAAACAATGTAAACAATGTAAACAATGTAAACAATGTAAACAATGTAAACAATGTAAACAATGTAAACAATGCCTCAGCGACGAGGCTCGAATATGAAGAAACTTAATAAACTTTGTTAGTAAGACTGTCTAAAAGCTTGTAACATTAACAAACATATTTTGATATTATTTTTTGAATCACCCACATCTATCATACACGTATACAAGGAACAAATGTATTCACAGCTTGAGTATGCGCCTCCTCCCCCCCCCTCTCTCTCTCTCTCTCTCTCTCTCTCTCTAGGAGAGGGGGTTTTGACTCAGTCTTTAGAGACTTTAGTGGAATCTTCATTTCTGTAAACTTCTCGGTAATCTTCTCAAGGTTCCACTTGCTCCTCCACCTTCATGGACAACAAGAAGCTGTTATAGCTAATGAACCCTTCGTGGAATGTTTAACGATGCCCTGATCGCCTTATTAAACTCTCCTAGCTCAGGCTGACAGGTCTCTTTACCTGATACAAGAAACCCCCCTGCATGGTATAAGCTGACTAAATAAGCCCTAATAGCCTTTGTCCCTACTATGAAACTATCATTTACAGTACAGCAGCAACATACTGCTGATGTAGTATAATAATAAAAAGTAGAACAGCAAACAGTATGAAAAACGAAGTCCGGCATTTTCACTCTGCCTTTTCCTCTCATAATTATATATATCATCAACACTTTATCAGTGATTATTTATTCCGTATATTATTATCATCTAGAATGCTTTCAGTCGTAATAAGCAGAAATTGCAAAAAATAAGAAACTTATCATCCAATCCTCATCCAGAGTATGTTTCACAACATTTGTAACATTAAAACAGTCAAGAAACTGAGAACATGAAAACATTAACTAACAATTGACTGGCCACACGTTTGATAACAAGGAATTACCTTCGTAAGAGAGACCTGTGAATTTCTACTATTCTTGTCGACAATACCTGCCGCTCTAAATATCCACTTATTTGATCATTTATTAAAGGAAATGTTAGGGCCAGTCTTTTAAGTGACGTGACAGGAAATCTCTGCATTTCACTTGTAAATCAATATGGAAAAGAAACTCTTAACCGTAATGGTGTTGAATTGTAAAATGTTGACGTACAATTAAAGAGGAAGAAGAAGTCATTATATCTCGTTGTTATATATATATATATATATATATATATATATATATATATATATATATATATATATATATATATTATATTATATATATATATATATATATATATATATATATATATAGTTAAAATTAGTCAATTATATATATTAGCAACCACCCAGGGAGGTACTACCGTCCTGTAAAGTGAGTGTGAAACAGAAGCCTGCTATTGTTTTACATGATGGTAAGATTGCTGGTGTCTTTTTTCTGTCTCATAAACACACTGGATAACAGGTATATCTTGCCACTTCTACTTACACTTACGTCACACTACACAGGCATGCATATGCTTATATATACATACACAAATCTAAGTTTTTCTTTTTCTAAATAGTTCTTGTTTTTCTTTAGTTTCCCTATTCTCCATGGGGAAGTGGAAAAGAACATTTCCTCCGTAAGCCATGGGTGTCGTATGAGGCGACTAAAATGCCTGGAGCAATGGGCTAGTAAAACCTTCTCCTGTAGAAAATACTAAAACAGAGAAGAAAAACTCTATAAAACTGAGATGCTTGAATATGGGTAGATGTATTACGGATGATAAGAAAGAGGTGATTGCTAATGTTATGAATGAAAAGAACATGGATGTCCTAACCCTAAGCGAAACAAAGCTGAAGGAGGTAGGTGAGTTTCAGTGGGGAGAAATAAATGGGATTAAGTCAGGAGCATCTGAGAGAGTTAGACCTAAGGAAGGGGTAGCAATAATGTTGAAAAATCAGTTATGGAAGGAGAAGAGGGAATATAAATATATAAATTTAAGAATTATTTGGATTAAAATAAGGGTCGGATGCGAGAAGTGAGTTATATTAAGCGTGTATGCACCTGGAGATGAGAGGAGTGTAGAGGAGAGAGAGTTTAGGAGATGTTAAGCGAGTGTGTAGGAACTTTTGAACTAAGTAAGAGAGTAACTGTGGTAGGGGACCTAAATGCTAAAGTAGGAGAAACATTTAGAGAGGGTGTGGTAGGTAGGTTTGGGGTGCCATGTGTAAATGATAATGGGGGCCCTTTGACTGAACTTTGTATAGAAAGGGGTTTAGTTATAGGTAATACATATTTTAAGAAAAAGAGGATAAATAAATATACAAGATATGATGTAGGGCGTAATGACAGTAGTTTGTTGGACTACGTATTGGTAGATAAAAGACTGTTGGGTAGACGTCAGGATGTACATGCGTTTGGAGGGGCCACAGATGTATCGGATCACTTTTAAGTTGTAGCTTCAATGAGAGTAAAAGGTAGATGGGATACAAGGAAAACAGAAGTAGCAATTAAGAGAGAAGTGAAGGTTTATGATCAATAGGAGGAGGCAGTTAGGGTAAGATATAAACAACTATTGAAGGATAGATGTGCTAGTGAGAGTATAGGCAATGGGGTCGAAGATGTATGGGGTAGGTTGAAGAATGTAGTGTTAGAGTGTTCAGCGGAAGTTTCTGGTTACAGGAAAGTGGGTGCGGGAGGGAAGAAGAGCGATTGGTGGAATGGTGATGTAAAGAGAGTAGTAAGGGAGAAAAAATTAGCATATGGGAGGTTTTTACGAAGTAGAAGTGATGCAAGGGGGAAGGAGCAAACTGAGAAAAAAAGAGAGGGTAAGAGAGTGGTGAAGCAATGTAAAAAAGCAAATGAGAGAGTGGGTGAGATGTCATCAACAAATTTTGCTGAAAATATGAAAAAGTTTTGTAGTGAGATTAATAAGTTGAGGAAGCCTAGGGAACGAATGGACTGGATAGTTAAAAACAGGAGAGGAGAGTTATTAAATGGAGAGTTAGAGGAATCAGGAAGATGGAGGGAATATTTTGAGGAATTGTTAAATGATGATGAAGACAAGGAAGCTATGATTTCGTGTATAGGGCAAGGAGGAATAACATCTTGTAGGAGTGAGGAAGAGCCAGTTGTGAGTGTGGGGGAAGTTCGTGAGGCAGTGGGTAGAATGAAAGGGGGTAAGGCAGCCGGGATTGATGGGATAAAGATAGAAATGTTAAAAGCAGGTGGGGATATAGTTTTGGAGTGGTTGGTGCTTTTGTATAATAAATGTATGGAAGAGGGTAAGGTACCTAGGGATTGGCAGAGAGCGTGTTTAGTTCCTTTGTATAAAGGCAAAGGGGACAAAAGAGAGCGCAAAAATTATAAGGGAATAAGTCTGTTGAGTATACCTGGTAAAGTGTATGGTATAGAGTTATTTTTCAAAGAGTAAAGAGTAAGACGGAGAGAGTAGGATAGCAGATGAACAAGGAGGCATTAGGAAAGGTAGGGGGTGCTAGACCAAGTGTTTACAGTAAAACATATAGGTGAACACTACACAGATAATGGTTACGAGGTTTTTGTAGCATTATTCGATTTGGAAAAGGCGTGGATAGGGGGGCAATGTGTTGCAAGTGTATGGAATAGGAGGTAGGTTACTGAAAGCAGTGGAGAGTTTTTGCGAGGATAGTGAGGTTACAGTATGTAGGAGAGAGGGAGATTATTTCCCAGTAAAACTAGACCTTAGACAAGGATGTGTGATGTCATCATTGTTGTTCAATTATAATTATAATCATGCGGGAGCGCTAAACTCGTAGGATTTTACAGTGCATACCGGGGGGGGGGATAGAAGGTATTCAAGCTAAATCGGGGAACTGAAGCATAGATCCAATTCCCTAGATCAAGAGCTCCTCAACAGCCTCAAGGAACCTTCCTTGAGGGACTCATTGTTAAATATACTTATAGATGGGGTTGTAAGAGAAGTGAATGCTCGGGTGTTGGCAAAAGGTTTGGGGTTAAAACATAAAGAATCTAACACCAAGTGGAAGTTTTCAGAGTTGCTCTTTGCTGATGACACTATTTTTTGGGGTGATTCTGAAGAAAAATTACAGAGGCTGGTGGATGAATTTGATAGGGTATGTAAAAGAAGAAAATTGAAAATGAATATAGGAAAGAGTAAGGTGACGAGGATAACAAAAAAAAAATAGTTAATGAAAAAGTTAACGAAAGACTGGATGTCAGATTTGAGGGAGAGATTACGGAACAGGTGAATGTATTCAGATATTTAGGAGTGGACGTGGCAGCAGATGGGTCTATGAAGGATGAGGTGAAGCATAGAATTGATGAGGGGAAAAAGGTGAGTGGTGCACTTAAGAATTTGTGGAGACAAAGAACTTTGTCCATGGAAGCAATGAGGGGAATGCATGAGAGAGAAGACTGGAGGCAGTGGAGATGTCATGTCGGAGGGCAATGTGTGATGTGAATATAAGGCAGAGAATTTGTAGTTTGGAAATTAGGAGGAGGTGCGAGATTACTAAAACTATTACCCAGAGGGCTGAGGAGGGGTTGTTGAGGTGGTTGAGACATGTAAAGTGGATGGGACGAAACAGAATGGCTTCGAGAGTATATAAATCTAAAGTGGAGGGAAGGCATAGGAAAGGTTTTAGGGAGGGGATAAAGGAGATTTTGTTTGAGAGGGACTTGGACTTCCAGCAAGCATGCGTGAGCATGTCAGATAGGAGCGAATGGAGGCAAATGGTTTTTAGAACTTGACGTGCTGTTGGAGTGTGAGCAAGGTAACATTTATGAAGGGATTCAGGGAAACCGGCAGGCCGGAATTGAGTCCTGGAGATGGGAAGTACAGTGCCTGCACTCTGAAGGAGGGGTGTTAATGTTGCAGTTTTATAACTGCAGTGTAAGCGTGCCTCTGGCAAGATAGTGATAGAGTGAATGATGGTGAATGGTTTTTCTTTTTCGGTCCTCCCTGTCTTGGTAGGAGACGGCCGATGTGTTAATAATAAAAAAAAGAAAATAACGTTAAATATATTTTTTTCATTTAGGTTAGTATAAAAATTAATAATTTTGTACCAAAAGAACCTTAGAAAACTTACCTAACCTTAATATAACAAGCGCAATTTAATTTAGCCTAACCCAACTAAATATATTTTAGATAAATTTACAATAATTTAATAATAAACAAACACAATGAAATATATTTTTATCGTTAGGTTCGGAACGATTTTTGCGAAATTATTGCATACACAAAAAAAATTTCGCTTGCCTTATTCGCCAAGAAGAGCGTTGCTATTTAAGCCAAAATCTCGAGTTTTTACCTATTCTGCACGACATATATATATATAAAATATATATATATATATATATATATATATATATATATATATATATATATATATATATATATATTATATATATATATATATATATACTTACTTACCTGGATTATTTCTGGAGAAGGTGTACCGGGATCAATGCCCCCGCATCGCATTCTGTGACTAGGTCTCATACATGCATGTAGAGAGTAAGAAAGAAAGAAATTAGCTCTAAGACCTTCATACGTATGCTCCTGGACAAAATACTGATTTCACAGCGCATTGACCATCCTAGAAGGATTCCCACACGCACATACACACACACACACACACCACACACACACACACACACACACACACACACCACACACACAAAACACACACACACACACACACAACACACACACACACACACACACACACACTTTTCGGAAAGAAAATGTCACGTTTGTAAAAACTACAGATCAAACAACTCTGCATAACGGCTCAAAAATTCGACGAGAATTTTTACCGTGGATGCCGATGCAGGATTAAGGGTTTGCACACGTGATTGGGACCGGATTCCCTTAACAGGAGGCGAAAATCCCTTTTACTGAGCTCCAGAATACCGCCTCCATTGAAACAGACGTCGGAGGCGCGTTCTTTTGAACTCTGAATTTTAGGTGATTGCCTGTGAGGGCGATGGTGTTTTGTGTTCAGCGTCCGTTCACAATTGTTGAACTTTATGTTACACCAACAGCAGCACTGGGAGAGGAGATAGAAGGGCGTAAGGAAGGGGAAATGAGGTGGCAGGGAGGGAAGAAAGTGGGGGGGGGAGAAAGGAAATAAAGGTTATCGGTAGGGGAATGGAGGTGAAGTGGAGATGCAAGGGAAAGGGAAGGTGAGGAAGAATAATGAGATGGGTAGACAACAGGAGACTCACACCTGGGTCAGAATTTTGCTAAATGATAATGATAATATTATTATTAATAATAATAAGGATAATAATATAATAATAATAATAATAATATTAATAATAATAATAATAATAATAATAATAATAATAATAATAATAATAATAATAATAATAATAATAATGTGTAAACTGATAAAGTCCCTGGAAACGCCTTCACAAAAATTCCAAAACTTACATTGCTTATTATTTTTATGTTGCCGGTCTGCTGTGTCCTGTGTTACCATGACAGTGTACTGAGTACAAGTCCCGGGAGGCAAGTAGAGTACTGAGTACAGTTCCTGGGACTTATGATACATAAAGTGTTGAGTACAGCTCCTGGGAGAACAGAGAACTCTCCTAGAGCCTCTCAGTTCAGGTGTATGAGGGTGCAGGTGAAGGTGTAGCGGCGAGTGAAGATGAAAGTGCAGTGATGGAGGCAGGTGAAAGTGCAGCTACATCACGAGGTCCAGGGTTCTCTTCCGGCACTTAAGAACAAACGAATATGAAAAAATATGCAGCAATGCAGCAGATCTGCTGGCCCATGCTAGGCAGGTTCAACTCGCTCCCACCCACACCCACTCGTGTTCATGTCTAACCTATTTTTAAAGTTACCCAAGGTTACCAAAACCAGTGCTTATCTATATCTCATCTAAATCTAACCTTTTCCAGCTTGACTCCATTGCTGCTAGTTTTGTCTTGGTTAGATATTGCAAGTTAGCTATTAACCCGTTGCAAAACATTGGATGGACGATTTAGCTATAAACATTTCCTGATAAAGAATTGTTTCTGTATAGAAAAACTATTAAAAAGTGGAAGAGGGTGGAGAGTATAATGAAAGCACTCTCCCTGGATTAAAAGAAGCGAGGCAGGATCCCTCCGGGAATATGTTTACCTCGTTTTATAGGACTTTCCGATTTTTTCCCAGGCAGTTGTCGATAGGGAAGGTTATCACTTATTGACTGTTGCAAAAGCTGGATTGGTGATAAAGCATCGATCGTAGACTGAAGAGGGATGAGTGCTACGGGCCTAGTGACAGTGACTGATGCATTAGCTGCACTTCAGCTTCTCGTGAATACGAATACAGTAAGTGCCAAAGTCCCAGTGATATAAGTTAATGTAGAAGCTGTTTCTCAACCTCTCGTGAGTGCTATGGTCATGGTGACACAGACCGATGCAGAGCTTTCTATTTTTGGATGTTTATACACGAAGAGGACTGTCATGTTCACAGTAATGAATGGCTTCCAATACCTACATCTTGATAGGTCCTGGAATTGAGCAAAGACTGAAGGAACTACGAGCAAAGACTGAAGGAACTGAACTTGAACTGTTTTCGAAGAGAGGACTAGGGAAGAGATATGATTACGACGTGAAAATTCTAGTACGAATGAACAGGCTGATTTTTTAGACTATTTGAAATGTAATGAGCAGGAACAAGAGGTTGAAATATAGGTGCATTAGGAAACGTTTCTACATTCTAAGAATAACAGAGAATTGAATGAGGTGGATGAGCAGGTTGTGGCGACGCTCTCCATATTTACCTTCAAGAGCAGGTAAGACAAGACTCACGGGAGCAGGAATTAGTGATGTAAGTCAGTGTAAGTCGGAGCCATGAACTGTGACTCTCTCCCTTCAAAAATTAATCAGTGAATACACACACAGACTGTTGTGCTCCTTGAAAAGGACACAATGTACATATTATGTATATTATCTTTCATTTACTCTTATATTGACGATATTTTCATTAAGAGTTAAAATATCTTGATTTATTTTATTATTTAACTTAACTATGTTATTAGGTAGGATGTAACATCTACACTTCTCTGTCTGTTTGTTTGTTATTTACACTCTGTTTTGGTAGAGCATGATTTCTTTGGTGAGTCGAAACATAATTCAGACTTAGTGATTTTTGACGTTTTTCTGAGGTTGTGTGTCGTACTGACACTAAGTCAACCCAGGTCCCAATCTAAAGGTTCTGACCTATTTTGTGTGGTTTCTACGTATCGTCGTAGTCGGGGATTTGGTTATTCTGAACCTAGATTCAGTATTAAGAGAGTTTTATGATTTCTATGGAGGATCTGATGCTCCCCAGTTAAGGTCGTTATTTTATCTCCTTGTTCCTGACGCTGCACCGCTGCTTGTTACATTAGTTCGCCACATTGTTCAAGCAAGTTGTTTTGATTGTCTTAATGATTGAGAAGATCGATTATTTGTAGACTAGTTATTAGTCACTTTTTATGTCTAATTCGAGTCTGGTCTTACTGAGACATTACGAGCACAAACACACATTCTCATACACTCTTGTATATACGTACTAGTACAATATAATTTTTATAGTTAATAACAACGTACCAGAAGGTACTTGTGAGTCGTACTGTTACGAAATGTTTCCTAAACACTATACTACTTTATGTACATTTAATTTTGCGCTACAAGAGTAGTGTAGGAGCTTATATCCTGAATTATATCAAACTTCTTTGCTTTGATTTTGTCCACCTAGACAACTTTCTTAATAAAAATCTCAAGTTTTTATTTCTTTAGTTAGTATCCAATCAGTTGTAATCCTCAAACACTATTAAAATTTATCTTAATTTTAAAGGATAACTGGACCAGAATATTTTCTGACAGACTGTTACAAAACCAGAAACAGGATAGATGCTAAAGGGGGATCAGTTTGTTAACCTTCTAGTATTCTTTGGAGATATCTATACTTTGTGGATATCGCATTTTGTAACACAAACACACAGATGCAAACACAGACACAGACACAGACACAGACACAGACACAGACACAGACACAGATACAGACAGACAGACAGACAGACAGACAGACACACACACACACACACACACGCACACACATACACACACACACACACACACACACACACACACACACACACACACACACATAAACACACATACACACACACACACACACACACACACACACACACACACACACACACACACACACACACACACATAAACACACATACACACACTCTCACTTTGTGAGGGTTTGAGAAAAGTCCCCATTGTAGTGATGCTGAACATTTTCTTACATAAAAGAGGCCGATTTCATTTCATTGTTCAGTCCATCATCACGAAAAGAGACTAAATTGAAAAAAAAAATTGAGCCAGCGTATACAATGTCTTCAATTTCTTTTCCCTTACAGATTGTCTATTGTTGTTCTTGCACAGAGAGTAACGCGATCTTACGCTTATGTAACAGCCTTTAAAAAAAAAATAATTTTTACCATCACAACTGAAATGTAAAAGGATATCATCTCTTCTTTGTGAATAAAAAGGTAATAGTCTTTGTGTTGCATTATGTTCAGCGTTCAGGGCTGATATCAGAACTGAACCCAGACTGAATCAATGTTGCAGCGAGAACAATACATGTTAGCTATCAATGGGTATTTACTGATATTTTCCACCAGTTTCTCCTCCGTTTTACACACACACACACACACACACACACACACACACACACACACATACAAACACACACACACACACACACATACAAACACACACACACACACACACACCACACACACCAACAACACACACACACACACACACACACACACACATACAAACAAAAACACACACACACACACACAAACAGTACACACACACATACACTCACAACAGACACTACACCCCAGACGAAGAACGACAGCTGAGAGACAGAGTTTTACAGACGCAAGGAGAGCAAAGAGTCAAGGACAGGAACGGGCAGGAGAGCCAACACAGGAGGACCATCTAACACATACCTTCCTCAGAGCCACCCAAAACATCCTTAACCCCGACAACCCCACCGCAACTCAACAAATTTAGCCAAACCAACACTCCGCACCACAGCCCCCCATCCCCCCTCCATCACAAACTCCACCTTCACACACACACACACACACACACACACACACACATACACACACACACCCCCACGAGAAGAACGACAGCTGAGAGACAGAGGATACAAAGACGCAAGGAGCAGGAAAGAGAGTCAAGGACAGGAACGGGCAGGAGAGCCCAGACACAGGAGGACCATCTAACATAACCTTCCTCAGAGCCACCCAGAGAACATCCTTAACCCCGACAACCCCACCGCAACTCAACAAATTTAGCCAAAACCAACACTCCGCACCCACAGCCCCCCATCCCCCCCTCCATCACAAACTCCACCTTCATAGCAGCCTCCCATATCCTGCCAGGTCTCCCACTCCCCCAGCACCCACAAACACCCCAGAATACAACCTTAGAAAAGAAGCTGAAGGCATGGTGCACCAGCGCAGAAGGAGTAACAAATAAATGTGAGGAGTGGCACGCAACATAATACAGGCGATCTTTCCTTCCGGATATCAGATTCTGAGAAAAAGATAGAGAGAACAGAGGGAAAGGGGGGGTTGCACTGCTCATCAAAAACCAGTGGAGATTTGAGGAGATAGAAAGTATAGACAGAAGGAAAGCAAGGAACTACATAGGAATACTTCAGACGGGAGTTGGGGGTCCCAAGTTGGTGGTTACAGTGATGTACAACCTGCCACAGAATAGCAGGAGGCCAAGACAAGAGTATGATGAGAACAACCGAGCAATGGTGGACACACTAACTGAGATGGCCAGAAGGGTCCATATGGGTAGGGCAAAGTTACTTGTTGTGGGTAATTTCAATCACAAGGAAACTGACTGGGAAAACTCAAGAGCCACACAGGAGACCAAAAACGTGGAGAGCTAATATGGTGGAGGTGGTACTGAAAAACCTCATGCATCAACATGTTTGGGACACTACTAGAGAGAAAGAAGATGATCAACCAGCAAGGCCGTACCTTATATTCACCTTAAGTAGTTCAGACACTGAGGACATCACATGAAAAGCCCCTCAGAGGTAGTGATCACGTGGTCCTGAACTATGAATACATTATAGAGTTAAAAGTGGAGAGTGAAGCAGCATTAGTAGGACAGTATAAGCCAAACTACAAAAGAGGGGACTACACAGGCATGAGGAATTTCCTGCATGAGGTACAGTGGGAAAGAGAACTGGTGGAAAAAATAATAATGGAATATGCGACCACAAAATCCAAGGCGGCAGAGAAGAACAGAAAAAATGGGAAGACCAGATCGACCCCTTGGTTTACCGATAGTTGCAGAGAGGCTAAAACTAAGTGCGCTAGAGAAGGGGAAAAGTACAGAAGACAAAGGACCCAGGAAAGTAGGGAGATTAGCCAAAGAGCCAGAAACTTATATGCATGGATAAGGAGAGAGGCTCAGCAGCAATACAAGAATGACATAGCATCAAAAGTCAAATCTGACCGATAGCTGTTGTACAGACACATCAGGTGGAAAACCAGTCAAGGACCAGCTAAATGGAGGGAGGAGAGATCACTAGAAACGACCAAGAAGTATGTGAAGAGCTCAACGCGAGATTTAAAAAAGTACTTTCAATCGAGACAGAAAGGACTCCAGTAAACCGGGATGGTAGAGTACTCCAACAAGTGTTGGACACACTACAAACAACCGAGGAGGAGTTAAAAAGGCGACTAAGTGAGTAGATACTTCAAGGGCGGTGGGACCGGACAACATCTCGCCTTGGGTTCTGATAGAGGAAGCAGAGGCACTGTATGTGCCACTGACAACAATCTTCATCACATCTCTCGAAACAGAGCAACTACCTGAGGTGTGGAAGACAGCAAATGTAGTTCCAGTCTTCATGAAAATATACAGACAGGTAACACTAAACTACAGACCAGTGTCATTGACATGTATAGAACGCAAAATCATGAAGATTATGAGGAGAAGACTGGTGGAGCACCTAGAAAGGAAAGAGCTTATACACGATAACCAGCATGGTTTCTGGGAGGGAAAATGCTGTGTCACATACCTACTGAAGTTTTATGACAAGATGACAGAAGTAAGGCAGGTGAGAGAAGAGTGATAGACAGCATTTTCTTGGACTGTAAGAAGGCTTTAGACACAGTTCCACGCAAGAGATTAGTGCAAAAGCTAGAGGATCAGGCAGGAATAACAGGAAACACAGTGCAATGGATCAGAGAATGCCTGACAGGATGGAAACGAGTGATGGAAGGTGACGAGGTGTTAGAGTGAGCGCCTGTGACGAGAGTGTTTCCTCATGGGTCAGTCCTAGGGCCAGTGCCGTTTCTGGTATATGTGAATGATATGACGGAAGAGATAGATTCAGAGGTGTCCCTGATTGCAGACGATTTGAAGCTAATGAGGAGAATTCAAGTGGATGAATGTAAAGTAGGACTACAAAGGGATCTGGCCAAGCTGCAACCCTGGTCCAGCAACTAGCTCCTGAAGTTTAACCCATCACGTGCAAAGTCATGAAGATTGGGGAAGGTCAAAGAAGAGACCGCAGAGAGATTACAGACTAGGGGGCCAAAGACTGCAAACCTCACTCAAGAAAAAGGATCATGGGGTGAGTATAATACCGAGCACATCTCCTGAGGCACACATCAACCAAATAACTGCTGTAGCATATGGGCGCCTGGCTAAGAGTAGCGTTTCGACACCTGAGTAAGGTATCATTCAGACTCTATCCACCGTGTACGTCAGACTCATACTGGAGTATGCAGCACCACTATGGAACCCACACCTAGTCAAGTACGTCAAGAAATTTGAGAAAGTGTAAAGGTTTGGAACAAGACTAGTCTCGGAGTTAAGGGGTATATCTTACGAGGAGAGGTTAAGGGAAATCAACCTGACGACACTGGAGGACAGGAGGGATAGAGGGGACATGATAGCGACATATAAAATACTGAGAGGAATTGACAAAGCGCATAAGGACAGGATGTTTCAGACATGGGACACAGCAACAAGGGGACACAACTGGAAGCTGAAAACTCAGATGAATCACAGGGATGTTAGGAAGTATTTCTTCAGTCATAGAGTTGTCAGGAAGTGGAACAATCTGGATAGTGATGTAGTGGAGACATGATCCATATATAAGAAGAGATATGATCAAGCTCATGGAGCAGGGAGAGAGTGGACCTAGTAGCAACCAGCGAACAAGCGGGGCCAGGATCTGTGACTCGACCCCTGCAACCACAAGTAGGTGATTACACACACACATGCACGCACTCACACCCACACTCACACTGTCATTTATCCTTATTTTATCCTTCTTTCTCTATCTCAAATTCACTTTTTCACACTCATTTTTTCTTATTCTTTCTCTCTCTTTCTCACACTCTTTTCTCTCACACACATACCCTAATTTATATTTCCTCACATACTTATTTCCACACAATCTTACACTCATTGTCTTACACTAATTTGCACACTTGCACTCTCACACTCAAACACTTCTAACACTGTTTCACGCTCTCTCACACTGTCTCACACACGCTGAAACTCTGTTTGTTTGTCTGTCTGTCTGTCTGTCTGTCTGTCTCTCTCTGTCTGTCTGTCTGTCTGTCTGTCTGTCTCTCTCTCTCTCTCTCTCTCTCTCTCTCTCTCTCTCTCTCTCTCTCTCTCTCTCTCTCTCTCTCTCTCTCTTTACACAGGGTTGACAAGGTTAGGATCCCAAGCTTTATTGACAAGCTATTTACAGGTTAAGGATTCCTAACTTTATTGACAAGCTAAGAGCTTTTACCTACATCAGCTCATTTGAAAGCATTTTTATTGTTATGAAACATACAAGTAAGGAACAGGAATTAGTTGGAGCCATCTGTGGGCCAACATTTTCATCTGATCAACTGACTTTATCTCGTTGACATCATAATGATGTATGAATGTGTTCCATACTCGAGTCATCCTGGGAATAAATGATCTCAGATGGAGTGATGTTCTGGAGAAGGGTACAGCCAGAGTGAAGTTGCTGCTTTCTGCCCGTCTTGTGGTACAGAAACTTGCTTCACGCTGTCCTCGAAGTGGATCCAAGTGTGGTACTTTGACTATATTGGCCTTGTACATCACAGTAAGGCCACCCACATCCCTCCTGTGTTGAAGGCTCTACTGAAATGACAGATCTATCCAGGATGGGTCCAGGCGAGAGATGAGACGTCTTGCTCTGTTCTCTGCTCTGTCAAGCAGTCTCTCTCTCTCTCTCTCTCTCTCTCTCTCTAATTAAGTCAGGATAGTTCAACAATTGACAAAATGTTAGTTTCGCTGGAAAAAATAATTGATTCATTCTTTTAAATCGCGAAACAAATGTCGTTATAAATTATCGGTGACTACCGAGTTATTTGTGGCGCTGGTACCTGTTTACCTTCTGGGTCCCTGAAATATCACTGAGTCCCTGATCTACCACTGGTCCCTGGCCCACCCTTGGTACCTGACCTACTACTGGTCCCTGACCCATCCTTGGGACTTGACCTACTACTGGTCCTTGACCCGCCCTTGGTACCTGGCCTACCACTGGTCCTTGACCCAACCTTGGTTCCTGACCTACCACTGGTCCCTGACCCACCCTTGGTACCTAACCTACCACTGGTCCCTGACCCACCCTTGGTTCCTGACCTACCACTGGTCCCAGACTTACCCCTTGGTTCCTAATCTATCACTGGGACCTGACTTATCCTTGGGACCTAACCTATCACTGGTCCCTGGCCAATGATTAGTCCAGGCTCATTTATAGTCATGTGGAGGCGACTTGCCAAACAGATTATATGGGCCCCCACTTTAAAAATAATAATAATTATTATTATCATTATTATTATTGCTATTATTATAATTATTATTACTAGTAGTAGTAGTAGTCGTGGTAGCAGTTACAGTAGCATGATAATAACGATGCTACAGTGATAAATGCTACATTTCGTAGTTTCAGAATAAATACTGAACGTGGCAGTACAAGAAGCAGATATATGTTGGGTAATTTTTTTGCAATTATCTAAATTATTTGCAATTATTTTCTTCAATCAAAAGTCCGAGGATTTACATTATTAAATTATGTTCGTAATTATCAATTATATATTAATATTTCACCCCCCAGTGGTTCACGTTACTTTATTTAGCGGGGCCCCTAATGTGTGTGTGGGGCCCCAAATGTGTGTGTGTGGGGCCCCTAATGTGTGTGTGTGTGGGGCCCCTAATGTGTGTGTGTGTGGGACCCCTAATGTGTGTGTGTGGGGCCCTTAGTGTGTGTGTGTGTGTGTGTGTGGGCACCCCTAACATGTGTGCTGGGACCCCTAATGTGTTGTGTGGAGACTACTAATGTGTGTATGGGAACCATTAATATGTGTGTGTGTGTGTGTGTGTGTGTGTGTGTGTGTGTGTGTGTGTGTGTGTGTGTGTGTGTGTGTGTGTGTGTGTGTGTGTGTGTGTGTGTGCGTGTGTGTGTGTGTGTGTACTCACCTAATTGTACTCACCTAATTGTGGTTGCAGGGGTCAAGACTCAGCTCCTGGCCCCGCCACTTCACCGACCGCTACTAGGTCCTCTCTCCCCCTGCTCCATGAGCTTTATCATACCTCGTCTTAAAACTATGTATAGTTCCTGCCTCCACTACATCGCTTGCCAGACTATTCCACTTCCTAACTACTCTATGACTGAAGAAATACTTCCTAACATCCCTTTGACTCATCTGAGTCTTCAGCCTCCAATTGTGACCCCTTGTTTCTGTGTCCCATCTCTGGAACATCCCGTCTATGTCCACCTTGTCTATTCCACGCAGTATTTTGTATGTCGTTATCATGTCTCCCCTGATTCTTCTGTCCTCCAGTGTTGTCAGACCGATTTCCCTTAACCTTTCTTCATAGGACATTCCCCTTAGCTCTGGAACTAGCCTTGTTGCAAACCTTTGCACTTTCTCTAATTTCTTGACGTGTTTGACCAGGTGTGGGTTCCAAGCTGGTGCTGCGTACTCCAGTATGGGCCTGACGTACACAGTGTATAAAGTCTTGAACGATTCCTTACCGAGGTGCCGGAACACTATTCTCAGGTTTGCCAAGCGCCCATATGCCGCAGCAGTTATCTGGTTAATATGTGCTTCTGGCGATGTACTCGGTATTATACTCACTCCTAGGTGTCTTGAACGATTCCTTACTGAGGTATCGGAACGCTGTTCTCAGGTTTTCCAGGCGCCCATATGCTGCAGCAGTTATCTGGTTGATATGTGCTTCCGGAGACATGCTCGGCGTTATACTCACCCCAAGATCTTTCTCCTTGATCGAGGTTTGCAGTCTTTGGCCACCTAGCCTATACTCCGTTTGCGGTCTTCTGTGCCCTTCCCCGATCTTCATGACTTTGCATTTGGCGGGGTTAAATTCGAGAAGCCAGTTGCTGGACCAGGTGTCCAGTCTGTCCAGGTCTCTTTGAAGTCCTGCCTGATCCTCATCTGATTTAATTCTGCTCATTAACTTCACATCATCTGCGAACAGGGACACTTCTGAGTCTAACCCTTCCATCATGTCGTTCACATATACCAAAAATAGCACTGGTCCTAGGACCGACCCCTGTGGGACCCCGCTCGTCACAGGTGCCCACTGTGATACCTCATCACGTACCATGACTCGTTGTTGCCTCCCTCTCAGGTATTCTCTGGTCCATTGCAGTGCCCTTCCTTTATATGCGCCTGATCCTCGCTTCTGCACTAATCTCTTTTGAGGAACTGTGTCAAAGGCCTTCTTGCAGTCCAAGAAGATGCAATCAACCCACCCCTCTCTCTCGTGTCTTACTTCTGTAATTTTATCATAAAACTCCAGAAGGTTTGTGACACAGGATTTGCCTTCCATGAATCCGTGCCGGTTGGCGTTTATACTCTTGTTCTGTTCCAGGTGCTCCACCACTCTCCTCCTGATAATCTTCTCCATAACTTTGCATACTATACACGTCAGTGACATAGGTCTAAAGTTTATTGCCTCTTTTCTGTCTCCTTTTTTAAAAATGGGAACTACATTTTCCGTCTTCCATACCTCAGGTAGTTGCCCAGTTTCCATGGATGCGTTGAAGATTGTGGTAAGTGGCACACACAGCATATCCACTCCCTCTCTAAGGACCCACGGGGAGATGTTGTCCGGTCCCATTGCCTTTGAGGTATCGATGTCCCTTAGCAGCTTCTTCACCTCCTCCTCATTTGTATGTATGTCATCCAACACTTGTTGGTATATTCCTTGCTGGTGTCTCCCTCTGCTCTGTTCCCCCAGAGGCCTTCCTGTCTCCACTGTAAATACTTCCTTAAATCTCATGTTGAGCTCCTCACATACTTCTTGATCGTTTCTTGTGAGTTCCCTACCTTCTTTCCTCAGCCTTATCATCTGGTCTTTGACTGTTGTCTTCCTTCTAATGTGGCTATACAGCAGTTTCGGGTCAGACGACTTTCGATGCTATGTCGTTTTCGTACTGTCGCTGGGCCTCCCTCCTTATCTGTGCATACTCGTTTCTGGCTCTTCTACTAATCTCCTTATTTTCCTGGGTCCTTTGCCTCCTGTACCTTTTCCATTCTTTGGTGCACTTAGTTTTTGCCTCCCTACACCTTCGGGTAAACCAAGGACTTGCTTTGGTCTTCCTATTATTTCTATTGCCCTTGGGAACAAACCTTTCCTCTGCCTCCTTGCACTTCGTTGTAACATATTCCAATATCTTGTTTACTGATTTTCCTACCAGTTCTCTATCCCACTGAACCTCCTGCAGGAAGTTTCTCATACCTGTGTAGTCCCCGCTGTTATAGTTTGGCTTTTCCCATTCAATTCCTGTTACCTTCTCCACTTGTAACTCTACTATATAATCAAGACTCAGAACCACGTGATCGCTAGCTCCAAGGGGCCTCTCGTAAGTGATGTCCTCAATGTCTGAACTGCTCAGGGTGAACACAAGATCCAGTCCTGCTGGCTCATCCTCCCCTCTCTCTCTAGTAGTGTCCCTGACATGTTGATGCATGAGGTTTTCAAGTACCATATCCATCATCTTGGTTCTACATGTTTCGGGACCCCCATGTGGCTCCAGGTTTTCCCAGTCGATCTCCCTGTGGTTGAAATCGCCGATTACCAGTAACTTTGCTCTGCTCGAGTGAGCTCTTCTTGCCACCTCAGCCAGTGTGTCCACCATCGCTCTGTTGTTTTCTTCATACTCCTCTCTTGGCCTCCTGCAGTTCTGTGGTGGGTTATACATCACTCCAATGACTACTTTATGTTCTCCAGACTGAATTGTACCTACAATGTAGTCTCTTTCTCCAATCATGTCCATGCCTTCCATTTCCTCAAATCCCTATCGGTTTTTTATTAGTAGTGCAACTCCTCCTCCCCTTCTACTCCTTCCATCTTTCCTCAGGATCTGATATCCCGGTGGGAAGATTGCGTCTGTTATTGTCTCAGCGAGTTTGGTTTCTGCGACTGCTATGATGTCTGGGGATTTCTCGCTGATTCTTTCGTGCCACTCCTCATATTTATTCGTTATTCCATCCGCGTTTGTTTACCAAACACGTGTGTACTCACCTATTTGTACTCACCTATTTGTGGTTGCAGGGGTCGAGTCATAGCTCCTGGCCCCGCCTCTTCGCTGATTGCTACTAGGTCCTCTCTCTCCCTGCCCCATGAGCTTTATCATACCTCGCCTTAAAACTATGTATGGTTCCCGCCTCCACTACGTCACTTTCTAGGCTATTCCACGGCCTGACATCTCTATGACTGAAGAAATACTTCCTAAAATCCCTTTGATTCATCTGAGTCTTCAACTTCCAATTGTGACCCCTTGTTTCTGTGTCCCTTCTCTGGAACATCCCGTCTTTGCCCACCTTGTCTATTCCGCGCAGTATTTTATATGTCGTTATCATGTCTCCCCTGACCCTCCTGTCCTCCAGTGTCGTCAGGCCGATTTCCCTCAACCTTTCTTCGTAGGACAATCCCCGTAGCTCTGGGGCTAGTCTTGTTGCAAACCTTTGCATTTTCTCTAATTTCTTCACGTTCTTGTGTGTGTGTGTGTGTGTGTGTGTGTGTGTGTGTGTGTGTTGTGTGTGTGTGTGTGGTGTGTGTGTGTGTGTGTGTGCGTGTGTGTGTGTTTGTTTGTGTTGTGTGTGTGTGTGTGTGTGTGTGTGTGTGTGTGTGTGTGTGTGTTGTGTGTGTGTGTGTGTGTGTTGTCACTGTAGTGTGTTTGTTGTGTCATAGTTGCCTGCACCCGTATTGTTATGTGCGTTACTACATAAGTCATCACCACTACATCACCACACTGTCTCACCATCTCACCTACACTGCTACAATCACCACACTGCTGTACTCACCACACGCTTACATCACAACTACTTCTACTGTATCACCCACTGCTATATCACCACACTGTTACATCACCACACTGTTACATCACTCACTTTTTACATCACCCACTGTTACATTTACATACACTGTTACATCACCACACTGTTACATCACACACTGTTACATTCACCACATGTTACATCACCACACTGTTACATACCACACTGCTACATCACCACACGTTACATCACCACACTGTTACATCACCACACTGCTTACATCACCACACTGTACATCACCACACTGTACATCACCACACTGTTACATCACCACACTGTTACATCAATCACCACCACTGTTACATCACCACACTGTTACATCACCACACTGTTACATCACCCACACTGTTACATCACCACACTGTTACATCACCACACTGTTACATCACCACACTGTTACATCACCACACTGTTACATCACCACACTGTTACATCACCACACTGTACATCACCACACTGTTACATCACCACACTGTTACATCACCACACTGCTTACATCACCACACTGTTACATCACCACACTGCTACATCACCACACTGTTACATCACCACACTGCTACATCACCACACTGTTACATCACCACACTGCTACATCACCACACTGTTTACATCACCACACTGTTACATCACCACACTGTTACATCACCACACTGTTACATCACCACACTGTTACATCACCACACTGCTACATCACCACACTGTTACATCACCACACTGCTACATCACCACACTGCTACATCACCATACTGTTACATCACCACACTGCTACATCACCACACTGTTACATCAACCACACTGTTACATCACCACACTGTTACATCACCACAACTGTTACATCACCACACTGCTACATCACCACACTGCTACATCACCACACTGTTACATCACCACACTGTTTACATCACCACACTGCTACATCACCACACTGCTACATCACCACACTGTTACATCACCACACTGCTACATCACCATACTGTTACATCACCACACTGTACATCACCACACTGCTACATCACCACACTGCTACATCACCACACTGTTACATCACCACACTGCTACATCACCACACTGTTCTCACATGTACATCACCACATGCTACATCACCACACTGTTACATCACCACACTGCTACATCACCACACTGCTACATCACCACACTGCTACATCACCACACTGTTACATCACCACACTGTACATCACCAACTGCTACATCACCACACTGCTACATCACCACACTGCTACATCACCACACTGCTACATCACCACACTGTTACATCACCACACTGCTACATCACCACACTGTTACATCACCACACTGTTACATCACCACACTGCTACATCACCACACTGCTACATCACCACACTGCTACATCACCACACTGCTACATCACCACACTGTTACATCACCACACTGTTACATCACCACACTGTACATCACCACACTGCTACATCACCACACTGTTACATCACCACACTGCTACATCACCACATTGCTACATCACCACACTGTTACATCACCACACTGCTACATCACCACACTGTTACATCACCACACTGTTACATCACCACACTGTACATCACCACACTGTTACATCACCACACTGTACATCACCACACTGTACATCACCACACTGTTACATCACCACACTGCTTACATCACCACACTGCTACATCACCACATTGCTACATCACCACACTGTTACATCACCACACTGTTACATCACCACACTGTTACATCACCACACTGTTACATCACCACACTGTACATCACCACACACTGTTACATCACCACACTGTTACATCACCACACTGTACATCACCACACTGCTACATCACCACACTGTTACATCACCACACTGCTACATCACCACACTGTTACATCACCACACTGCTACATCACCACACTGCTACATCACCACACTGCTACATCACCACACTGTTACATCACCACACTGTTACATCACCACACTGTTACATCACCACACTGTTACATCACCACACTGTTACATCACCACACTGTTACATCACCACACTGCTACATCACCAAATGCTACATCACACACTGTTACATCACCACACTGCTACATCACCACACTGCTACATCACCACACTGCTACAATCAACCACACTGCTACATCACCATCACTGTTACATCACTACACTGCTACATCACCACACTGTACATCACCACACTGTTACATCACCACACTGTTACATCACCACACTGCTACATCACCACACTGCTACATCACCACACTGCTACATCACCACACTGTTACATCACCACACTGCTACATCACCACACTGCTACATCACCACACTGCTACATCACCACACTGCTACATCACCACACTGTTACATCACCAACTGTTACATCACCACACTGTTACATCACCACACTGCTACATCACCACACTGTTACATCACCACACTGCTACATCACCACACTGCTACATCACCAACTGTACATCACCACACTGCTTACATCACCACACTGTACATCACCACACTGCTACATCACCACACTGTACATCACCACACTGTCATCACCACACGTTACATCACCATACTGCTACTCACACACTGTTACATCACCACACTGCTACATCACCACACTGCTACATCACCACACTGTTACATCACCACACTGTTACATCACCACACTGCTACATCACCATACTGTTACATCACCACACTGCTACATCACCACACTGCTACATCACCACACTGCTACATCACCACACTGTTACATCACCACACTGCTACATCACCACACTGTTACATCACCACACTGCTACATCACCACACTGCTACATCACCACACTGCTACATCACCATCACTGCTACATACCACACTGCTACATCACCACACTGCTTACATCACCACACTGTTACATCACCACACTGTACATCACCACTGCTACATCACCACACTGCTACATCACCACACTGCTACATCACCACACTGTTACATCACCACACTGCTACATCACCACACTGTACATCACCACATGCTACATCACCACACTGTTACATCACCACACTGCTACATCACCACACTGTACATCACCACACTGCACATCACCACACTGCTACATCACCACACTGTTACATCACCACATGTACATCACCACTGCTACATCACCACACTGCTACATCACCACACTGTACATCACCACACTGCTACATCACCACATGTTACATCACCACACTGTTACATCACCACACTGCTACATCACCACACTGTTACATCACCACACTGTTACATCACCACACTTACATCACCACACTGTTACATCACCACACTGTTACATCACCACACTGTTACATCACCACACTGTTACATCACCACACTGTTACATCACCACACTGCTACATCACCACACTGTACATCACCACACTGTTACATCACCACACTGTTACATCACCACACTGTTACATCACCACACTGTACATCACCACACTGTTACATCACACACTGTTACATCACCACACTGTTACATCACCACACTGCTACATCACCACATTGCTACATCACCACACTGTTACATCACCACACTGCTACATCACCACGCTGCTACATCACCACACTGCTACATCACCACACTGTTACATCACCACACTGCTACATCACCACACTGCTACATCACCATACTGTTACATCACCACACTGCTACATCACCACACTGTTACATCACCACACTGTTACATCGCCACACTGTTACATCACCACACTGCTACATCACCATTAAATGCTACATCACTACACTGCTACATCACCACACTGTTACATCACCACACTGCTACATCACCACACTGCTACATCACCACTGCTACATCACCACACTGCTACATCACCACACTGTTACATCACTACACTGCTACATCACCACACTGTTACATCACCACACTGCTACATCACCACACTGTTACATCACCACACTGCTACATCACCACACTGCTACATCACCACACTGCTACATCACCACACTGTTACATCACCACACTGCTACATCACCACACTGACATACAATGCTACCACACTGCTACATCACCACACTGTTACATCACCACACTGCTACATCACCACACTGCTACATCACCACGCTGCTACATCACCACACTGTTACATCACCACACTGCTACATCACCACACTGCTACATCACCATACTGTTACATCACCACACTGCTACATCACCACACTGTTACATCACCACACTGTTACATCACCACACTGTTACATCACCACACTGCTACATCACCATAATGCTACCATCATCACACTGCTACATCACCACACTGTTACATCACCACACTGCTACATCACCACACTGCTACATCACCACACTGCTACATCACCACACTGCTACATCACCACACTGTTACATCACTACACTGCTACATCACCACACTGTTACATCACCACACTGCTACATCACCACACTGTTACATCACCACACTGCTACATCACCACACTGCTACATCACCACACTGCTACATCACCACACTGTTACATCACTACACTGCTACATCACCACACTGCTACATCACCACACTGCTACATCACCACACTGTACATCACCACACTGCTACATCACCACACTGCTACATCACCACCTGCTACATCACCACACTGCTACATCACCCAACTGCTACATCACCACACTGTACATCACCACACTGTTACATCACCACACTGTTACATCACTACACTGTTACATCACTACACTGCTACATCACCACACTGCTACATCACCACACTGCTACATCACCACACTGCTACATCACCACACTGCTACATCACCACACTGTTACATCACTACACTGCTACATCACCACACTGTTACATCACCACACTGCTACATCACCACACTGTTACATCACCACACTGCTACATCACCACACTGCTACATCACCACACTGCTACATCACCACACTGTTACATCACTACACTGCTACATCACCACACTGCTACATCACCACACTGTTACATCACCACACTGTTACATCACCACACTGCTTACATCACCACACTGTTACATCACCACACTGTTACATCACCACACTGCTACATCACCACACTGTTACATCACCACACTGTTACATCACCACACTGTTACATCACCACACTGTTAACATCACCAACACTGCTTACATCACCACACTGTTACATCACCACACTGTTACATCACCACACTGTTACATCACCACACTGCTACATCACCACATTGCTACATCACCACACTGTTACATCACCACACTGTTACATCACCACACTGTTACATCACCACACTGTTACATCACCACACTGTTACATCACCACACTGTTACATCACCACACTGTTACATCACCACACTGCTACATCACCACATTGCTACATCACCACACTGTTACATCACACCACACTGCTACATCACCACGCTGCTACATCACCACACTGCTACATCACCACACTGTTACATCACCACACTGCTACATCACCACACTGCTACATCACCATACTGTTACATCACCACACTGCTCATCACCACACTGTTACATCACCACACTGTTACATCACCACACTGTTACATCACCACACTGCTACATCACCATAATGCTACATCACTACACTGCTACATCACCACACTGTTACATCACCACACTGCTACATCACCACACTGCTACATCACCACACTGCTACATCACCCATCACACACTGCCTACACTCACACCAAACTGTTACATCACTACACTGCTACATCACCACACTGTTACATCACCACACTGCTACATCACCACACTGTTACATCACCACACTGCTACATCACCACACTGTCTACATCACCACACTGCTACATCACCACACTGTTACATCACCACACTGCTACATCACCACACTGTTACATCACCACACTGCTACATCACCACACTGTTACATCACCACACTGTTACATCACCATACTGTTACATCACCACACTGTTACATCACCACACTGCTACATCACACCAACACATGTTACATCACCACACTGCTACATCACCACACTGCTACATCACCAACTGTTACATCACCACACTGCTACATCACCACACTGTTATCCAATGCACCACACTGTTACATCCCACACTGTTACATCACCACACTGCTACATCACCACACTGTTACATCACCACACTGCTACATCACCCACACTGTACATCACACTGACTCACCACTGC
>NC_069419.1:23567808-23585308 GCF_026875155.1 Cherax quadricarinatus
ACACAGGTATAGTCCCATGCTAAGAGCTTGCCATTCTTCCAAGGATAGATGGTGATCCCGTCGGGGTGGTTTGCTGGGTTGTGGGTATTGTTGGCTGCTGGTGATCGGGGCTTCCCCTCGGCTGGGCATCCAGCTGTAGCAAGGGTTCTCTTTATGATGTCATTGGCCTCATTGTGTCTTGCATGCCAGCCCTTGGTTTTGGAACAGTTAAGACCATGTAGACTGTATTGGTCTTCTTGCGCTTCACCGCAAATACACATATATTCTGTGTGAATTGGGGCAGCAAGGCACAGAGCCACGGCAATACGGAGGGTCTTAGGGTCGAGTCACGTTCCCATTGCCGATATGGGAACTGTTTGGAGGAAGTCCCCTGAGTGATGTGCGCTCACAGCCTGGAGGCAGGTAGTCTCCCTATCTGATGTTGCAGCCCTGAGCATGTTGGCAAGCACCTTTTCAGCGATCGGGCCATCCCAGCTTGACTGTTTGTGAGCCAGTGCTGCACTAGGGTTTGGTGCTGGAGCAGCAAGAGTCTTCCATTCAGTGATGGCACTGGCGTAGCTAGGGTCCTGTATTCCTGCTGAGTCACTGAGGTTATCAGGAAGAATTTGTCTTATCAACTCGTTTGATGCTATGGAAGAGGGTAGGAAAGCTGGTAGAGCAATCTGGGAGGATCTGCGTACTCCTAGCCCTCCAAGCCTGACCGGAAGTGAGGCTTGCAACCACTGTCCATCTTCAAGGAAAAGATTCAGTACACTCTATAGCATGGTCTTAAGGAGAGAGTCACATTCCTTGAGTTTTGGACTGCTGAAGGCTGGGGAGCATCTCAGAAAGTAGGTAAGTTTTGGGATTGACAGGCACCTGGTGAGTAGGTAGAAGGCATCGTGTGTGTCAATGTCTTTCATCCTTCTTTCCATCGTCCGAAGGTCTGAGACTTTTTTTCTAGAATCAGATCGATGGCATTGGACCCAAGAGGAGCACCAAGGAGAGTGCTATTGGCTGGATCAATGGCTCATGCTCCTGGTAAAACGGCACTAATATTCTGGATCATCTGTTGATTGGTGGAAACTATTTCACATTTGGTGGGGTTTAAAGACAGGCCCAGGCTTTCTCCCATGTCTTTATATATTTATTTTATTATCACACCGGCCGATTCCCACCAAGGCAGGGTGGCCCGAAAAAGAAAAACTTTCACCATCATTCACTCCATCACTGTCTTGCCAGAAGGGTGCTTTACACTACAGTTTTTAAACTGCAACATTAACACCCCTCCTTCAGAGTGCAGGCACTGTACTTCCCATCTCCAGGACTCAAGTCCGGCCTGCCGGTTTCCCTGAATCCCTTCATAAATGTTACTTTGCTCACACTCCAACAGCACGTCAAGTATTAAAAACCATTTGTCTCCATTCACTCCTATCAAACACGCTCACGCATGCCTGCTGGAAGTCCAAGCCCCTCGCACACAAAACCTCCTTTATATATATATATATATATATATATATATATATAATATATATATATATATATATATATATATATATATATATATATATATATATATATATATATATATATATATATATATATAAGTAGTGCTGAAGGCGGCTGAGTGGCTCCTGCGGCTGAGCGGTCTCTTCCTGAGCGGTCTCCTCCCGAAAGGGCTGCGGCTGAGTGGCTCCCTTTCCTGAGCAGACTCCTTTTCACACCTATATGCTAATGACCTTGACCCCACCCACGACCCCCCACCCACGACCCCACCCACGACCCCACCCTAGACCCCCACCCATGACCCCACCCACGACCCCCATCCACGCCCCCCACCCACGACCCCCACCCCCGCCCATGTGCCCTGCCCGCCCCTGCGCCCTGCCCCACGCCCGCCCCTCGCGCCCACCCGCGCCCCTCGCGCCCCTCCGTCGCACCCGCCCGCGCCTTCTGCTGTGCCTTCTGCAGCGTCGTCCGGATCGCCCCCGCTCCCCGAATTTTTTTCCGATTTTTTTTGAATTTCATTTTCTTGTGCTGTCCATCTCCTCGAATCAAACTTTTGAGGTTACCCCTCCCACTTTCACCGCCATCCCAATTTTTTTTTTTTAATTTCATTTTCTTATGATCTCCTCGGATCAAGTTTTTTGGATTACCCCCTCTGGGGTTAAGCATTCAAAATGGACTCCCACTTTCACCCCAAATATTCCTGCTCTACTTCCTCGGATCAAGGTTTTCTCGATAATACAAAAACTCCATCTCCTCGGATCAAGGTTTTCTCGATAATACCAAGACTCCATCTCCTTGGATCAAGTATTTCTCCTCCACTTCCTTGGATTCCCCCCTATGGGGGTAAGCATTTCAAATGAACCCCTCCTATGGGGCATGATACTTTCTCTTACTACAGGTCTAAACATGTGTGACGTCACCCCACCTGTGTCTACTCGGCGGTCAGTGACGTCACGTGATGACCTCACACATACAGGCTGAATCTTGTCGACTTCCCCCTATGTCAGTGACGTCACGTGATGACCCCACACACACAGGCTGAATCTTGTAGACTTCCCCATCTCAGTATTACACATTTCATATACAACATAGGGAAAACATTTTCACTCTTAACCCAGGATAACCCAAATAATTTCACTTTTTTTTCGTTAATACCCACAACAATCCACAATTTCTTTACAAAATACAACACAAGTCTAGACATTCTTCTCGTCTTAACTATTTCATCAGAAAAAAGTCACCACAACACTTACAACTTATAACCACTTTTCGATAAATTCACTAGTCACAATTTTACATATTACGAAGTTAATACGCACACACACCTTACTTTACTTTGAACACCTTCAAAACACTCTCATAAATCATTTGAATACTCACAAAAATACCTTTGAACATTTCCAAACAACACTGAAACACTTCCAAAATATCATTTTGAGTACTCCCAAATACACCACTGAATACTACTAAAACACCACTGAATACAGTCAAAACACCACCAAAATCACCATAAACTAAGATCAACATAACAGACTAACACCCATTTTCACACAAATCCCCTCAAATCACTATAACCAAGACGATTACCAATTTCTATGAGTACACTCTCATCCAACTAAGATATAACATGAACACAAACCAAACACACACGAACACTTACAACAGAATCAACTCTTTTTTCGATATCTCTAGTTCGACAACAACACCCACAACCCACAACACCCACATCCCACAACACCCACAACCCACATCACCCACACCCCACAATTTTTTCTCGTTTTAACTAATTTCATCAGAAAAAGTCACAACAACAACCCACAACTTATAACCACTTTTTCAGCATCTCTAGTTCGACAACAACACCCACAACCCACAACACCCACACCCCACAAGTTTTTCTCGTTTTAACTAATTTCATCAGAAAAAGTCACAATAACAACCCACTTATAACGTCTTTTTGGGTATCTCTAGTTCTACTACATTACCCACAACCTTCATCACTTACCAATTTATTCACAATATATTCGATACAAATTTTTCCCCTTCTTTTTACTGAATCTTAAATGTAATACACATTCCTCCCTACATTACTAAAATTCTAATAAAATCCTCTCCATACCCATCTCCTTGTATCCACATAAATTGATATTATACTCACAACAACTAATCTCACTACCCAACTACTGCGACATGTTTCAACACCCTCCATTCTTTTCCGATATATATCATAACTTTTCAATTCTATAATTTCTTTGTAAAATATTCACACATTACCTTTATTTTCAGTAAAATACTCCCCCCCCCCATATTTCATTAAATTTCTAATACAACCCTCCCCATACCCCTCTCCATCTCACCCACATTTCTTCACATCCACTCACCCATCTCCCAACACACCTCTTCTGAACACACACAAAAATCACATTTCACATCCACAAATGCATCTCATCACCATCTCAAATCCACTAAAATCACTGTATCCAAGATATTCACAAAACTCTATTACCACCTAACACACACACACTCACACACACACACACACACACACACACACACACACACACACACACACACACAGAGGTCAGTCAGAGCAGGACAGAACAGCAAGGGCAAGCACACACACAACTACTCTCAGAACCATACAACCTATCACACCATCCCAACACACCCTACAATCCATACCCACAGCCTCCACCCAACACCAAGCTATAGAACCCCACAGTATGCCACCAGGTCTCCCACCCTCACAGGCCCCCCAAACCACAGTGTTGGAAAGGAAACTGAAGGTATGGTACACAAACGCTGATGGAATAACAAATAAGTGGGAGGAGTGGCAAGAAAGAGTCAAAGAAGCATCACCGGACATCATAGCTCTCACAGAAACCAAGCTTACAGGTATGATAACAGATGCCATCTTTCCAACGGGATACCAAATCCTGAGGAAAGACAGAGGGAACAGGGGGGGTGGAGGAGTGGCGTTGCTGATCAAAAATCGCTGGAATTTTGATGAGCTGGAGAGAGAAGATAGCGGAGAAGAAAGTGATTACATAGTGGGAACACTTCACTCTGGAGGTCCCAAGGTGGTAATAGCAGTGATGTATAACCCACCACAGAACAGCAGGAGGCCAAGGCAAGAGTACGACGAGAGCAATAGAGCGATGGTTGACACACTGGCTAGAGTGGCCAGAAGAGCTCATGCATGCAGGGCAAAGCTCCTGATCATGGGTGACTTTAACCACAAGGAGATAGATTGGGGAGAACTTGGACCCACATGGGGGCCAAGATACTTGGAGGGCTAAGATGATGGAGGTGGTACTGGAGAAACTTCATGTCCAACACGTAAGGGACACTACAAGAGAGAGAGGAGAGGATGAACCAGCAAGGCTGGACTTAGTATTCACCTTCAGTAGTGCAGATATCGAGGACATCACATATGAAAGACCCCTTGGGGCCAGTGACCATGTGGTTGTAAGCTTCGAATACACAGTAGAGCTACAAGTGGAGGGAGAGAGAAGCAGGAAGGCCCAGGACGAAATGAAGCCAAACTACAAGAAAGGGGACTACACAGGAATGAGGAACTACCTGAACGGGGTTCAGTGGGACAGAGAACTGGCAGGGAAAACCAGTTAATGAAGATGATGGAATATGTAGCATAAAATGCAAGGAGGCTGAGGAGAGGTTTGTACCCAAGGGTAACAGGAGTAATGAAAAAGCCAGGATGAGCCATGGTTTACCCAAAGGTGCAGGGAGGCAAAAACCAAGTGTGCTAGGGAATGGAAGAAATATAGAAGGCAAAGGACCCAGGAGAATAAGGAGAACAGTCGTAGAGCCAGAAATGAATATGCACAGATAAGAAGGGAGGCCCAAAGACAATATGAAAATGACATAGCAGCGAAAGCCAAAATCTGACCCGAAACTGTTGTACAGCCACATCAGGAGGAAAACAACAGTCAAGGACCAGGTAATCAGGCTAAGGAAGGAAGGAGGAGAGACAACAGGAAATGACCGGGAAGTATGTGAAGAACTCAACAAGAGATTCAAAGAAGTGTTCACAGAGGAGACAGAAGGGACTCCAGAAAGACGGAGAGGTGGGGCACACCACCAAGTGCTGGACACAGTGCACACACAACCGAGGAAGAAGTGAAGAGGCTTCTGAGTGAGCTAGATACCTCAAAGGCAATGGGGCCAGATAACATCTCCCCATGGGTATTGAGAGAGGGAGCAGAGGCGCTATGTGTACCCCTAACAACAATATTCAATACATCTATCGAAACAGGGAGATTGCCTGAGGCATGGAAGACAGCAAATGTAGTCCCAATCTTTAAAAAAGGAGACAGACATGAAGCATTAAACTACAGACCAGTGTCACTGACATGTATAGTATGCAAAATCATGGAGAAGATTATCAGGAGAAGAGTGGTGGAACACCTAGAAAGGAATGATCTCATCAACAGCAGCCAGCATGGTTTCAGGGACGGGAAATCCTGTGTCACAAACCTACTGGAGTTCTATGACATGGTGACAGCAGTAGACAAGAGAGAGAGGGGTGGGTGGATTGCATTTTCTTGGACTGCAAGAAGGCGTTTGACACAGTTCCACACAAGAGATTGGTGCAAAAACTGGGGACCAAGCGGGATAACAGGGAAGGCACTACAATGGATCAGGGAATACTTGTCAGGAAGACAGCAGCGAGTCATGGTACGTGGCGAGGTGTCAGAGTGGGCACCTGTGACCAGCGGGGTCCCGCAGGGGTCAGTCCTAGGACCAGTGCTGTTTCTGGTATTTGTGAACGACATGACGGAAGGAATAGACTCTGAGGTGTCCTGTTTGCAGATGACGTGAAGTTGATGAGAAGAATACACTCGATCGAAGACCAGGTAGAACTACAAAGGGATCTGGACAGGCTGCAGAACTGGTCCAGCAATTGGCTCCTGGAGTTCAATCCCACCAAGTGCAAAGTCATGAAGATTGGGGGAAGGGCAAAGAAGGCCGCAGACGGAGTACAGTCTAGGGGGTCAGAGACTACAAACCTCACTCAAGGAAAAAGATCTTGGGGTGAGTATAACACCAGGCACATCACTCCTGAAGCGCACATCAACCAAATAACTGCTGCAGCATATGGGCGCCTAGCTAACCTCAGAACAGCATTCCGACATCTTAATAAGGAATCGTTCAGGACCCTGTACACCGTATACGTTAGGCCCATATTGGAGTATGCGGCACCAGTTTGGAACCCACACCTAGCCAAGCACGTAAGAAATAGAGAAAGTGCAAAGGTTTGCAACAAGACTAGTCCAGAGCTAAGAGGTATGTCCTACGAGGAGAGGTTAAGGGAAATCAACCTGACGACACTGGAGGACAGGAGAGATAGGGGGGACATGATAACGACATACAAAATACTGAGAGGAATTGACAAGGTGGACAAAAACAGGATGTTCCAGAGATTGGACACAGTAACAAGGGGACACAGTTGGAAGCTAAAGACACAGATGAATCACAGGGATGTTAGGAAGTATTTCTTCAGCCACAGAGTAGTCAGTAAGTGGAATAGTTTGGGAAGCGATGTAGTGGAGGCAGGATCCATACATAGCTTTAAGCAGAGGTACGATAAAGCTCACGGCTCAGGGAGAGTGACCTAGTAGCGATCAGTGAAGAGGCGGGGCCAGGAGCTCGGACTCGACCCCCGCAACCTCAACTAGGTGAGTACAACTAGGTGAGTACACACACACACACACACACACACACACACACACACACACACACACACACTCTACTTTGAACACCTTCAAAACACTCTTATACATCATTTGTGACCACCTTTTCTCAATATCTCTTAAGAAATATTCTCTCATCCACAACCTTTATCATCTCACTACAGAACAACCCCAAGATTACTTCGAACACTCATAAATCATTTGAATACTCACATAAACACATTTGAACATTTCCAAACATCACTGAAGCACTTCCAAAATATCATTTTGAATACACCCAAATAAGATTTATCATCTCTAATTTATCTACACTTACACATTTCATTAGATGAAATTACAACTCATCCACCGTACTACTCCCTCAGTCTCCAGACTTTACAACATTATCACAAAAAATAACTCATACACTTATGACATGAGACATTTTACCAAAACTAACACAAACGCACCCACACACACCACACTTTACTTTGTACAACACCAAAAACATCAATTACCTTTGATTACTCCAAAAACATCATTGAACACATTCAAAAACATCATCAAACTCCTTTGAATACTCCCAAAACACCACCGAATACTACCAAAACAGCACCGAATACTGCCCAAACAACACTAAAAATCACCAGAAACTAAGATCAACACCACCAACTAACATCTATTTTATAGAAATCCCCTCAAATCACTATAACCAAGACGATCCCATTCACCTCAAAACCACTAAGATCGCAGAAAACACACATTTTTATAAACATTCATACAAAAAATCACAACCAACTCCATACAATATCTAATACACTCCTCTCACTACCACCAACACATACCAGCACAGATAGGGATACCTCCCATGACATCACACTCCATCCTGCGTTTACTTGGCGATCAGCGACGTCACACCCCACTTTTACTTCATTTAACTTAACGAGAGGAAGTTACTTGTTTCAACCTGTTATATCTCCAATATCTAAGATCTCCACAATCAAGACGTTTACCAAATTCTATAACCCCTCCACTAAGATCACACATTTTTGTACACATTCTCTTAAAACATCTTCATAACGAAGATCACTAAAACTATCTATACTTTTACTAAGATCACCTAACATTTTGTCTTCTCTAACTCACCCACCAATTTACATTCTCATTCACACTTACACATTTCATTAACCGAAATTACGGCTCATCCACCAAACTCCTCCCTCATTCTCCTGACTTTACAACATTAGCCCAAAAAAAAACTAACTCATACACTTATGACATGAGACATTACCATATCTAACACACTGACTAACTTTGAACCAACTCTGAACATCACCAAAACACCACTGATCATCTTCAAAAAATACTCTGCACATCATTTGAACACCTTCAAAAAAACATCATCAAACACCTCCGAATACTACCAAAACACTACTGATTACTACCAAATTTTATAGAAATTCCCTCAAATCACTATAACCAAGAACTCCCTTCCCATGGGCGCAAAAGAAAAAAAAAGAAAAACTTGAACACAAACCTAATACGCAAACACTTAGTACATGATCACCATCAACTGAAAACATATCTTGTACACACATAAATCTAAGACAACCACCAACAACAATCACTCATGTTCACTCACCTCAAAAATCACTAATATCACAAAAAAACACTCATTTTTTATAAACATTCACACAAAAAATCATATTTGACAATATCTAAGCGCACTCACCTCACTACCACCAACACACGATGTCACACCTCACAGGACCGGCGAGGTCACCTCCAGTGACGTCACACCCCACTTTTACTTCATTTAACTTAACGAGAGGAAGTTACTTGTTTCAACCTCTTATATCTCCAATATCTAAGATCACCACAATCAAGACGTTTACCAAATTCTATAACCCCACCACTAAGATCACACATTTTTTGTACACATTCTCTTAAAACATCATCATAACGAAGATCACTAAAACTATCTATACTTTTACTAAGATCACATAACATTTTGTCTTCTCTAACTCACTCACCAATTTACATTTACACTTACACATTTCATTAGCCGAAATTACATCTCATCCACCAAACTCCTCCCTCATTCTCCAGACTTTACAACAATAGCACAAAAAAAACTAACTCATACACTTTTGACATGAGACATTACCATAACTAACACACTGACTAACTTTGAACCAACTCTAAACATCACCAAAACACCACGGAACACCTTCAAAAAATACTCTGCACATCATTTGAACACCTTCAAAAAACACCATCAAACACCTCCGAATACTCCCAAAACACTACTGATTACTACCAAATCACCACTGAATACTACCAAAACACCGTCAAAATCACCAAAATCTAAGTTTAGCATCACCAGCTAACATCCATTTTTATAGAAATTCCCTCAAATCACTATAACCAAGAACTCCCTCCCCATGGACGCAAAAAAAAGAAAAACTTGAACACAAACCTAATACGCAAACACTTAGTACATGATCACCATCAACTGAAAACATATCTTGTACACACATAAATCTAAGACAACCACCAACAACAATCACCCATGTTCACTTACCTCAAAACTCACTAATATCACAGAAAACACTCATTTTTTATAAACATCCACACAAAAAATCATATTTGAAAACCTTGATCCGAGGAGATGGAGTCTTTGTATTATCGAGAAAACCTTGATCCGAGGAAGTAGAGCAGGAATATTTGGGGTGAAAGTGGGAGTCCATTTTGAATGCTTACCCCCAGAGGGGGGAATCCAAAAAACTTGATCCGAGGAGATCATAAGAAAATGAAATTAAAAAAAAAATTGGGATGGGGGTGAAAGTGGGAGGGGTAACCTCAAAAATTTGATTCGAGGAGATGGACAGCACAAGAAAATGAAATTCAAAAAAAATCGGAAAAAAATTCGGGGAGCGGGGGCGATCTGGACGACGCTGCAGAAGGCACAGCAGAAGGCGCGGGCGGGCGCGACGGAGGGGCGCAAGGGGCGCGGGTGGGCGCGAGGGGCGGGCGTGGGGCGGGGCGCGGGGGCGGGCGGGGCACGCTGGTGGGGGTGGGGGTCGTGGGTGGGGGGCGTTTGTGGGGGTCGTGGGTGGGGTCATGGGTGGGGTCGTGGGAGGGGTCGTGGGTGGGGTCGTGGGTGGAGGTCGTGGGTGGGGTCAAGGTCATTAGCATATAGGTGTGAAAAGGAGTCTACTCAGGAAAGGGAGCCACTCAGCCGCCTTCAGCACTACTTATATATATATATATACATATATATATATATATATAATATATATATATATATATATATATATATATATTTTATATATATATATATATATATATTATATATATATATATATATATTTCAACAAGGCCGTCTCCCACCGAGGCAGGGTGACCCAAAAAGATAAAAAATCCCTAAAAAGAAAATGCTTTCATCATTCAACACTTTCACCTCACTCACACATAATCACTGTTTTTGCAGAGGTGCTCAGAATACAACAGTTTAGAAGTATATACGTATAAAAATACACAATATATCCCTCCATACTGCCAATATCCCAAACCCCTCCTTTAGAGTGCAGGCATTGTACTTCCCATTTCCAGGACTCAAGTCCAGTTATATAAAATAACCGGTTTCCCTGAATCCGTTCACTTAATATTACCCTGTTCACACTCCAACAGATCGTCAGGTCCCAAATACCATTCGTCTCCATTCGCTCCTATGTAACACGCTCACGCACGCTTGCTGGAAGTCCAAACCCCTCGCCTACAATACCTCCTTTACCTCCTCCCTCCAACCTTTTCGAGGACGACCCCTACCCCGCCTTCCTTTCCCTACAGATTTATACGTTCTCCATATATATATATATATATATATATATATATATATATATATATATATATATATATATATATATATATATATATATATATATATATATATATATACATATATATATATATCACTTAGCTCCTGTCAGAATGCCGAGACCTAAAACCTGAGCAATAGTCTTTCAGAGTACCAGAAAGTCTTACATACAGTAGCCTATATCTTTATCTTAATGTTTTCCGAAAGAACAACAGAGACTTCTGATGAATACTAAGGTTTTATAGCAATATTACCTCAGTGAAACACATGGTGGAAGTGGAAAGTGGAAAGTGGTGGTGGAAAGTGGAAGAGAAATTGCAAAATAAAAAAAAAATCCTTCAAAACAGAGATGAAAGATAACAAGCAAAGTTAGAAATATTAGAATAAGGGAATCATGAACAAAACACTTAAGAAAAATTTGGAAGTAAAACTCGAAAGGGGTACAAAGAAGAATGAAAAAAAAAAGCATTTCACAGTTTTTTTAATCAAACCAAGCAGAAATGGAGGAAAGAGAGAGAGGAGGAGACAACAGCGGAAAAGAAATACCAGACATTGTAACACCCACATCCTGACCCACCCTTGCCTGCATCTGGACATGATATAAGAGACAAAAATATTACGTTGTCACGGTAGCCAAGCTTCACCAGTTACACTCTTGACTATGCGGAAGACCCACCACCAGGGAGGCGAGTGACCAAACGCCAGTGTTACACCGGCACTGCCAGGGAGGAGAGTGACCAAATACCTGTGATCACACCGGTACTGTCAGGGAAGCGAGTGACCGAACACCAGTGATTACATCAGATCCTTTCACACTGAGTTTCCTTATTGCGTCGAGTGCGGCAGCTTCACCGTGATTTCAACACTTACCAAGGAAGAGACCACACTGCTATCAGATGACGAACAGGGCAAATAGAATAGGTTAAGAAAATCCTTTCTTGTAATACCCGCAGTTTGTTTTTTCTAGCTGACTGGAGCAAAGGAGGAGGCTGAAGGGACATATTGTGAAGTACAGTGTGGATAAAGTAATATAGAGGTGTGAGAGTAATTGTAGGTGGACTGTCCAGTTTACTGACTCAAAGTATTATCTTAGGCTAAGGTAAAGTTAGATAGTTAAGAAGTTATTTATTTTCTATTGCCTGTTATAGTTATCTAGCTTTATTTATCTTGTGTTGCATGTCTGTTATAATATATCTTAGTTATTCTTAATATTTTATGTGATATATATTTTTTGTCCACAAACCTTTCGGATCCATGAGTTCTTTATATAGTATATAGTTATTTAATGCTGGGTCTTATAGTGTGTCGAGAACGATTAAACCTTTTCTCGATTGTTATTCTGTAAAGGTTTCAGTTTAGCTTTTAGAGAGTTTTGAAGTAAGGTGATGGCTCTCAGCTATTGACAGATGAGAAAATTTTTCTGCCCTAGACTGCCTCTCTCTTTCTCTCTCTCTCTTTCACACACACTCTCACTATCTCGTACTGACACCGCTCACGCACACTCGGTAAGCACACACACAGACTCATAGAGAAAGCATATTTACTCAGGACAAACAGAGGAGCAAACACTTCATCGCTACATGGTACTTGTCTGTCGTCATCCGCCCGTGATAAAAATGCAACAGTGAACAAATCCATTTGTGTTCGTGTAAATTCACACACGTTTTCAGACACATATACTGGCAGGCAGACAAACAGAGATATGAAGACAGACAGACACGAGGAGATACTGAGAGGCCACACACACACACACACACACACACACACACACACACACACACACACACACACACACATACATAAATACATAACTAACACGCACACAAGGGCACTGTAGTGTATCAAGGAATATCTGACAGGAAAGAACCAAAGAGTATTGGTATATGACGAGATGTGTCAGAGTGGGCGCATATGTCGGGTAAGGTTCCGTAAGGGTCAGTCCTAGGTCCGGTGTTGTTTCTTGTATATGTGAATGACATGACGAAAGTGATAGATTCGGAGGTGTCCCTGTTCTCGAACGACGTGAAGCTAATGAGGACCAGGATCAGGTAAGACTACAAGGGAAGCTGGACAAGCTGCAAACAACAAATGGCTCTTGGAGTTTAACCCTACCAAGTTAAAATTCATGAAGCTTCGGAAAGGACAAAAAAGACCGCAAACGGACTACAGACTAGGGAATCAAAGGCTGCAAACCTCACTCAAGGAAAGGATCTTAGGGTGAGCATCATACCGAGCACATCTCATGAGACACACATCAACCAAATAACTGCTGCCGCATAAAGGCGCCTGGCAAACCTATGAAAAGCCTTTCGACATCCAAGTAAGAAGTCATTCACAACGAACAAGTAGAATTTAATCAATAACAACACTGCGACTAGCCGAGGTCCCGTGAGTTAGAGCGTCGTGGAATTTTCGCTCACCATGAGGCGGGCTGAAACATCACGGGATCGAATCCTCGACTAGTCGCAGTGTTGTTATTGATTAAATACCACTTGCTCGTGGTTACAATACTATATATAGTGCTCGTGGATGCTAGTACACAAAACGGGGAGGAGGATATTAGCTATGAAGTACCCACATCATGGTATGTCCTCGGATCACGGTACAACACCTAGCTTTGCTGGGGTTGGGGGTGATTCTTGTAGGATTGTATGGTCCCGTGGGTTAGAGCGTCGTAGAATTTTCGCTTACCATGAGGCGGGCTAAAAGAACACCACGGGTGGTTCGAATCCTCGGCTAGTCGCGGCGGTGTTGTTGATATGTATAATATATAATATATATATATATATATATATATATATATATATATATTAATATATATATATATATATATATATATATGTGTGGTGTGTGTGTGTGTGGTGTGTGTGTGTGTGTGGTAACCACGAACGAGTGGTATTAATCAATAACAAACACTGCGACTTGCCGAGGACTCGAAACCCATGTCTTTTTGGCCCGCCTCATGGGGAGCGAAAATCACATGACGCTCTAACCCACAGGACCATACAATCCTACAAAAATCAAGCACCCAGCAGAGCTAGGTACTAACCTTGATCCGAGGACATATGGTGGTGTGGGTGCCTCAGAGCTAATTTCATTCTACTCCCCGTCTGGTGTAGCCTCCACAAGCAGTATATATATTATTGTAACCACGAACGAGTGGCAGGACTGAGTGGTCCAGTGGGTTAGAGCGTCATGTGATTTTCGCTCACCATGAGGCGGGCCAAAAACGACATGGGTTCGAGTCTTCGATTAGTCGCAGTGTTGTTATTGATTTAATACCTCTCGTTCGTGGTTACAATAATATATATATATATATATATATGAACTACGTTGTTTTCCTGAGTTCCCGCCCACGCTGCTCGATAGTTAAGCAAGGGTTCCTGTGTTTTTATAATGAACGAGGTTGTTTCATTATAAAAAGTATGCCGAATTTAAAAAACTGGATTTATATGCCAGAACAAATTGCATCAGCATTTCCGGTAAATTCATTTTATTTTCTGGTTCTATTTCATTGCGTGGTTGGAAGTAAATGAGTGTTTGTGTGAATGTATGTGTGTTTGTGTGTGTGTGTGTGTGTGTGTGTGTGTGTGTGTGTGTGTGTGTGTTGTGTGTGTGTGCGTGTGTGTGTGTCTGTCTGTCTGTGTCCGTGCGTGCTCTAGGGGTCGAGTCTCGGCCTCTAACTCTGCCTCTGCACTAGCGCCTGTTTTGTTCACCCTCTCCTTTCTTTGAGAGCCCTGTCGTACCTCTTCTTAAAGCTATGAATGGATCATGCCTCTACCACTTCACTGGTCAGGTCGTTCCGCCTTCTGACTCCTCTAAGACTGAAGAAATACTTGCTGACATCTCTGTGACTAATCAGGATTTTCAACGTCCAACTGTGCTTTCGTCCTGTTTCCCGCCTCTCCAACAATCTGTCCCTGTCCACCCTACCAATTCCTCTCACTATCTTGTACATTGTAATCATATCAGCCCTTGTCCTTCTGTCCTCTGATATAGCCCCGTCAGCCTCTTCTCAGAGCTCATATTAGGGGGCTCTGGTGGCCTGGTGGTTAACGCTCTCGCTTCACACGGCGAGGGCCTGGGTTCGATTCCCAGCCAGAGTAGAAACATTGGACGTGTTTCTTTCCACCTGTTGTCTATGTTCCCCATCAGTAAAATGGGTACCTGGGTGTTAGTCGACTGGTGTGGGTCGCATCCTGGGACATTGACCTAATTTGCCCGAAATGCGGAGCATAACAAGGGGCTTTCTATATAGTAGTATGTCATTGTTATCAGCTAGGACTGCATACCTTGTACATGTACTTGTAGTAAAATAAAGATATTATTATTATTAGCTTCGGAATCCAGTTTCCTTGTATTTTACATTCTGTGTCTTCTCATACAACCCCAGGTAGGTACGAGGATCTGTCGTAGAGTTGGATGTGTGCTACAAGTCAATATTATGCTGTAGAGTCCAGCTACTTTATATAAAAACGTCTTGACATTTTTGAGAACCAGCTGCTTCTCTGATGTAACTAGGGTAAAAGATCTCGAGGTAAGAAGATGGATAAAGCAACTGTTCATCCTATTCTAGAATATTGCACACAACTGTGGTCATCAAAATTTTGGAAGGATATTGACAAATCTTTGTGCGTCTAATAACAAAACCGATAGAATGTAATCGTAACACATTCGTAAGTTTATTGAGCCTTATTAAAGCTTGAGAGGCGAGTGAGGTGTTTAAATTATATTCAAGTGGTTTTTGAGCCAAGAAAGTGAAATAGTGTTTCTCTAATTGATCAATACCACAAACATTTTTTTAAAATAATACTTCCTGCACTGGTTTAACCCTGAGATCGTTCGTGAAGTCTTCCTAGCAGTAAGACATAAAGTATAGTTTCATCCAAGGGCCTGGCATGCTTGCCAGCCAGATATTTGAGTAGAGAAGTTAGATCATATTTATGAAATACTGTTACTGCTAAGCTCCAGTATTCATGTTTAATAAATGACAACGAATTCACTAATGTTAGAAAGACATTCTGCAAGACTAAACCCACTGTCAAACCTGCAAAGGAATACATTAATTTTGCCTTAAAATAAGAATCTCAGGACTTCGACCATCTTTTTTTTTCTAATTTTATTAAAGTAAATAACTGATAAAAAAAAAGGCAATTGGTCAAAAAAAAAAGTCTGATTAAAAGTGCCACCAACAATTCCTCAGTCTTTGTATCCTGTGTTATGCAAACCCACTCGGCAGACACACCATAAAAATTCAGTTTAAATAGTCCAAGATTATAATGCTGTGTGTGCCCACTTGCAAATAAGCACATGTTGACTGGGATCTCACAAAGGGATTTGAAATAACAAATTCCTTTATTGTACAAATTAACATGAAGAGTATGACACATAGGCAACACCAGGAATCTTTATTGACGAAACGTTTCGCCTGCGCTGCAGGCTTCATCAGTCGATTACAGAGACATAGCATTAGTGGAAGATGTTGGTGACATCAGTCCATCACCCTTGATACCATGATATAAAATATCACGACTCTAGTTTTCATATATTATGCTAGATTTCATATCTCAAATCTAGGTCCTGGTGAGTAAAAATTAGATAATTTTTTTAATAAATAATACCAAATTGTCATCAAAGGGCAAAATCTATCATCAAAGCGCAGTTCTCTCTTTGTCCAATACAAACCAGGTCAACTGACATGCCTCTTGTTTTGGGGAACCTTGAATTATGTAACGATTGACAACATCCTCTTTGCACAAATGTTTGTTGGTAATAATCATTGCTTAATTATATAAATAACACAGTTAAGAAATATGTTCAAGTCAATTTTTAGCATTAATTCAGTTTGAAATTTGTGATTTGTTATATGTTATTTTCGGAAATTCTTCAGTTCTATGATCCAGTCATTTATAGTAAAAAAAAAAATGTAAGTGCAGAGATAACCTTTAATTTACAGACTATACTCTGCTCTCAGTAGATGTTGATCAAGTCACTATTAGAAGTTTGCAGAAATATGTGAGGTAACAAGAGAAGAAGTCAGGTTTCATCTGGGGCTGTGGAGTGTATGAACTTCGTCGTCGCTTGTATTTGCTGATGGCTTATACCTTGTAATAATAGCTTTGTAACTGGACTGGCGATACTGAAGGCTCTTTAACTTTGTTCTATGGTGTTGGCCCACAGTTGCAGATGACACGAAGCCTCCTGTCACCCCAACTTCTACATATAATGCCATGTCTCGCTACATGATATAATGAATCGCTAAAGCTCTTCTCGGAGAGAAAACTATTCTGCTAGTAACAACTTGCTCTGTTTATGTTCTATTTATTGTCATATTTGTCAACAAGTTTTGCTAGCCAACATGGCTCTTCAGATTCGTATTTGTATACTGTAGTCTGCTGCATAACCATAAACATTTAGTGTCGGAGTGAGAAACATGAGG
>NC_069419.1:23590308-23652572 GCF_026875155.1 Cherax quadricarinatus
TCACACTTCAAGGGGAAAAACCCACATTCCCACTTCAAAGGGGGGGGAAAACCCATTCACCCTTTTTAAAAAAAATGGGGGAAAAACCCACATTAAAAACTTTTTCTAATAGGGAAAACCCACATTTCAGTCTCTAATGGGGGAAAAACCCAAAATTCACACTCTCTAAGGGGGAAAAACCCCAAATTTCCCCACTCTCAAAAAGGGGGGGAAAAACCCCAAACTTTTCCACATCTCTAAGGGTTTAAAACCCACATTCCACTCTCTAAGGGGGGAAAAAAACCCCACATTCCCATTTCTCTAATGGGGGAAAAACCCCACATTCCACTCTCTAAGGGGGGAAACCACATTCACACTCTCTAATGGGGAAAACCCTTCAACTCTCTAATGGAGGAAAACCCACATTCACATTTCTCTAAGGGTAAAAAACCCCATTCACAAAATCTAAGGGGGAAAAAAACCCCACATTCACACTCTTGGGGGGGGAAAACCCACTTTCCCACACTTCTAATGGGGGGTAAACCACATTCACACTCTCTAATGGGGGAAAATTCAAATTCACCCTCTTAAGGGGGAAAACCCAAAATTACATTTCTCTAAGGGGGGAAAAAACCCACTTTAAACATCTCTCAGGGGGGAAAATCCACTTAACACTCTCAAATGGGGAAAAACCCAATTCACATCTCAAATAGGGGGAAAACCCCATTCACACTCTCTAAGGGGGGGAAACCCACATTCACACTCTTTTAAGGGAAAAAACCCAAATTTCCCACACTCTGTAATGGGAAAAAAACCAATTCACACTCTTTTAATGGGGGAAAAACCCACATTCCACTCTTAATGGGGAAAACCAATTCCCCACTCTCTAATGGGGGAAAACCACTTTCACATCTCAAAAGGGGGGGAAAAAAAACATTTATACTCCTAAGGGGGGGAAAAAAGCCCCTTTCACACTTTTAATGGGGGAAAAAACCCACATTCACATTTCTCTAGGGGGAAAACCCACTTTTTACATCTCAAATTAGGGGGAAAAACCAACTTTCCCACACTCTCAAATGGGGGAAAACCCACATTAAACACTCTCTAATGGGTTTAAAAACCACATTCACATCTTAATGGGGAAAAAACCCACATTCACACTTTTTAAGGGGGGGGAAAACCCACATTCACACTCTCTAAGGGGGGGAAAAACCACATTCCAAAATCTCTAAGGGGGGAAAAAACCCACATTCAGCTCTCTGGGGGGTTTAAAAAAACCACATTCACACTCTCTAAGGGGGGAAAACCCCCCACATTCACACTCTCAAAAGGGTTTTTAAAACCCCCATTCCCCCCTTTCAAAGGGGGGAAAAACCCACATTCCCCACCTCTAAGGGGTTTAAAAAAAATTTCCCACACTCTCCAAGGGGGGAAAAACCCCATTCACAATCTAAGGGGTTTTAAAACCATATTCCCACCCCTTAAGGGGGGGAAACCCACTTTCACACTTCAAATGGGTTAAAAAAATTTTACACTTTTTCTAAGGGGGGAAACCCCACATTCCCCCACTCTCTAAGGGGGAAAACCCATATTTTTACTCTTAATGGGAAAAAACCCACATTCCACTTCTAAGGGGGAAAACCCCACTTTCCCACACTCTCTAAGGGGGGAAACCCACATTCACACTCTCTAAGGGGGGAAAAAACCCACTTTTCACACCCCTTAATGGGGAAAAAACCCACTTTTCACGCTCTCTAATGGGGGAAAACCCCCACATTCACACCTTTAAGGGGGGAAAACCACATTCCCCACTCTCTAAGGGGGGAAAACCCACATTCACACTCTCTAAGGGGTTTAAAACAAAATTCACCTCTTGAGGGGGGGAAAACCCCCCATTCCCCACTCTTAAGGGGGGAAAAAACCCCATATTCATACTCTTAATGGGTTAAAACCACATTCACATTTTTAAAAGGGGGGAAAACCCCACATTCAAATCTCTAAGGGGGAAAAAAAACCCCACACCCACACTTTTAAATGGGGGGGAAAACCCCACTTTCCCCCACTCCTAATGGGGGAAAAACCCACATTCACGTTTTAAATTTGGGGGAAAACCCACATTCACACTCTCTAATGGGGGAAAAACCACATTCACACTCTCTAATGGGGGAAAACCACATTCACACTCTCTAATTGGGAAAACCACATTCACACTCTCTAATGGGGAAAAACCCACATTCACACTCTCTAATGGGGAAAACCCACATTCACACTCTCTAATGGGGGAAACCCACATTCACACTCTCTAATGGGTTAAACCACATTCACACTCTCTAATGGGGGAAAACCACATTCACACTCTCTAATGGGGGAAAACCCACATTCACGCTCTCTAATGGGGGAAAACCCACATTCACACTCTCTAATGGGGAAAACCCACATTCACACTCTCTAATGGGGGAAACCCACATTCACACTCTCTAATGGGTTAAAACCACATTCACACTCTCTAATGGGGGAAAACCCACATTCACACTCTCTAATGGGGAAAACCCATATTCATACTCTCTAATGGGTTAAAACCACATTTACACTCTCTAATGGGGAAAACCCACATTCACACTCTCTAATGGGGGAAAACCCACATTCACACTCTCTAATGGGGGAAAACCCACATTCACACTCTCTAATAGGGAAAACCCACATTCACGCTCTCTAATGGGGGAAAACCCACATTCACACTCTCTAATGGGGAAAACCACATTCACACTATGTAATGGGGGAAAACCCATTCACACTCTAAAGGGGGGGAAAATCCACATTCACACTTTAATGGGGGGAAAACCACTTCACCTCTGAATTGGGAAAACCCACATTCACACTCTTAATGGGAAAAACCCACATTCACACTCTTAAGGGGGAAAAAAAACACATTCCACTCTCTAAGGGGGGAAAACCACTTCACCTCTGTAAGGGGAAAAACCACATTCACACTCTCAAAGGGGGGGAAAATACATTCACACTTCTAATGGGGGAAAAACCCCATTCACAGTTTTAAAGGGGGGGGAAAACCCACATTCACACTCTTAATGGGGAAAACCCAATTACCCCCTCTAAGGGGGAAAAACCACATTCACACTTTTTTAAAGGGGGAAAAAACCAATTCACCCCTTCCTAAGGGGGGGAAAACCCAATTCACATTTTGTGAGGGGGAAAAAAACCACTTTTCACACTCTTAATTGGGAAAAACCACAATTCACACTCTTAAGGGGGGAAAACCCTATTCACACCTAAGGGGGAAAACCAGTTCACACCTGTAAGGGGGAAAACCACATTCACACTCTTAATGGGTAAAAACCACATTCACACTCTCTGGGGGGGAAAAAATCACATTCACACCGTAATGGGGAAAACCACTTTCACACCTCTAAGGGGGAAAAACCACTTTCCCACTCTGTGGGGGGAAAAACCCACCTTCACACTCTGTAATGGGTTAAAACCACTTCACACTCTCTAATGGGGGAAACCCACATTCACCTCTAAGGGGGAAAACCCCATTCCCCTCTGTAAGGGGTTTAAAACCACTTTACACTCTCTAGGGGGGAAAAAATTGATTTCTCGGTTCATGATTTATTTTCAGTATATAGATGGCGCAAAACAGACAATAATGAAGAAAAAAAAACCCCTTTTTTTTCAGAAGAAACTTGATTAGGCCGTTTCGTCACCGGGATCTTTTATTACGTCATGCCTGATAAAACCTTTTTTCCCCAGGGTGAGTATTTGATATCATAAAAGGTATAGTGGAAACAATTGCATAAGTTAAGCTCATTCATTTTTTTTCTTGGGAAAAACGTTTTGCTTATCATCGCTTTTATTAAAAAAAAAAAAAAACTTCCTGGTGGGTAAGGCGTGTAATGAAAGTTTCCCAGGTTACGCGCTTTAATTTTCCTTATACGCATCTCCTTTTTTTTTCCCCCCCCTTTTTTTTTTTACTCTTTTTTTTCAGGGGGTTTTCCCGTCGAATTTCTGAAATCTTCTTGAAAGATTAATTAATATATATATTATATATATATTATATATATAAATTTTATATATAATATATATATAATATAAATATAAATTATATATATATATTTTTTATATATATATTATATATATTATAATATATATATATTTATTATATTATTATTATAATTATATATTATATATTATATTTATATATTAAATATATTATTTATATATATAATAATAAATTTTCATATATATGTATATATGTATATATATATATTATATATAATATATATATTTTATATATATATATAATTATTTTATATTTTTATATATTTATTTTTTATATTTATATTTTTAAATTTGTATTATTATTATTTAATATATATTATATATATTTTATATATATATTATATTATTTATATATATATAATTTATAATATGCATATATATATATTATTAAAATTATATATATTTTTATATATATAATATATATATAATATATATATATATTAATAAAATTTTATTATTTACATGGTCCCCGCTTTTCGTATTCCGGCAATCGTAAAATTCGCCAATCTAGAGGTTTTTTCGTAAAAAAACAATTGACTGCTTTTCATAGGTTGACTTGCGAGTGTAGCTCGCCCGGGGGACGCGTACCCCGGTTGAGCCAGGGCGGCAGCCATTTGGCATTGTTTCCCATGGCAAAGGTCCCCTCACGTGCTCCCGAAATATTTCAAAATTTTTCCTTTTATTTTAGTGTTGTAAGTACTAAATAACTCCCATGGCTCCAAATAAAGCTCCGGGCCCAAACCCTGTGGAAAAAAGGTGAGAAAATGATTGAATTTAAGAAAACCTCATTGAAAAAATATGAAAGTGGTAAAAGTGTGGCCGAACTGTCTGGGAAGTATAAGAAACCCTACACAACCTTATGTTCCTTGGGGGGCCAAGAAAAAATAAAATAAAGGATGCTGTTGTTGCAGGGAGTAACTATGCTGCAAAAAGAGATCACCAGTCGGGAAGAGGTTGAGAAGTTATTATTGGTGTGGTAAAGGAGAAACAATTCAGGGATACTTTTATGATTGTTTATTTGTGAAAAGGCTGGCATTTTGCAGAAGATTTGGAAAAGAAATTGCCTGAAAATGTAGTGAAGTGAGGAATTTAAGGCCACAAAGGCTGGTTTGAGAGATTTTAAAAACCCGTACTGGCATACAAGTGTGGTGGGGCATGGTGAGGCTCCCAGTTCGGACCACAAGGCGGGCTGAAAAATATGTGCATAAATTTCCCGGGAGTACATAGAGGCTGAAGGACTAAAAACCTGAAAAGTGTTCAATTGTGACGAAACAGGCCTTTTTGGGAAAGAAAATGCAAAGAGGACCTTCATTACACAAGAGGAAAAGGAAGCCAGACACAACCTATAAAGACAGGCTGACGCTAATTTCTGTGAAAAAGTATGGGGATTTCAAAGTAAAGCCATTATAGTGTACCATTCTGAAAATCCCGGGTTGTCAGGAAAAAAACAATTATGAAGATAAAATTTTGTGTGTTTTGGAAATCAAAATAAGACATGGGTCACGAGGGAAATTTTGTCGAGGGTTCAAAAGAAGTGTTTGGCCCCATGTGAAGGGTACTCCTGGAAAAGAAATTGGATCTAAGTGCCTGTAGAAAGGACAAAGCACCTGTCATCCCCCAAACTTGGATACCAATTTTCGAGGGGTTTGGATTCTCACAGTAAAGTTCTTGCCCCCCAAACACTCCCTCCTAACCCATGGGCCAGAGGGGATTGCAAATTTAAAAAAATCTACACAAAAGCAATGTTTCCAGGTGCTTGCTATGACCACAGACACTCATTGACCCTAAGGGGAATTTTTGGGGAGAACCTTCAGCATCCTCCCTGCAAACCCCTTTAGGTATGGCTTGGGAGGGAGTGACTACCAGGACTTTGAACTCTGCCTGGAGAAAATTTGGCCAGATTTTTCGACAAAAGGGATTTTGAGAATTTGGGGGCTGACCCTAATGACCCATGTTGTTGTAAAAAACAATTGTGGCCTGGGGGTTCCATGGGTTGGATGTGAGTTTGGAGGTGTGGAAAATTGGTGGAAGACCACAAAGAAGACTCACCCCTGAGGGGCGCAAAAGCTTCGCAGGGAAAGCAACAACACAGCTCGAAACTTCGCAGAGGAGGGGGAAAGAGATGGAAGAAAGGGGCCTTCTCAGAAATTTAAAGGATTTTTATATGGGGGTAAAATGGAAAGTTTTATGGAGAAACAACCCCAACAAGGGTTTTTGCAACCAGGTTGGCAAAATGTACAGTACAAGTCTTGGGCCCTTTTTGGGAAAAGGTTTTAAAAGACGCCGAAACGAGCTTTTCCACAGTTATTTGTGAAAGGATCCAGTGGGCTCTCAAGCTGGTCCTGTGGCATTTAAAAAACAGAGAAGGAAGCAACCCCAGAAAAGCAAAAGGGACCTGAGGTGTTGATGGAAGGGGATTCCCCCTTTCCAAACTATAAACAAACCACTTTTTCCTCCTCAGTTCCCTACACACGAAGAATCCCAATAAAAATAAGTGTTATGCTGTTAATGTTTTGTTATCATTTCCATTGTTGTTTATGTAAACAGCTATTTCATGTTTAAAAAAAATTTTTTGTTTTAATACTTCTGGGTGTCAGGAACGGTTAATTGTATTTACTTTTTTTCTTATGGGGGAAAATTGATTCGAATCGTAAATTTCGTTTTTAGTAACGGGTCCCGGAAGGATTAATTTCGAACAACGGGGACCATGTATATTATATATATATATATATATAATTATATATATATATATTATATATTTTTTAATATTTATAATAATATATATATATAAATATATTAATTCTTTAAAAAGCTAATTATTCAAACCGAAAAAGCCCTTTTGGGGATCATTTCCGTAGGGGATGCCCATTCCCGCCGGTATTACCGTGGATTTTTTTTGTCGTCATCCGCTCACGCCTGTCTACCCCCCACAGTCTGTCTGTCCGACTATCCTCTGTTAGTCCGTCTGCCCTTCGTCTGTTTTTCCTCTAGTCTGTGTAACCGTCCGTCGTATGAGTTTTCTATCCGTTAGTTTTTTTATCTGTCCCTCAGTTTGTTCTTTTATCAGTTTGCTTCCAACTGTCAGCTATCTGTTTATCTGTCAGTTTGTTTTCCATCTATCGTTCACTGTCCCTTCCGTCAATCATTCCTTATCTCCAGCTTTCCCCCTCTCCGCCCAAAGTTGTCTATCCCCCAGTCTTCTGCCGCCAGTCTATCTATCCCTTTTTCCATCTATATCTATAATCGCCTGCTAGACCTTGGTAAACAAAATTCCTTGTTTTTACAAAGCCCGAGCAGCAACCTTCAGCGCATCGATGAAAACTTAAGACAACTACAGTGTCGACTGCCTAGAGTGTGAGAAAACAACACAGGTGAAAAAGAAACTTACCTATTTGTTATTTTTCAAAAAACCGATTTGATCCCGAGCAATTAACAATAAAAATAATAATAACAGTCTTTATTTATACAAGTACATGTACAAGGTATACAGGCCCCAGATGTATCAGTAATAAATGCTTATAGAAAGCCCCAGGCTGCGACCCCCACCACCGATAACACCCCCGGTACCTCTTTACTTATAGGTAAACATGCACAGCAGGTGTCTTAAGGAAACATGTCTTAATGTTTTCACCTGTATAGGGATCGACCCCGGGACCTCAGTGTGTGAGCTGTGAGCTACGAGCCAATGCAAAAGCAACAAAAAAATGTGACCAAAATTTCCTTACTCTATTATCCTTGATAAAATAGTTGAACAAATGGCAGAAAAATTGAAACGGTGAAACTTTTACTTGAGGGTAACTTAATTCTTGTTAAAACATTTAGCAAGAAAATGGTAACCTCAAGAAATATAGGAAGCAATTAAGTCGAAAAAATTACCCCTCAGTTTCTTGTCTGGTCTTGCCGATAGCCTTCGTTATGTATAAATGAGCTGAGTACTGGTTACGACACCTTGAGTAGTCCTTTGATGCAGCTCCACCTAGGGTAACCCTTTGATGTAATGCCCCGAGCACTAACAAGGTGGAGCACTAGTTACGCAACGCTGGGTAACCTTTGAGAACCATGTAAAGCTGAAGTGGCTGACTCCCGAGGAAGCACTGGAAGGAGGGAGTAAAGGAGGTTTTGAGAGGAAAGGGCTTTAGCATGTAGCAGGAATATATAAGAGTGTTAGATCGTCATACAGGCCTCTGATTTTCTTCCAGATTTCACTTGCTGCTTGAGTATGATCACGATAATATCATGGGAATGAAACAAATTTGTCAGATTTTAGTTTAGAAGGTAGAAGTATTGTTTGCATTATGAAAGCCTAGTGATGTCGCTGCAGTTCAGTGAGTCATAACTGGATCATGATGTCTGTCTCCTTCTGGAAAGTAATCTCGGAGGTGAGTGATGGTGAATGTGTTTTATCATGATCACCCTGAATTGGGCAGATGGACGGGCGGACAAAGAAACAGGAGGAGGGTAATCATGGAGACATATCGTACCTTTATGTTACAAAATATATATATGTCAGTTGAGCTCATCTCTCCAGAAAGCATCAAGATTGAAGTTTTCTTGGATGTTATGTGACTGATATCCTTCCATCAGTGGTTTTCTTTGTTCCATAGTACGTAATGGGGCGGACTGACAAGTCATGCAGTGTTAGCGCAGTGGCTTCTATACACAACGATTGAAAGTCGAGTTATCGGGAGACTCTGTTACAGTGCAGGAAAACAATGTAATGTTAGCCTTGCGAAATATTCAACCCCCAGATGAACATAAATTTTTCTAGGAATATATGTAATTCAGTTTGACGCTTGGTTATATCGTAAAAAAAAATGGACTTAAGCTAATGAGCTGGGAATAAGTGGCTCACAAAAGCTAAATATCTGCGTCTCGTCGTGAAGAGAGACTCACTGGAATGATTTAATATGTGAATTTTTTTGTGGAATAATCATTAAATATCATATTATTAATTCTGTGACAGCGGATTATTTTACGAAACATTTCAGGAAATAATGAAGCGTTGCGTGAAACACTGAAACGTTACGTGAAACAATGAAACGTTAAGTGGAACAATGAAACGTTACGTGAAACAATGAAACGTTACGAGGAACAGTGAAACGTTGCGTGAAACAATGAAACGCTAAATGGAACAATGAAACGTTACGTGAAACAATGAAACGTTTCGTGGAACAATGAAACGCTGCGTGAAACAATGAAACGTTACGTGAAACAATGAAACGTTACGTGAAACAATGAAACGTTACGTGAAACAAAGAAACGTTACATGAAACAATGAAACATTACGTGAAACAATGAAACATTACGTCAAACAATGAAACGTTACGTCAAACAATGAAACGTTACATGAAACAATGAAACATTACGTGAAACAATTAAACGAAATATAAAAAGATACAGCGAATGAAATATACAATGATTCTCCCCTTGGATCAATGGAACGTACAATGGAAAGTTGAGATATAAGATGAAACAACAATTGGAACCAAATGTTAAAGAACACATTGGAACAATATAAGATGAGTCGATGCTGTGTGAAACAAGGCAGCCTCGCAGAAAACGCTTCCAGATAAAATATTCCATTGAATAAGTATTTCGCTTCGTTGGCCTGAAATCGTTTTCCTATAAATCTAAAACCATTGTAGCGCATTGTGTTTGACCTAGAATATTAAAATGTTTTTCTGATTTAAGAGTGTTTATTTTTTTTTTCATTGTTTTAAATAATAGATTAACCCATAATAATGAGCATGTTGAGAGTTAAACGATAGAGCTCAGCTCTGTTAAACAGTTTGTTGAGTAGTAGGTCCAGTAGCTGGAGCTCAGCTCTCTCAAACAGTTTGTTGAGTAGTAGGTCCAGTAGCTGGAGCTCAGCTCTCTCAAACAGTTTGTTGAGTAGTAGGTCCAGTAGCTGGAGCTCAGCTCTCTCAAACAGTTTGTTGAGTAGTAGGTCCAGTAGCTGGAGCTCAGCTCTCTCAAACAGTTTGTTGAGTAGTAGGTCCAGTAGCTGGAGCTCAGCTCTCTCAAACAGTTTGTTGAGTAGTAGGTCCAGTAGCTGGAGCTCAGCTCTCTCAAACAGCTTGTTGAGTAGTAGGTCCAGTAGCTGGAGCTCAGCTCTCTCAAACAGTTTGTTGAGTAGCAGGTCCAGTAGCTGGAGCTCAGCTCTCTCAAACAGTTTGTTGAGTAGCAGGTCCAGTAGCTGGAACTCAAGTCTCTCTCAAACACAGCTTGATGAGTAGCAGATCCAGAAGCTGGAGTTCAGCACTCACAAACACAGCTTGTTGAGTAGCAGGCACAGAAGCTGGAGCTCAACCCTCTCAACCAGCTAATATTCAGTAGAAATAGAGAGGCAGTTTTGAGGTGATCGTTCCCTCAGTCTTGATACAAGGTAGTCAGTCCCTCTGTCTAAAACACTGTAATATACATAGTTTTAAGTGCTATAACTTCCAGGTCAATCTAAAAAATAATAATACATAACAAAAGTAAATGGAAATTCACTTGAAAGTTCTAAAATATCTCTTCTGAGTTTGTAATGACATCACTTCGAAGTACTTTTAAAATTATAATTAAAAAATACTATAAACAAACACTTTTTATATCATGAAATTCGTCGGAAAATATCCGATATATCAGATAAAAATTACTGATAATCCTTCATGATTGTGATTACATTTAAAGGGAATCCGTCTAGCGGTTACCTACGCACTGAAACAATATATTCTCTCCCATTTAAAAAAAAAAAAAAAAAAAAAAACTTTTTCATCGTTAATCAAATTTTCTCGCATTTCCAGTCAGTGTTAATGAAAATTCTACCAATCACTTTACTAGATACAATCAAAAAACTTTCTCAAACTTTAACAAAAGTAATTATTACACGCTCTCTCCACTTCCTGTTTTTTTTTCCACAAATGAACATATGGCGTCTGTAATCCTTATGAACTTTCTCTTTATTCATGTACGTACTGGACAAGTTCATGGATTCATCCAACTCTTCAACCTCATCAACTTTCAGCATTTCTGTCATAATCTCATGCTGGGAAAGAAGTGAAAACAAAATTGGATTGCGACACTGTTATTGGTCAATTGTTAAAATTCGTGTGAAAATATAAACTGGGCTCGAACACAGCTCATAAAACTGCAGCAGACGAGGCCCTCAGACATTCCTTTCCTTGATTTTAACTTCATCTCGCTCTAGTGTCTTTTATATATATATATATATATATATATATATATATATATATATTATATATATATATATATATATATATATATATATATATATATATATATATATATATACATGTATATATATATATATATATATATATATATATAAATATATATATATATATATATATATATATATATGTATATATATATATATATATATATATATATATAGAGAGAGAGAGAGAGAGAGAGAGAGAGAGAGATAGATAGATAGACAGCTATACTAAAATTGCCCAAAATTCTATTTAAGTTTCTAAACTTTCGCTTGTTCTCCTTTCTTCGTTTCTATCCCTCTGTTTCCATCTTCATTGTCCCAATTCCTCTGTCCCAATCCTGATTTTTACAGTTCCCTTTGTCCTTATGCTCCCCTCCGGTTCTTCCCTTGCTCCACCGAGAATTTCGAATATTTACTCTTGATGTCCAGTCCCTGGGGTCTCTTGAATGACATAACTCAGCGAGAGAGCTGGAAATGTCCGTGTGAAGGTGGAAGCTGGAGGATTCCTGAGGTACTGGAAGCGATGTGGATATTGGAGAGGTACTGGGAGCAATGTGGATATTGCAGAGGTAGTGGAGGCAGTGTGGATATTTCAGATATACTGGAGACTATTTGGATGTTCCTGTGATAATGGAGGCAATATGGATACTCCAGAGGTACTAGAGGCAATATTGATTTACCAGAGGTACTACAAGCAATATGGATATTCTTGTGGAAATGGAGGCAATATGGATATTCCAGAGGTACTAAGGACAATATGGATGTACCAGAGGTACTAGAGGCAATGTGGATATGCCAGAGGTACTAGAGACTATATGGAGATACCAGAGGTACAAGAGACATAGTGGATATACCAGAGGTACTAGAGACATAATGGATATACCAGAGGTACTAGAGACAATGTGAATGCTCATATAATAGTGAAGGAAGTGAGAATACTAGCGTGGTACAGGAGGGAAGGAAAGTGACAACTCGTGAGGAAAAAGAGTCAAATATTTTTTGGAGACCGAATGAAGGCATCGAAGTGCATATCCAGAGTTGGAAGGAGACCCAACGTACCACCAATACATCACCAACACACTATCAACACACCACCAACACACCACCAATACACCACCAACACAGTATCAACACACCACCAAAACACCACCAACACACTATCAACACATCACTAACACACCATCAACACACCACAAACACATAACCAACACACCACCAACACACTGTTAACATACCACCAACAAACACCAAACACACTATCAACACATCACCAACATAATATCAATACACAACCAACACACCACCAACACACCACCAACACACCACCAACACACTATCAACACACTATCAACACACCACCAACACACTATCAACACATCACCAACATAATATCAACACACCACCAACACATTATCAACACACCACCAACACACTATCAACACACCACCAACACACCACCAACACACTATCAACACATCACCAACACACCACCAGAACACCAACAACACACCACCAATACACCACCAACAAAAAGATCCAACATACCTCTAGAGCACCACCAGAGTACCAACAACACTATCAGAACACCACGAACACACCACCAGAATACCAACACACCACTAGAGCACCACGAACCCACCACAGCACCACCAACCCACCACAGCACCACCAACCCACCACAGCACCACCACCAGAGCACCACCAACTTACCACCACCACCACCAGAGCGCCACCAACACAACCCTAGAACACCAACACATCACCAGGTCACCAACAAACCACTAGAGCACCACCAAACCACCATAACACCACCACCAGAGCACCACCAACTCACCACAGCATCACCACCAGAGCACGAGCACCACCAACACCACCAGAACCCCACCAACACACCACCAGAACACCAACACACCACTAGACACCACCAATCCACCACCACCAGATCACCACCAACCAACCACCACAGCACCACCAGAGCACCACCAACACACCACAACACCACCAGACTTCCACCAGCTCACCACAACACCACCAGAACACCACCAACACCACCAGAACACCACCAACACACCACCAGAACACCAACACACCACTAGACACCACCAATCCACCACCACCAGATCACCACCAACCAACCACCACAGCACCACCAGAGCACCACCAACACACCACAACACCACCAGACTACCACCAGCCCACCACAACACCACCAGACCACCACCAACACACAACAACACCACCACAGGTGGCGCGCAACACTCGGTAATAAAGTACAGGCTTCCCTTATTGTTTACCCTGACTTTTTTCGTTAATAAAAACATACAAGTTTTTCTGAAAATATTTATGCTCATTTTTGTAGTGAAAAAGCAATTATGAAAGTATTTGTAAGCTTCACACTCATTGTAAGAAAAAACTAGTTATAATTATTTACTGGTTAAGTTTTTATATATATGTTTTTCTGTTTCTCATTTTTGAAAAGGGGGGTTTTAGATAATATACAATATTTTCTTCCATTAGAGGAAAACCGTTCATGAACAATAGCACTTGTGTTGGGTTTAAGCTTTGCCACACATAAAGGCAGGACAAACAGAAGCAATATCGGTGAATTGTGAAATTCAATGTTGTGTTGCTGGGCAGGAAGAGATGCTGTGTTGCTGGGGAACAGGAAATGCTATGTTACCGGGGAGCAAGAGACACTGTGTTCCGAGTTGTGGGTCCAGCCAGCAAAGTGTTGCACAATAAATACAAGGGATTACAGAATTAATCGGTGCAGTAGATCCTTTCGAGCCGGAACGACTTTTACCTTAAGAGATCGATAGCTTCAGCATTATTTATTCCTTTCAGCACTGATGATTAAAACTGTCCGCACTATTCTACAAACGCGCTATAACCATGTGGTAATTAAGTTTAATTAAATGAAGATATTCTGTGGGCTTATGTCAAAAAAAAAAAAAAAAAGATCGGAAGGGCATTGCGTACATAGGTGTAAATATGGCCTCCACACCTTCCCGTAATGCGATGACTACTTAGGAACAAGCAAAAAGACAGTTGAAATTATATTAATATATTTCCTTCATTAAAAATAAGCTAGTGTTCACAACATATATATATATCCTATGTACAGTATTTACGGTTATGGACAATGAGGCAAAGACAAGCATAAGACACGGTGGATCATGAGGACCACTAGGGAAGGCAAGTCTGCCAAAGTTGTTACACTAGTGTACCACATCACTTCACAGCTTTGGCAGGCTTCCTTGTGATTGGTTGGTTGCACCTAGGTACTGGCACCTGATCGTTAAAACCTTAGTACCCGGTCCGCTGGTCGGGTATCAAGCGCAGAATAAAATGTAACACTCTTAGCTGCCACAAAGGGTATGAACAGATAATGCACAAGAAAATTTGGAAATTTAAAGAAAGAAATAGAACTACATCTATTTTGTAAATATTTTTTTATTGAAACTTATCTTTGAAGACGTAGTACGGCAGGTAATGACACTAAACTAAATCTTAAAGCAAAATTCCTGACGATTATTAAAAAAATCGTAACTTAACTACTACGTGACAATCAAGATTAACTTGTATATCTTGCAAGCCTTCCCATATGCATCAGAACGCAAAGCATTCCAAAAATTTCTTCCGTGGAAGGCAAATACATTCTAGGAACACATCGCTTTCGGTGTCTCTGATCACTGTCACTTCTAGGTCACTGCAGGTGTGTCAACACCTGCAGTGGCGGGGGAGCGCCTCTACCTCGCCCAAGGAGACATCAATTAATCAACTATCACTTCAAGGTGAAGGTATTTTGAAGATCTCTGCCATATTTATAAAACGTCAACAAATGCATCGTTATTTATATTACAATTTAAAAAAAAAATTGTATGAAATTAATTGAATATTTGAATTCGAAAATAATTTTTGCTTAACCCAAATTTACCTTTAATATACACACCTGAACATACACAAGCTCCCAGACAAGTTAATGTTGCAGATTTCATATATCTAAAGAGAGAGACATACTGCCAGGCATCTTGACTACGAAAAATATATTGACAAGATACTGTAGGACATGACAGGGTGGTCTAAATTCCTTGAAAAAGACCCTTCCACCGACATGAGGACACCCCTCTTCCCTTAGTGTATTATTACACTAAACCTGTAGGGGTCATACAGCACCTGGGACAGTTAGAGGTAATCAGGTTTGGTGCAAGGAAGCAGACGATAGGTTCAATTCTTTGGATTAAGAGCCCCTTACCGGTATTGAAGCGCCTTTCTTGGAAGGAAAGGTATGTTCTTTGGAAACCCTGTGAAGACTGCCCCTTGTCGCACCTACCATTCTACGTCAAGGTGTAACTGACTGTGTCCGAAGAACGAGTTTACTATCTATCTTCCTACATACTCAACCATAATTTTATTTTCAAATAAATCTGTCTTTCTGAGTGAACTATTTCCCTGAAAGTCATACGCAAAGTCGCAAGCGTATAAGCAAGCGTATAAGCAAGCGTATAAGCAAGCGTATAAGCCTCTAAATGTTGTTGTCTTTTATTTTCAGTATTTCAACGAGGAAACACTTTCACAGTCGTAAATATATTATATTTACGAGCTTCTACGTTACGTAACTTTAAAATTCCTTAGTACTGTGCTTCCATCAGGTGTTTTATTTGTCTTACATTGAATGTTTTAAGCACGTCCTGATGGAAAAGTAAAACGAAGTAACTGATCTGTACTGAAAGGTAATTGTGTTGGTAAAGGAATGTACTACATGATTTCTGCACCAAAATCCAAAAGAACTCTTTAAAGTTTTTGCTATATCTCCATCATAATTTACGTAGCTATTCTCAACTAACATATACCCAACATTCTGGAGAGAAACATAGAGTTTCAAGTGTATTTTAATGCATGGAGCAGGAAGAAACAGGCTTTGCTAGGAGTAAGAGCCGGAATTAAGCATGGAGGAAGTGAACGCTGCGGTATAAAGTGAGGAAAGCCACTAAAGATGGACGTAACTAAGGATGAAATATTAAATCATTGTGGATAAACTTCAGTTTAAAGTATGCCTTGAATAAGACTGTTATTGCACTATACAACGTATAAGCGTTTGTCTGCCCGTATATGTATAAATGTATCCTGTCGTATATTTATATAAGAGCTGAGATACGTCATGTGTCTCACTTGCCAACCTCTTTTATTGTACACACATTCATTGTACACACATTCATTATACACACATCCATTCACTAGGCTACCTTCACCTTCCCCCCTTACCTTGTGCTATGATCATAGAACCTTGAATCTTGAACCTTGTGCATGAAAGAAAGGAAGTCAAGGATTGGCAAAGCGTGTGCATAATCTCATTGTATACAACAGAAAAAAGACAAGAGAGAATTAATAATCAAACCAAACTGAAGATGAAAAATTTCTATCTCTACTGCACTATTATCAAGCCGCTAGACTTTAACAATTGTAATGGTTTAAGTGTATTGAATATACCTAAGTTTAGCAATATTGTTATCGAAACATGTAGAAGAGAGAGAAAGCATGATTGCAGAGGAATAGGGTGGATATAGGAAGGGAAAGGAAGGGAAGGGAAAACGTTAATCAAAGTTTAGCAATAAATTATTTAAGTGAGCAGTACTTATTTAAGGCGAAGTATTCAGTGATTCGGAAAATTCATACAGTAGAGGATAGGAGGGCGATGTGGATATTTTTTTTAATGTTCTAAGAATGTTAAAAAAAATTTTAATGCTGTAAATAAATATAATGAAGAGAGTGAGGCTGGGATTAAGATATATGTGTGAGAGACGGGGGTTATATTCTCCAGTAAAACAAACAATTAGATATTGATGTTAATCGGGGGAAATGACAAGATGGTATTCTTTACCTGTGGAAAACGGTAAAAAACATTATTAAAATGAAAAATTTAAGACGTATTGACACAAATACTGAGACAAATATAACGAAACAATCTTAATTAAATACATTGTACGTTAAAATAAGTACTCTACTCAGTCTTCAACCCAGTGGAGTTACAATGTCACATTTCGGATCTGTTAAAGAAACTGTATTACGGAACTTTATAAAGATTTAAGCTCCACTAAGCCATGTGACTCCACAGACAAGGAAATATAGTAGTCAATCCTTTGTGGGCGTGCACATGACCTGTTAGAAGAGACACCACTCGATGAGTCGATCTCCTGCCAACTGAAGCGTATGCCTTTACCTGATGGGCATCGAAATGAGAGCTGATAGTTGATCGAGGAATTTGTCCAGGTACATCTTGACTGAATTGATTCGTACCTCACCGCTAGTCAGGCACGCTCAGTCCCCTGATCTTATTGGTCCATCTCCCTTAATTTCGACGGTACATTTCTCATGGAGTAAGATCAAAAGCTAACTGTTTCAGACCCACTGGTCCTCTAGGGTGACCAAGCCAAAGAAATAAGAACTGAGAAAAGAAACAAAACACTAGGTTTCTTAATTCAACAAATGTTGGACAAGACATTAAAAGATATATTTAAAAATACAAGACTGCTACAGTGGAGCCCCTTTATACAGAGAGAAAAAAAACTGAAGCTCTGAAGAACAGAGGCAGCAGATGTTGTGACAGTAACTTACCTCAATAGATGGCGTTTCTTGTGATCCCTCAAGGAGAAGGGGAAATCTAACAATCGATAAACCAGTCATATACATCATTAATGTTCAAAGATTCTATCTTTTTCCTTGCTAGTGTTTCATTGTGTTATGTCATCCGTTTCATTAATGACTTTATAGATAAGACTGTAAAAGAACTTAGGGTGAGGCGTGGTCTTACAAGGTCTCACAGTAATTGCCACAGTTGCTAGTTACTGATGACCGCATATTTTTGAGATTCAGGAGACACTTTGCAGTTGGTGAGTCTGTGGAACATGATGCCTGCTTCAAGAATGGCTGTCAGGTAGCTTGTAATCGTGAGTGTTTTCTTCTTTGAGGTCATCCTGTATTTGTGCGAAACGGTCAATGTGACGATAAAAAGCTTTTGGATTTTTTTTTTTTTTTTGATTTTCAGCAAGAAGTGTCACGTAAAATTATTTAGTAAAACATATGGGCTTTTGTTGCCGTCTCCGTACAAACAAGTTCTATTGTAAGATTTATCATGAGCTCTGGTGCGAACTTTTAGTACATGAATTACGAAATACGAGTTTGAATAATTGTTTCGCCATGTAGGTAGGTTAGATGTATTTAGTCTTTTGTTCTAAATGTCACATGAAAAAAATACGATAATTTACATGTCATTAAACTTTTTGAAGCTTTATCCAATCAGTAGTAGTCAATGATGTATATCCAACTCTGATATGAAAATTCTCGATGATTTCTTTCAGTAAAATTTGCAATATTTAACGCTAGCATAATTCCAAAGCAAATTTATTTTATGGAACCAGACACCATTACTATTTTACTAAAGATTCTTTGAACTGAACTCTTCGTTAACCTTTCACCTATTTTTTTTTTTTTTTGCTCTTTCCTCATTCGAAAATTGCCACTAATATTTTGTAATAAGTTCATTTACAGACTTCGATCAGAAATAGAAGAAAGTTCCTCAACCCAGTTTGGTTTTGTCAAAGTGTAAATACCGACTCTAACCAACATTCATTCATTGTTCATCTCACATATCTAAATTTACACATTTTCACCAACTGCATGTGAACAGATGTCTTGAAAATTATTCATTAAATAATTTATTATATATGAGTTGGTTTATTTCCTTTATTGGTTAATATTTAGCGTTTTTTAACGTTCTTTTTATTATCGGTTTATAGATTTGACTACCAAAATAATTTTGAAATTGTGGTTAATATATGTCATGTTAATATGACTGTCGAACAAGCGGAAGTGTTAGACATGTTTCCTTACACCTGCTGCCTCTGTTCACCTACCAGTAAGTAGGTACCTGGGGGTTAATCTCTTTACATCTACTGCTCCTGCTCATCTTGTAGTAAGTAGGTACCTGGGTGTTAATCTCCTTACATTTCCTACTCCTGTTCACCTAGCAGTAATTAGGTACCCAGGTACCCGGGTGTTAGTCTCCTTATACCTTCTGCTCCTGTTCACCTAGCAGTAAGTAGGTACCTGAGGTTTATCTCCTTACATCTGCTGTCCCTGTTCACCTAGCAGTAAGTAGGAACCTGGACGTTAATCTCCTTACTCCTGCTGTCCCTATTCACCTAGAAGGTCCATTTAACCTACTGAAAATAAGCCACACTGATTGCTTCATGTGGGTTACCCTGGATTACTAACCCACCGGATTAGTAAACCAAATAACTTTTTGTAGGCTCGTTGTCTCTTCTGGCCAAAATATGTTGTTGATTTTCACATGATCGTCAAATTACGTCAACAAAGCTCAATAAAGATTAATAAGAGATCAGTAAAGACTAGTGCCGTAGAGCAGCAAGCGTTAGACTTTTAGACTTAAGTTTTGTCAGAGATTGTTTTTTTAGTTGATTATTAGAAGTACTAAATCCCAGTGGATGTTCGATCTCTGACCAATTAGGTTGTTGGTGACCTACCAGAGAGAAATATACGAAAATGACACAATTTTTTTTGTTCACCAGTCAGCTTGTTTATTGATGAGATTTTGATGGGGAGTGTTGCCGCGGCACTGGTGGTGAGAGTAGCGATGGTGGTAGTTTTGATGGTGATGATAGTGGTAGTGGTGCTATAACTATATCAAAGATGTGTAATACCGAAGAGATGGTGAATGATGCATGTGTGTAACACACCTGAGACTATTATGAGACGTTTTGCCCACTGGGAAACAGGAGACATACATAGGGGAACAGTAGTAATAGACAGGCTGACGTGTGATGATCTAGCTGTGGTAGCAGTTATTGTAGTAGACGTAATAGTAATAGTAGTAATAAAAGTAGTAGTAACAGTAGTAGCAGTAGTAGTGATAGTAGTAGTAGTAGTAGTAGTAGTAGTAGTGACTTCGATCTTACTCTGCGCTTCAGCATGATAAATGTTTCATACTACGTTTTGTTTGACGACAATAAGACGTGTTTCTGGGTTTCTGGTACTCTCTCTCTCTCTCTCTCTCTCTCTCTCTCTCTCTCTCTCTCTCTCTCCTCTCTCTCTCTCCTCTCTCTCTCTCTCTCTCTCTCTCTCTCTCTCTCTCCTAGTTACGTCAGAAAGGAACAGCGCTGTCTTGTGGTTGTTGATGAAGTATGCAAGAATGTCTAAATTTGTGAATATTTTGTGTATTATTCTCCTTCAGGATACTCTTATGCAACAAATCCTGATGGGTCGTTGCTATTACTTAATGGTGGTAGAGGGTGATGATGGTGGTGGTTGTAATGGTGTTGGTGGTAATGGCGGTGGTGATGTGCGATATAATGTTGGTGGTGATAAAAAGTACTTATTAGCACTTCAGGACAATAAGTAAAGGAAACCTTGAGCCACGAGTGCCTTTTTTTTTTTTAGTTCTAATACAAGGATAACTAAGAAATAAGTGAATCTAGTACAGGAGAGAGTAGTTGTTGATGTTGTTCCTGTTGCTGTTGTTTGTTGGTATTGTTATCGTTATTGGTGTTGTCGCTGTTTTTGCCTTTGTCATTGTTATTATTGTTGTTGCACCTGCTGCTGTGGTTGCTGTTGAGGGTGATGTTATTGTCGTCATTGATGACGATGTTATTACCATTGTTGCATTATCAATGCTATTTTTGTTGTTATTGCCGTTGTTGTATTATCAATGTTTCTTTTTAATGTCTTTTCTTCATTACCAGACAGCACGATTATCGTTGAAAAAGACTCGTGAGTTCTAAGCATGAAAGTCGAAATCATTTTCCAAGTCATTTTCCCGGCTTATTATTTATGAGGAGAGTCAAGGCTAGGATTGCTTATAACTGAGCTACATTTTTTCCCAGAGTTTTGGTTCGAGGTGGAAACACTATGCTCTTGGGAGATTCTGAAGAGAAGTTGCAGAGGTTGGTTGATAAATTTGGTAGGGTATGTAAAAGAAGAAAATTAAAAGTGAATACAGGAAAGAGTAAGGTTATGAGGATAACAAAAAGATTAGGTGATGAAAGATTGGATATCAGATTGGAGGGAGAGAGTATGGAGGAGGTGAATGTATTCAGATATTTGGGAGTGGACGTGTCAGCGGATGGGTCTATGAAAGATGAGGTGAATCATAGAATTGATGAGGGGAAAAGGGTGAGTGGTGCACTTAGGAGTCTGTGGAGACAAAGAACTTTGTCCTTGGAGGCAAAGAGGGGAATGTATGAGAGTATAGTTTTACCAACGCTCTTATATGGGTGTGAAGCATGGGTGATGAATGTTGCAGCGAGGAGAAGGCTGGAGGCAGTGGAGATATCATGTCTGAGGGCAATGTGTGGTGTGAATATAATGCAGAGAATTCGTAGTTTGGAAGTTAGGAGGAGGTGCGGGATTACCAAAACTGTTGTCCAGAGGGCTGAAGAAGGGTTGTTGAGGTGGTTCGGACATGTAGAGAGAATGGAGCGAAACAGAGTGACTTCAAGAGTGTATCAGTCTGTAGTGGAAGGAAGGCGGGGTAGGGGTAGGCCTAGGAAAGGTTGGAGGGAGGGGGTAAAGGAGGTTTTGTGTGCGAGGGGCTTGGAATTCCAGCAGGCATGCGTGAGCGTGTTTGATAGGAGTGAATGGAGACAAATGGTTTTTAATACTCGACGTGCTGTTGGAGTGTGAGCAAAGTAACATTTATGAAGGGGTTCAGGGAAACCGGCAGGCCGGACTTGAGTCCTGGAGATGGGAAGTACAGTGCCTGCACTCTGAAGGAGGGGTGTTAATGTTGCAGTTTAAAAACTGTAGTGTAAAGCACCCTTCTGGCAAGACAGTGATGGAGTGAATGATGGTGAAAGTTTTTCTTTTTCGGGCCACCCTGCCTTGGTGGGAATCGGCCAGTGTGATAATAAAAAAAAATAATAATAATAGTTATTTATTATTATTATTATTATTATTATTATTATTATTATTATTATTATTATTATTATTGTTGTTACTGTTATTATTATTATTGTTATTATTATTATTATTATTTATTATTATTATTATTATTATTATTATTGTTATTATTATTATTACTGTTATTGCTATTATTATTATTATTATTATTATTATTATTATTATTATTATTATTATCATCATCATCATCACCAGTTAGACAAACATTATTTCTAGGATTTGTGCTATTCTACGTATATATATATGTATATATATATATATATATATATATATATATATATATATATATATATATATATATATATATATATATATATAAATAAATATATAATATATATATATATATATATATATATATATATATATATATATATATATATATATATATATATATATATCTTTCTTTCTTTCTTTCAACACACCGGCCGTATCCCACCGAGGCGGGGTGGCCCAAAAGGAAAAACGAAAGTTTCTCCTTTTACATTTAGTAATATATACAGGAGAAGAGGTTACTAGCCCCTTGCTCCCGGCATTTTAGTCGCCTCTTACAACACGCATGGCTTACGGAGGAAGAATTCTGTTCCACTTCCCCATGGAGATAAGAGGAAATAAACAAGAATAAGAACTAGAAAGAAAATAGAAGAAAACCCAGAGGGGTGTGTATATATGTGCTTGTACATGTATGTGTAGTGGGACCTAAGTGTAAGTAGAAGTAGCAAGACGTACCCGAAAACTTGCATGCTCATGAGACAGAAAAAAGGACACCAGCAATCCTACCATCATGTAAAACAATTACAGGCTTTCGTTTTACACTCACTTGGCAGGACGGTAGTACCTCCCTGGGCGGTTGCTGTCTACCAACCTACTACCTAGGATTATATATATATATATATATATATATATATATATATATATATATATATATATATATATATATATATACACGTTCAATGGAAAACTTTCCTTTGTAACCTTAACACATTCTTTTAAAACAAAATCCGTAAAAATCTTGTTTACATGCAAAGTATTAAAGACTGTGTTTGGTTTGTATTATTAAGTAATTTACATAACATTGCTCTCTGATTGATTTTATTCATTAAAAGATTTAATTAAGTTTCGAAATTATACATGTTGGGTAGCCTCGTCTGAAATATATTAACGTCAGTTCCAAGCTCTGTGAGTATAGTTCTGTTGTTAATCTGTATTTTGTTAAGAAAAAGGACACAAATGCAACTAATACGACTTTTTATTGTGGCAACGTTTTGCTCTCCTGTAGAGCGAAACGTTGCCACAATAAAATGTCACATTAGTTGCAGTTGTGTCCTTTTCCTTAAAATATTCTCGGTAATTCTACCAATATTAATACAGTCTATTTTATTTTAGATTACTACAATTTGGTATTTATTTCTTATCCAGAGTTATACAATGTCGTTCTGATATTTAAGTCTGTTGTAAATCATATAGATTAAAGTGCACTTGTATTGTAATATATTTTAGATCCTGATGATGGATGAAGAAATATCCGAAACGTCAATAAAGAAATTAGATGTCCAATAAAGATTTTTTTTCGTCACAGGTCTAGTCCTGCTTCTTATTATTTGGATTCGTTCCCCACGTAGAACCTCTTTTGCTATGAATCGCAACAATGAAAACTTCGAGATTCTGAACATCACAAAAGTATGTCCTACGATATATTATGCAACAGGACACGCAGAGTACCAGAGAGAGAGAGAGAGAGAGAGAGAGAGAGAGACTCTCCCAAAAGTGTTGGTGGGTTACAGTTCAACCGCACTGACATGGGCAGCTCAACTAAATAGAAATCGGTACTCGATGAAGTTTAGTGAGGATGTGAGAGACAGGGTGTGGAGCCACTGTGAGAGGGTGTGAGAGCCACTGTGAGAGTCAGGGTGTAAGAGCCAGAATGTGAGAGCCAGAGTGTGAGAGCTAGAGTGTGAGAGTCAGGGTGTGAGAGCTAGGGTGCGAGAGCCAGGGTGTGAGAACCAGTGTGTGAGAACCAGGATGTGAGAGCCAGACTGTGTGAGCCAAGAAAGATACAGCATTTTGAGAACTGTGCTTTCTCAATCTGTCCTTCAAATATAACAAACTCTCGCACGCATTTCAACTCAATGATTTCTACCAGATCTAAGCCTCCCCGTAATTTTACCGACGGTCATTTATAGTAAATTACGTTAGGTTAACGCAATTTCACCTATTTTCTAGTATATTCAACTGATAGCAACGATTATAAACGGACTGTGTATGCTTGTATAATATTGGCCAGGATAGGTGTCCTGCCTCGGGTCTTAGTCCTGCGATGACCCGTCACATAATAGAAAGGTGTATGTCAGGCAGCCCAGGATTTATCTTTAGTCCCCAGAGGTTGCCAGATGCCTGAAGATAAGAAGTCCATCCCAGGACAACCAGCTGAGAGGTGATACGAGACGAGACATTCTAGAGCGGTGGTAAATGGCGAGACATTCTAGGGCAACCAGCTGAGCGGTGGAACGAGGTAAAACATTCCAAGACAACCAGCTAAACGCTGGAACGAGGTAAGACATTCCAAGGCAACCAGCTGAGTGGTGGTAAGGGGAGAGAGCTAGCTTAGGTCCTCTGAATATCAAGTGAGTGGCTGACATGATAGGATGGGTGGGTAGGATACAAGGATTGAGGGGAAGGGAGGGGGTAAAAGGCATAGCTCACATAGGTCCAGCAGATAGGAGTAAATTGAGAGAGAGGTAAAAGATGGAGGATGGAGGTGTGTGAGATCTGACAATCTTGTTCCGAGAAATACGGAAATCTGAGTGACGGAACAACACACAATAAAGGAAATTATATATTTCTCGTGGGGGGGAAAAGTGTTTCAAGAGGATTTTAAGATCTACGAAAGTGGATGGTCAAAAACAAAGAAATGAGGTACACTGGCAGTTACTGGAGAAAGGAAGAGGAAGGAGAGGATATCCTGGCCAAGGTTTCCCTTCTCTCCCAACGTCCCGTAAACTCAGTTTAACAAAGACTCAGGATCGGCAGACAAACATGAAAGTAAACGCGCACACAGACACACACACACTCACACACACACACACACACACACACACACACACACACACAAATACAGACAGCGCCAGGATACATATTTCTCAGTCCCCGTCAGACGCAGCTGCCTGTCACTAACATATGGACCATCAGTCCCCAGTATGAAGAGTAACAAAAGCTCTCTAGAATGAGAATTGACTTTTGATTACTGAATAAGTAATAAGTAAACGAAAATAAAAGTTTGTGAAATTTAACTGCAATTTTACACGTTCATGAGACAGAATGAGAAGACTGCCTCTCCTGAGAGTAGAATGATCAGCAGAAATCCACTTCGCACTTCATATTATTAAATGGAGAGCGACACTTTCCATTTAATAATATGATTCAAGGTTTTTATAAGTCGATAGATTGCTTAATTTTCCTCGTTTAATCTCTCTGACCTTAACTGCTCAAGCCACTTCTCTGCCTGACAGATCCACACTCTTCGACATTCATTTTATTGCAACATACACGTGGACTACTGAGTTCATCGGCAGTGAAGCCAGCGGTCGCTGCTACCCGTGGCCAGCCTTAAAGCAACAGCTACCCTACCCCTCACATGTATTTAAAGGTACCACCGCAGTGTTTCACCTACGCTGACACAAGTCAGTGTTATGACAGTGTCTCGTGTCAAATGATTTTTTCCCTGACAAATAAACCATCTTCAACAAAAATGCTGATTAGATGAAATGGCGCAAAGCACTGGAAAGAACAGAGCAAACTTTTATCAGGGCAATGTTTCACTCTGTAGAGCTTTCTCAAGTCATAGAGCGAATCCGTGTACCCAGTAACAGTTCATTTTGTAATCTGTATCTTTGTCTTCAAAAACTAAATTGTGAAAAATTGCAACATCCTTAACTTCCACATCTCCACCTGATCAGATCTCTGCCTCTCTTCTGTCTCAGCTAAGTTCCTTCACAAAGTTTTAGTAACATTAACCATTACCAAAGTGTATGACCTAGATGATGTCCTCTCGTTCTTTAAGAGAATGCACCCTCGTATTTTATCATTACTAACTTTCCTCATCTTTTGTAAGCGCTCTAGTTTAGCCTGCTATTTTTTCTATATATTGTCCTTTTGAACTTTCAAAAATATTTAATTCTATTCTTGTCCAAAATTTCTTAAGGAGCCTGAAAATTTTAATCGTCTCTCTCTCTATATACAGATTATAATAGATTAGTTATGTTAGTGATATGTTTCTCTTATTGCACTCATGAATGTTTATCCCGATTCGAGATTATAACTCCAGCGCCACTGTTCTGAATATTTGTAAAGCTGTGACAAATTATGACAAAAAATTCTTACTCTTAAAATTACTATTTCATCGGCTTTCCTTCCTCTCACTGAATAGCAAATTTGAGTTTCCTGTATGAAAAATCAATTTATGTATAGTACATGATACGGCTTCCGCCTCTCTGCCTCGACTCTGCTGTTCCACAAAGTTCTGTTTTGTCCAGTTTTTAATATTTTAGTCATTAGAATACAGCTAACACTATGTGTTCTTCATCTGATGATTCCACTTTGCACTCTTTATCCTAATTCAGTCACAGTGCTCCTGTAACTCTCACACAATCTCCCACTTGCCACTCCAGCTCTTTAACGTAGAATCCTAAATTTAACTTTGTTGTGGACACTCTTAACTTATTCAGAAACTAGAAGTCTGTTGATGTGCGAGCCAGGAAATGAATCCTTGTATTCCATAAGCCCAGCCCCCTCTATCTTTTTGTGTACAAAAGGAATTGTATGGAGTGCGGCAGAAATTTTATATGCAGTTCAATATCAGCACTGAAGACTTGAGGTTAATCAAAAGAGGCATTCACAGATTATCACATAGAAATTAATATCCAATTTATGCCCCAAAAATGGCAAATTGGCACCTACATAGCCCAAAAATTTGATCCCTCTACCAAGTAACATATTTCAGTCTTAAAAGCGCAAAGCCAATCAGAAGAGGCATTCTGTAATTATCTCACAGAGACCATTCACAAGTTATCGGCATTTGAGGTTTGAAGCTAATCGGATAACCCATAAATAATGGAATAAAACATAAAATCCAATAAACAAGTAATCGAATAAAAACGAGTAATTCATTTCTCTTAAATTCGTAATTAAAATGATCAATTTGGGACTTATCAGCGAAAAATTTACCCAAACCTTTCTCTAAGTAAGATATAATTAAGCCATTACAGTTTGAAGCCGACCAGAAGAGTATTTTCTAGTTATTTCAAGGAAATCAATTTATTTCATAAAACTAGTAAATTAAAAGGTACACAAACTAGAATCGACACGAATTTTCGCCCCTACACAGCTTAAACCGAATTGTACCTTTCCTTTCCATAAGTTTCATCAAACATTACGCTATTATAGACTGAAGACATTCAGAAGAGACATTATCAAGTTACTGCGAGGAAAAACACTAAAAGTGAAATTGGTTAATGGACACAAACAGACCCATAAACAATCACAACCTTCATAAACAATCCCAAACTTCATAAACAATCTCAACATTCATAAACAATCCCAACTGCTGAGAGGTTGAAGTCGATTAGAATGGATTACTCAATCTGTCGCATGGAAAAAAAGAAAAAGACCGGGAATGGACTACATAAGATTAAGCAAAAAGGTACCCTGCACACGTCGTACCCTGCACACGTCGTACCCTGCACACGTCGTACCCTGCACACGTCGTACCCTGCACACGTCGTACCCTGCACACGTCGTACCCTGCACACACTGTACCCTGCACACGTCGTACCCTGCACACGTCGTACCCTGCACACGTCGTACCCTGCACACGTCGTACCCTGCACACACTGTACCCTGCACACGTCGTACCCTGCACACGTCGTACCCTGCACACGTCGTACCTTGCACACGTCGTACCCTGCACACGTCGTACCCTGCACACGTCGTACCCTGCACACGTCGTACCCTGCACACGTCGTACCCTGCACACGTCGTACCCTGCACACACTGTACCCTGCACACGTCGTACCCTACACACGTCGTACCCTGCACACGTCGTACCCTGCACACGTCGTACCCTGCACACGTCGTACCCTGCACACACTGTACCCTGCACACGTCGTACCCTGCACACGTCGTATCCTGCACACGTCGTACCCTGCACGCACTGTACCCTGCACACACCGTACCCTACATACACCGTACCCTGCATACACCGTACCCTGCATACACCGTACCCTGCATACACCGTACCCTACACACGTCGTACCCTGCACACACCGTACCCTGCATACACCGTACCCTACTTACACAGTACCCTGCATACACCGTATCCTGCATACCCCGTACCCTGCATACACCGTACCCTGCATACACTGTACCCTGCATACACCGTACACTGCATACCCCGTGCCCTGCATACACCGTATTCTGCACACACCGTACCCTGCACACACCGTACCCTGCATAAACCATACCCTGCACACACCGTACCCTGCACACACCGTACCCTGAACACACCGTACCCTGCACACACCGTACCCTGCACACACCGTACCCTGCATACACCGTACCCTGCACACACCGTACCCTGCACACACCGTACCCTGCACACACCGTACCCTGCAAATGCTATTAGTTCCACGAATCTTTCCCTAATTATAGTTAACCAGCATTAAAATCTGAAGGACCGCCTGGACGAGAAGTTCTCAGTTTATAACTGAAAACCTTGTAGGAACAAAATAACTGAGAATAAATACTGCAACTAGAACTAAGACGAACGGGGAAAAATAAGTTTGAGGATTTACACTATTCGTAAAACTTAAAAACTCATGAAGCGCCAGATTTCAATATTTCTCAGTCATATTCTATCATATTCTATTTCAAATACTCCTCAATCCCGTATACATATATATAAATTATATATATTATATATATATATATATTATATATATATATATATATATATATATATATATATATATATATATATATATATATATATATATATATATATATATATATATATTATATATATATATATATATATATATATATATATATATATATATATATATATATATATATATATATATATATATATATATTATATATATATATTATATATATATATATATATATATATTATATATATATATATATATATATATATATATATATATATATATATATATATATATATGTATATATATATATATATATATTATATATATATATATATATATATATATATATAATATATATATATATATATATCGTGCCGAATATGTAAAACTGGTCAATTAGCAAGAACTCATTCAAAATTAAGTGCTTTCTAAAATTTTCTCTTATATGTTTAAAGTTATATTTTTTTCATTAATGTTAATGCAAAAATTTTTAATTTTGCAATAAAAGAATCTTAGAAAACTTACCTAACCTTATTATAACAAGTGCAATTTATTTTAGCCTAACCCAACTAAATATATTTTAGATTTGTTTACAATAATTTAATACAAAACAAACACAGTGAAATATTTTTTTTTTCGTTAGGTTCAGAATGATTTTGGCGAAATTATTGCATACACAAATTTTCGCTTGTCCTATATGGCAAGATAAGCGTTGCTATTTAAGCCAAGATCGCAGGTTCTGCCTATTCGGCACGACATATATTATATATATATATATATATATATATATATATATATATATATATATATATATATATATATATATATATATATATATATATATATATTATATATATATATATATATATATATATATATATATATATATATATATATATATTATATATATATATATATATATATATATATCGATGAGTGAATGCAAAATTTTGTATACTGACGCCCACATTAATCCTTTACAGTCCAAAAACTCCTCTGAGTAAGATATATCTTCAGTGATTTGTGCGTGCTGGAAATCTTTTTAATTTTTAATTTGTATGGTTCAGAAGATATTTCACTTCTCAGTTAATTCAGCTTTATGAAAGTTTCCTTCGAATTTGTCTAGAATACTACTTTGAGCCCTTAAGAGGTTCATCTAAAAAGATAATTTCTATTTATTTACAGCATAAAAATGTTCAGCGACGGAACAAAATCTGGTTTAGTTGCGTCTCCGTTTTGTGATTTGGTTGTGTATTGTTCCAGCTACAGTACTGTTACTTTTATTAATGCTTAAAGTTGTTCGTCATACACATGCAGCTGACCTCCTGAAGCGTTAGTCTTCGGCCTTCAAGTTAAATCTCTTTCTTCTGGTAATTCCACGAGACTTGGCATCTCTCAGGGACATGCGAGTTCAACATTCCATCTTCACACATGATCATGTAAATCTAACCTCCAAGACTTTTCGAGGAGGCGTCGCTGTTGTGATCTCAGTGGAGAATTTATGTTGTATCATGATTTTGTTTTTCATTCCACGGTCAATCTGTGGAACCATCACCCTGTCGTCCCCCGTCACCTGTGTCTTCCCTGACACTATTGATCTCCAGTCCTGTACGAGATATCGGTAAAAATATTTTCTGGATAAGAACTAATGTTCTATTGTTTTCTACAAAGGCTTTAATGATAGAACAACTCTATGTTTTGTCAAGCCGATTCCATAATAATCACTAGATTCAGCAAAATTAGGACTACAAATATTCTTTATTTAATTAAAAAAAGAACAATATATCAATAACAATATATAGAATATATATTTGGCACCCATAATTATAAAGAGCACTCATTATTTTAATGTTCCCCTCAAGCAGGAAGAATAAGAACAGTGAACAATAAATTTGTCATAAAATAAGAAGGAACGAGAATATAACTAAGGGTAAGTGACGAGAATAATACAGAAGCTCATGACATATGTAAGTCGTAATAATTATTTATGTAACTGTACACTCTAGATACAGAGTTGGAAGATCGATGATACTCCATGAGACTATGAAATCTCGGACACAGATCTATTACACAAACGAGGATACATGGAAAATTATGTAATCTACACACTGGTCGCAATAACTGTTTTCATCATTAAATCTTTTGAGAAAGTGTTCTTAAATGTGCGCTTACCCAGAAAAACGACTTTCTGGCAAATTATATAATTTTTTGATCGTCTTGACAAATCGCAGAGGGAATGGAAGACGATCATATTGAAGATGTTACATTCGCCGTTAAAATCGTTCCTAGGTATATTATAACCCATAAAATAAGAGCTAGAATAATAACAGATAAAGAATGCTGGGTATTAAAGTTGATAACCAACTGATCATAAAGTGTGGTAGTTAATCAGGCAATATCCATTATTCAGCATCAGCCAATATCCAGTATTGGTACAGTAAAAAAGTTCACTACCAAAATGAATTGTTCATTGATAGAGCGTTCGGCTTACAACCAAAATGACCGGGTTCGATTCCCCAGGAGAAAGGAGACAATTGGACACGTGTCTTAACGTATGATCCTCTTTTCACCTAGCAGTGAAGAACTGTGTAAAAGGTGCTCGACTCTCGTGGGCTTATCGTATGGAAGAGAACGAAAAGATCTAATGGAAATAATCTACACTCTTTAGCTTTCCTGGATTTTTTTAACACACTCCGTCTCCCAAAGAGGCAGAGTGACCCGAAAAAGAAGAAACATTTTCACCATCACTCACTCCATTACTGTCTTGCCGAAGGCGCGCCGATACTACAGCTCAGATGCCTTTCCAAATTACAAATATCCCCACCCATCCTTCAGAGTGCAAGCGCTTAATTATCCTGACTTAATAGCCCTGGGGGGCTAATAATCGGTAGAAAATATCTGTCCTCACAACTTCTTTTCCTCCTATCTCATCCTCATAGTATACAAAGACTATAGCACAAACTACACTTTGTGACACCCTGTATGAAATATACCGAGTTGAGCAGGAAACCTACATCGGTGGAAGATACCGACTATCTCCAATCGGATATCAATAGTCTTCCAGTAATCCCCAGCGATGAGAAATTCCAATTTCTCCCCTAAGATTCTGCAAGATAAAACAAGAACTTTAAGGGGATTAGAGCTACAAGACGCGGTAATATCTTTGCATAGGATGAAAGGAACGTAGGTAAGGAAATGAATGTTGTCTTGTATTAGGAAATACGACACAGTACATGCAGGCCTGGGAAGAAATGTAGTGTCGACTAAGAAAACTGTCAAAATAAGGGATGCCACACGAATGATGAAGCTTTCAAAGCAGATGTGTTTTTTTCAAAGCAGTCGTGTTTCTTTCAAACGAGTCTTGTTTCTTTCAAAGCAGATGTGTTTTAAAGAAGTTGTGTGTCTTTCAAAGCAGTTGTTTCTCTCAAAGCAGTTGTGCTTCATTCAGAACAGATGTGTTTCTTTCAGAGCAGATGCGCTATCCGAGTAACAAGATATGATAAACTTTAAATTCTTCATTGAAATTTAAGTAATGTATCTAGGCCTGTAGCTCAGTTCATCCTACATATGAAAACACCTGTGTTCGATTCTCGAGCTCAGCGAGAGGTAATGGGACGTCTCCCCTCACCTGCTGCTTCTCGGTTCTCCCCCTCAAGGGAGGTTCCTTGATGCTGATGAGGGGCTCTTGATCTAGGGAATTGGATCTGTGCTCCAGTTCCCTGAAATAAGCCTGAATACCTTCCATACCCTCCCCTCCACACGCGCTGTATAATCCTACGGGTTTAGCTCTTCCCCATTATAATAACAATAATAATAAAAATTCTTGGTTCTCGAGAAGCCCCGTGGCTCGGTTGGCAGCGCACGCAGCTCGCATACTGAGTGTTAGCGGTTCTGTTCCCTGTGTAGGTGGAAACGTTGGCCATGTTTCCTTACACCTGCTGTCCCTGTTCACCTAGCAGTAAGTACGTACCTGGGTGATAGTCGACTGTTGTGGGTCGCATCCTGGAGAAGGGTAGGATAACATCTCTTAACCTGTAAAATTGATTTGCTTTAAAAAAAAAAAGTTGTATTTTGATGGTATTCTCGACACTCTGTACTGAATCACGAAATTGTAATTACATGATTGCAAACAAATCACAGAAAGGATGGGACTCGAACCCCGAGCAAGCAAAATTGCTAACTTCATTAGGATGCACAGAAGTATATTTAGTTGGATACATCTTGCTAGCTCGGTATGATCCTGTGGTTAGCACACTGGCCTACTAGTTTCATGAGTGGCTTGCCCTGGGTTCAATCCCTAGCCAGTTCAGTGACTTCATTCGCGCAGATTAATGTGTTTTCTTTCCTTCAAAGAAATTTTGAGGGTGTTTCGGGGGTCAGCGCCCCCGCGACCCGGTCCATGACAAGGCCTCGAGGAAGCACTAAAACTGCAAGGATGATTTATAAAGCTTTGTTGATAACTGAGGAGCAGCTAAAACAGTTTCTAATGGCAATATTTTTTCAACCTATTCTCGTTTTTTGTTACAAGAATGACAGTGATGTTACAAGAATGATAGTGATGTTACAAGAATGATAGTGATGTTACAAGAATGATAGTGATCTTACAAGAATGACAGTGATGTTACAAGAATGATAGTAATGTTACAAGAATGATAGTAATGTTACAAGAATGACAGTGATGTTACAAGAATGATAGTGATGTTACAAGAATGATAGTGAGGTTACAAGAATGATAGTGATGCTACAAGAATGACAGTGATGTTACAAGAATGACAGTGATGTTACAAGAATGATAGTGATGTTACAAGAATGACAGTGATGTTACAAGAATGACAGTGATGTTACAAGAATGACAGTGATGTTACAAGAATGACAGTGATGTTACAAGAATGACAGTGATGTTACAAGATAACAGTGATGTTACAAGAATGACAGTGATGTTACAAGAATGACAGTGATGTTACAAGAATGACAGTGATGTTACAAGATAACAGTGATGTTACAAGATAACAGTGATGTTACAAGATAACAGTGATGTTACAAGATAACAGTGATGTTACAAGATAACAGTGATGTTACAAGATAACAGTGATGTTACAAGATAACAGTGATGTTACAAGATAACAGTGATGTTACAAGATAACAGTGATGTTACAAGATAACAGTGATGTTACAAGATAACAGTGATGTTACAAGATAACAGTGATGTTACAAGATAACAGTGATGTTACAAGATAACAGTGATGTTACAAGATAACAGTGATGTTACAAGATAATAGTGATGTTACAAGATTACAGTGATCTTACAAGATTACAGTGATCTTACAGGAAACACACTCTCCCCGCAATATAATTTAGAATACAGTAGAGTACGTGAAGTTAACTACAAAAACATTTATTTATAATGTTAACGTTTTTGATGCTAAAATTCGCAGCGTTTTACAAAATTATGTAAGATTTGTATTGTTACTGTTATTATTATTATTATTATTATTATTATTATTATTATTATTATTATTATTATTATTATTATTATTATTATTATTATGGGAAGCGATAATCCTCAAGGAGTCATACAGTGCCTGAGGAAGGGGAATTTAATCGTTTCGGATCCGAGGAAGCAGAGGGTAGTTTTGCTTCCTTGGATCAAGAGCTCTTCACCAGGATCGAGGCGCCCACCCATTAAGGGACCAGAGTGCTGAAATGTAATGTAACACTGGCAGACCTTCCATCTCTCACTGGCAGACCTTCCATCCTTCACTGGCAGATCTTCCGTCCCTCACCGGCAGACCTTCCATCCTTCGCTAGCAGACCTTCCATCCCTCACTGGCAGGCCTTCCATCCCTCACCGGCAGACCTTCCATCCTTCACTAGCAGGCCTTCCATCCTTCACTAGCAGGCCTTCCATCCTTCACTAGCAGGCCTTCCATCCCTCACTGGCAGGCCTTCCATCCCTCACCGGCAGACCTTCCATCCTTCACTAGCAGACCTTCCATCCTTCACTAGCAGGCCTTCCATCCCTCACTGGCAGGCCTTTCATCCCTCACCGGCAGACCTTCCATCCTTCACTAGCAGACCTTCCATCCCTCACTGGCAGACCTTCCATCCCTCACTGGCAGACCTTCCATCCCTCAGTGGCAGACCTTCCATCCCTCACTGGCAGACCTTCCATCCCTCACTGGCAGACCTTCCATCCCTCACTGGCAGACCTTCCATCCCTCAGTGGCAGACCTTCCATCCCTCACTGGCAGACCTTCCATCCCTCACTGGCAGACCTTCCATCCCTCAGTGGCAGACCTTCCATCCCTCACTGGCAGACCTTCCATCCCTCACTGGCAGACCTTCCATCCTTCACTAGCAGACCTTTCATCCCTCAGTGGCAGACCTTCCATCCCTCACTGGCAGACCTTCCATCCCTCACTGGCAGACCTTCCATCCTTCACTAGCAGACCTTCCATCCCTCACTGGCAGACCTTCCATCCCTCACTGGCAGACCTTCCATCCTTCACTAGCAGACCTTTCATCCCTCACTGGCAGACCTTCCATCCCTCACTGGCAGACCTTCCATCCCTCACTTGGAGAAAAAAAAGTGACAACATGGATTCATGAGCAAACTTCTGACACATTTTGCAAAACAAAAGACGCCAAAGTGAACTTTTATTAGACAAGTGGCCATCACCAACCAGGTGACCTGGTGGCCAGTATGAGGGAACGGAGGATGGAGTCTGCACCGCTCCTTATGCTGATGTACCAAAGAGGATTTAATGCTTCGTAAAACGTAATTAAAAATTGCATAAGTAGAAGCTTTTATAAGAACATATGAAAGAAACAAAACAGCAACAGGCCTACTGGCCCATTCTAGGCAAGAAATAATGCTGACACAGCCTCAAGAACCTCAGTGGAATTCAAGAATCCCAATGGAAGTCAAGGACCCTAATGAAAATCAATGACCTCTATGGAAATCAAGGACCCCTATGGACATTAATCATTTTGAGTTTGTTTGGGTTATCCTAGGTAATTTACCTTATATATGATAATTGTACTTATGTCTACATGTGCCTAAATAAGCTTACCCATTTCTCATTTCCTCACTACTCTATTAAACTCTCTTAACTCCGTCCATATAATCTGTCTTCCGTAAATCATTTCCTTAGTGTAAATACCTCACACTTGAAACTACAAATGGTTATAACTATGACTATAATTTTTAAAGGGGTGGACCGGTAAGCCAGCGGAAGGCCTCGGTCAAAAGACCAAAAGCTCCAACGGCGTGTTATCATCTGACTGAGACCCGCGTCAGGAAACACTTGTCCTGTTTCCTGGCGAACCTTACCTAACCTGACCTCACACTTGATGAATGTCTTGCGGTAAAGACTCGTCTTTCCAAAGATCTTCAGTAGAACTAGACAAAATGAATATCGTGGAAGGTTGGTATAAAAAAAAACTTCTTTTATATTTTCATGGAATATATATTTGTTGAAAAAATATTACAAAAATATCATTTACAATATTTTTACTTGGTGAAGAACCTTCATAATGTATTAACAATTGTTATTAAAACTAAGAACCATCTTGGCACGACCAGACGGCTCCTAGCTCAGTAGAAGCGCCCTCGGCTCACAGTCGAAGGACCTGGGTTTTTGGTCAAGTCAAGACTACACAAGTCTCCTTACACTTGTTGGCTCTCTTTTCCAGGCAGTAAATATGTTCCTGGGTGTTAGTCGATTGCTGTAGGTCACATCCTGACAAGACATGATTTTGAAATGAGCTAGAGGCGGGTTAATAGCTCTTTATACATTCATTGAATTAAAATATATATAAATACAGAGACTTTACGGTCCTTTCATGCGAGTGATCATCATAAAAAACACTGGCAACATGCAACTGAGATCTACGCAAAGGAGGAAGAAGAATATCAGAGTTTGAGACCCGTCCATAATTTATAGAGAACAACTGGTCGACACAGTGAACCGATTTAAACTTATGAATGAAGTGATAAAATATAAGCCTCATAGATCAAGGTATTTTAATGTAAATTAATCTGTGCTGAGGAGGATCCAAGAGTAGGGATCGAAATATTTATATTTATGTTTCTAGTCTATATTTATAATTGTAGATGAATGGTTTAGAGAACCGACACATTGATAAATTAGACACATGTGCAACTCTTGGGTATCTTCAGTGAGAAAACGTTTCGCCACACAGTGGCTTCATCAGTCCAAAAAAAGGAGAAACGTTCTTCACTTTGACTGTTATTATGTGAAAGTAAGTGCTTATATAATTCATTAGATTGAATAAAATAAAAGTAACTATTGTGCAGTTAGTAGACTCGTGTATCAGGGACGATGGATTAAGTTTGCAAAGTGCCCAGGGTTAATAACATGAGGGTAAGGCTCTGAGAGCTGGTGAGACCGGTACACTGGAACAGCCTACCAGTACACTGGTACATCTTACCAGTACACTGGTACAGCCTATCAGTACACTGGTGCAGCTTACCAGTACACTGGTACAGCCTATCAGTACACTGGAACAGCTTACCAGTACACTGGAACAGCCTACCAGTACACTGGTACATCTTACCAGTACACTGGTACAGCCTATCAGAACACTGGTGCAGCTTACCAGTACACTGGTACAGCCTATCAGTACACTGGTACAGCTTACCAGTACATTGGAACAGCCTACCAGTACACTGGTACAGCTTACCAGTACACTGGTACAGCTTAACAGTACACTGGTACAGCTTACCAGTACACTGGTACAGCCTACCAGTACACTGTTACAGCCCACCAGTACACTGGTTCAGCCTATCAGTACACTGGTACACCTTACCAGTACACCGATACAGCCCACCAGTACACTGGTACAGCTTACCAGTACACTGGTACAGTCTATCAGTACACCGGTCCAGCCTACCAGTACATTGGTACAGCCTACCAGTACATTGTTACAACCCACCAGTACACTGCTACAGCCCACCAGTATACTGGTACAGCCTACCAGTACACCTGACCAAGCACTAGATCTATACACCATATCTGAACACAAAACCAGTACACCAGACCAGTACACCAGACCAGTACACCAGACCAGTACACCAGACCAGTACACCAGACCAGTACACCAGACCAGTACACCAGACCAGTACACCAGACCAGTACACCAGACCAGTACACCAGATAAGTACACCAGACCAGTACACCAGACCAGTACACCAGATAAGTACACCAGACCAGTACACCAGACCAGTACACCAGACCAGTACACCAGACCAGTACACCAGACCAGTACACCAGACCAGTACACCAGACCAGTACACCAGACCAGTACACCAGATAAGTACACCAGACCGGTACACCAGACCAGTACACCAGATAAGTACACCAGACCAGTACACCAGACCAGTACACCAGACCAGTACACCAGACCAGTACACCAGATAAGTACACCAGACCAGAACGCCAGACCAGTACACCAGATAAGTACACCAGATAAGTACACCAGAAAAGTACACCAGATAAGTACACCAGACCAGTACACCAGATAAGTACACCAGATAAGTACACCAGACCAGTACACCAGACCAGTACACCAGACCAGTACACCAGACCAGTACACCAGACCAGTACACCAGACCAGTACACCAGACCAGTACACCAGACCAGTACACCAGATAAGTACACCAGACCAGAACGCCAGACCAGTACACCAGATAAGTACACCAGATAAGTACACCAGAAAAGTACACCAGATAAGTACACCAGACCAGTACACCAGATAAGTACACCAGATAAGTACACCAGACCAGTACACCAGACCAGTACACCAGACCAGTACACCAGACCAGTACACCAGACCAGTACACCAGACCAGTACTCCAGACCAGTACACCAGACCAGTACACAAGACCAGTACACAGACCAGTATACCAGATATGTACACCAGGCCGGTAGACGGGTACACCCGTCTTGCAAAAGATATTGGTGACGAGCGAGCGTAATTAACCCCTTCAACACAGACTTTCCTGGAGATGACATTAAAGTTCGTGAAAATTTTAAGACTGTCTTCTTTTCCACTTGTTCCTGGTTAACGTGACATTTGTACACTGATAACAGGTTTGCGTGTGTGTGTGTGTGTGTGTGTGTGTGTGCGTGTGTGTGTGTGTATGTGTGTTTGCTCTCAGTGTCTCATGGTTTACATTACAAATTAATATTGACAGCTGCACAAAGATTCGGTAGAAAATAATTATGTTTTTGTCTGTGTAATGCACAGTGACATATTATGGTGCAATTGAAAGAACTCAGTTCGATCCTCAGTGGCACTGTCGTCAGCTCACAACAAAAATCGCATGGATTCGATACAAGGCTACTGGAGACAATGGGAAAGTCTTCCTGCACCTGTTGCCCCTAAACACCTAGTAGGTAATAGATATTTGGGTTATAGTCTATTGTTTGGGTCGTCTGATGGAGGAAAAGAGATAGTATACCCAAGACAGGGTTGAGCTGCGAGATGAGCTGAGGTACGATAACAGTCATTAGTATGTAAATCATAACGGTGTAAAAACCATTTGGTAGATTTAGAGGAAAGTAATTTTAACGAAAGATTAGCGACAGAGACGTTTTTTCCTTCCTTAAGTACAAACACACACCCACACCCACACACACAAGCACACACGCAGGCGCAAACACATACACACACACACACAGGAACAAGGGGGCACATTTGGAAGTTGAAGACACAAATGAATCACAGGGATGTTAGGAAGTATTTCTTCAATCACAGAGTGGTCAGGAAGTGGAATAGTTTGGGAAGCGATGCAGTGGAGGTAGGATCCATACATAGCTTTAAGCAGAGGTATGATAAAGCTCATGGAGCAGGGAGAGTGACCCAGTAGCGGCCAGTGAAGAGGCGGGGCCAGGAGATATGAATCGACCCCTACAACCACGACTAGGTGAGTATTCGCACACACACAAACACACACATAAACACACACACACACACACACACACACACACACACACACACACACACACACACACAACACACACACACAAACACACACACACACAAACAAACATACATACACACACCAGCACATACACACACACACGCACACACACACACACACACACACACACACACACACACACACACACACACACAAACAAACATATATACACACACCAGCACATACACACACACACACACACACACAAACAAACATATATACACACACCAGCACATACACACACACACACACACACACTTCTTATAAAGTTATATTATTATTCTTAAAAATATTATAGTTGTTATTACATTAATTAAGTATTGGTAATTCCGTTGGGACTGCACAGAGTCTGAGGAAGTGTGAGGCCTCCAGGTTTAGTCTAAAGAAGAGATGGTCGGTTCCGACTCCTTGGATCAAGAGTCCCTCACCAGCGTCAGGAAACCTTTCTTGACGGATCATTTGACTCAAAGCTTTTCTGACTGATCATTATATATGACTAAGACCCAATCTTGGAAAATTTTTCATATATGAGCTGACGATTAAAACCCCTTCTTCCCCTCCCTGAAAAACCACTGAAGATGTACCAAAGAGTTAATGAAACTATCTGCCGCCTTTTATGGATCCTCATAAGTACAAACATACACCTGTGGAACATCAGCTGTGAACACAGGAGGAAACCCGTTGAATCGTTTACCTTGAGTCCATGAATGAGATGGTTGCAGTGCTCCTGAGGGAGACGGTCAGTGAGTTCCACCACCAGCCCCTCGTACCCGTTGTGGTTGAGCTGCAGCTCCTGGCCCCCCCCACACGCCACGCACCACCCCACCACAGCCAGTACCACACGCACTTTCATGTCCTCGCAACTCGTCTAAGTCCATCTCTGGACTTAGACTCAGTAAAGCATTACTTCAGGATGGTTCATCCTGGGATCAAGACGGGCCGGGAATGCAACAGTTTAAGCAGTCAGATCTGTTATCAAGTAATCACACAGACATTGACAGGAGCATTTTTGTTTGGTTCACATTTGCTTCCTATGAGAATTTTTCAACACAAAGTAATTGAGATGGAAATCCTTGACATGGGCAGGTTAATCATCATTTATGTTCAGCGCCCCGCGATAAAATCCTGTGAGAGAGCGGGTGAGGGGAAGCTCGCGGCGCGACCTGCAAGTGTGAGAGGGGGAGGGGGGGGGAAGGTCGCAGCGGGAACCGCAGGTGTGAGGAGAAGGTCGCTGCGGGACCCGCAGGTGTGATCGCGACCACGGCACCTAGGCTAACCTGGCACCAGCCACCAGTGCCACGTCCACTTCCGTCAGCGGCGGCAGCCCAACTGTGGAGGTGAGAGAGCAGTGGCTCCCGATCCTCTGCTTACCTCCATCCTGCCCCGACCTCCAGCTGCTGCTGCTGCTGCTGCTGCCCCGACCTCCTCCTCCTCCTCCTCATTCCCCTCCTCTTCCTGCCACCAACTTCTTCCTCTTCCTGATGTTTCTGCCTATACCTCTTTCTGCTGCTGCTGTTATTGCCTCCTCCTGCTGATCGTACTGCTCTTCTTACTTCCTGCTGCTGCTGTTGCTCTTATCTCATCTTTCTCCTCCTCCTCCTCCTCCTCCTCCTCCTCTCCTCTTCCTCCTTCTCCTATTCCCACTTCTTCCTGCTGCTGGTATTCCTCCTCTTCCTCCTGTTACTACCCACTGCTCCTGCCTCCTTCTCCTGCTGCTGTTTGTACCTGTTGCTCCTGCTGTTCTTACCTCCTCCTCCTTCTCCTCTTCTTCTTCCTCCTCCTCCTCTTCTTCCTCCTCCTCCTACTCCTCCTGTTCCTACCTCCTGTTGTTTTTACTTATGCTGCTGATATTATTTTTTGCCGTCTTCTTTCGTTAATTGTTGTACAAAGTATTGAAAATATTTTCACAGCTCTTGTTGATGCCTGAGCCTTTTTTTCAGATTGAATTCCCAGTGATCTTTTATCACTAAAACCTCCAGCTGCATCTAGCAGAGAGGAGTAAATGTCACAATACCCTGGTGGAGCAAGTTACTAACGACCCACTCTCTCGTGGGGAAACTCTGGGAGACTTCTTCAGTCCGTGCTGGATAATGGTGATAGCAGAAAGGCCGAAACGTCGTCTATGAGGCTTTCTCTTCCAAATTTGGGCTGTTTGTCATTCGTCTAGCAATGCTGCTGTCATTGGACAGTCACAAGGATGTCGATTTGAAAGCTACAGCTCAGTTCTGGTCTCCATATTACAGAATGGACATAAATTCGTTAGAAAACATTCAGCGTAGGATGACTAAAATAATACATAGCATTAGAAATCTTCCTTATGAAGAGAGATTGAAGACTCTTAAGTTACATTCACTTGTTAGACGAAGAATGAGGGGAGACCTGATCGAAGTGTATAAGTGGAAGATAGGTATTAATAAAGGGAATATTAATGAGGTCTTGAGGATATCTCTCCAGGAGAGAACCCGCAGTAATGGATTTAAATTGGACAACTTTAGATTTAGAAAGGACATAGGAAAGTATTGGTTTGGAAATAGGGTAGTTGGTAGGTAAGACACATAGGCAACAGTTAGGCAACTTTATTCCGAAACGTTTCGCCTACACAGTAGGCTTCTTCAGTCGAATACAGAAAGTAGGCAGGAACAGTAGAGATGTGAAGACGATGTAATCAGTCCATCACCCTTGAAGTCGTAGAATTTGAGGTTGTCAGTCCCTCGGCCTGGAGAAGTTCAGTTCCACAGTCAGGAACTATCTGAAGATCAAGCGACAGTGCGGAGACTTAAATACTGTCGGAAGGAGAGGTGCAGAGTAGTTGTAGTAGTGAGAGTGTAGCCACTGAGAGGTCAGGTCCCTCTCAGATCCAACAGTTCTCACTTGAAAGGGTTGTCTAAGGCGTTTTCTGTACCAAGAGGCCATGTGTTGCAGTGTCTGACAAGATGAACATCAAAATGGTATACAATACCGACAGGTTGGTAAGTAAGACACATAGGCAACAGTTAGGCAACTTTATTCCGAAACGTATTGTATACCATTTTGATGTTCATCTTGTCAGATACTGCAACACATGGCCTCTTGGTACAGAAAACGCCTTAGACAACCCTTTCAAGTGAGAACTGTTGGATCTGAGAGGGACCTGACCTCTCAGTGGCTACACTCTCACTACTACTACTACTACTACTCTGCACCTCTCCTTCCGACAGTATTTAAGTCTCCGCACTGTCGCTTGATCTTCAGATAGTTCCTGACTGTGGAGCTGAACTTCTCCAGGCCGAGGGACTGACAACCTCAAATTCTACGACTTCAAGGGTGATGGACTGATTACATCGTCTTCACATCTCTACTGTTCCTGCCTACTTTCTGTATTCGACTGAAGAAGCCTACTGTGTAGGCGAAACGTTTCGGAATAAAGTTGCCTAACTGTTGCCTATGTGTCTTACCTACCAACCTGTCGGTATTGTATACAATTTTGATGTTCATCTTGTCAGACACTGCAACACATGGCCTCTTGGTACAGAAAACGCCTTAGACAACCCTTTCAAGTGAGAACTGTTGGATCTGAGAGGGACCTGACCTCTCAGTGGCTACACTCTCACTACTACTACTACTACTACTCTGCACCTCTCCTTCCGACAGTATTTAAGTCTCCGCACTGTCGCTTGATCTTCAGATAGTTCCTGACTGTGGAGCTGAACTTCTCCAGGCCGAGGGACTGACAACCTCAAATTCTACGACTTCAAGGGTGATGGACTGATTACATCGTCTTCACATCTCTACTGTTCCTGCCTACTTTCTGTATTCGACTGAAGAAGCCTACTGTGTAGGCGAAACGTTTCGGAATAAAGTTGCCTAACTGTTGCCTATGTGTCTTACCTACCAACCTGTCGGTATTGTATACCATTTTGATGTTCAAATAGGGTAGTTGATGAGTGGAACAGTCTACCTAGTTGGGTTATTGAGGCTAAGACTTTGGGTAGTTTTAAATTTAGGTTGGATAAGTACATAAGTGGGAGGGGTTCGATTTGAGTGGGACTTGCACATCAGAGCTTACTTCTTGGGTAGCATTGAAAATTGGGTTGGGCAAATGTTTTGTTAGTGGAATGAATTGTAAAGGACCTGCCTAGTATGGGCCAACAGGCCTGCTGCAGTGTTCCTCCTTTCTTATGTTCTTATGTTCTTTATCCAAACTGAGAGTGTTTCTGACGGTGTGTCTGTCTCGAGTAATAAAGGGTAAAACAGGAACTAAAAAAAAATTGACAAATAATAACAGCTACAAGTGTTTGACGATCTATGTCATGTACTGTTGGAAGACAACACATTACTAGAGCCAATGACAATTTAGAATGACCATCATCACAGACATTATTACTAGTATCAAGTTCACTACAGCATCAGTGAAAACAACATAATATTATTAAACTGAATACCCGTACAAATCATCAAACTTTTTTTTATATAATATTGTTACTTTCAGATGTGACTGCTATTCCAGTCCCTTTGTCAGGAATGATACCGTCATCAGCTGTCAAGCTTTTAATGCCCTGACCTACGTCTTTGACGCTTTACAGTGACAGCTGTCATTTATCTGATTAGAAAGCATTAGAGGTAATACGCTATTGAATTTAAACCAAATCGAAGATTATAATTATTTTTATTTCTGGTAAAAAGTAATGAGTCTGAAAATGTTCATTTAATAAATCAAAACGAAAGAAAAATGTAGCAATAAATTTATGTTTACTAATATTAGTGATAAATTTCTGATGCTTAGAATATAATTTTGGATTTTATAGATGTAAATAATCAAGAAGAAAACTTAAAAGCAACTTTATCAGTTCCGAAATACTTCTTAATTGCTCGTTTCAAAGTAGTGGTCTTCTGTCTATGTAGCTTCATCTTGGTTCATACTGTTCTCAGAGACTAGTCAGTGTGCAATGCTTGCAGGTGCCTCAAGCCTGCAGTTGCAGGGTGAACTGGTGTTGGTCACACAACAGAGACTATAACCTTTCATGGAAGGTCAAGTGGTGACTATTAGACACCAGAGAAGACTTTGACTGCTTCTTGGAATCAAAGCCCTCCAGTAACACGCGAGGGATCCCCTCTGTGTACATAGAAATATCTAGCAAATGCACACACACACACACACACACACACACACACACACGCACACACACCACACACACACAAACACACACATTGTACAAGATTAACTATAGAGAGCGAAAGATAGTTGAGTGAGTGAATTTTAGTTACCGGTTGTCAAAGACAATTGTCGATACATACTTATCCTGTTAAGATAAGATTTCGTTCGGATTTTTAACCCCGGAGGGTTAGCCACCCAGGATAACCCAAGAAAGTCAGTGCGTCATCGAGGACTGTCTAACTTATTTCCATTGGGGTCCTTAATCTTGTCCCCAGGGATGCGACCCACACCAGTCGACTAACACCCAGGTACCTATTTGCTGCTAGGTGAACAGGACAACAGGTGTAAGGAAACGTGTCGAAATGTTTCCACCCGCCGGGAATCGAACCCGGGTCCTCCGTGTGTGAAGCGGGAGCTTTAGCCACCAGACCACCGGTTGTATGTGTGTGTGCAAGCGTGTGTGTTTGTATGTGTATGTGTGTGTGTGCGTGTGTGTGTGTGTGTTAGTTACCATTTTGTCCTAGGCACATGTCGATTAGACACTAGGCCTGTTTGTGTGTGTGTGTGTGTGTGTGTGTGTGTGTGTGTGTGTGTGTGTGTGTGTGCGTGTGTGTGTGTGTGTGTGTGTGTGTGTGTGTGTGTGTGGGTGTGCGTGCGTGTACTCACCTAATTGTGGTTGCAGGGGTCGAGACTCAGCTCCTGGTCCCGCCTCTTCACTGATCGCTATTAGGTCCTCTCCCCCTCTGCTTCCTGAGCTTTGCCATATCTCTTCTTAAAACTATGTATGGTTCCTGCCTCCACTACATCACTTGCTAGGCTATTCCACTTCCTGACGACTCTATGACTGAAGAAATACTTCCTAACGTCCCTGTGACTCGTCTGAGTCTTCAACTTCCAGTTGTGACCCCTTGTTTCTGTGTCCCCTCTCTGGAACATCCTATCTCTGTCCACCTTGTCTGTTCCCCGCAGTATCTTGTATGTCGTTATAATGTCTCCCCTGGCCCTTCTGTCCTCCAGTGTCGTCATTCCGATTTCCCTTAATCTTTCCTCGTACGACATTCCCCTGAGCTCTGGGACTAGCCTTGTTGCAAACCTTTGTACTTTCTCTAACTTCTTGACGTGCTTGACCAGGTGTGGGTTCCAGACTGGTGCTGCATACTCCAGTTTGGGCCTAACATACACAGTGTACAGTGTCTTGAACGATTCCTTATTAAGGTATCGGAACGCTATTCTCAGGTTTGCCAGGCGCCCATATGCTGCAGCAGTTATTTGGTTGATGTGTGCTTCCGGTGACGTGTTCGGTGTTATGGTCACCCCAAGGTCTTTCTCCCTGAGTGACGTCTGTAGTCTTTGTCCACCTAGCCTATACTCTGTCTGCGGTCTTCTTTGCCCCTCCCCAATCTTCATGACTTTGCATTTGGCAGGGTTGAATTCGAAAAGCCAGTTTCTGGACCACATGTCCAGCCTGTCCAGGTCTCTTTGCAGTCCTGCAGTCCTGTGTGTGTGTGTGCGTGTGTGTGTGTGTGTGAGTGTGTGTGCGTGCGTGCGTGTGTGTGTGTGTGTGTGTGTGTGTGTGTTTGTATGTGTATGTGTGTGTGTGTGTGTGTACGTTGTGTGTGTGTGTGTGTGTGTGTGTGTGTGTGTGTGTGTGTGTGTGTGTGTGTGTGTGTGTGTGTGTGTGTGTGTGTGTGTGTGTGTGTGTTGTGGATGTGTGTGTGTGTGTGTGTGTGTGTGTTGTGTGTGTGTGTGTGTGTGTGTGTGTGTGTGTGTGTGTGTGTGTGTGTGTGTGTGTGTTGTGTGTGTGTGTGTGTGTGTGTGTGTGGTGTGTGTGTGTGTGTGTGTGTGGATGTGTGTGTGTGTGTGTGTGTGTGGATTGTGTGTGTGTGTGTGTGGTGTGTGTGTTGTGTGTGTGTGTGTGTGTGATGTGTGTGTGGTGTGTTGTGTGTGTTGTGTGTGTGTGTGTGTGTGTGTGTGTGTGTGTGTGTGTGTGTGGGTGTGTGTGTTGTGTGTTGTGTGTTGTGTGGATGTGTGTGTGTGTGTGTGGATGTGTGTGTGTGTGTGTGTGTGTGTGTGTGTGGATGTGTGTGTGTGTGTGTGTGTGTGTGTGGATGTGTGTGTGTGTGTGTGTGTGTGTGTGTGTGTGTGTGTGTGTGTGTGTGTGTGTGTGTGGTGTGTGTGTTTGTGTGTGTGTGTGTGTGTGTGTGTGTGTATGTATGCGAGACAAAACACCTGAAATTACACTTACATATTACCTAACCATCATACAGTATACTCAACCTGACCATTCAATCTCTTCACCAATTTAGAGTAGCCAGTAACATAAGGTCAGGTTACGTTGGTTAGGCTAACGTTTAGTAACCTATACGTATTTCCTTATAATTACTCAGAAACGAAATTTAAAAAAACGAAACGGGTCTCTTACGTCCGGCGCATATCGAAATTTCGAGCATATATTTTCCACACTCACTGCAAAAATCGTGTAGGACGGGTTGTATTATTATATTCAACCTCATGATTATAGTGAACTCATTACTTCACCTTTCCTCATTTACGCCATTACGCTGTGGCTACGTAACCTCTCACCCCTGTGACTCACATAGACATGTTATGAGGCGACACATACGCTTGCACCTCAACACTACAGACTCATACCTGTCATGAAGGTAGACTTCCGCAAATTTCCTATTAAATAAAAACTCACCAATACTACCTGCTGTTACACTCAACCGAAACCTTAAACTGTAAGTACAGAAAGTTTAGTTAATGCCAGTAGTAAAAATTCCGTTCATGGCATTACAATGAAGAATTTTTTTGTGTGCTTTATATGCTTCATTGTATTCTTTTCTTCGTCTGTCCCTTCAAGCAGCCCGGTCTTGTACCACACATCTTGAATATCAGATAAGGAATGATAGTAAACTTGCGAACTACATAGCGCTTAAGATCTTTTTTGTTTTCGGAGATCATAGTCAAAGATCGACACTTAAATATCTCGTTGAGTTCTTCAGTAGTCACCCATAAATGGAAGAGCTTTGATACTCTTACAGGGCTCTTCATCCAGGAACTGGAGCTGTTCTTTCCTTGCTTGAATCAAGCTTAATTGCCCTTCCTACTTATTTAACCTTTCTCCAAGACGTTAACAACAAAAATAATAATAATAATAATAATAATAATAATAATAATAATAATAATAATAATATAATAATAATAATAATAATAATAATAATAATAATAATAACAACAGCAACAACAATAATAATAACAACAGTAATAAATCCCCATTCGTAAAAATAAAAATGTTCCGAGTATGATAAAACGTTTCTGATGACTTCAGATGAGGTTCAACCCATAATTACGTAGGTAGTTTGTCAAGGGCACGACACGCGAATGTCTAAAAAAATGTGGAATTAAAATAGGGAACGATGGGACGTATTTCCTAAAGAGATATTCAGAAGAAAGTTGGATGACATGTTGGATGTTCACGACTTAACTTCCTGGAAAGAGACTGAGGTATTGTGGAGACTCTAGAAATATATTTGAGGGTGAGGGAGAGTAAAACAAAAACAAAAGAAAAGGCAGACACTGTAGGACGAACTTTTATTGAGACAACGTGTCGCTCTGGGTAGAGCTTTTTCAACTAATGTCTTGATAAAGTTCTTTACACAGAACCCTATATAAAGAATGTATATTTTGAGGGGTTTGTTCCTTTCGTTGCTTATGCACTGATATTAGCTGCGTATGTACACTGCTGGATGTGGATATATAATATATATATATAATATATATATATATATATATATATATATATATATATATATATATATATATATATATATATATATATATATATATATATATATATATATAATATATATATATATATATAATATATATATATATATATATATATATATATATATATATATATATATATATATATATATAATATATATATATATTATATATATATATATATATATATATATATATATATATATTCACTGAAAATATACTTACATACACCTAAGGTAGTATTCTGGATGTCCTGTATATACATGAACCAGTTGGTAAAATAAGAAAAGTGTATTCCACTGAATTCAAAGGTCACACAGGAGCCAAGTATCGTTCCTAAGAGGGGAAGTTGCATCAAAAGACAATTATTATGTTAATACATATTGATTTTTATGCTAAAAAAAAAGTTAACCTAGAATATAATCCGCTGCAAGCCTTTACTGTTGACGCGCTTGCTATATATTTTCTTCATATAAGAGAAACGTCAGCTTCCATAGGCGTACAGACGAGAGGAGCACAGTTACATGTAACATATTAAAACTGAAGTTTTTTTTTTTTGAGGTGGGGGAGAGGGGTGCAAAACAGTCTAGCGGGTGTGAAAACGTAAGAGGGATACACGAAGTAAGCCACCAAGAAATTGGAAGAAGGAAAGTTATTACGCTGGTGTTACCTTGTGATGCGATGGACGGTTGTAAAGCCAGTGAGGAAGACGTGGATATGTGGGGGCTAGTGGCGGCAGACCAGGAGTCACACACTCAGAGTAGAGAAGTCAGTGTGTCTCTGAGGTCTTGAGATGTCATCTCGTAGCTTGTAGCTTCCACATCAAATGAAGGAGAATCTTAGGATACCACATCCGTGAAGTTATAAAGGGGTGGATACCCTTACTCCGATATTCGATGCCACTAAGCTGGCTACTATCTCAAAAAAAAAAAACCTGCTTCTAGTGACAATTTCCTGAAACAGAATAACATATCGTATTTCATGGGCATTATAAACATAGAGATAAAAAACCTCTTGTTTTACTGCTGAGATAGTTATTTTATAGCGCCGTTAAACGGATTATGATCTTCAGAGAAGGGATCAATATTCCACCAATGGAGTAGCCTTTTTGTTTTTCCTTTCACCCCTAAATAAGATTCTTTTTACTTAATTTTCGGATCAGGAAGCCATCATTGATCTAGAGGTCTTGCAGGTAAAATTAACTGTAAATCATTTCCTTATAAATGATAGCACTCTCAGGAGAGGAGCATTGCCAGTTTAAAACATTCGGCATAATTATCCTCGTTTTTAACTTCGTGTAAAGTTAGCACAAGGCATAAAGAGCTCGAATTTAACGACTGGATGGAAACACCTGCTGATTACAGTCGAACTTTTTAAAGGAAGCTGATGTTGGTTGGAGTTGAGCCGGGAGTTCATCAAGGCTCTCTTGGGCGAGGAGGAGGCGGAGGAGGGATGCTGCAGCAGATGAGCCACAGAGACGGTCACACACGTCCTCGCATCACCGCAGCTGCCATCTCTCGACCTGGAAAATCAGGTGCTGGCGTCTCACAGGAAGCTGAGGCAATTGCGGCGAAGCTGGAAGACGAGAAAAGGGAGTAGGAATGGAGAGCTAGTCAAGCCGAAGTCCGAGTGGGCCACTCATTATAACTTCACCTTTTCTTTTTTCCTTACGTAAATTGAAGATAGGGATGGCCAGACTCCACTTTTATTTGGCGTTTGTAAAAATGTGTAAACCTGAGGATGTATTCTAGTCCGGCATGGCCACAGCCATCCAGGCCTTCATTAATATTCTATTCCATACTAGAAACATTTCATTTAACAACTGCCAACATCACTGTCAACATTGTCAACATCAACATAATTGTCAGCATCGCCGAAATCATTCTATCTGTCTGTCTGTCTGTCTCTTTCTCTCTCTCTCAAGGACAGGTAGAGCAGAAGAAAATTTGTAGATGGAAAGAGAGGGGTAAGAAAGGTTAAGTGGCCAGCCAACATACGGTTAGTCTTAAGGGAGTGTTTTTTGTCACATGAGAAGAGTGTGTTGTCGAATGTGAGGCAGTGTCTCCTGCTTCCCGACTCCCAGCTATATCTCTATTGACTTTGCATACTTTTACTTTATTGGAGTACCAGTAAATCTTGCACCATACCCTCTATCGGCTTGTGTTGTGTTGTTGTTTGTTTATTATTGTTTAGTAGTAGATATTTTAGAGCATCTTCCTGGTTCAGAGTTCTCACCTACTGTACACCAAGTTGTTGTTTATAACCTGTTTCATATGCTATACACACACAAGTATGTGTGTATATATATATATATATATATATATATATATATATATATATATATATATATATATATATATATATATATATATAATATATATATATATATATATATATATATAGCACAAACAGTCCCACTGGCACAAGCCGATCATGGAAAAAATCGCCGACACAATGCTCTCCAATGCTTCAGGAAAGAACAAAGCTCGTCTCCTGGCAGTGAAGGCACCACACTCAGGAGATTTCCTGTTAGCTGTTCCCAATTCCTCCCTGGGCACCCGTATCGACCCACAGGCCATTCGGATTGGTGTTGCTCTTCGCCTAGCCGCCCCTATCCTCACCGAACATAGGTGTATTTGCGGCAGGGCGACAGCTGATCAATTCGGACTTCATGGTTTCGTGTGTCACACAGCAGAAGGGAAGTATGCCAGACATGAGGAGGTCAATGACATCATGAAGAGAAGCCTCGCCACAGCCCGTTGCCCAGCTCAACGGGAACCTCAAGTGCAGAGGTCTGACGGAAAGTCAAAAGCGTCCTGATGGAACCACTATGCTACCCTGGAAGGATGGAAAGCAGATTGCCTGGGGCTACACCTGTGCTGCCACATTGGCACACACCTACTTGCCATACTCCTAGTGGAAGGGGGTGGAGCTGCCAGCCACAGGGAGACCCAGAAGATCCGAAAATATGAAGACCTTCCCCCTTGCTATAACTTCATTCCAATAGGGTCGGAGACCCTTGGAGCATGGGGAGGTGTGCTCTAAAGTTCCTAATAGAGCTGGGTGAAAAGCTCATCATAGAAACCAAGGACCACAGGGCGACCAGCTTCCTCTTTCAGAGACTCAGTGTTGCGATCCAGAGAGGAAATGCCTGCAGCATTCTGGGCACGCGGCCCACCGCAGGGGAGCTGAACGAAGTATTCGAGATGTAGCTCTGAGTTACCTATGTTGTTTTACTTTCTGTTGTATTTTTGTGAATGTTTGGCCAATGTATTTTGTCTTTAAATAAAACATACTTGAAATATAGGGGGTGGTAGGAGAAAATTCTTAAACAGCTTCAGGGAGAACCTTGAGTTTTCCCTGAAGCAAGTTTATTCTTTTCTCTGAGGATGAGGGTCCCTAGGACAGTTCTAGAGATGGTACCTCCCTATATATAATATATATATATAATATATATATATATATATATATATATATATATATATATATATATATATATATATATATATATATATATATATATATGTCGTGCCGAATATGTAAAACTGGTCAATTAGCAAGAACTCATTTAAAATTAAGTCCTTTCTAAAATTTTCTCTTATACGTTTAAAGATATATTTTTTTCATTAATGTTAATGTAAAAAAATTTAATTTTGCACCAAAAGAATCTTAGAAAACCTACCTAACCTTGTTATAACAAGAACAATTTATTTTAGCCTAACCCAGCTAAATATATTTTAGATTTGTTTACAATAATTTAATACTAAACAAACACATTGAAATATATTTTTTTCGTTAGGTTCAGAATGATTTTGGCAAAATTATTGCATACACAAATTTTCACTTGTCCTATATGGCAAGATGAGCGTTGCTATTTAAGCCAAGATCGCAAGTTCTGCCTATTCGGCAAGACATATATATATATATATATATATATATATATATATATATATATATATATATATATATATATAATAAACATATATATATATATATATATATATATATATATATATATATATATATATATATATATATATATATATATATATATATGGGGTCCACCTCTGGTGTAAATTGTGGGACCCATAGCCTCGGAGAACTGGATAAAACGGCTTTAAGGAAGAATATTTTTATTTCTTCCTAACGCCGTTTGAATATTCCACTTCCCCTACCACCCCATCTTTTCATTCTTTTTTACCAATAGATATATTTTATTACATAATATGGTACAGAAGATTTAAGAGATACATTGCTGATATAAAGATGGCACATACAGTACATGAGGTGTGAGAGATACATGTCTAGTACATATTGTTACGTGTTTGTCACTGATTATAATGCGAAAATCTCATCCAGCTCCTCAGACCTGGGACGAGTGCCCAAAATACAGCAGGCATTCCCCCTCTGCACTGAGTCGCTGGAACAGAAAACTAGTTGCCCTGGGATCCCTATATTTCAATCAACTCCCCTCCCCCGCGCGGGGAGGGGAGTTGATTGATAGATCTAGGCCTTTCGTGTTGTAATCAACACATCACTAGGCGCTTGCAATGCTGCAGAAAAGAGGAGGAGGTCCAAGCAGATACGATCACAGAAAGCGCCTTTGTTTCAACACTAATTTTTATGAAACATGATTCGATTATATTTCTTTCAACCGTAGACCTGCTGGATACAAATTTCTCGGCCTTCTGAAATCAGTTGGGTGGTTAAAATCTATCGCATGAATAAACAGAACATTAGGCTCTAGTCCAGTTCTAATACTATTAGTTCAAGGATTTTTCCAGTTTGGCCGTAATAAACTTTATTGAATTCTTTACAGGGAATCTTATAGGCACAGCATTTTGGGAGGAGTTCTTAATCAAATGTTTTCTTACTTTATCAAGATTTTAAAATTCTTAAGTAGAGAAGGAATATCAAGAAGGTTTTCTTGGTGAGGGAGAACCAACATATTCTTTGTTGAATATGTTTGTTTGTCCTTTTTCGAATTGTAAAATGTATTCCTAGCAATTTTAAAAGGTGATTTATCAAAGTTTTTCGGGTATTTTAGATCATTTACTATTTCATAAATCTTCAAAATTTCTTCATCTATGAACTCTGGGATGTAAATACACAAAGTTCTCAAAAACATGGATGAGAATATAAAAAGTTTAACTCAATCATGATGTCAAAAATAATAGTGCACATAGGAGCGGTCATCTGCTGGTTTTCTATATATTTTAAATATAAATTCATGATTTGCCTTCATAATTCAGACATCTAAAAAGACAGTGAGGTATCTTATTCAAACTCATCAGTAAACTTTATGGAAAGAGCTAGACTATTTAATTAAAAAGGAAATGATTTATATCTTATTCTTGGGCATTAGGCATAAAACATTATGAATATATTTGTACCATTTAACTTTATCGGAAAGGATTTTATTAATCATTCTTGTTTCAAAATATTACATATGACTAACGCAACACGCACACACACCAACACACACACCACAACACACACCACACACACACACACACACACACACACGGGGGGAACCGCAAGGTCATCAGACAGGACGAACACAAGGGAAAAGCACACACACAACTACTCTCAGAACCATACAACCTATAAAACCCCACCCAACACACCCACAATCCAACCCACAGCCTCCCCCCAACACCAAGCTATAGAATCCCACAATGCCACCAGGTCTCCCACCCTCCGGGGCCCCCAAACCCACAGTGTTGGAAAAGGGAACAAAGGGATGGTAACAAACGCGAGGGAAATAACAAATAAGTGGGAGGAGTGGAAAGAAAGAGTCAAAGAAGCCACCGGACATCATAGCCTCACGAAACCAAGCTTACGGGGTAGATAACAATGCCATTTTTCCAACGGGATACCAAATCCGAGGAAAGACAGGGGAACGGGGGGGGTGGGGGATGGCTTGCTGATCAAAAATCGCGGGAAATTTTGATGACTGGGAGGGGGAGAAGCGGAGAAAAAAGGATTACATAGGGGAACATTTCACTCGGGAGGCCCCAAGGGGGTAATAGCATGATGTATAAACCCACCACGAACAGCGGGAGCCAGGCAAAGTACGACAGAGCAATAAGGGGATGGTTACACACGGCTAGAGTGGCCAGAGGCTCAGCTGCGGGCAAAGCTCCTGATCATGGGGGACTTTAAACCCCAAGGAATAGTTGGGAGAACTTGGACCCACAGGGGGGCCCAAGAAATGGGGGGCTAAGATATGGAGGGTTGGAGACTTCTTACCCAAAACGTAAGGGACCAAAAAGAGAGAGAGGAAAAGGATAACCAGCAAGGCTGGACTTATAATTTACCTTTTAGTGTGCAGATATCGAGGACATCACATAAGAAAGAACCCCCGGGCCAGTGACCATTGGGGTTTTAAGCTTTGAAACACATAAGCTACAAGTGGGGGAGAAGCAGGGAAGGCCAGGACAATGAAGCCAAACACAAAAAGGGGGCTAACAGGAATGAGGAACACCTAACGGGGGCAGTGGGACGAGAACTGGCAGGGAAGCCAGTTTAAAAGATATGGAAAAGTAGCAATAAAAGCAAAAGGGGGCTGAGAAGGTTTGTACCCAAGGGTAACAGGGGAAAAGAAAAAAGCCGGTAGCCCGGTTTACCCAAAGGTGCAGGGAGCAAAAACCAAGTGTCTAGGGGAAAGGAAAAAATATAAAGGCAAAGGACCCCCGGGGAAAAGGAGAACAGTCGTAGAGCCAGAAACAATATGCACAGATAAGAAGGGAGGCCCAAAGACAAATTTAAAATGACATAGCAGCGAAAGCCAAAATCTACCCGAAACTGTTTTACGCCCACAGGAGGAAAAAAAACAGCAAGGACCCGGTAATCAGGTAAGGAAGGGAAAAGGGGGAAAACAACAGGAAATGACCGGGGAAATAGGGAAGAACTCAACAAGAATTCAAAAAAAGTTTCACAGAGGGACAGAAGACTCCAAAAGACGGAGAGGTGGGCACACCCCAATCTGGACACAGTGCACACAACCGAGGAAGAAGTGAAGAGGTTTTCTGAGGGGAGCTAGATACCTAAAAGCAAGGGGGGGCCAGAAAACATCTCCCCATGGGATTGGAGGGGAGCAGAGGCGCTATTGTACCCCTAACAGCAAATTTTAAAAACATCTATCGAAACAGGGAGATTTCCTAGGCATGGAAGACAGCAAATTAGCCCAATCTTTAAAAAAAAAGGAGACAGACATGAAACCCTTAAAAATCAGACCCTGTCACTGACATGTATATACAAAATCATGGAGAAGATTATCAGGAGAAGAGTGGGGGAACACCTAGAAAGGAAGATCTCACAACACAGCCAGCATGGTTTCGGACGGGGAAACCTGGCACAAACCACTGGGGTTCATACATGGGGACAGCATAAGACAAAAGAGAGGGGTGGGGGATTGCATTTTTTTGGCTGAAAAGGGTTTTTCACAGTTCCACACAGGGGATTGGTCAAAAACGGGGGGACCAAGCAGGGAAACAGGGAAGGGACACAAAGGATCAGGGAAACTTGTCAGGAAGACGCACGAGTCATGGTACGTGCGATTTTCAGAGTGGGCACCTGTGACCAGCGGGGTCCCGCAGGGGTCAGTCCTAGGACCCGGCTGTTTCTGGTATTTGGAACGACATACGGAAGAAAAGACCTGAGGTTCCCTTTTGCAGATGACTAAGTTTATGGAAGAATACACTCGATCGAAGACCAGGGAGAAATACAAAGGGATCTGGGCAGGGGCAGAACTGGTCCGCAATTTGGCTCCTGGATTTCAATCCCACCAAGTGCAAAGTCATGAAGATTGGGAAGGGCAAAAAAGGGCCGCGACGGAGTACAGTCTGGGGGCAGGACTACAAACCTCATCAAGGAAAAAGATTTTTGGGGGTGAGTATAAACCGGGCACACTCCAAGCGCACATAAACCAAATAACTGCTGCGCAAATGGGCGCCTAGAAAACCTCAAACACACCGACATCTTAAAAAGGAATCGTTCGGGACCCTGTACACCGATACTTAGGCCCATATTGGAGTATGTGCACCTTTTTTGGAACCCCCAAACCTACCCAAACACGAAAAAACTAAGAAAGTGAAAAGGTTTGCAACAAGACTATCCCAGGCAAAAGGGGTATGTCCTACGAGGAGAGGTTAAGGGGAAATCAACCAGCACGGGGGGGACAGGAAGATAGGGGGGACATGAAAACGACATACAAAATACGAGAGGAATTGACAAGGGGGACAAAGAAGGTGTTCCAGAGTTTGGACACAGTAACAAGGGACACAGTGGAACAAAAAGACACAGATAATAAAGGGGATTTGGGAGTTTTTTCTTCCCCACAGATATCAAAAGTGGAATATTTGGGGGAAGCGATTAGTGGAGGAGACCAAACAAGTTTTAAGCAGGGGTAGAAAAAGCTCACGGCTCAGGGAAGGGGCCTATAGCGACAGTAAGAGGGGGGGCCAGGAGCTCGGACCGACCCCCCAAACCTCAACTAGGTGATTAAAACTAGGAGTACACACAACACACACACACACACACACACCACACACAAACACACAACCACATACACACACACACACACACACACAAAACACAGGAACGAATATACACAGGCCTAGGGGGTCAAATCGCATTGCCTAGGACAAAAGGAAACTAACTAACGCACAGACACCACACACCACAAAACCCCACACACACACACACCACACAACACAACACATCATTTGAAACGGGCAACTCCCTGAGGTATAAAAAAGGCAAATGTAGTCCCAATTTTTAAAAAGGGAACAGACAAGGTCTAAACTACAGACCGTATCACTAACGGTATAAAGGAAAGGGTCATCGAGAAGATCACGGAGGAGAGTGGGGGCACCTGGAAAGAAACAATGAATAATTGACAACCACACGTTTCAGGGAAAAGGAAAACCGTGTCACAAAACCCTAGAGTTTTTTTGACAAGGGGACGAAGTAAGACAAGAGAGACAGGGGGGGATCGACTGCAATTTTTGGACGCAAAAGGCCTTTGACACAGTTCCCACAAGAGGGTTTCTGAAAAACAGAGGATCGGCACCATAACAGAAAGGCACTGCAATGGATCAAGAAAATCTGACAGGGGCAAAAACGAGTCATGGTACGCGCGAGGGTTTAGAGTGGCGCCTGTGACAAGCGGGGTCCACAGGGCAGTCCCCGGGCCTGGCTTTTTGTATATTGAACGACTAACGGAAGGGATAGACTCAAATTTCCTTTTTTGCAATGAGAAAGTTTTAAAGAAATAATCAAAACGGATAAGATCAGGGGAAAGGGCTACAAAGAGACCCCGGAAGGGTCAAGCCTTTGGCCACAACTGCTCCTTTAATTTTTAAACCCCGCCAAATGCAAAGTAAAAGATTGGGGGAAGGGGAAAGAAGACCGCGACACAATAAGTTTAGATGGCCAAAGACTCAAACCTCACCCAAGGGAAAAAAATCTGGGTTGAGTTAACACCGACAATCTCCCGATCGCACATCAACGATAACTGCCAGCATACGGGGCCTGGCAAACCTACGGATACGTTCCGAACCTCATAAGGATTCTTTTTAAAACCTGTATAACATTTACTCAGGCCTATACTGAAATACGCACACCAATTGGAAAACCACCCTGTCAGCACGCAAGAAATTAGAGAAAGTGCAAAGGGTTTTCAACAAAACATCCTAAGCTACGGGATTGTCCTACGAAGAAAGGTTGAGGGAAACCCGGGCCTACGACAGGGGGACGGAGGGTAAAGGGAGACATAAAAAACGACATATAAAATACTCGGGGAAGGGAAAAGGGTGGACAAAGAGGGGATGTTCCAGAAAAGGAACCAGACAAAAATGGGTCAAAATTGGAAGTTGAAGACTCAGTGAATCAAAGGGATGTTAGGAATATTTTTTTCATCATAGAGTATCGGGGGCGTGGAATAGCCTAGAAAGTGACGTAGGGAGGGGGGAAAAACCATACATTTTTTTTAAGGCAGGTATGAAAGCTCGGGGCAGGGAGAGAAGAGGCCCTATAGCAATCACGAAAGGGGGGGCCGGACTGTGATCGCCCCCCTGAAACCCAAATAGGTGAGAAAGAACACACCACACACACACACACACGGGACTCGGACTCGCCCCCCCGCAACCTCAAAATAGGTGAGTACAAAACCGAACACAGGAAGCATGTACGAAGCCTAGTGTCAATCGACAGCCAGGACAAAAAGGAACAACTAACGCCAGACACACACAGACACCAGACACACAACCACACACCACACACACACACACAACAACACACACAACACACACACAACACACACACACCAACAACACAAACACACACACACACACACACACACCAGAGTGGGACAGAAACTGGAGGGAAAACCATTAATAGATGGGAAAATGTAGCAAAAAAATGCAAGGGGGGGCTGAGGAGAGGTTTGTACCCAAGGGTAACAGGAATAATGAAAAACCGGATGACCCATGGTTTACCCAAAGGTGCAGGAGGCAAAAACCAATGTGCAGGAATGGGAAAAATAAAAGGCAAAGGACCCGAGAAAAAGGAGGCATCGTAAGCCAGAAACGAATATGCACAGATAAGAAGGGAGGCCCCCAAAACAATAAAAAGACATAGAGGAAAGCCAAACTGACCCAAACTGTTTTTACAGCCACATCAGGGGGAAAACAACAGTCAAAAGGGCCCGGTAATCAGGGTAAGGGAAGGGAAGAGGGAAGGGCAAAAAGAAAGCCGTGAAGTATTGAAGAACTCAACAAAATTCAAAAAAGTGTTCACAGAGGAACAGAAGGAGCCCAAAAGACGGAGAGGTGGGGCACACCACCATGTCTGGACACAGTCACACAACCCCAGGAAAAAGGAATGGGTTTTGAGTGAGCTAGATACCTCAAAGGCAAAGGACCAGATAACATCTCCCCATGGGTATTGAGAGAGGGAGCAGAGGCGCTATGTGTACCCCTACAACAATATTCAATACATCTATCGAAACAGGGAGATTGCCTGAGGCATGGAAGACAGGAAATGTAGTCCCAATCTTTAAAAAAGGAGACAGACATGAAGCATTAAACTACAGACCAGTGTCACTGACATGTATAGTATGCAAAATCATGGAGAAGATTATCAGGAGAAGAGTGGTGGAACAACTAGAAAGGAACGATCTCATCAACAGCAGCCAACATGGTTTCAGGGACGGGAAATCCTGTGTCACAAACCTACTGGAGTTCTATGACATGGTGACAGCAGTAAGACAAGAGAGAGAGGGGTGGGTGGATTGCATTTTCTTGGACTGCAAGATTGGTGCAAAAACTGGAGGACCAAGCAGGGATAACAGGGAAGGCACTACAATGGATCAGGGAATACTTGTCAGGAAGACAGCAGCGAGTCATGGTACGTGGCGAGGTGTCAGAGTGGGCACCTGTGACCAGCGGGGTCCCACAGGGGTCAGTCCTAGGACCAGTGCTGTTTCTGGTATTTGTGAACGACATGACGGAAGGAATAGACTCTGAGGTGTCCCTGTTTGCAGATGACGTTACGTTGATGAGAAGAATTCACTCGATCGAAGACCAGGCAGAACTACAAAGGGATCTGGACAGGCTGCAGACCTGGTCCAGCAATTGGCTCCTGGGTTCAATCCCACCAAGTGCAAAGTCATGAAGATTGGGAAGGCAAAGAAGACCGCAGACGGAATACAGTCTAGGGGGCCAGAGACTACAAACCTCACTCAAGGAAAATGATCTTGGGGTGAGTATAACACCAGGCACATCTCCTGAAGCGCACATCAACCAAATAAACTGCTGCAGCATAATGGGCGCCTAGCAAACCTCAGAACAGCATTCCCGACATCTTAATAAGGAATCATTCAGAACCCTGTACACCGTGTACGTTAGGCCATATTGGAGTATGCGGCACCAGTTTGGAACCCACACCTAGCCAAGCACGTAAAGAAACTAGAGAAAGTGCAAAGGTTTGCAACAAGACTAGTCCCAGAGCTAAGAGTATGTCCTACGAGGAAGGTTAAGGGAAATCAACCTGACGACACTGGAGGACAGGAGAGATAGGGGGGACATGATAACGACATACAAAATACTGAGAGGAATTGACAAGGTGGACAAAGACAGGATGTTCCAGAGATTGGACACAGTAACAAGGGGACACAGTTGGAAGCTGAAGACACAGATGAATCACAGGGATGTTAGGAAGTATTTCTTCAGCCACAGAGTAGTCAGTAAGTGGAATAGTTTGGGAAGCGATGTAGTGGAGGCAGGATCCATACAGAGCTTTAAGCAGAGGTATGATAAAGCTCACGGCTCAAGGAGAGTGACCTAGTAGCGATCAGTGAAGAGGCGGGGCCAGGAGCTCGGACTCGACCCCCGCAACCTCAACTAGGTGAGTACAACTAGGTGAGTACACACACACACAAACACACACGCACGTACGGACACAGACACACACACACGCACAGACACAGACACACGGACACACAGACACACACACACACACACACAGGATGAGGATGAGGCAGGACTGCAGAGACCTGGACAGGCTGGACATGTGGTCCAGTAACTGGCTTCTCGAATTCAATCCTGCCAAATACAAAGTCATGAAGATTGGGGAGGGGCAAAGAAGACGGCAGACAGAGTATAGGCTAGGTGGACAAAGACTACAGACCACACTCAGGGAGAAAGACCTCGGGGTGACCATAACACCGAGCACGTCACCGGAGGCACACATCAACCAAATAACTGCTGCAGCATACGGGCGCCTGGCAAACCTGAGACTAGCGTTCCGATACCTTAATAAGGAATCGTTCAAGACACTGTACACTGTGTATGTTAGGCCCATAACTGGAGTATGCAGCACCAGTCTGGAACCCACACCTGGTCAAGCACGTCAAGAAGTTAGAGAAAGTACAAAGGTTTGCAACAAGGCTAGTCCCAGAGCTCAGGGGAATGTCGTACGAGGAAAGGTTGAGGGAACTCGAACTGACGACACTGGAGGACAGAAGGGTCAGGGGAGACATGAATAACGACATACAAGATACTGCGGGAATAGACAAGGTGGACAAAGATAGGATGTTCAAGAGAGGGGACACAGAACAGGGTCACAACTGGA
>NC_069419.1:23653072-23755572 GCF_026875155.1 Cherax quadricarinatus
GAAAATTTTTTAAAAAATTGTTTTCAGTTTTTTGTGCAATATCTTTTTTTTTTCTGCGTTTGTATTTTTTTTTTTTAACGTTAGGGGATAAAAAATTTTTGAGCGGTATCGAAAAGAATTACATTAATATTTTTTTTTAGTTGAACAAAATTATTTACAATATCACATAAGAGTGATCAATTTCTTTTAATTCTTTTTAAATAAATTATATAAAAAAGTTCTACTCCAGTGTTGAGGAATGTAAATCAAACAGAAATTATTTTAGCGTAAGCAAAAATTTAGCTCCTCTTCCTATTTTTTTTCATTATTGTCAATTTTCCCATTCTCTGACTATTTTTCTCAATCTCTATATATTTTGTAACTTACGGAATTCACTACTTGTTCACAGTTTATAATTTATTTACTGTTTTTATTAGCAAATTTTTAACAAATACTGTATTTGAGTAAAGGAAACAATTTAAGAAGTGTATCCACAAACATCTTTGAGAGCGATATTTTCCTTAAGAAAATCAGGTGTAATTGCCAACAACATTATGTGAATGTGACTGACCTGACTAGGTTAAGGAATTGGCTTACGCCAGTGGGAGAATTGGACTTGCCTCGCATGGGCCAGTAGGCCTGCTGCAGTGTTCCTTCTTTCTTATGTTCTTATATTCCTTGATGCTTCAAGCAATAACGAGCATCTTCTGTCACTGCAATCTTAACGACCTAGAGATATTTTCTTTAGGTCGCTAACGTTGCTCAGCAGCCAGTTAACAACAACAGTAACAGTAGCTGCAACAACGATAAAGATAATACCACCATCAATAACAACAACAGGAACAATATCAGCACATCATCATCAACAACAACAGCACTCACCTCCGCAACAACAGCAACAATAACAACAATAGGTACTGGTGGGTGACATTTTGATAATAGTGGTTCAATGTGTACATCCAGGATGTGAAATTATTACGAATAATGAATACAGAGGAGAATACATATGTAGAATCAGACTAGTTTTGTTTCTCTTACGATTATAATTATAAAAATTATTGATAAATAATAATAGTAATAATAATAATAATAATAATAATAATAATAATAATAATAATAATAATAATAATAATAATAATAATAAAAAGCACCTAAGTGAGGATTCAAATATTCCACAACAGTGCACAGTGCAACTCAGTGCACAACAACTTACAGCTAGACATTGCAGGTAGAAGAACTTGGTGGTGCAGATGTTAAGAGCTCGACGATGCAGGTGTTCGGGGACAGTTTTCCCTTCTCGCTCGAGTGTGACTTGTAAATGGATCGAGTCGGTCCGAAACAGTCAGGGTTTTCAGTCTCCTAAGTGCATATTGGCTGTGTATTAAACAATATTTTATTATTATTATTATTATTATTATTATTATTATTATTATTATTATTATTATTATTATTATTATTATTATTATTGTTGTTGTTGTTGTTCTTGTTACCATCTGCATTATCATCAGTAGTACAGCAATCTCATGGTTTTGTAGATTACACAGCCCACCGTCGACCACCAGAAAATTGCTTCTTTGCTAATCCCCAACAATTCCCGACAAAACCTCAACTTTGTCAGTTAATCTGGTTGAGATGGCGGGAGAGTGAGAAAGATATTAAAAAAAGAACGGGATGAGGACGGGGAGAAGGAAATGATGGAGTAGGGAAGATATGTTCCAAAAACGAAAACATTAAAGGTTCTTGCCTTTTATTTCTCAAGGGAGAATTTTAGTCCGTACCTTGGAAAATAAAGGCACGGACACAGTATAAAGCGATTCTTGACAGACAACGTTTAGCCCTTTGTGTGGGAGAAAGGTTGCATTATACTGCATCTGTCTCCTTCATCCTCCCTTCCCTCCCCCCACCGTGCCGATACTTATTGTCATTTCTCCCCATTATGTAACTGGAAATGATTCACAATTTAACGTGTATTACGTAGATGTGCTCATGTTTATTCCTCGTTCAGCACACTCTGTGCTACTTGTATAGAGAAGCGAGATTCTGTATTGCGCTCACATATTTACACTTAGGAGAGCAGAGTTGTGTTTGTGTTGTCCTAGCTGTTTATCAAATATCCTGGAAATTCCAGACAAGAGCAGATTGAGAGGGAGAGAACAACTACACTTACAATAGTAACAACAACAACAAGGACAGGCACTTGGAGTGTAATTTTTATATTAGTTGATAAATGTATGAGTATGAATCCAAGAAGTGACGTAATTGTGTATAATGAACATGTATGTTATTAAGTAAATGCATATGTAGAAGCCATGTGTACTTATAACTGAATGCCAACACTTTTTCAGGAGCTTGCAATGCTACGAAGGGAATAAGGAGTCCTGGCAGGTGTGTCCATGAGGAGAGCTGCTACCGGACAGAGAGCTGAGAGTCGGACCACAGGGCGGCGCCAGGCAGTCTGGCGTCAGGTGCCAAAAGTATATAAACAACAGTAACAGACACCCCAGTCCATAACCACTGATAGCGTAGTAATGACCAGGGGGATATATATTGCTAGTGACATGGCACATTTCCAGCAAATACCATCAGACTTCCATACGTTTCGTTATAGAGGAATTTAAATTCTGATTACTTATGTTTGTGGCATTATATTTTGGGAATTTTCCTAAAGAATTAGTCACCTAAATAAAATGTACTTAATATGAAATTGTTAGATTTTGATTGCAAAGGAAAATATTTTATTTCAGTCAATGAGAATGCATTTTTCTCTAATTTAATTGAATCTTCAGCCAAATGAATTTTCTGGTGTAAATTAAACTCGGGTTTAAATTCACAATATATTTTTTCTTTTTTACCATTTTCACGTAAAAAAGTAAGCAAACGCTTACGATCAAATAATCATAAACACATCATTTAAGAGTTTTATTATGGTTATTATGACAGCAGTCATCATGATGGTAGCCACCATCATGATGGTAGCCTCTGTGATGGTAGCCACCATGATGGTAACCACCATGAAGGTAGCCACCATGATGGTAATCACCATGATGGTAGCCTCTAGGATGGCAGCCACACGTGATGGTACTCACTCACATGATGGCTAACCCCATGATGGTACGCCACCATGATGGTATTCACTCTCTTTTCCCTCCCCCACCCCACCCCACTCCCCCCCGTCTCTGGTTGAAAATTGTTGTTTTGAGGAGAGGATACCATCATGGTGGCTACCATCATGGTGGGTTCCATCATGGTGGTTACATCAGGTGGCTGCCTCCTAGAGGCTACCATCTGGTGATTACCATCATGGTGGTACCATTCATGTTGGTTACCATCATGGTGGCCCATACCATCACAGAGGCTCATCATGATGGTGGCTACCATCATGATGACTGCTGTCATAATAACCATAATAAAACTCTTAAATGATGTGTTTATGATTATTTGATCGTAAGCGTTTGCTTACTTTTTTACGTGAAAATGGTTAAATAAAAAGAAAAAATTTTATTTTTTTATTGTGCGGTGAATTTAAACCCGAGTTTAATTTACACCAGAAAATTCATTTGGCTGAAGATTCAATTAAATTAGAGAAAAATGCATTCTCATTGACTGAAATAAAATATTTTCCTTTGCAATCAAAATCTAACAATTTCATATTAGGTACATTTTATTAGGTGACTAATTCTTTAGAAAATTCCCAAATATATGCCACAAAACATAAGTAATAGAATTTAAAATTCCTCGAAACGAAACGTTATGGAAAGTCTGATGGTATTTGTGGAATGTGCCATGTCACTAGCAATATATATCCCCCTGGTCATTTACTACGCTATCAGTGGTTATGGATGGGGTTCGTCTGTTACTTTTGGTTTATATACTTTTTCTGGACCTGACGACCAGACCTGCCTGGCGCGTCTGTTGTCGAATCTCAGCTCTTGTCGGTTGAGAGCTCTCCTCATCGGACACACCTGCCAGGACTCCTTATTCCTCGTAGGCATTGCAAGCTCCCTGAAAAGTGTTGGCATTCAGTTATAAGGTACACATGGCTTCTACATATGCATTTTACTTAAATACTATTAATGTTCATTATACCCAATTACGTCACTTCTTGGATTCATACTCATACATTTATCAACTAATATAAAAATTACACTCCAAGGCTGTACCTTCGTTGTTGTTGTTATATTGTAAGTGTAGTTGTTTCTCGCCCTTCAATCTGCTCTTGTCTGGAATTTCAGGTTATTTGATAAAACAGCTAGGACAACCAAACACAAACCTCGCTCTCCTAAGTGTAAATATCGTGAGCGCAATACAGAATCTCGTTTCTATACAAGTAGCACAGAGTGTGCTGAACGAGGAATAAACATGAGCACATAACTACGTAATACAACGTTAAATTGTGAATCTCATTTCCGAGTTACATAATGGGAGAAATGACAATAGTCTCGGGCACGTGTGGGGTGGAGGGTAACGGGAGGATGAAGGAGACAAGAAATGCAGTATAATGCAACCTTTCTCCCACACAAAGGGCTAAACGTTGTCTGTCAAGAATCGCTTTATACTGTGTCCGTGCCTTTATTTTCCAAGGTACGCGACTTAAAAATTCTCCCTTGAGAAAATAAAGGGCAAGAAACCTTTAATGTTTTCGTTTTTGGAACATATTTCCCTACTCCATCATTTCCTCTCCCCGTCCTCATCCCGTTCTTTTTTTATATCTTCTCACTCTCCCGCCATCTCAAACCAGGATTAACTGGACAAAGTTGAGGTTTTGTCGGGAATTGTTGGGGAATTAGCAAAGAAGCAATTTCTGGTGGTCGGACGGTGGGCTGTGTAATATAAAATCCATGTGATTGCTGTACTACTGATGATAATGCAGATGGTAACAAGAACAACAAACAACACAATAATAATATAATAATAATAATAATAATAATAATAATATAATTAATAATAATATAATATAATAATGAAAATATTGTTTAATACACAGCCAATATGCACGTAGGAGACTGAAACCCTGAATGTTTCGGGACCGACTCGATCCATTTACAAGTCACACTCGGCGAGGAAGGGAAGAAAAAAATGTCCCCGACACCTGCATCGTCGAGCTCTTAACATCTGCACCACCATGTTCTTCTACGTGCAATGTCTTTAGCTGTAAGTTGTTTGTGCACTGAGGTTGCACTGTGCACTGATATTGTGGAATATTTGAATCCTCTCTAGGTGTTTTTATTATTATTATTATTAATTTTTATTATTATTTTATTATTATTATTATTATTATTATTATTATATTATTATTATTATTATTATTATTATTTCTATTATTATTTTTCAATAATTTTTATAATTATAATCGTAAGAGAAACAAAACTAGTCTGATTCTACATATGTATTCTCCTCTGTATTCATTATTCGTAATAATTTCACATCCTGGATGTACACATTGAACCACTATTATCAAAATGTCACCACCAGTACCTATTTGTTGTTATTGTTGCTGTTGTTGCGGATGTGTGAGTGCTGTGTTGTTTGATGATGAGTGCTGATATTGTTCCTGTTGTTGTTATTGATGGTGGTATTATCTTTATCGTTGTTGCAGCTACTGTTACTGTTGTTGTTAACTGGCTGCTGAGCAACGTTAGCGACCTAAAGAAAAATATCTCTTAGGTCGATAAGATTGCAGTGACAGAAGATGTCGTGTTAATTGCTTGAAGCATCAAGGAATATAAGAACAATATGAACGAAGGAACACTGCAGCAGGCCTACTGGCCCATGGAGGCAAGTCCAATTCTCACACTTGGCGGGGGGTAAAGCCAATGCTTAACCTAGTCAGGTCAGTCACATTCACATAATGTTGTTGGCAATTACACCTGATTTTCTTAAGGAAAATATCACTCTCAAAGATGTTTGTGGATACACTTCTTAAATTGTTTCCTTTACTCAAATACAGTATTTGTTAAAAATATGCTAATAAAAACAGTAAATAAATTATAAACTGTGAACAAGTAGTGAATTCCGTAAGTTACAAAATATATAGAGAGTGAGAAAAATAGTCAGAGAATGGGAAAATTGACAATAATGAAAAAAAATAGGAAGAGGAGCTAATTTTAGCTTACGCTAAATAATTTCTGTTTGATTTACATTCCTCAAACACTGGAGTAGAACTTTTTATATAAAAACAGATTAAAGAAATTGATCACTCTTATGTGATATTGTAAATAATTTAGTTAACTAAAAAAAATATTAAGTAATTTCTTTTTCGATGACCGCAAAAAATTTTTTATCCCCTAAAACTAAAAAAAAAAATAAAACCAAAAAAAAAAATGAATATTGCACAAAAATAAATACAATTTTTAAAATAAATTTTTCGGGGCAATAAGGAATTTCAATCTCATCTACTGAAAAATGTATAATTTCCCCGGGGTATTGTTCCTTGCATACCCTTTTCCCCTCCCTTCCCAACTGCATTCAATAATATCCCAAAATTGTTTCTCCCCACCCCTTAAAGTCGCTAAAAAAAGGTCCCAATCCAAATCGGAAGTTACTCTCCAAGCACGACTTTCTCCATCCTCCCCCCTTCCATTCCCAGAAAAAATTTTTAGACCCCAAAACGTGCCATTTCCGTACTCTTGTTGGGGGTGTTACTGCTGTGTCAGGTCCCAGCAAATATGTGGGTACTTACCAAAAAAACGAGATTTTAAGACCCCTGTATGTATATTACAAATGGTAAGTAAAGATGAATGATGTAAAAAATGAAATTTACAGGTTTACTGTGAAAATTATAATACTATCTATATATCAGTTGTGTGTGTGTGTGTGTGTGTGTGTGTGTGTGTGTTGTGTGTGTGTGTACCCCCCTGTTTACCACCCAGTTGAGGTTGGGGGGTCGAAATCCCCAGCTCCTGGCCCCCCCTCTTCCCTGATCGCTACTAGGTCACTCCCTGAGCCGTGAGCTTTATCTACCTCTGCTTAAACATGTATGGATCCCGCCTCCACTACATCACTTCCCAAACTATTCCACTTACTGCCATACTTGTAGTGAAGAAATACTTCCTAACATCCCTGTGATTCATCTGTGTCTTCAGCTTCCAACTGTGGCCCCCTTGTTACATGTGGGTTCCAATCTCTGGAACCATTCATGGTCTTTGTTGCCACCTTGTCAAATTCATCTCAGTATTTGTATGTCGTTATCATGTCGTCATATCTCTCTGTCCTCCAGTGTAGTCAGGTTGATTCCCTTTAACCTCTCCTCGTAGGACATACCTGTATAGCTCTGGAATAGTCTTGTTGCCAAACCTTTGCTCTTTCTCTAGTTTTTCACGTCTTGGCTAGGTGTGGGTTCTAAACTGGGTGCGCATACTCCAATATGGGCCTAACGTATACGGTGTACAGGGTCCTGAATGATTCCTTATTAAGTTGTCGGAATTGCTGTTCTGAGGTTTGCTAGGCGCCCATATGCTGCAGCAGTTATTTGGTTGATGTGCGTCTTCAGGAGATGTGCCTGGTTGTAAACTCCACCCCAAGATCTTTTTCTTGAAGTGAGGTTTGTAGTCTTGCCCCCTAGACTGTACTCGTCTGCGGTCTTCTTTTCTGGCCCTTCCCCATTCTTCTGACTTTGACTTGGTGGGATTGAACTCCAGGAGCCAATTGCTGGACCAGGTCTGCAGCTGTTCAGATCCTTTGTAGTTCTGCCTGTGTCTTCGATCGAGTGATTCTTATCATCAACCTTCACTCATCTGCAAAAACAGGGACACCTCAGAGTTATATTCCTTCCGTCATGTGTTAACAAATACCAGAAACAGCACTGGTCCTAGGACGACCCCCCATGTGTGGACCCGATGGTCACAGGTGCCACCTATGACACTTCGCCACCGTACATGACTCGCTGCTGTCTTCCTGTCAAGTATTCCCTGATCCATTGTATGTTGCCTTCCCTGTTATCCCTGCTTGGTCCTCAGGTTTGCACTTAATCTCTTGTCTAGATGTGGAACTGTGTCAAACGCCTTCTCTGCAAGTCCAGAAATGCAATCCACCCACCCCTTCTCTCTTTGTCTTACTGCTGTCACCATGTCATAGAACTCCAGTAGGATTGTGACACAGGATTTCCCGTTCCTGAAACCATGTTGTGCTGTTGATGAGATCGTTCCTTTCTAGGTGTTCCACCACTCTTCTCCATGATAAATCTTCTCCATGATTTTGCATACTATACATGTCGTGACACTGGGTCTGTGTTGAATGCTTCATGTTGTTCTGTCTCCTTTTTAAAGATTGGGGACTACATTTGCTGTTTCCATGCTCAGGCAATCTCCCTTTGCGATAGATGTCGTATTGATGATAAAAAATATTGTTGTTAGGGGTAACACATAGCGCCTCTGCTCCCTCTCTCAATACCATGGTTTTCTTGGGAGATTTTATTGGCCCCATTGCCTTTGAGGTATATAGCTCAACTCAGAAGCCTCTTTCACTTCTTCCTCGGTTGTGTGCACTGTGTCAGCACATGGTGGTGTGCCCCCACCTATTCGTCTTTCTAGAGCCCCTTCTGTCTCATCTGTGAACACTTCTTTGAATCTTTGTTGAGTTCATCACATGCTTCACGTCATTTTCTTGTTGTCTCTCCTCCTTCCTTCTTAGCCTGATTACCTGGTTCCTTGACTGTTTTTTCCTCCTGAGTGGTGTACAACAGTTTCGGCGTCAGATTAGATTTGGCTTTCGCTGCTATGTCATTTCATATTGTCATTTTGGCCTCCCTTCTTAATCTGTGCATATTCGTTTCTGGCTCTACGACTGCTCTCTATTCTCCTGGGTCCTTTGCTTCTATATTTCTCCATTCCCTAGCACACTGGTTTTTGCCCCTGCACCTTTGGGTAAACCATTGGCTCACATCCTGCTTTTTCATTGTTCCTGTTACCCCTTGGGTACAAACTTCCTCAGCCTCCTTGCATTTTGTTGCTAATATATTCATCATTCATTTAACTGGCTTCCCTGCCAGTTCTCTGTCCCACTGAACCCCGTTCAGGAAAGTCCTCAATTCCTATGTAGTCCCCAATTTTCTTGTAGTTTAGCTTCATTCGTCCTGGCCTTCCTGCTTTTCCCTCCACTTGTAGGCTTACTGTGTATTCGAAGCTTAAATCCACATGGTCACTGGCCCCAAGGGTCTTTCATATGTGATGTCCTCGATATCTGCACTACTCAAGGTGAATACTAAAGTCCAGCCTTGCTGGTTATCTCTCCTCTCTCTTTGTAGTGTCCCTTTACGTGTTTGGCACATGAAGTTTTCCAGTCCACCTCCATCATCTTAGCCCTCCATGTATCTTGGGGCCCCCATGTGGGTCCCATAGTTTCTCCCAATCGATCTCATTGTGGTTAAAGTCACCATGATCAGGAGCTTTGGCCCTGCATGCATGAGCTCTTTCTGGCCACTCTAGCACAGTGTGTCAACCATCGTCTATTGCTTCGTCATACTCTGCTTGGCCTCTTGCTGTTCTGCGGTCGGGATTATACATCACTATGCTATTACCACCTTGGGACCTCCAGAGTGAGCGTTCCCGCTTGTAATCACTTTCTTCTCCGCAGTCTCCTCTCTCCAGCTCATCAAAATTCCAGCGATTTTTGATCAGCAATGCCACTCCTCCACCCCCCCTGTTCCCTCTGTCTTTCCTCAGCATTTGGTATCCCGTTGGAATGGGGCATCTGTTATCTCTCCTGTAGCTAGGTTTCTGTGAGAGCTTGTGTCGGTTGTGATGCTTCTTTGACTCTTTCTTGCCACTCCTCCCACTTATTTGTTATTCCATCAGCGTTTGTGTACCATACCTTCAGTTTGTGTACTCACCTAGTACTCACCTAGTTGAGGTTGCGGGGGTCGAGTCCGAGCTCCTGGCCCCGCCTCTTCATGTTCGCCTACTAGGTCACTCTCCCGGAGCCGTGAGCTTTTATCGTCCTCTGCTTAAAGCTATGTATGGATCCTGCTCCACTACATCGCTTCCCAACTATTTCACTTACTGACTACTCTAGTGGTGAGAAATTACTTCCTACATCCCTGTGATTCTTCTGTGTCTTGAGCTTCCAACTGTGTCCCCTTGTTAAAACTGTGTCCATCTCTGGAGCATCTGTTTTTAGCCACCTTGTCAATTCCTCTCAGTATTTTTGTATGTCGTTCATCATGTCCCCCCTATCTCTCCTGTCCTACAGTGTGTCAGGGTGATTTCCTTAACCTCTCCTGTAGGACATACCTCTTTAGCTCTGGGACTAGTCTTGTTGCAAACCTTGCACTCTTCTCTAGTATTTTTCTATACTTTCTTTACGTGCTTGGCTCGGTGTGGGTTCCAAACTGGTGCCGCATACTTCAATATGGGGGCCTAACGTATACGGTGTACAGGGTCCTGAATGATTCCTATTAAGATGTCGGAATGCTGTTTCTGAGCGTTGCTAGGCGCCATATGCATGCAGCAGTTATTTGTTGATGTGCGCTTCAGGAGATGTGCCTGGTGTTATACTCACTCCCAAGATCTTTTTCCTGAGTGAGGTTTGTAGTCTTGGACCCCCTAGACTGTACTCCGTTTGCGGCCTTCTTTGCCCTTCCCCAATCTTCATGACTTTGCACTTGGTGGGATTGAACTCCAGGAGCCAATTGCTGGACCAGTTCTGCAGCCTGTCCAGATCCCTTTGTAGTTCTGCCTGGTCTTCGATCGAGTGTATTCTTCTCATCAACTTCACGTCATCTGCAAACAGGGACACCTCAGAGTCTATTCCTTCCGTCATGTCGTTCACAAATACCAGAAACAGCACTGGTCTAGGACTGACCCCTGCGGGACCCCGCTGGTCACAGGTGCCCACTCTGACACCTCGCCACGTACCATGACTCGCTGCTGTCTTCCTGACAAGTATTCCCTGATCCATTGTAGTGCCTTCCCTGTTATCCCTGCTTGGTCCTCCAGTTTTTGCACCAATCTCTTGTGTGGAACTGTGTCAAACGCCTTCTTGCAGTCCAAGAAAATGCAATCCACCCACCCCTCTCTCTCTTGTCTTACTGCTGTCACCATGTCATAGAACTCCAGTAGGTTTGTGACAGGATTTCCCCTCCCTGAAACCATGCTGGCTGCTGTTGATGAGAATCATTCCTTTCTAGGTGTTCCACCACTCTTCTCCTGATAATCTTCTCCATGATTTTGCATACTATACATGTCAGTGACACTGGTCTGTAGTGTGTGTGTGTGTGTGTGTGTGTGTGTGTGTGTGTGTGTGTGTGTGTGTGTGTGTGTGTGTGTGTGTGTGTGTGTGTGTGTGTGTGTATGTGTGTGTGTGTGTGTGTGTGTGTGTATGTGTGTACTCACCTAATTGTGGTTGCAGGGATCGAGACTCAGCTCCTGGCCCCGCTGTTTTTTATTTTGTGTGTGTGTGTATTCGTGCGTGCATGCATGTTTTCTTATGTGCTTGTATGTGTGCATGCATGCGTATTTGCGCACGTGCACTTCATGCCAAAATATCATAATAAACGATGTTTAACCTCTCCACTGAACTTAGGGGAATCGAACGCGACACCGCTCATATGTTAACTTTGTGCTCTACCTTCACAGTAGCAGTAAGGTCGGACAAGTACCTTTTCAAGTCACGTCTGCATGTATCCTGAAGTGGTTCACCCGTTTTCTTTCGTTCATCATCTGGTTCCCTTACTCATGCTCACTGGTGAGGTGATTTCATGAACCGGGCCGTAGGGGCGTTGACCCCCAGAACACCCTTGGGGGGTCAACGTTTCATTCTCTGTCTCGGTGCGTTATTTGGTTTTCCTTGTTCCATTCCACTTGTTCCTTCAGTTTTACCTCACAGGGCCACTCACACCTAAATTTTCATTTATTCCAATATAATTTTGATCAAAATGTTGACGCACAGCGTCACTATCCCCCCCCCCCCTCATACGCTATTTTCATTAAACTTTTTTTTTTCTGTTTAGTTTTACCCCTTTCATTCGCTGTTTTATCCCATACCTTTATTAACTTTCTTATTTCACATTCTCGTTTATTACCTTACTCTACCCCATCATTCACTGCTGCATTCAGCATTTTTATTTAGTTCTTTATGCAACTCCCTTCATTCGCTACTTCATTCCACTCTTTCACTACTTTCATTCACGCTTTCATGCGTAACTTTCTATTTACACTTCTGTTCGCTACTGCATTCCAGACGATCATTCACTGCTTCACACACGCACTTTCGTTCACTCCCTCATTTAGAATTTCACACTTTTCCCTCACCTTCATGCCACACGTTTCCCCGGCCTCATTCTACACGTTCCCTTAGCACCATGTTACAGATTTCCTTAGCACCATTCTACAGGTTTCCTTAGCACCATTCTACAGGTTTCCTTAGCACCATTCTACAGGTTTCCTTAGCACCATTCTACAGGTTTCATTAGCACCATTCTACACGTTCTCTTAACAACCATTCTACACGTTCTCACAGACTCGTTCGACTCGCTTCCTCACCTTCCTACCAGACGTTCCTTCGATGTCATTTCACACGTTCATTCAACACTTTAGCACTCGTTCCCTCCGCCTCAGTGCGTTCTAGAACCATCGTTCCCCCACGTTCCTTCCCGGCACGAGTCCTCCTTAACAAGAGTCACGCCTTATCTTTCATTCAGTAACTCAGGCATGGTGGGAGGTGCATTCGTAAACCCGGCCATGTAATTAGCTCTAATAGTATTCCCAATTAGAGCGAAATGCACTTTGACCCTTCATTATGGTCCCATTATACACAGGTCGGATTTAGCGTCATTTAATTTGCCGATGCAACTTCTGAGGCAGCCAGCTGGTCCTCTCTCCTCCCACTCTAACACCTCGAACTTGACGCGTTGACTTCCAGACCGAATTGAGTTGTTAGGTCAAGGGAAACGACACTCGTCTAGCTCTTGTTCCCTTACTGGATGGTTAGTTGCCTTGTTGTTGGCTGTTATTACTATTATTGTTGGTGTTGTTATTATTATTATTATTATTATTATTATTATTATTGTTGTTGTTGTTGTTATTATTATAATTATTTATTATTATTATTATTATTGTTGTTGTTGTTTTTTGTTGTTGTTGTTATTGTTGTTGTTGTTGGTGGTGGTGTAATTACTGTTATTATTACTATTATTATTAGTAGTAGTAGTAGTAATAGTAGTAGTAGTAGTAGTAGTAGTAGTAGTAGTAGTAGTAGTAGTAGTACGGGGTCATAGAGCGCTTGTGAAAATGGGTTTTCGTTAGAATGTATGATGCAATGTTTTTCTAAAACCGTCACCAACTTGTAATCATACAAATTCTAAAATCATTCAGTGTAACCTCAATGTAAGTTAACGAAATAAACATCTTTATTTTTATATTTATCTTTGTCTTTATCTTAAATTCGATTTGATTTCGGGAAACGTATACCTGTAGCATACCTGGAGAGTGTTCCGGGGGTCAACGCCCCCGCGACAGGGATATTTTTGCCCAGTCATAAATATATACACTGCGAACACCTCTCTGTTATCTTCCCATGACTGAAATCACCTGTCTACAATCATCTAAAATACCCAGAGTTCCCTACAGGGAGATGTATGCACTCAGAGCTCCTGTGAAGGCTCTTGATTCAATGTATTGGAGTCACCCTTCCCTTCCTTTGAGCAAGCCTGATAACCTGCTGTGTTGCCCTGGCGGGTTTATAGTTTCCACTTTGTAATGACAGGATGAGCCCTTGTTAGAGGAATTAGGCGTTATTTGTTGTAGGTTAAAGGTTATGTTAATCCTGGTAGGTTAATGGTTATGTTAGTTCTGGTAGGTTAATGGTTATGTTAACTGTGATAGGTTAATGGTTATGCTGAGTGTTGCAGGTTAATTATTTTGTTAATTGTAGTAGGGTAATAGTTTTGTTAATTATGGTAAGTTAATAGTTGTGCTAATTGTGGAAGGTTAATAGTTATGTTAACTGCGGAAGGCTAATTTGCGTGTCAGTAACGATTAACCTACCATAATTAAGGAATCAACTGTTTATTTAATGCCGTAAATACATCCCGATGGTAAACTTTTAATGGTGTTCAACAAACTTTTATTAAACAAATTTCTCGATATAAAATCATTATTTTGGTAAAGCAAAATGATTTAAGTTTTCCATAACAAATATATTTGCAAAAACAAAATAAATATTAAAACTGTGACATATCTTTTCCTTAAAGCAAATGTTTTCTTTGTTGCCATGAAACTAACTTGCCAACTGACTGGTTGCAAATGAAAGACCTGGAACTAACTTGCCAACTGACTGGTTGCAAATGAAAGACCTGGAAAATAACTTGCCTACTGACTGGTTGCAATGAAAGACCTGGAAAATAACTTGCCAACTGACTGGTTGCAAATGAAAGACCTGGAACTAACTTGCCAACTGACTGGTTGCAAATGAAAGACCTGGAACTAACTTGCCTACTGACTGGTTGCAAATGAAAGACCTGGAACTAACTTGCCAACTGACTGGTTGCAAATGAAAGACCTGGAACTAACTTGCCAACAGACTGGTTCCAAATGAAAGGGCCTGGAACTAACCCTTGCCTACTGACTGGTTCCAAATGAAAGACCTGGAACTAACTTGCCAACAGACTGGTTCCAAATGAAAGACCTGGAACTAACTTGCCTACTGACTGGTTGCAAATGAAAGACCTGGAACTAACTTGCCAACTGACTGGTTGCAAATGAAAGACCTGGAACTAACTTGCCAACAGACTGGTTCCAAATGAAAGACCTGGAACTAACTTGCCTACTGACTGGTTCCAAATGAAAGACCTGGAACTAACTTTCCAACAACTGGTTTCCCAAAAGAAAGACCCGAACTAACTTGCCTACTGACTGGCTGTAAATGAAAGATCTGGAACTAACTTGCCAACAGACTGGTTGCAAATGAAAGACCTGGAACTAACTTGCCAAGTGACTGGCTGCAAATGAAAGACCTGGAACTAACTTGCCAACAGACTGGTTCCAAATGAAAGACCTGGAACTAACTTGCCAACAGACTGGTTCCAAATGAAAGACCTGGAGCTTCAAGAGAAATTAAAAATAATCAAATACCACAAGACTGGAGAAGAAAAGAACTTGAAAATTATATAGCGTTAGAAAACACACACATTTACAAGTCTAATGTCAGACCAACAGCTACGTATAATTTTTCATCACGAGAGAGAGAGAGAGAGAGAGAGAGAGAGAGAGAGAGAGAGAGAGAGAGAGAGAGAGAGAGAGAGAGAGAGAGAGAGAGAGAGAGAGAGAGAGAGAGCGAGAGAGAGAGAGCAGATCAGTACTTGAACCTAGACTCGTGCTCTTCTATGTCAACATGATAGCAATGTGCCCAATGCCCCTGTTCATGATTGACGCCAGAGTAATGAGGAAAATAAAAATCTAATATGTCAAGGAAGGCAATGAACCGAAGAGAGCAGGAGAAGGCTGCAGGGTGACATTTATGGACTCCGGGAATTGTCGGATAAATGGTTACTGAAATTTATTCAGAGCAAAGGCAAAGTTATGAAGCTGAGAGATGGAGGAAAGTGACCGAAAATATAATATCTGGGAGGGGAAAGGGATGAAAAATAGGGCAAGGGGAAGGAAGAGGGGTTAGCTCACATACACAGCTAAGTATATATAAACAAAAGTGGATATAAATAAAATAAAAGCAGCACAAGCGAAGCTTGGAAACGCAAGAGTTGCATTCACAAATGTAAAGAAACACTCGTTCTAAAATCAAAGCTAGTGCATGAGATGAGGGAAATGAAGTACAGAGTAGAACAGCGAGAGCAAGATCTCACGTCACCGAAGGAGAAAAGAACAAGAGTAAACACTGCTGGTCATAGACAGAATGGACAAGGGCAGGTTCCCAAGAATAACTCACATTGCCATTACTGAAATATTTCACTTATAACCGGTAATTTGAAAGGGTAAACTTTCGACAGCTTTCTGGGCCACTTGGGCCATTATCAAGTGATAATCTGTCCAAAATATGCTCTAAATGTAGTCTAAGGATGCTTATCAATATCGCAATAAATCCAGAAGAGAATGTTTTAGATATAGGATACATCAACAAGAGGCTACAACTGGAAGTTGAAAACCCAGATAAGTCATAGGGATGTTAGGAAGTATTTCTTTAGCCTTAGAGTTGTCAGGAAATGGAGTAATCTAGAGAGTTAAGTCGTGGAGGCAAGTTACATACATATCTTTAAGAAGAGGTAAGTTAAGGCTCAAGGAGTGGGGAGTTACCTAGTGGCGCCTAGCGAAGAGGTGGGGCCAGGAACTGTAATTCGACCCCTGCAACCACATATAGGTGAGCGCACACACACACACACACACACACACACACACACACACACACACACACATGACGGAAGGAATAGACTCGTGAAGTTGATGAGAAGAATTCATTCGATCGAAGACCAGGCAGAACTACAAAGGGATCTGGACAGGCTGCAGACCTGGTCCAGCAATTGGCTCCTGGAGTTCAACCCCACCAAGTGCAAAGTCATGAAGATTGGGGAAGGGCAAAGAAGACCGCAGACGGAGTACAGTCTAGGGGGCCAGAGACTACAAACCTTACTCAAGGAAAAACATCTTGGGGTGAGTATAACACCAGGCACATCTCCTGAAGCGCACATCAACCAAATAACTGCTGCAGCATATGGGCGCCTGGCAAACTTCAGAACAGCATTCCGACATCTTAACAAGGAATCGTTCAGGACCCTGTACACCGTGTACGTTAGGCCCATATTGGAGTATGCGGCACCAGTTTGGAACCCACACCTAGCCAAGCACGTGAAGAAACTAGAGAAAGTGCAAAGGTTTGCAACAAGACTAGTTCCAGAGCTAAGAGGAATGTCCTACGAGGAGAGGTTAAGGGAAATCAACCTGACGACACTGGAGGACAGGAGAGATAGGGGGGAGAGATAGGGAGGACATGATAACGACATACAAAGTACTGAGAGGAATTGACAAGGTGGACAAAAACAGGATGTTCCAGAGATGGGACACAGCAACAAGGGGACACAGTTGGAAGCTGAAGACAGATGAATCACAGGGATGTTAGGAAGTATTTCTTCAGCCACAGAGAAGTCAGGAAGTGGAATAGTTTGGGAAGCGATGTAGTGGAGTCAGGATCCATACATAGCTTTAAGCAGAGGTACGATAAAGCTCATGGTTCAGGGAGAGTGACCTAGTAGCGACCAGTGAAGAGGCGGGGCCAGGAGCTTGGACTCGACCCCTGCAACCTCAACTAGGTGAGTACAACTAGGTGAGTACACACACACACACACACACACACACACACACACACACACACACTGTAAGTAAGTGCTGGTAAGTCCCAGGAGGTTGGGGGTCAGGTCACAAGAAGGTGTGGGCAGCCAAGGACCACTGAGACTTACATTACACTCCCCCCCTCACCACCGACATCTCACTACTTCCCCTGATCCCTCCCCTCCCTCGATCACCCTCCCCTCCCCCGTTCACCCTAAACCCTCCCCACCCCTCCCCCGTTCACCTAAACACTCCCCACCCCTCCCCCGTTCACCCTAAACCCTCCCCACCCCTCCCCACTCTGCTCCCACATAGCCACAGTTCCTCCACTACTTTCCCCCCCCACTCTCTGACATACACACTACTAACCTAACATACAGAACTACATAGGTTTCCCACTCTGAGGCAATCAGGATAAAACAAAAATGGGTTGCCAGAGAGCAACAAGAAAAACCAAGGGACAGGAGGAGGAAACTGCAAAGGAAGATTGGGCAGCAGAGCTCATAAAAAGGGATCATGAATGGGAAAAGAAACTAGAAGAACTTAGCATGAGAATGGAAGAGAGGATAGATATGGAAAGCAGAAGTGGGAGTGCATGTCAAAGCAGCAGAAGCTAGGATACAGAGTTTAGAAGAGGAATTGAAAAATCTGAAACAGCCTAAAGAACTAAAGAACATTTTGGGATTGACAACAGAGACTGCTACCTCAGCCACAAACAAGGGGACTGTAGGGAAAGAAGGGGCACAACTGCATGGAGAAGCTCTATCAGAGGAGACTGTAGCAAATGAAAGAGCTAAGCTTTATGTGGAGGCCTAACAGACAACAACAGAGCCCAAGGAAAGCCGAGAAGGGAAAATGACAGGCCACTGAGCCCAAGTACATTAGCCAGTGAAACTGATGAAAGGAAAGCTGCAGTGGAGGAAACCAAATTAAATGAGGGGATACACAGGGATATGCAGTGGGAGAATGAAAGGGTGAGGTCAGTCTTTGTGTATGGGCTCCAGGAAGTCGAAGGGGAAACATATGAAGCAAGAAAACAAGAGAAAAAAAAAGCAATTAAAAGCATCATGAAAGCAATAGGAGAAGACGATATGACCAAGCTGGAAAATTTTCGGAGAATAGGGAGGTTTGTAAAAAAAAGAACCCGGCCAGTGAGAGTGACCTTCAAGGCAGAAGCGACTCGGACCAGGATCCTGCAGGAGAAAGCACGATTAAGGGACATGACGGCATACAGGAAGGTGTATCTCGACCGCGACAGAACACAAGAAGAAAGGCAGAAACTGAGAGAGATGATACAAAGGCGAAAGGAGGAAAGAGAGGGGATGGAGAAGACAGACAGGAGATCCCAGACCCAGGAAGAAGATCAAATACGGCCTCCCTCACAACTCCTATAGAAGCCTCCCAACCAGGTCAACCCCAGTGCAACCAACACTCTAAATCAAAACACCCATGCCACATCCAATGCCCCACCCACTACATTACAAACTCCACCCCCACAGCAACAACCCATAGTTCCTTACCAGGTCTCCCACTTCCCCAACCCCAATATACCTCCCAGACCACAGTCTTAGAAAAAAAGAAGTTGAAGGTGTGGTATACAAATGCAGATGGAATAACAAACAAGTATGAGGAGTGGCACGAAAGAATCAAAGAGACATCCCCAGACATAATAACACTCACAGAAACAAAACTCACCAGAATAATAACAGATTCAATCTTTCCATCCGGATAATCAAATCCTCAGGAAAGACAGAGGGAGGAGGGGGAAGGAGAGTTGCACTGCTCATTAAAAACCAGTGGGTTTGAGAAATGGAAGGAATGGATGGCACGGCGAAAGGGACTACTTAGTAGGAACAATCCAGTCTGAGGGACATAAGGTGATAATTGCAGTAATGTACAACCCACCACAGAACTGCAGGAGGCCAAGAGAAGAATACGATGAGAGCAACAGAGCAATGATCGACACACTAGCCGAGGTGGCCAGGAGAGCACACATGGGGGGAGCAAAGTTACTAGTTATGGGTGATTTCAATCACAAGGAGATTGACTGGGAAAACCTGGAAGACCATGGGGGTCCCGAAACATGGAGAGCCAAGATGATGGATGTGGTACTGGAAAACCTCATGCATCAACATGTTAGAGACACTACCAGAGAGAGAGAAGAGGATGAACCAGCAAGGTTGGACCTTGTATTCACCATGAGCAGTTCGGACATCGAGGGTATTATGTATGAAAGGCCCCTGGGAGCTAGTGATCATGTGGTTCTGTGCTTCGACTACATAGTTGAGCTCCAAGTGGAGAGAGTAGCAGGAATAGGCTGGGAAAAACCAAACTACAAAAGGGAGAACTACTCAGGCATGAGGAACTTCCTTCAAGACATTCAGTGGGAGAGGGAACTGACAGAAAAACCAGTACAAGAAATGATGGACTATGTAGCAACAAAATGCAAGGAGGCAGAGGAGAGGTTTGTTCCCAAGGGAAACAGAAATAATGGGAAGAACAGAACGAGTCCTTGGGTTCACCCAAAGGTGTAGGGAGGCAAAAACTAGGTGTACTAGAGAATGGAAAAGGTACAGAAGACAGAGAACTCAGGAAAATAAAGAAATCAGCCGAAGAGCCAGAAACGAATATGCACAGATAAGAAGGGAGGCTCAGAGACAATATGAAAATGACATAGCATCAAAAGTAAAGACTGACCCGAAGCTGTTGTACAGCCACATCAGGAGGAAAACAACAGTCAAGGACCAGGTAATCAGACTGAGGAAGGGTGATGGGGAATTCACAAGAAACGACCGAGAGGTTTGTCAGGAGCTCAACACAAGATTTAAAGAGGTATTTACAGTGGAAACCAGTAGGACTCCAAGAAATCAGAACAGGGGGGCACACCAGCAAGTGCTGGATGAGGTACATATAACCAAGGAGGAGGTGAAGAAGCTGCTATGCGAACTTGACACCTCAAAGGCGGTGGGACCAGACAACATCTCTCCATGGGTCCTTAAAGAGGGAGCAGAAATATTGTGTGAGCCATTAACAAAGATCTTCAACACATCATTTGAAACTGGGCAACTCCCTGAGGTATGGAAAATGGCAAATGTAGTCCCAATTTTTAAAAAGGGAGACAGACATGAGGCACTAAACTACAGACCTGTATCACTAACGTGTATGGTGTGCAAGGTCATGGAGAAGATCATCAGGAGGAGAGAGGTGGGGCACCTGGAAAGAAACAAGTGTATAATTGACAACCAGCACGGTTTCAGGGAAGGAAAATCCTGTGTCACAAACCTACTAGAGTTTTATGACAAGGGGACAGAAGTAAGACAAGAGAGAGAGGGGTGGATCGACTGCATATTTTTGGACTGCAAGAAGGCCTTCGACACAGTTCCTCACAAGAGGTTACTGCAAAAGCTAGAGGACCAGGCACACATAACAGGAAAGGCACTGCAATGGATCAGAGAATATCTGACAGGGAGGCAACAACGAGTCATGGTACGCGACGAGGTGTCAGAGTGGGCGCCTGTGACAAGCGGGGTTCCACAGGGGTCAGTCCTAGAACCTGTGCTGTTCTTGGTATATGTGAACGACATAACGGAAGGGATAGACTCAGAAGTGTCCTTGTTTGCAGATGATGTGAAGTTAATGAGAAGAATCAAATCGGACGAGGATCAGGCAGGACTACAAAGAGACCTGGACAGGCTACAAGCCTGGTCCAGGAACTGGCTCCTTGAATTTAACCCTGCCAAATGCAAAGTCATAAAGATTGGGGAAGGGCAAAGAAGACCGTAGACACAATATAGTTTAGATGGCCAACGACTGCAAACCTCACACAAGGAAAAAGATCTGGGGGTGAGTATAACACCGAGCATATCTCCTGAGGCGCACATCAATCAGATAACTGCTGCAGCATACGGGCGCCTGGCAAACCTACGGATAGCGTTCCGATACCTCAGTAAGGATTCGTTTAAGACTCTGTATACCATCTACGCCAGGCTCATACTGGAGTATGCAGCACCAGTTTGGAATCCACACCTAGTCAAGCACGTCAAGAAATTAGAGAAAGTGCAAAGGTTTGCAACAAGACTAGTCCCAGAGCTACGGGGATTGTCCTATGAAGAAAGGTTGAGGGAAATCGGCCTGACGAAACTGGAGGACAGGAGGGTCAGGGAAGACATGATAACGACATATAAAATACTGCGCGGAATAGACGAGGTGGACAAAGACGGGATGTTCCAGAGATGGGACACAGACACAAAGGTCACAATTGGAAGTTGAAGACTCAGATGAATCAAAGGGATGTTAGGAAGTATTTCTTCAGTCATAGAGTAGTCAGGCCATGGAATAGCCTAGAAAGTGATGTAGTGGAGGCAGGAACCATACATAGTTTTAAGGCGATGTATGATAGAGCTCATGGGGCAGGGAGAGAGAGAGCCTAGTAGCAATCAGCGAAGAGGCGGGGCCAGGAGCTGTGAATCGACCCCTGCAACCACAAATAGGTGAGTATAAATAGGTGAGTACACACACACACACACACACACACACACACACACACACACACACACACACACACACACACACACACACACACACACATACACACACACACACACACACACATACACACACACACATACACACGCACACACACACACACACACACACACACACACACACACACACACACACACACACACACACACACACACACACACACACACACACACACACACACAGTAAGACTCCCCAGGCTTCATCCCACGTAATTCAATCTCAGATGGAAATTGGAAATAAAATTCGAGAGTTACGCGTCTTTGTACACGGCGAGTGTAACATCCATCCGTCTGCTGAAGACATGAATGAAGGTGCAATTCCATTTTGGTGAGGAGACATTCAGGACCCAGTGACTCGTCCCTAGAGAAGGTAGTGTGGGCAGGGGGAATGCTTTTTATCTCTTGCCCTAGTTTAGGGTGGCTGGGGCATTCAGAGTGAATTTTGGTGGGGGGAGGGGGTTAGCAAGGAGCGTGAATGTGAAAGGGGGGAATGGAGCATGAATATGAGAGAGTGTGGAAGGACAGGGAGTGTGAATTTGAATGGGGGGGGGGAAGGTATTTGAATTCGAGAGAGGTAGGCAGTGAATGTGAGAGTGGGAGGGACAAATAACATGAATGCAGGTAGGGCGAATGAGATGGGGCAGGAAGTGTGAATGTGAGAGAGAGGCAAGGAGTGTGAACCTGAGAGTGAACGCAAGGCAGGGAGAGTGAATGTGAGATTGAAGGAGAGGCAGCAAGTGTGAATGTGGAAAGGAACTTCTGCAGCAGCCCCTTGTATGATATACTCCCTTCGATGGCATAGTTATTATTATCCTTATTATTAGTAGTAGTAGTAATAGTAGTTGTGGTATTCTCACTGTTGTTGTTGTTGTTATTACTACTACTACTACTACTACTACTACTACTACTACTACTACTACTACTACTACTACTACTACTACTACTACTACTACTACTACTACTACTACTATGTAGCATCGATAGATGCATTCATATAAATTCTGGGTTTTGAGGATAAGAGAATTTTACACTAGATTCCTATGATTCGAAGGTTTTGGCAGTTGCTTTCTAGGTCCAGATTGTTAGAAAGTTGAAGACTCATCAACTGCTAATTTTTTCACTTGTTCATTTTGCAAACAATTTGTTTGGTATGCACCAAGATCACACTTGTATCTAAGGTTTTAGCACCGACTGTCAAAAGTCATGGCGCAGTGATCTATCAGTTGTGAAAGGCAACACCGTCTTGCTCTATGTACATATTATACTTTGTGGTAATATTTTTTATCCAACTTGTTTAACATTCGTATTTTTAACCACTGTTTCAAAGGTTTTGGTTACGCGATGTCAGGTTAGGTTGGGTTAGGTTTGTCAGGAAACAGGACAAGCGTTTCCTGGCGCGGTTCTTAGTCATATGATGACCCTCAGCCGGAGCTTTTGGCCATCTGACTGAGGCCTTTCCCTTGCTTACCAGTCCACTCCTATAAAATTTCTAGTTATAATTATAACCATTTTTTGTGATATTTCTTCTATTATGCGATGCCAGTGTATCTGGTCTATTGGGATTTTCAATAGCTTTACTGCCATTTTGGAAGAGTGTGGCTATATCAATGTTTTATAGAACTTGTTGGACGGTGCATGTGCATAGACTGAATCTTCAGAGGATATGTAGTGTAATTGAAATTGATTTTTCGACAACAGACATGCTCTCGGCAATTTCATCCACTTCAGCTGGTTTACTGAAGATAGAGTTGATATCTGAGGTTCTCCTTAGTTACCTTGAGCACCATACTTGTTATCATCGAATCATAATTCTGAAATAATGTTGGTATATTTACCGACAATATGTTAGGTAAAAGGACACAAGTGGAACTAATGTGAAATTTTACTGTGGCAACGCTTCGCTCTCCAGGAACCTTGTCAAGCCGTCACAACGGCTTGACGAAGCCGTTGTAACGGCTTGACAAACATCCTGGAGAGCAAAACGTTGCCACAGTAAAATGTCACATTAGTTACACTTGTGTCCTTTTACCAAACGACTCATGATTCTGCTGGTTCATGAGGTTCTTTGTTGAATAACAAGTACACTTGACATGCGGATCAACGTGCATTGCGCCTCCTTTCGGTCTGGATATTCTGAGCCACGCCACTTATGGAATGAATGTCAATGAGGTTTATTGAAAGATTTGGTAATTTCTTTGTCACTTCCAGTTATTCGCTGCGTTTCCTATGATCTTCGTGGTTTTGGACAGGATGCTAGAGTCATGTTTGAGATTGTGTACTTCTTTTATATTGTGTTTTGCTGGTAATCTTCAGTTTTTCTTTGGATTTATTGCTTCTGGTAAATCCTCAGAAGCTTTGGAATCTTTTAGTTCTGACGTGGCTTTTGCTACCCAAGGGGAATTTGATTTTCTGAGTCCCTTTTGGATTCTGGAGTTATTCTTTGATACTGCACTCTTTCTTTTACCTCGTACAAGATTTTTAAGTATTTAATTAATGAAAAAGAGCTTCCAGGTCAAAGAAATGACATATATAATCAAGTCAAAATAGGTGTCAAAAATAGGATATGAAAAGCTAAACATAATTAGCACACAAAGTGCACGTTAATATTAAACCAATCTGAAACGTTTTTTCTTTCAAGATATATAAAACAGCTTGATTTTACGACTCAGAAATTGAGTTTCATTCTAAACAAATATTTTGTCTCTGTTTTCACACAAGATGACACAAATTAACTATTATGGAAGACTTCAGAAGAAAACAAATTACAGAGAATTATAGTCATAGCGAACCCTGCTTTGAAGAGTTCATAAAGAATTCCAAGAGGTAATTAATGAATGATTTCTTAGTCTCTAGTTGTAAGAAAAAATTGGTGAATATTTTCATTGCAATGGCAATATTGACCAATTTCAGAATCTGACAATGCCATGTATGGCCCATGAAGATACATACTTTTCAAAAACTTTTTCGTTTTACAAGCAGAAACAACAAAGAAGCAGGAAAGTCAAGTGTGTATAAAACTGGTTATAATAAAATGGGTTTTTATTTCTCATGAAATCTGCTGCCTGAAAAAGATAAACATGCGAGACATTCTAGTGTCATCTAGATAAAAAAAAATGCCTTGTTGCGTCATATTTACAATAATAATGTTAAAAGACCCTCCTCAGTATAATACAGAGTCCATCTTTTTCAAACACACTGTACTGCAGTTTTTTTTTATATTTTTATGAATTATTAGGAAAGGCCCTCAAAGTACTGGTGCGTTGAGACCCCAAAGGGTTTTAATCAGCCACTGTAATAGAGTTATATGGCAGTGACACACACAGTGTGCACCTACCCGGTTCTATGCGAGAGTTACATGATGAGAATAATAGTGTGGGAGTTTTTCTGTTCAACGTGAGTTACATACTAGGAATAAAAGATAGCTATGTTTTCCAGTCTATTCCTTCATACATGAATGGTTTCATGCTGCAGATGAATGATGGGTTTCATATTGTATATGAAGTAATGAAATCTGTCAGTCTGAAATAATAGGAAGCTTCAAAGGTGTATCACGTTAAAGCGCTATGTAAATCAATCTCTTTCCCTCCTTCAAATGTGGATCAGTGTGTGTGTGTGTGTTGTGTGTGTGTGTGTGTGTGTGTGTGTGTGTGTGTGTGTGTGTGTGTGTGTGTGTGTGTGTGTGTGTGTGTGTGTGTTGTGTTGTGTGTGTGAGAGAGAGGGCGAGGGGTAACCTGACGTGAATCTTAGCATCCGATATAGCCATAACGTACGATCCGGCCTTGTAACTGGTTATTAGGTACTTTCGTATATAACTGGTTGAACGAGCTTAGAGATATATGTTGTTACGGGCCTTAATTTGCTGTAGTGCTTGGTTAAGTGGGATTCACAATGCTACCTACTGGTTGCTGGCCTCGTAGCTAGGGTGAATGGCCACGTGTCGAAACACACACATTGACAGTTCGTGGTCTCTCATTGCTGAGAGTAATGGAACTCAAATGTAAATAAAGAGAAATGACAAACTCATATGATATTCCCATATCACTCCAACTCTACCGCTTATTTAAGTTATTCCCGCACTCTATCAACTTTTGCCCACACCTCGTCCATTCTCTGTCACCCTTCCAGCTCACTTCTGTGACTTTCAGAAGTCTTCAATTTCCTCCCAGATTTTTTCCACATTTTCCTTACCAGAATTCCACGCAAATGCATATCACTTTAATGTCCATCCAGCTCACTCTTACAACCATCAAATTAATTCATATACCCATCTCACTCGAATTCTACACATTTCCTTATTATTTTTCTACACCTCTTTCACACTAATCCAACTTAATGCCATATCCTTTACACCCATATCTACACATCTCTAACTTAAATACTCATGTCATTCGCTCCAGTACCAACCTCAAACTAAATTTAGATATTGGTTAAATATTGCTTGTTTTTAATCTGCATGGAAATGCTAAATTTCGCGATGATTCATTATGTTCTGCCACGGGAGGATGGTAAAGTGTTTTCAGCAGTGGCGTGGAGCTGGGAAGTGTTTTCAGCAAGCTAAAGCAGTTGGTCTTGTCTGCTAAGTTTTTCAATTAATAACTTCCATGCATGGCTTCAACATCTCTCGTCCATCATACAAGAACTTGTAACAGCTCCATTCAAACTAAGAAGACATTTCTTATATTTCTTTAGATTGCTTTTTTTTTGGGGGGGGGGGGAAATAGGCTTGCATACATAGACTACGAATATGGAATAATGTTGATATCGACATAATACTTATTAATTTAACCATCAATCTTCATACACCACGAGAAAACTTCCATGATCCCTGCAACTCAAATGTAGGTTACTAATTCTTTTAACTCTTTCAATATGCTTTATTGTTGTACTCTTGCTTTATTATGCTTTATTGTTGTACTTTTGCTTTATTTACCGACAGAATTGTACCGGCTGTTCTATTTGCAACCGCATTCTGCTCTCTGCTGTGTTTACTAAAAACTCTGTAAAATAAATGGCACGATTTATTTATGTATAACAAGCTAGCCGGTAATGCACAAACATTGAGAGGTGGAGACATTTATGTAGTTTTTTTTTTTACAGAAATATTGTTTTAAAGTTATGACTTACCGGTGACGGGATAGTCTCGTCAGTCCTCGACAAAGGTATCTCTAGTTCTGTTTGTTCATGTTCGAGGTAAGCATTATTGGTTTTTCTTGGTCATGTTCTGTGCAGGTATCTCTAGTTGATCCTATTTAGTTTCGACGTAAGTGTCACATGTTCTCCCTGTTCATGTTCGACTTATGTAGGTGTCACTAGTATTTCCTCTTTATTTTTGACGTAGATATCACTAGGTATTTACATTAGCATTCGATGAAGGTGTTTACAGTTCTTCCTATTCATGTTCGATACATGTGTCATTAGGTCTTCATGTCCGTTTCGACTAAAAATATACAAGATTTTCCTGTTTAACTTAGGTGTCAAAGAGTCCTCCGTATATCTTTGACGTACGTGTACGAAAGCCCTCACGTCAGTGTTCCATGTAGGTGTTACTAAGTTTTCTGGTACGTCTTGGACGGAAGTTTCATCGGGTATTTCTTAATTAACAATCGATGTAGCTATCATTGGGATTAACGTCCGTCTTCATGTAGATGTCATAAGGGCTTGAAAGACATTAATTACGAACCTTACTAAAAAAAAAGGAGATAATATTACTCACAGCATAGTCGTCTCTCTAATGCACAAACACCCACGGGCGGGGATAGAACCCTCGTTGAGAGAGTCATAAAACTCCAGACCGACGCGCTAGTCCCTGGGCCAGCTGGCTACAACAAGATTCGACCAAATAGGTATATTTATATACCATAGGCACCACTGTGACCACAAATGCAAGTTTTTACAGTTCTATCCTCGCCCCTGATATGGTTTGTTTGCAATCATGTCATTACGATTTTGTAAATACAAAATTAAAATAATAACGATATCCCGGGTTAGTTAATTCTACAAGTACAGAAAATTAAACGATTCACAGTTTTGTGGTATGTCACTGTTACATCTGTCCTTGACCTAATATCAAAGCAAAAGACTTATACATGTATATGTCTTTAGGTATAAGTGATTGAAACCACGAGTTTAGGGAAACTGGAGTGAATGATACATTAAATACGCGACCCAGGCGACAAGAGTTACGGAAGAGCCTCCTCAGAGGAACATCAAAGAGCTCTTCGTGGTATCCGTCTAATCTGGGGATAACTGAGTGGGCTGAGGCACTATCTGTGGCTGTCAACGATGAGGCTTCGCCCTCCATCGCCCTCTGGCGGAACTCACACACTCTGGTGATCATCCACATACATTACCCAAGAGAAAAAAAAAGATGGGGGGGGAGGGGAACCGAGCTCATCTCCTTTGGCAAATTACCGAATGGAAAACGTAGCAATTATCCGGGTTATCGATGAATGTGAGTCACAGAGTGACCTTATGGTGTAAAAGCATTAATGTCAGTGATGCTGAGCTCGGCTTACAACCGACCAACTCTGTTTCCTCATAAGCTCTGTCCCTCTTTACCTGTAATATCAGTATATAGGTACGTGAATGATTGGTTGGCTGCTGAGGACCGCATCCTTCATAGGAGCCGAGGTAGAATAACAGCTAGTAATAGTGACAGAATTACCCACAAAGTATTAGGTAAATGGGACACAGATGCAACTAATGTTACATTTCTCGTGGAAACGCTTCGCGCTCCATGAGCATTGTTAAGCCACTACGTAACGGGTTGACAAAGCTCCTGGAGAGCGAAACGTTGCCACAATAAAATGGCACATTAGTTGCATATGTGTCCATTTATCTAACAGGATAAGAGCTCTTAACCTGAAAACTGTTATGTGTAAATATAATATATAAATATATATATATATATATATATATATAATATATATATATATATATATATATATATATATATATATATATATATATATATATATATATATTATATATATTCGACGTTGAGTGTGACAAGCTTCCCATATAATTTTTTTTCCAGGATTGTCACATGAATCTCGCGCACAAACAGCTGATTTTACCAAGCAACACTGAAAAAAAAATATTTAACATGCAATGAACACAGATGAGCGATACTGGCTTACAGACTGTTGATGCGAGGCGGCCTGGTAACTGATGGCACCTCGTTCGGTAGATGAGGTATTTATATATCATGTCGCTGCTATCAAATATCACCAATCAATTTATTCCATCACGGCCACCAGAAGTCAATAGTCGTTTTGTGTTGCAGTGAGTGATATTGTATTTATTGCATATCAGAAATGTGAAACCGTTCATCACCTAAGATCTGACTTACTGGAAAACCCTTCACATGCATAACACAGGGCATAAAACCTCTCTAATACATAGCAGAGTGTGTACTGGATATAGGGCACAGAATCTCTTACATATATAGCTATTTTAACGTAGTTAACAAAACTGGATGCATCTGCCATGTACTGCTACCCAATTCTGAATGATGTTAGATAGAAGAAAATCTGTTTATATTTTCCTTGTCATAATCCATCCCACAGTATAAGTTACATATATAGTGTTGAATACTGCCAGCCTGACCTCAGAGACTCCGGAAGAACAAGAATTCCCTAGAAGTTTCATCAGCTAGGGGAGCTTCAGAGATTTTGTTCTAGTATATTTTAGTTACTATTATTTGAGAATTATTATTTGTAAAGACAGCCTGACACAGGAGAAATGAATCATCACAGAGCATGGCAGTAACAATTACATATATGAGAGAGAGAGAGAGACAGAGAGAGGACAAGAGGGAAAGGCGAGACAGCTAGATATCTACCAAGCACAGGGCGTAAAAATTCTCACATTCTTGACTAAATATCTACCCAACACACTGAATAAAACCTCTCACATCCATAACTGGAGAGAAGTCGCCATATGGTAATGAATATGATATATATATATATATATATATATATATATATATATATATATATATATATATATATATATATATATTATATATATATATATATATATATATATTATATTAATATATATATGTATATGGAATTTTTACCAAATATTCACCAAAAAAAAATTTTTTATTTACATAATGCAACATCGATCCTCCCAGCTTTAGAATTTAAAGGATCGGGTTGGTGAGAGAAAATTTGACAAGTAACTTGCGTATAAGTGAAGGGTGAGAGGAAAAAGTATTAGTATTAGCAGTATTCTCACTGGTTTACCCTTCCAGGTAACTTCCTCTTATTAAGGTAAACTATTACACCAGCCCCACAACACATCCTTCAACTTTAACAGCGTGCCTCGGGAGGAAAATAAATACGATGCTACGGTTACTATTGTTCTACTATTATTACCAAGGTGCTAATAACCTGACTAATTGGCTCTTATTATCAGCTTTGTGCATTGTTCTGCTATTTTTAACTTCCCTTCAACGTCGCTAATTTGCTGCTGCCATAACTGTTGTGTTATCACTAGTGCTTCTTGACGGATGCTGCACCTGTGATGCTTCAGTCATGACGGATGCTACACCTGTGATGCTTCAGTCATGACGGATGCTGCATCTGTGATGCTTCAGTCATGACGGATGCTGCATTTGTGATGCTTCAGTCATGACGGATGCTGCATCTGTGATGCTTCAGTTATGGCGGATGCTGCATCTGTGATGCATCAGTCCTGTACTTTCAATCGTAAGCCTCTTGTTTGTGTCGTTTCGTTATTATCGTCAACTATACGAATATATAGGTAATTCTACGCTGCTCTCGTCTAATCCATAATAAATAAATGTCTTAATATAAATCAGAGCGAAATACGAATTGCAAATGAATGGAAAATGCCCCTAAGACTTGAAGGATATATTTGTAAAGAAGGAGAGAGAGAGAGAGAGACAGACAGACAGACAGAGAGACACAGACAGACAGACACAGACAGACACAGACAGACAGACGGACGAATGAGCTAGTGGTCATGGGGTTATAAAAGGCAATAGGAAGATAGTAACTGGAGGCCTGAACCTCACATCTCTCTACTGCAGAATCTCTCTTCCACTGGTGAATATATTTTTCATGTCAAAATCTTCTCCACTGCAGAATCTCTTCACTACATAATCTATATTTGACTACAGAATCTCTAGTTCACCTTATAGTCTCTCTTCCTCTACAGAACCCATCTTCCACTACAGAATTTCTCCTTTACAGAGATTCTTCTTCACTGTAAAAATGTCTCCTCCACTTCAGAATCTCTCCTCCATTACAGAATATTTCCTCCACTAATGAATCCTTCCTTCACTTCAGGATATGACATTCGTTAGAGAATGCCTTACATAATCTTTCCTCCGCTACAGAATGCATCTTTCACTACAGAATGCACTGCATAATCCATATCTCTACCAATAAAGAATCTGTCGACCACTACAGAATCTCTCTACCACTACAATATCTCCCCACAACACAATCTTTCTGATCTGCAGAATTCCTCTCCTCTTCACTGAGAAATCTCTCTTTCCCTCACCGTAGAGTCTTGCTCTCTCTCTCTCTCTCTCTCTCTCTCTCTCTCTCTCTCTCTCTCTCTCTCTCTCTCTCTCTCTCTCTCTCTCTCTCTCTCTCTCTCTCTCTCTCTCTGCAAAATCTTGCGTCCCTCCACTGCAGAATGTTCCTCCCCCTACAGTAGAATACCCTACAATATCTCCATCACAAACTTTCTCTCTGAAAATACAAAAATCTCTTCAGTCTCCACTGCAGCCATCTCCAGTGCAGAATCTCCCTTCTAGCCAACTCTCTCCGTTGCTCAGTCTCCCTCATGAAGTGCAGAATCTCTCTCGTCTCCACCCTCGACATCCTCCACTGCAGAAGGGCAGGGCCTGGTCATCCTCGGCAGTAATTTAATATAACAATGGATTTCATTAAATCTCTCATCAGCCAGCCCAAGCGGCGGAATGTTACATTATTACATTTCTGAGCATCTTTTTTTTTGTGCGTAATGGTATTTTTGTTTCACGCCTGTGGGATGAGACACGGGATTCCTCGTATGTCGCTGGTGAAGGTTGAGATAGAGAGTTGCGTGTTCTCCTTGAGCGCAAGATGCATGACGGGCTCTTTGTTGATGCTCAGTGGATATATATATAGTTGTCGGTCATGTCTTGTGCATATAGTTCATCGATCAGTAAAGTCAGCTTACCAGCCAGACGAACTGATTAACACATCTAAATGGAACGTCCGGTCAAAAGGTCATCGTACATAACAGGTTAACACAGTCTGTACGGCCGTTAACACAGTACAGCTGTTAGTACAGTCAGTACAGCTGTTCAAGAGATTCATCTGAACAAGAAAGTAATGTATGTTTTTGTAACATTCAGTTGTGTATACTGTACCACAACTGACAATCACATGGTTCCTCAGTTTAATAGTACCTTAACAGTCCTTCCCATGCTAACATGATGACTATCATTTCCAGGTAATAATTCGAAAAAAGAAAGAAAGAGCAGAGGAACACTAACAGTTTATGGTCTGTGCTGCCATAGTTGCGATATCATCGGTAAAATTTGCATATTTCAAGGTGAGATAATATTTCCAAACCTGTGGATATCAGCCTTTTACCCTGAGGCTCAGCAGAGCCGAGATAAATCATGTCGAGTGTGTTTACACCAAGATGACTTTTATCGTTTTATATTCATAGTTTCGTCCGAGTTTTTGCCACACTAGTGTGATTACTATGGAAATACCTCCCCCGGGTGCCATTTGCTTTGGTATAATTTAGGAATTTGTATTAGCATTTTTCTAGCAATTGTAAATGCATCTCAAAATCTAATTATTTGAAATCAGTGCACTTGCAAGACGTAAATTACATGAAGCATAATGTGTATACCCCTCGGAGACATACATATATCTATCATATACCTCTACACCTCATTCCCTTTAAGCTAGATTTGAACAATAAAATGTTCGCTTTAGAAAAAAAATTGTACGATTCGGAAAAAAATAAATTCTTACAAAAAGTCCTATATAGGCACAGATAACCATAGTCACACTCACGCAGGAGTCAGTCCGCGAGCCACCTTTGTTCACCCACCATGGAAACGTGCTGACCACCGACGTGCCTCAGCTATAAGGCCAGCCTCAGGTTGAAGGTGAGCAGAAATGAGGAGTATGTGGGTCATTGCACAAGACGTACCCACAGGACAGACTTTACATAAACCTTCACAAGCTACAGCCGCCTTGCTGGCGGAGGTCACATACAGCAAAGTCATGGCATCATAGTAGACAGTAATCAAACAACGTGGAAAGGAACTGCTTTCTGACCCACCATTGGAGATAGTTGTCCTGATGCTGGTGAGTTGCTCCTTCCTTCCTCTCCCCCACTCACCTCTCTCTCATATCTCATCTATCTCCTGCGATGTTTGTGAATGGGTTTCAGTGACAAAGTTAGATACATGTTTATAATAAACAAAAATCATAACATGGTATTAACAGTGATTTTATTACTGTGCAGCTCAATTAATCGCAGGGAGGTAAGCAGTCGGATTTAGTACGATTTGACTTGCAGGGAAATATTTAGGAAAGGATTCAGGAAAACTGGTTAGACGAACTCGAGTCCTGGAGGTGGAATTACGCAAGTATTATAATCATGGGGGAGCGCTAAACCCGTAGGATTATACAGCGCATGTGGGTAGGATGGGAGGCATTCAGGCTCAATTCAGGGAACTGGAGAACAGATCTAATTCCCTAGATCAAGAGCCCCTCACCAGCATTAAGGAACCTCCTTTGAGGGGGGGGGGTGGAATTACAGTGCCTGCACACTGAAGAAGGGTTGGGGATGTTGTAGATCGGAAGGTTTTCCTGGTAGTAATGTCAGCGCGCTTCTGTCAACGAGGTGACTGAAGGAATCAAGTAGAAAGTATTTCTTCTTTATACGTTCCCCTACCTTGATGGATTACTGCAGATATGCTATAAAAATTATAGCAAAATAAGAAAGGAAAAAATTTGGTTTGCTAATGGAATTAAAGCTTATCGACTACACAAGGGCCATTAAGGTTGCACGTAACCTTGTTACCAACCACCAAACTATTGCCCGAAATTCTCTGCTTTCTGCATGTACAACTATATGTTACCCATCTCTGTACATTGTATCATGCTGAAATAAAATAATTATTATTATTTATATTATTATTATTAATAACAGAATAGGTGCCAAGCACCGTGGGAGGCCTGAAGCCTCAGTCACTAAGAGTTAAACATCAAAATGGCATACAATACCGACAGGTTGTTAGGTAAGACACATATGCAACAGTTAGACAACTTTATTCCGAAACGTTTCGCCTACACAGTAGGCTTCTTCAGTCGAATACAGAAAGTAGGCAGGAACAGTAGAGATGTGAAGACGATGTAATCAGTCCATCACCCTTAAAGTCGTAGAATTTGAGGTTGTCAGTCCCTCGGCCTGGAGAAGTTCAGTTCCATAGTCAGGAACTATCTGAAGATCAAGCGACAGTAGCGGAGACTTAAATACTGTCGGAAGGAGAGGTGCAGGGTAGTAGTAGTAGTAGTAGTAGTAGTAGTGAGAGGCAACTGAGAGGGACATGACCTCTCAGTTGCCTCTCACTACTACTACTACTACTACTACTACTACTACTACTACTACCCTGCACCTCTCCTTCCGACAGTATTTAAGTCTCCGCACTGTCGCTTGATCTTCAGATAGTTCCTGACTATGGAACTGAACTTCTCCAGGCCGAGGGACTGACAACCTCAAATTCTACGACTTTAAGGGTGATGGACTGATTACATCGTCTTCACATCTCTACTGTTCCTGCCTACTTTCTGTATTCGACTGAAGAAGCCTACTGTGTAGGCGAAACGTTTCGGAATAAAGTTGTCTAACTGTTGCATATGTGTCTTACCTAACAACCTGTCGGTATTGTATACCATTTTGATGTTCATCTTGTCAGACACTGCAACACGTGCATCTTGGTACAGAAAACACCTTGGACAAGCTTTTCAAGTGAGAAGGGTTGGATCTGAGAGGGACATGACCTCTCAGTTGCCTCTCACTACTACTACTACTACTACTACTACTACTACTACTACTACTACTACTACTACCCTGCACCTCTCCTTCCGACAGTATTTAAGTCTCCGCACTGTCGCTTGATCTTCAGATAGTTCCTGACTATGGAACTGAACTTCTCCAGGCCGAGGGACTGACAACCTCAAATTCTACGACTTTAAGGGTGATGGACTGATTACATCGTCTTCACATCTCTACTGTTCCTGCCTACTTTCTGTATTCGACTGAAGAAGCCTACTGTGTAGGCGAAACGTTTCGGAATAAAGTTGTCTAACTGTTGCATATGTGTCTTACCTAACACACACTAAGAGTTAGATGAATGTGTTAGTCATGTTCGTCGTGTAATAGAGAACATAAGATAATTCTAGTAACAATTCCTAACTCTCAAGCTACCGTTGCGAGTATTAGTAAATCATTAATGATTCTCGGGTGGGATGGACATCTGGAAGGTTTCCAGACAGATCCTTCACACCAGATCCCAAGGTAAGCTGTCATTGTACCTCAGGTATTAAAAATCTGTATTACACGGGAAGTTTTGACGGTTGATACTGGGAGTCTAGGCAGCAGAGTTGGAATCTTCTATACCTCGCCCAGAGAATTCAACCAGTTGCATCCTGGTAGGGTACAGAACTGTTAGAATAGTTAAATTACCACACAATGACTAAATATGAGATGGCTGGTATTTAGTATGGATTTGAATGACGAGGTGATAAATTCTAGTGTCAGTAAGGTAGAGTCCTCTTTTTTACGACAAGTCAGTCACTGAGGAATAATACATCAGTCACTAAGGAACAGTACATCAGTCAGTCAGTCACTTAAAAAGAAAACATCAGTCAGTCACTTACGAACAATACATCACTCACTAAGGAACAATACATCAGTCAGTCACTAAAGAATAATACATTAGTTAGTCACTAAAGCGAAATACATCAGTCAGTTACTATGAAACAATACACCAGTCACTAAGGAACAGTATATCATTCACTAAGGAACAATGTATCGATCACTAATGAACAATACATCAGTCACTAAGGAACAACATATCAGTCACTAAGAAACAATACATCAGTCACTAAGGAACAATACATCAGTCACTAAGGAACAATACATTAGTCACTAAGGAACAATACATTAGTCACTAAGGAACAATACATTAGTCACTAAGAACAATCATTAGTATAAGAAAGCATCATTGTAGAAGAGCAAATTGAAAACGTCTTTATGAATTATGCGACAGTGGTAGGGTTACATCTGTTCCCCCGAGGATGAGCTGTGTGGGGCTCCCGAATCTTCATTTTCTTGCCGTCAGACAATTTTTTTTCCTCTCGTGAACTTCTTTTCCTTTCTACTCAGTTTTCTCACCTCCGGTCAGTCCACCCATGTAGAGAGTTCGACAGGAAAGGGAACTAGATGTGCTTCCCTAGTGTACACGTATTTGTACTATCCCTGGACGTGTCCAACGTCGGAAAAGCTATTTATCTACCTACGGAGGTGTTTCGGCGACTTAGAAAGTATTTCTCCTACTTTACGAGGAGGCAGCCTTCATTTGCCTGTCTATCGCCTGACGCGGCTGAGGTCCCAGCGTGGTGCTCAGTCTTCATCAAGACACACAGAGTAATACCGAGGTCAGTCTCCTGCGGCGGACCATCCATCAGAAGATTCCGAGTGGTCGTACAGCTGCATGCGTGTCGGTGATCGTACAGTTGCATGCGTGTCGGTAGTCGTACAGCTGCATGAGTCTCAGTGGTCGTACAGCTGCATGCGTCTCAGTGGTCGTACAGCTGCATGCGTCCTACTGGTCGTACAGCTGCATGCGTCCTACTGATCGTACAGCTGCATGCGTCTCACTGGTGTCTCGCCACATGTATAAATGCTCATCCAGTTGAGGAGAAAATATTATTTCTATCTGCGTTAGCTTTCCTTAATCGGAATTAATTTCTTTTTTCATTCCGGATAGGATTATTTTATAAAGAGCATGTTAAAAGTTTATTTGTCATTTGACTTTCATTATTATCATTTTTCCATCTTACTTTCCCACAGGGAAAAGCCTAACAGGCTTCTTGTTCAGCCATAATCAATCACACGAGAACAATACGCCAGTCAGCCGATGAATAACAATACATCAGCGTCAGACATTAATGTATTTTAATGTTCCAGTCAGTGAGTGTTAAATGCAGTTTTAAGTCTGTAACACATGGCACATTTCACGTAGGTTTTATCAGATTTAGACTAGCTAGTTTAAACTACTTGTATCTCATTCTATGGATGCTAGTGTCGAGATATTTTTAAAAGGAATTTGACTTGTCTCCTTCCTTGGATTGAATGAGACTGCCTCCCACTCCTAAGGCGTTATATGACCCTATGGGTTTAGTGCTTCCCCGTCATTTACAAAATTAATATTAAGTTATAATAGGGTCATGATCGTTTGAACTCGCATGTTTTATACAAATTCTGTTTAAAAATCTTTTGTGATATATCGATGAAAGTCTCTGCAGGTTTAAAGGAGAGGGAGAGGAGAACAGAGTTTTGAGAACAGATGAAGAACAGAGAGACGAGTTGTTTTAAATATTATTTATTCAAAATACGCTTTTTTTTTGTATGTTGTTATGGGAGACCTAGACACTTCCATTAATCTCTTTAATAACCCAATCAATTTATCAGTCTTATTGTAGCTTTTAATACTGTTTCTACAATTAATGATAATACTAATGCTAACAATTTTTATTATTTTACTAACACTATTGCTACCCTTATTGTTACGATTTCTTTTAATACTTATAAACTCTTACTACCACTACTCTTACTACCACTACTCTTACTACCACTACTCTTACTACCACTACTAATACTACAATTGCAACTAGCTCTAGTACTTTCACTTCTACATAACACCTATCCCAAGCCACACTGGTTTTGTCACACTGTTCACCTCGTACAGCTCCTGCATGCCAGCGTCTGCAGTATGGAGACGCTCTTCTCCTCACCTTAAAGTTGCCTGAGGGGTCCTACTGCTGCCGGCTGCCCCGCACCATCGCAGTCAGCTGCTCAAGGTGAGGGGGATGCGCACTCCTGGCTCGGCTTGGCTTTGCTTGTTATATCTATGTCGTCTGCTGTTGAGGAGGAGGAGGGCGGGGGTGGAGTGCCTTCGGGTCTGTTATTATTTATGCTATGAGGTGATAAGTAGAATCGTAGTGCTGATATTGTGGAAGTGGACGGTGGACATAATCGTGAGAATGTATTATATGAGAGTTTTTGTTGGAGTTACAAGTTGTCAGTGTTAGTTGTGCTTCAGTTGTAGACTGGTGAATCATTCTTCCCTACCATTTTTGTTCTGTCATCTCCAATTTACTGTGTATTGTGCATAGTAAACATTCAGTGTGATTAAGAACAAAATGGCTGGAACAATACACAATAACCCGCACATAGGAGAGAGGAGCTTACGACGACGTTTCGGTCCGACTTGGACTAATTGCAAAGTCACACTAACAGGAAGGAGAGAAGGAGCCAACATATATAGGGAAGCCTATACCTCTTTTGCCCCCTCCCTCCCAGCTAGCCTATATATACTGGCTCCTTCTCTCCCTCCTGTTAGTGTGACTTTGTAAATGGTCCAAATCGGACCGAAACGTCGTCGTAAGATCCTCTCTCTTATGTGCGGGTTATTTGTGTATTCAGTGTGAAGATAAACATTCAGTGTGAAGGTAAACAGCATTCAATCTGCTGTTTACCATCACACTAAAGAAATTATTAATTTTACCCTTGTGGCTCATTTAAGCTGCTGGTTTTTCCCTACTGTTCACTGGTTATGTTTACCGCTGTTTCGAATCTTGTGTCTCTATTAACTTTGTCTCTAAGTATCTCATTGGTTCTATCATATTTCCTTTACAAGGTCTACATTTTTTTGCCTGTCTTCATATCCCAGCCCTAAAAATTCTGGGGGCATCGTTGTAACAAAAGTTTGATCTCTCAAATTCTTGGGCGTTGACGAACTACGTAGTACTTACATACTGAACTACGTATTCCGTATGCAAGTACTACGCCACTTACATATACGTGTACAGTACTCTTCATGCATCTTCGTTCAGATTCCTGAAGGCTATTCTTATATTGGGCAGCTTTGCATATTCCGCCGATTTTTTCTGTTTATGCAAGTCTGGCGAAAAGATTAGTCCAACGTGCACTCTTATTTCTTTTTCTCTTTCCGATACTAACAGCTGCTGTCCTCTCAGGTGGTATTCTTTCTCTGGCCTCTCTTCCCATAATTTTGCAGTCTGCTCTAGAATGGATTACAATGGCCACTTGACTATTCCCGCAGAATGTTAAGTCTTCCCGTAGCAAGTTGTAGTTATTTTCAGTATTACCTATGAACACTGATATGTAGAACACTACTTCACTCGACGGGTTATTTTCATACATCAAGAACAGTACAGATTTAGCAACTGAATCTTGTGGTATTCCACTTTGTTATTACTTTCTCCAATTGATACCTCCTTTATAACTATGACTCTACTGTCTGTTTGCTGGATATTCTATTAACAATACCCGCGTAACTTGTTTATAAATTCGTCTCCTGTGAGGGACGGTATTGTATCCTTCATATAGTCAAGAAAAATGCACTCAGCTAATCCTTCACTTTCCAGTCTAATATTTGTCATGTCTTCTATTGCTGTTTCGATTTAGTTAATTGTTCCATTGTATTTCCGAAGAAAAAATTCCTGCCTTCCAATTTTTTTCTTTTATAATGGTAATCTAATGCTCCCCTTCAGCCCAACCTAATCTTTTTTCTTTCACCTCGTGTATGCAATCACAAAAATGCTACGAACTCTTGCTACAAGAAGTTTCCAGTAATTTACCCGTTAAACTTTAGCTTCACTCTAGCTGAACATTGTTCCTAGTTTTGATTTATCCTCACTCGATCTCATTATTGTTGGATCTTTATCGAGGTAGACAAAAGTTCTTTCAGACTGGCCACTAATTTTTATCTACATAGTCTCTCTTTTAAATTCTTGTATAAACCAAAAACTACTTATAACTACTGTATATATACATACTGCTACTACTACTACTACTACTACCCACTACTAATTTCTAACTACTTCTACTACTACTACTACTACTACAACTACTACTACTACTACCTCCTGCCTATATATACCCTTCCCGCTCTCCTTTTCGTTAGTGTGACTTTGTAAATGGTCCAAGTCGGACCGAACATCTCTAACTTTTCGCGGGTTATTTGTGTAAATTCTTGTAGCGTCGCAATGATATTTATGGAAGCGTTATTGTTGTTCTTGTAATTACTTATCCTGCTGTTTTCTGAGTCTGTAGATCATTGATTCTCCTGTTATTGTTATAACTAGCACAGTATATAATTTGTAAACCCTTTCCCTTGTGGTGCTTCTCTTCTTCATTCTTTGTTTTCCGATTAATAAAGTTTCCCCTTCACCTCCTATATATCCTTTTCTTATTATCACTTGATGATCCACAGGGGAAAATTTGCGTCCATTATGGTCTTTGTTAATTTGTTAGCAAAATACCTGGACTTATTTTCCTTTATTTTTGTCTTAATTTACCCTTGTCTCTTTTCCAGTGTGTGTAGGTGTTTATAAACGCCTAGTTTAGTCAATTGTGTGTATACTCGCCTAGTTTAGTCAATTGTGTGTATACTCGCCTAGTTTAGTCAATTGTGTGTATACTCGCCTAGATGTAATCAGTTGGTTGTGTTTGCCGGGGTCAAATCTCGGCTCAGCGAAGCCATCAATAAGGCTATGACTACACTAACTCGCTAAGAGCCATGTTGGCTCACTCCCACCTATTATTAAAGTTGTAAATGGAGTTTGCCTTCACCACTTCCTCTTCCAAGTCATTCCACTCTCTGACCACCCTAAGGTTGAAGGAATATTTTACGACGTCCCGGAGGCTTAACTGTGTCTTCAACTTCCATCTGTGCTCCGTTTGGTTCCATTTTACTCGTCTAGAAAAGGCTTCCCACCCCCCCCAACCCTGGCCTTCCCTATCAAGGTCCCTAAGTATCCTGTACACTGTACTCAGTCTAGTCTTTATATCCTCTGGTATCAAGTTGTTCCCCCCCCCTCTCTCTCTCTCTCTCACCATAATAATAAAAGCGTAAGAAAGGAGGAACACTGACGCAGGCCTACTGGCCCATTCTAGGCAGGTCTTTCTCAAACCCTAGCACAAATATTTGCCCAACCCATTTTCAGTGCTACCTAAGGAACAAGCTTTGACAATACTATTAACATATTGTATCATATGCTACTTACACCAGTGGTAAGTAGCACAATATACAATATGGTAAAAACTGTGATAATAAATACCGACAAATTGGTTTAGAAAGACACCTGACCGAACTCTAGAACATATTTATTAGATAACGTTTCTGTCTTGGGACTTTGATCACTTCTAACATACAGAGGTTAAAAAGACATTATATATTAATAGCTAAAAAAGGCACAATACCGTGACTGGAACAACACACAAAAGTCCCGCACACAGAAAAGAGGAGCTTACGACGATGTTTCGGTCCGACTTGGACCATTTACAAAGTCAGACTAACAAAAAGGAAAGAAGGAGGGAGTATATATAGGCCTATATACACTCCCTCCTCTCCTTTTTGTTAGTGTGACTTTGTAAATGGTCCAAGTCGGACCGAAACATCGTCGTAAGCTCCTCTCTTCTATGAGCGGTTTGTTTGTGTACAGTACATATAGGAGGAGAGTGAGGTGTGAGTGGCCACATTAAGATGAGGAGGACACGTAGACAAAGGGATCATGTGACTGTGTGTTGTGAGGTACCTTCTGCTTTGCTGGGTTGAGTATCATGTATGCCAGTGTTTTTGAAATTTCGTAGTTTCCAGTATTGTGTTCTATGGCGTCGGTGACGGTGATTAGTGAGGCTTCCAGACATCGTCGACGTCTGAGATCTTGTTCCGTGAGGAAAGAAACAAATAAAATTAAGTTATATATTTATGCACGATAATTCTACGTTCTCAAGTAGCATTACCTATAACCATTTAGGAAGAGAGTAAAATACTCAGAATATTCTACAAAATCTTATCTGCAATAACGGAATTCCATGATATTTACGTAATTTTTTGCGCTGGGTTGAAGGAATCCCTGTGCGCAGCCCTCCATGCATTAGCACAGATTTTTTCCTCTATGAAAAATAGAGATTTATTATAATTAACTTTTACTTGCCAATTTCGCTCCCATCATGTTAAATTTGGTAAAGAGGGAAAAACTGTATTATATCGAAAATTTAGCTCTCAGGCTGATACTGTCAGGAGGAAAATTTTCACGAAAGCGAGCGAGCGAGAGAGGAGGAGGAGGAGAGAGAGAGAGAGAGAGAGAGAGAGAGAGGAGAGAGAGAGAGAGAGAGAGAGAGAGAGAGAGAAGAGAGCAGAAAAGAGAAAGAGAGAGAGGAGAGAGAGAGAGAGAGAGAGAGAGAGAGAGAGAGAGAGAGAGAGAGAGAGAGAGAGAGAGAGAGAGAGAGAGAGAGAGAGAGAGAGAGAGAGAGGGAGATTGAAAGGCAGGGAGACAAGAGCAGATATAGAAAGAGGGGAAAACCAAGAAAGGATAAGAGCGAAGGAGGGAAGAATGTAAGGGAGAGTGAAGACGAATATATTATTTTAAAATTAAAGTGGCATTTTATTAACTACTGTAAATGTAAATCAGTATATAAACACTTTCCCCTCTCAGTAAACACTACTCCTGCAGAGTAAACACTACTCCTGCACAGTAAACACTACTCCTGCACAGTAAACACTACTCCTGCACAGTAAACACTACTCCTGCACAGTAAACACTACTCCTGCCACAGTAAACACTACTCCTGACAACCCCCCACAGTAAACATACTCCAGCACAGTAAACACTACTCCTGCACAGTAAACACTACTCCTGCACAGTAAACACTACTCCTGCACAGTAAACACTACTCCAGCACAGTAAACACTACTCTTGCACAGTAAACACTACTCCTGCACAGTAAACACTACTCCAGCACAGTAAACACTACTCCTGCACAGTAAACACTACTCCTGCACAGTAAACACTACTCCAGCACAGTAAACACTACTCCTGCACAGTAAACACTACTCCTGCACAGTAAACACTACTCCTGCACAGTAAACACTACTCCTGCACAGTAAACACTACTCCTGCACAGTAAACACTACTCCTGCACAGAAAAACACTACTCCAGCACAGAAAAACACTACTCTTGCACAGTAAACACTACTCCAGCACAGTAAACACTACTCCTGCACAGTAAACACTACTCCTGCACAGTAAACACTACTCCTGCACAGTAAACACTACTCCTGCACAGTAAACACTACTCCTGCACAGTAAACACTACTCCTGCACAGTAAACACTACTCCTGCACAGTAAACACTACTCCTGCACAGTAAACACTACTCCAGCACAGTAAACACTACTCCAGCACAGTAAACACTACTCCAGCACAATAAACACTACTCCAGCACAGTAAACACTACTGCACAGTACACACTACTCCAGCACAGTAAACACTACTCCAGCACAATAACACAAACCAGCATAGTAAACACTACTCCAGCACAATAAACACTACTCCAGCACAGTAAACACTACTCCAGCACAGTAAACACTACTCCAGCACAGTAAACACTACTCCAGCACATAAACACTACTCCAGCATAGTAAACACTACTCCAGCACAATAAACACTAACTCCAGCACAGTAAACCACTACTCCTGCACAGTAAACACTATCCTGCACAGTAAACACATACTCCAGCACAGTAAACACTACTCCAGCACAATAAACACTACTCCAGCATAGTAAACACTACCCCCAGCACAATAAACACTACTCCAGCACAGTAAACACTACTCCAGCACAGTAAACACTACTCCAGCACAGTAAACACTACTCCAGCACAATAAACACTACTCCAGCATAGTAAACACTACTCCAGCACAATAAACACTACTCCAGCACAGTAAACACTACTCCTGCACAGTAAACACTATTCCTGCACAGTAAACACTACTCCTGCACAGTAAACACTACTCCAGCACAGTAAACACTACTCCTGTACAGTAAACACTACTCCTGCACAGAAAAACACTACTCCAGCACAGTAACACACTCCAGCACAATAAACACTACCCCCAGCACAGTAAACACTACTCCTCACAGTAAATACTACTCCTGCACAGTAAACACTACTCCAGCACAGTAAACACTACTCCAGCACAATAAACACTACTCCAGCACAGTAAACACTACTCCTGCACAGTAAACACTACTCCTGCACAGTAAACACTACTCCTGCACAGTAAACACTACTCCAGCATAGTAAACACTACTCCAGCACAGTAAACACTACTCCTGCACAGTAAACACTACTCCTGCACAGTAAACACTACTCCTGCACAGTAAACACTACTCCAGCATAGTAAACACTACTCCTGCACAGTAAACACTACTCCAGCAGAGTAAACACTACTCCAGCACATTAAACACTACTCCTGCACAGTAAACACTACTCCTGCACAGTAAACACTACTCCTGCACAGTAAACACTACTCCTGCACAGTAAACACTACTCCTGCACAGTAAACACTACTCCTGCACAGTAAACACTACTCCTGCACAGTAAACCACTCCTGCACAGTAAAACACTACTCCTGCACAGTAAACACTACTCCAGCACAGAAAAACACTACTCCTGCACAGTAAACACTACTCCTGCACAGTAAAACACTACTCCGCACAGTAAACACTACTCCAGCACAGTAAACACTACTCCTGCACAGTAAACACTACTCCAGCACAGTAAACACTACTCCAGCACAGTAAACACTACTCCAGCACAGTAAACACTACTCCTGCACAGAAAACACTACTCCTGCACAGTACACACTAATCCTGCACAGAAAACACTAATCCTGCACAGTAAACACTACTCCTGCACAGTAAACACTACTCCTGCACAGTAAACACTACTCCTGCACAGTAAACACTACTCCAGCACAGTAAACACTACTCCTGCACAGTAAACACTACTCCTGCACAGTAAACACTACTCCTGCACAGTAAACACTACTCCTGCACAGTAAACACTACTCCAGCACAGTAAACACTACTCCTGCACAGTAAACACTACTCCTGCACAGTAAACACTACTGCACAGTAAACACTACTTCCTGCACAGTAAACACTACTCCTCCCAAAAGGTAAACACTACTCCAGCACAGTAAAACCACTACTCCTGCACAATAAACACTACTCCAGCACAGTAAACACTACTCCTGCACAGTAAACACTACTGCACAGTAAACACTACTCCTGCACAGTAAACACTACTCCTGCACAGTAAACACTACTCCTGCACAGTAAACACTACTCCTGCACAGTAAACACTACTCCTGCACAGTAAACACTACTCCTGCACAATAAACATTGTCGTCTAACAATAAATGTTAATTAAACAGAGGAGAAAAGCGTCTTTAGAGTTATAAATCTTGAGTCTTTACTCGTGTGGCTGACCCAAGACGACCTGGAAGTTGTTAGTGAGAGTGACCCTACACCAGCCTTCACACGCTACTATTACCCTAATGGCAGCAGGACACACGGCTCACCATGACCACTGCTACCACCACAACCAACACCACCACTACCACCACATCTGCCATCACCAAGACCACACGACATCACCAACTACCACCAACGACGCTACCTTCACCACCAGCACTGCAACACCACTATCGTATCACTCCCTCAACACCACCACCACCACCACCATCCCCTCCGAAACAGCCACTTGCTACCAGCACCTCCATTCCGGTACACTAACCATCGTCATCAACGCTATCATCACCGTCACCGTTACCACCAGCACCACCGCCCCACATCACTATCATTACCATCACCACCACCGCTCCACACTGCCATCACCATTATCATTACCATCACCGTAGTCCCACACCACTATCCCCACCACCACACCACACTATCACCACCACTACCTCTCTGCACCACAGTCATCACCAACACCACAAAACTCACCAAGATAGAACCTCCAGTACTACCACTACCGCATCACCAGCACCACACGTACCTCCACCACCGCCACCAGCACCACCAGCACCACCACGACACAATCCCAAACACTTCATTGATTTCACGTGGCTACACTTGGTCACTCGCCACGCTTACGAAAGTTGTGGGAATTTAGTGGAGGAACGAGAGGGAATTTTCTCACTGCTGACATTAAGTGTGGCTGGGTAGTTTGCTTCGTACCTCATAGGCTTAGTCGGTTCTGTACGATAGTTTTGTCTTGTACTTGTAGGCTTAGTCGTTTCTATAAGATAGTTTTATCTTGTGTTTCTTAGGCTTAATCGTTTCTGTCAGGTAGTTAGGAAGGTGAAATGGCGTATTACCGAAGACTAACTTGCAGAACAAGCCTTAATTGGGGCAACTTGCTAAAGCTTTAACTGAGACAACTTGCTAAAGCTTTAACTGAGGCAACTTGCTAAAGCTTTAACTGAGGCAACTTGCTAAAGCTTTAACTGAGGCAACTTGCTAAAGCTTTAACTGAGGCAACTTGCTAAAGCTTTAACTGAGGCAACTTGCTAAAGCTTTAACTGAGGCAACTTGCTAAAGCTTTAACTGAGGCCCCTCAAGGAAGGCTCCTTGACGCTGGTGAGGGGCTCTTGATCTAGGGAATTGGATCTGTGCTCCAGTTGGATCTGTGCTCCAGTTCCCTGAATTAAGCCTGAATGCCTTCCATCCCCCCATAGGCGCTGTATAATCCTACGGGTTTAGTGCTTCCCCCTTGATTATAATAATAATTTAACTGAGGCAACTTGCTAAAGCTTTAACTGAGGCAACTTGCTAAAACTTTAACGACGGCAACCCTGCTAAAGCTTTAACTGAGCAACTTGCCTAAAACTTAACGAGGCAACTTGCTAAAGCTTTAACTGAGGCAACTTGCTAAAGCTTTAACTGAGGCAACTTGCTAAAGCTTTAACTGAGGCAACTTGCTAAAGCTTTAACTGAGGGAACTTGCTAACAGCTTTAACTGAGGCAACTTGCTAAAGCTTTACAACTGAGTGCAAACTTGCTAAGCATTAACTGAGGCAAACTTTCTAAAGCTTTAACTGAGCAACTTGCTAAAGCTTTAACTGAGGCAACTTGCTAAAGCTTTAACTGAGGCAACTTGCTAAAGCTCTACACAGAGCGCAACGTTGTCACGATAAAAGCTTCTTCAGCAACTTGTTTATTTTTTTCGAAGTATTTGTGTAGGTGTTGTTGAGTCCCTTTTCTCTTCTTTGTCAATTAAACATCAATACCCCAGTAAACACCTCTTCCCCAGCGCTACCATCACTACACCATTACCACTACAACAACTTTTTCCCTCTACAACCACCACCACTATTACTGCAATAGTCCCCCCTTTAACCACCACTACTTCCAATCCAACAAGACCCTCTACAACAACCACCACTTCAACAATCCTCTCTACAACCACCGCTACCACTTGGAGCTCCTCCACTTATACCACAACTACCACCTTCACTACCACAGACTCGCTTCCAGCGCCCTCTTCATTTTCACCACCGCCACTACTATCGAAACCATCACCTCCATTACCATCTCTGTCATCAAGAACATCACAACAGTTCTAACTCCCCCCATTAACAATAGCAATAGTAACACTCCACCATTAACAATAACAACAGTAACACTCCCACCATTAACAATAACAACAGTAACACTCCCACCATTAACAATAACAACAGTAACACTCCCACCATTAACAATAGCAATAGTAACACTCCCACCATTAACATAACACAGTAACCTCCCACCATTAACATACAACAGTAACACTCCCACCATTAACAATAACAACAAGTAACACTCCCACCATTAAACAATAACAACAGTAACACTCCCAAACCATTAACAATAACAACAGTAACACTCCCACCATTAAACAATACAATAGTAACACTCCCACCCATATAACAATAACAACAGTAACACTCTCCACCATTAACAATAACAACAGTAACACTCCCACCATTAACAATAACAACAGTAACACTCCCACCATTAACAATAACAACAGTAACACTCCCACCATTAACAATAACAACAGTAACACTTCCAACATTTCAACACCAGAACCTCCATAACTGCTCCCCCCCACCACCACAACCACCACCATCACGATTACTAACAAGGCAACAGTCACTACAACCGTCCCCAGTAACACTACCACCCTCACTACCACTAATATAGTCACCACCACATCAACATTACCACCACAAATACCACCATAGCTCTTCACGATAAGGTAGTCTGTTGGTTGGTTGATTAATTGGGCTTGAAGTCTATCAACAACTCAAAGGGTCATAAGGCCGCGTTTGACCGGTTCACTACCAGTCAAGTGTTGACTGGTAGTGTGTGTATACCGAGTCATACAACTCTGTATATATCTTTTGTCACAGTTTGCTATATGGAACACGCTGTTTAAACCTTAGCTGCCTCGTGTCCTAAACAGGTTGCCTAATTGCTCTCATTTTCCTGATAATTCAGATTGTTGATTCTAGCTGCCTGCATCCCATCGTAGACACCATAGCCTACTCTATTTTTTCAGTGGTGGTGGTGGGGGTTCTAGAAACTTGTCAAGTTACCTTTAGAATTCAGGCCACCACAAACAAACGGGTATAAATAGACGACCATGAACATATACTAACAAAGATATAGACAAACAATCCACTACAGACAGTCGACTACAAACAGTCCACTATAAACAAAGTACGACAATCACTGGACAGTGTTTAGAGCTCCCTAACCCCTTTAAAAAGGGGTTTAAAATGGTTCAAAAAAAAAATTAAAAATAAAATGGGGCCCGTGCCTAGGCACGTGAAAAAAAATGAATTTTTATGACGAAAGCTTTAAAATTTGATAGTTTGGTGAAAATTTTAAGTGGTGTAAACGTGTTTTTTTTAAACCAAGGTGTTCGGGGCCCATCCATCCCCTTTTAATTTACCACTCAGGTGGCCAAAACACACCTACACTACCAAATCAATTTTTTTGAAAAAAAATTGAAGTTTTTCAGTTTGCATTTTTCCACCGGAAAATTTAAAAATAACCACAAAAACCCGCATTTTAAGAAAAAACTTCAATTTTTCGGCCCCCCCTTGACCTTTATCAAGCCATAACTGACGAAAGGGTTTTCGTCAAAAAATTTTCACCCTTTTTTAACGATGAAAAGAATATTCGTAATCGCCAGCTTTGAATGTTTTCCATAAAAAAATATTAAAAAATATATATATAAAATATATAAATATATATTATATATATAAAATATAAATATATTTATATTTTTTAATATAATAATATATAAAAATTTTTATTTTTTTCCGGGCCACCCGGGCCTGGGGGGAATCCCCAGTGTGAAATAAAAAATAATATAAAATATATATAAATATAATAATTAAAATATAAAATAAATAAATATTTTAATAAATATATATATATATATATAATATATATTTATAAAATATATAAATTTTATAATTATTATATAAAATATAAATATATAAAAAAATAATATAATAAAAATATATTTTTCTATGTAAAAACGTTTTGGTGGTGGTGAATTTTCTTGTAGGGAAATTCCCCCCCTTGAAACATTTTCTTGATACCAAAATTTGGGTATATCATGAAACTACATTTCAATTATTCTTAATCAGTTAAGGTGCTGGTTCCCCCTTAAACAACGACTGCCCCCCAACTGAAAAGCATGAGCTTACAGTCCGGGACAGCCCACTTTCACACTCATGTAATTTTCACATTTAAAAATAAACATTTTTTTTTTCCCGGAAAAAAACCCAATCACATAAAAATTTTTTAAGCAAAGTAACGAAGAAAATTTTAAAAATTTTACAGAAAAACAAAAAAAAATTCCAAATTCCAAAAAAAACCCTAAACCGGGGGCACAGAAAAATGAAAAAATTAAACAAAAAACAAAATAAAATTTTCCTGGGGTAAAAGGAAAATAAAAAAAAAGTTAAAAAAATGTTAAAAAAAAAACGGTAGAAAAAAAGGGTTCCCAAAAAATGGGCTTTTTATTAAAAAAAGTCCCCCATTTTTTAAGGGGTTTATTTTTATCTTTTTTTTTTTTTTCCCGGTTTTGGGAAAAAAAGAGAAAGGGGAAATTTTTTTAAAAATTAAAAAAAAATAAAAAAACGAAATTGAAAAAATAAAAAAACTAACGAAAAGAAAGGTTAAAAAATTTTTAAAAAAAAAAAAAAAGGCTCAGGGTACCTCCTTGAAAGGTTTTTTAAAATGGGAAAATTGGGCCCAAAAAACCCCCCGGAGAAAAAAGACCAAATTTCCCAAGTTTTTTTTTTGGGTTCCCTTCAAAAGGGCCCCCCCCCCCCAAAAAAAACCCCCTTCAAAAAAAAAAACCCCCCTCCCCAACACCACAAAAAAAAAAAAAGGGGGAACCTGTTTTTTTTTTGGGTAAGGATTTCCTCTGGACTATTTTTAAACCGGGGGAAGAAAAAACCCAATTAGAGAGAGGAAGTTTTTTTTGGATGGGAAAAAACAAAAATAAAGGGGGAACCCGTAAATTTAAAAATTCCCCCTTGAAAGATGGGGTTGGGGAAAGGGCCCAAAGGCCCGATTTTTTTAAAAGGTTTGGGGGAAATTTAAAAACCACTAAAAAAATTTTTTTATTAAAATTTTGAAAATAAAAATTTTTAATTGCAGAAATTAAAAAAATTAATTTAAAATTTTAAAATTTTAAAAAATTTATTAAATTATTATTAATTAAAAATTAAAATTAAAAATTTGGGTAAATTTGCAAAAACCTACGGGACAAAGGTTTTCCCAAGGGAATGGGAAATAAAAAAATTGGAAAGGAAAGTTTAGGGGGTAAAGTTAAAACTGAAAATTTTGCAAGGGAAATCTTTTTCCGGGAACGGCCAAAAAAGGAAAACGGGAATTAAAGACACAGTTTTTTCAAAATTTTATTTCTTCCCCCGATACTTATTTTCTTAAAGTAATCCCTTTTTTTTTAAGGGAGGCCCCATCCTCAGGTTTAAGGGCCAAAACGACCATAAGACCCAACACCACCCCACAACCAACAAACAACAAACCCCAAAACACAACAACACACCCACACACACACAAAAAAAACAAAACACACACACACACCACACACACACACACACAAAACCAAAAACCCCCACAAAACACACACACACACGGGAAGGGAAAAATCCTGTGTCACAAACCTACTAAGTTTTTATGACAAGGTGACGAAAAAAGACAAAGAAAAGGGTAAACGACTGCTTTTTTTGGGGAACTGCAAGAACCTTCGACACATTCCTCACAAGGGGTTACGAAAAAGCTAGGGGATCGGGCCACACAAACAAAAAAGGCACTGAAAGGATCAAGAATCCCAAAACAGGAGGAAAACAACGAGTCAGGGAAACCGACAAGGGTCAAGGGGGCCCTGTGAAAAGGGGGGTTCCACAGGGGCCCCAGTCCAAAACCTTGCTTATTTTGGTATTTTTAACGACATAAGGGAAGGGTTTAGACTCAAAAGGCCCCTTTGTTTGCAATGAGGGAAAGTTAATGAGAAAAATCAAATGGGATAGGATCAGGCGGGGACTACAAAGAGACATGGACGGGCTACAACCCGGGCCAGCAACTGCTCCTTGAATTTAACCCCGCCCAAAAGCAAAGTCAGGAAAAATTGGGGAAAGGGGCCCAAAAAAAAACCGCAGACACAAAAAAGTTTTTGATGGCCAAAGACTCCCCAAAACCCACTCAAAGAAAAAAAAAACCGGGGGGGAGTATAAAAAAACCGAGCATATCCCTTTAGGCCACAAACAAAACAAAATAAAATGCACATACGGGGGCCCCCGGCAAACCTACGAAGCGTTCCCATTTCCTCATAAGGATTCGTTTTAAGGGCTCTTATACCATTTACGTCAGGCCCCTAAAATGGGGTTGGGAGCACCAGTTTGGGGGTCCACACCTAGTCAACACTCAAAAATTAGAGAAAGTTCAAATTTTTGGCCAACAAACTAGTCCCCCAAACTACGGGGGTTTTCCTACAAAAAGGTTGGGGAAACGGGCCCGACACACTGAGGAAAAGGGGGGTCCGGGAAAACAAGGGAAAAAGACATATAAAATAATGCGGCAGAATAACAAGGGGGACAAAGACGGGGTGTTCCAGAGAAGGGACACAGACACAAGAGGGACCAAATTTAAGTTGAAGACTAAAATTTAAACAAAGGGGTGTTAGGAATATTTCTTCCCGTCATAGAGTATCAGGGGGTGGAATAGCCTAGAAAGTGACGTAGTGGGGGCGGGAACCATCATAGTTTTAAAAGGGGAGGGATGATAAGCCATTGGGGGAGGGAAAAAGAGGACCAAATATTTATATATAAAAAAAAATATATATATTATATTTTATATATATAAAAATATAAAAAAATTAAAATATATATAATAAATAAAAAATAAAATAATAATTTTTTAATTTATAAAAATAAATAGATGGATGTTTAGATAATTGCCCTTTTCAATTCCCAAATACCCGGGCCCCGGTGGTTTTCTTGTATGGGTTCCCCAAAAACATGAAACCCAAAGCTCCCCACCAAACTATGTTAAGCAATCGGGTCCCAAAAAAAAAAAGGAATTACTCCCCAAAAAGCCCGGAGCCCCCTTTTTTAGCTTTTAGGAAAAACCCAAAATTTTTCATAATTTAAATTTGGGCGAAAATCATCCCTCAAAATTTATACTTGGGAAAGGGGATGGGGAAAGGGGAAAGCTTGGGGAGGGAGGGGGGGGGGGGCCCGTGGAATAGGGAAAGGGGGGTTTTGAAGAGAGAAAGGGTTTAAAAAAGGGGGGGGGAAAGGGGGAGGGAAAAAGGGGGGCGGGGGGGGGAGAACTGAAAACTCTTCCCCAGGGGTGGAAAAACTTAAGTTTTAACCCAAACGACTTATATCAAATTTTCGTTAAGTACCCGCCTAGGAAGTCCTCGTAATTTTTTTTAAAAACAAATTTTTTTGCCCTCCGGGGTTTTAAAAAGTGACCCAAAGTGGGCCCGATGCAAATGGTTTCCCGGGGCGGGGCCTCCAACATATAGTTTTTTTTTGTCCCAAAACAATTGGCTTTTTTATGCAAAAAATGTTACAGGTTTTTAGGGGCATTTTGCCGAGTCCAAGGGTGATAGGTACTGGGGTGACCCAAAGGGTTATCTAATACTCTTGGGTAACAGGGACAAAAAAATTACCAGAGTCCGGGGTGACAAAAACCGGGTAACCAATACGAAAGAGGACGTTTCAGATGGCAATAGATTAAAAACAAGAACAGGGAAACCGGGGAAAACCAAGTACTGGGCAATCAGATTCAACATAGAAATGGACTAAAATGAACTCTTGGGGGGAGACCACCAGGCATACCCGGGAAAAAGGGGATTAATTTCAAACGTCTCATTTTTTTTAAAGTGAACAACAATTTATAAAAATTAAATTAATCTCCAAATTTTAAAAAAAACACAATACTTGTGCAAATTCAACTCCCTTAAAAATCCATTTTTAAAAATTTAAAAAATGTTTTTTAAACGCTTTTTTCAGTGCAGGCCATGAAAATTTTTAAAAACCTTTGTCAAAACGTCATTCCAAATTAATTTTTTCACACACCAACGGTGGGAAAAAGGCCTTTTTTCTGGAAAGTTCATAAGGTACCTACCCGTAAATGGTAACACAGACAATTATTATTTATCAAAGTTACTTAGACAAGTAGGAATTTGGGACACCTAGGTCGCAAAAATGTCCCCCTTCGATACCTACGACTGTCATATCCACAAGTTGCTCTATACCTCTAATTACAAATGAAATATGCATCATCAGGAATTCTGATAAATATATAAATTTGTGGACTGTATATTAAAATTAGTAAATGATTATATATACACACATTTACGTAACAGAAGGAGAATATATCTTAATATCACTCACCAATTTGACTGGAGATTAATGTGCATCATTCACAGAAAACCTCACTCTAACCAAATTTATGAAAACAATGCTGGCCAGAATTATAACACAAATCTAGATAGCTTACCTGAGGTTCCTGGAGCTGTCTTGTCCAGTCGCCTGATATCTCAAGTTATGCAGGAATGCACATCCAACAATTTCGGCTCCTATTTGAGAGGTGTCAGCCCAATTTTAACCTCTAGAGGAGCATGAAAATTCTTCCCATTATTCACTAATCGTTTGTGTTGTCTCAATTCAAACATGGCGAGTCCCCTCTGCGCAGGCGCAGAATTTCCCATTTTTCATAATATAATTTTTATTAAATAGAGTATGGCCATCTATTTACATATAACTACTGTATTTCTGGAAAATATATACAGTATTTTCCACACTGCGGCCGGACGGAGTTCGTTGCTAAACGACTCAAATTGCTCATTTGGCAATGGTGGAGGTCCTGGGTACATATAGAATCTGGCATTCACACGGTGACATATTACACAAGATTTAATCACCCTTTTTAAACTATGCCGTCCTTGTGGAATCCAGAAAGTTTCCCTAATACAATTTAAGGTATCTTGTACCCCACCATTCATTACATTTTTATGGGCATTTAGAACAATTAAATTTGTTAGATGATGAGTTTTGGGCAGTAAGATAGGGTGTTTAGCATAATCACCCAATTCAGCATTTTGTAACCTACCTCTGCACCTAATTACATTGTTCTCTAAATACAGCCCCAATTTCTCTATTATGGAACCTTTCACAATTTTTCTTTCCATCATCAATTTAATCTCATTTCCATAGATTTCTTCTTGTACCCTCTTTATCCAATATTCAAGAGTATGTGAAAACTTATATGAGATATTCATCTTGTTTAGAAATTTAAACACCAGCTTAGTTACATTGATTAGTTTGGGTAAAGAAGAATACCTATTTATATCAATGGCTAAGGAAGGATAAACTATTGGAGCGGTGGTCACAGTAATTTCAACAGGAGCAATATACGCCTTTTGTGCAGGCCAATTAGCTTTATTTACCAACCAGCTCGGTCCTTTAAATCATGACACAGCATTTACAAATTTTGCATAAGATAAACCTCGAGACAAGAAATCAGCTGGATTCTCCTCACCAGGTATATGATTAAATGTTAACATATGCTGACCCAAACTATTATACTTCTATTGCATCTGATTAATTTCAGTGACTCTGTTTTGTATGTACACAATTTTACTGTTTCCATTACGAATCCATTGTAAGGATACCTCCTTATCAGACTAAATCACAGTGTCGCTAATATTTATCTCCTGTAACTTATTTCTTATTTAATTAACTAATTTGACACCTACATAAATGGCTGTTAATTCCAACTGAGGCAAGGTACGTGATTTAATTTGAGACACTTTAGCCTTAGACATAACAAGAGAGATAACACTATTACATTGAAGGTAAGCAACTGCTCCATATGCCAATCTTGAAGCATCACAAAAAATGTGGAGTACATTTTTCCCATTTGGATTGGCCACCTGATGTGGGAACTCCAACATTGGAATTTTCTCATAATCACCAATTAATTCATCCCACCTAGAGTTTCATCCCAAGCACATTTAAGTTTCCATGCTTCCTATATTAATAATTTCCCTCTTATAGTAAGGTGGTGACATTAAACCTAGTGGATCAAAACATTTGGAAACTTCAGCAAACAAAACTCTCTTAGTTAATTTATTGGGCATACTGTAATTATTAGGTTTTAACATTAACAAATCTCTCTCAGTATCCCAAGTTAATCCCAATACATTACTCCATTTTGGCACTTCATCTCCAGGGTAATCTTTACTTATTTTGTTCTTTAATTTGGACGAATTACTATTCCATTCCCTCAGAGGCATATTTGCGCTTTGCATTATTTTATTAGCCTCTCCGTAAGTCATTAACAGTTCCTCTTCAGTTGACGTCACACCCAAAATTGTCCACATAAAACTGTTTGCTAATTACTTTACTCAGTGGACTTCCCGTACATTTAAGGTGTGCATTTATCGTAGCTTGAAGTAGGAACGGACTGGATGTAGCACCAAATAATACGCTCCTAAAGCGAAAGGTTTTCAGAGGGCTAAGTGGGTCACTAGGATTCTCAGGCCATAAGAAGAGGGTACAATCCCGGTCAGCCTCTTGTAAACCCGCTCTTAGGAAAGCTTTACTTATGTCACCCATAAAGGCATAATTCTTCAGCCTGAAATCTAATAAGATATATCCTAATTTTTCCGTCAACGACGGACCTGTCATCAAACAGTCATTTAAAATAGGTACATTTTTGTTACTTCTGGCACTACAATTAAACACAATCCTCAAAGGAGTGGTCTTAGAATCCTTCTTGACTCCGTGATGGGGCAAATAGTGACCATAAATTTTGGCTTGCTCAGGAGGTACCTCTTCTATAAATTTATTAATTAATTGTTCAGCAATTATATCATTATAGGCAGTTAACAATTCTGGTGTCTTACTCAGTTTGCGGAGCGGAACTGAGCCTTTAACTGTCCATATGCCATTCTGTAATTAGTGGGTAATTCTGGATGGTTCAGTCTCCACGGAAGTCGCACCCAGTATTGTCCAGATTCAAATTTTACATCTCTCAGGTATTGCTCCTGAGTAAAAGAATCGTCTGGACTTAATTCATTTACATTTATTCCAATGTTGTCTAATTCCCACAATTCATGCACTGGCTCCACACCATCCTCTATGGAAGAATTATACTGGGGTACGATTTCATGAGTAAGACACACAGTTATGGTATTGATAGTTTCCTCTACTCATGCATTATTATTACGAGGAATCCTACCATACATTACAAGGCCTCCTGCAGTCTTTAAAAAGGTGACACCATATTTCTTTACCATACCCTTTACAAAGGAGGCATAATAGTCACTACCTATCAAAATATTTATTGGGCCTACAGAATCATCAGTTACACCAGAAGGTGCTAAATTTACATTATGTGAAAGTCTTTCTGTAGCTTTACTAAACCCTACTGTAGATATTCTCTCTGGAAGTCTATCTACAATTACTGCATTAACACGTTTTTTCTCATTGCCCAACCTGACAGTTACATAAACAGTGTCATACAATTGAGCCCTTTTATCTGAGAGAAAACCAGATAATTTTAAAGTTGGTGGATCTCCCATCTGTACTTTCATACCATCAAGACATTACGTTTTATGAAAGTACGCTGGGATCCCCTGGTCCAATAAACAGTTACATTTTTGATTTATGCCTTTTATCATCAATTTTTACCTGTAACACAGGTAAGGCTACTTCAGCTAAAACCATCTTATTAACATTAGCAGCAATTTTTACATTAGCCACTGTTGTGTCAGGATTGTCAACATTATCATTATTATCAACATTATCATATAGACCCTTACTCATGACTTATGGTGTCTTCCTTTGTGACATGATAACAGTTGTATTAATTTGGCATGACAATCTTTACATTGTGATTACCTAAACACCTGATACATCTGTCAAGTTCCTCCAATCTTTCAACTTTATCATTCCATGAATTGTATGCAATGCAATTCTTAGAAAAATGAGTACCCTTGCAGAAGAGACAATCTCTCTTTTCTTTGACTGGTTTCTTATTAACTGGGCTACTCGTAGGAGGGTACTTATTCTTCTTACCTTGTGGAGAATCATTATTTCTGATTCCTGCTACTTGATATGCACCTATGTAACTATTTTTAGGAAATGAATTTTGATTATTACCATTGGGATAATTTTTCCCTTTGTGAAACTTGACAGATACCTCAGAGTTATTATGTGTTGCATCTTTAAAATGAGTTGGTTGGCTGGTCTGCAACTGAACAATTAATTCTTGTAGACCTAGTCTTATTTCCTCCAGACCAAAATAACCCTTGTGACATTTATTTGAGAGCAATTCAAGTGTTTTACAGCTTAATTTATTCTGTAAAATGACACTCAATAACCAGTCTAATTCCTTCAGATTATATTTATTACTTAAAGTTTTGAGAGTGCTCTCCAGTTTAACTCTAAACTGCTGTAAACCTTTGTAAGTGTGATCTGGAGATTTTAAATTAACAATGATATTCACTAGATCCAACCTACTTTGTTCTATATTACCATAAGTGACTTTCAACAAGTCAACTGCTTCCTTGTAAGAGTCATCTACATTGGGAAAGGCTTGTATGAGTATGTGAGCATCTCCTCTTACCTGTCCTTTGAGGTAAAATAATTTAGTTACACAGGCTAGGTCACTCCTGTCATGCACAGCTGCTTTAAAAATTGACCAAAATTCCTCCCAATTTTCCCCAGGATTAAATACAGGTAAACATAATTCTGGGAGTTTTGGCAAAGACATATTATTTGTTGGAGCAGACTGATTAACTGCCAGGTTTACACATTTTAATTTATTCAAGAAAGAATTTTTTCCTCTAATTCATAATACTGATTAATCATAAGATCTACTTCAGTCTCATCTACACAGTTTACTAACAAATCTCCTTCATATTTGTTGTAATATAATTTGTATGAATCATATCTATTCCCTAAAGCATCTAAATACAATTTTAAATTATCAGTATTCACAGTTTCTTGATTCATTATTACCAAACATTTATTGTATGCTTTTGTTACATGCCATTTTCTAGCTTGCAGTGATGCTTTTTTTGCTCTATATTCCATATGTTTGTCTTCTACATTAATTTCCTCATTTTCAGCAATGATGCAATGTATTAAATTCAACTTAATTAATAACACTGATTATGTACTAAATTATGCACTTTATAAAGGTAAATAGTACAACTTACCTTTGAATAAATCCTAGCTACCTTGAGCTTTGCAATTACATGTAAGAAAATTGTAATATAAATTTTAAATACACATTAATAATGTTAGCTACACTTGAGTTTAGTAATTACACATGTAAGAAAATTATAATATAAATTTTAAATACACATTAATAATGTTAGCTACACTTGAGCTTGGTAATTACACATGTAAGAAAATTATAATGTAAATTTTAAATGTACATTAACACAAACCTTTAGCCAGACTTGGCTTATCAAAATTAATATTATACAAATTAATATAAATCCTTGCCAGAATTTGGCATAGCAAATTAATATTGAAATAATTATAATCCACTACACATTAAGTAAATTTGGGAACTTAACATCCACCTCCTTTTGTCATTTCACATATAATTATTAAGTAATTAACTAATTAATGACTTCACTAATTACCTCCGGTTCAAGAAGGACCAACGGGCAAATTAAATGTGGAAAATTGCATTTATCTGGGCGTTCATAAGGTACATATCTGTAAATGGTAACACTGATAATTATTATTTATCAGAGTTACTTAGAGAAGTAGGAATTTGGGACACCTAGGTCGCAAAAAATGTCCCCCTTCGATACCTACGACTGTCATATTCACAAGTTGCTCTAGACCTATAATTACAAATGAAATATGCATCACCAGAAATTCTGGTAAATACATAAATTGGTGGACTGTATATTAAAATTAATAAATGATTATATATACACACATTTACATAACAGAAGGAGAATATATCTTAATATCACTCACCAATTTGACTGGAGATTAATGTTTATCATACTAAGAAAATCTCATTCTAACCAAATTTATAGAAAATAATGCTGGCGAGAATTATAACACAAATCTAGATAGCTTATCTGAGGTTCCTGGAGCTGTCTTGTCCAGTCGTCTGATATCTCAAGTTATGCAGGAATGCACATCCAACAATTTCGGCTCCTATTTGAGAGGTGTCAGCCCAATTTTAACCTCTAGAGGAGCATGAAAATTCTTCCCATTATTCACTAACGTTTGTGTTGTCTCAATTCAAACATGGCGAGTCCCTTCTGTGCAGGTGCAGAGTTTCCCATTTTTTATAACATAATTTTTATTAAATAGAGTATGGCCATCTATTTACATATAACTACTGTATTTCTGGAAAATATATACAGTATTTTCCAGAAACTATTCCTTTTCCCATTTTCTTTTATACACACGTTTCATACTTAGTATATACACACACACACCACACCAAAACATTGTATTATTAATATATATATATAAATATATATAATATATATTAATATATATTTATATATATATAATTTTACATATATTGGCACCTTGCGGGAGAGGCTGTGGGCATCCCTCGTCCCCCCTTGGTTTTGGCACAACATCGCCGACCAGAACACCTACCGGGATTATAAAACAGGCTGGTGTGTGATATTGCTGCTCATGTTGAAGGGCCGAAGACTCTGATTTCTTCTTTCCTTCAGAATCAAGAAAAGTGCTGTGTATGTGATTCAGTGAGGGAACAAAACGGTCACCATGGTAGGAGAGGTCGGTGAGTGGTGGCCTCATGGAGGGGAGGGGGGAGGAGGAGGCGGAGTTGGGGGTAAAACTGTCCCCCCTCCCAAAACAGGGGGCTAACACCGTGTCCCGTGTTACAACAATAGGTTTGTTCCGGTGTATAGTGCATATGGCTATAGTGTACAGTGCATGCCATGTGCATTAGGTGCATAGAAAGTGTAGTGTATAGTGTGAGTCGTTGTAGTGGGGCTGTGCACAGAGCATAGGGGTGATAGTAACATGTGCACAGAGCATAGTGGCTAAGTGACTTGCCCCTGGGAGGTAGTGAGTTGCCCTACTCACCTTCACACATTTCCATCTTCTTTCTTCCAACCCCACACAAGGAAGGGAGAACCTCCCCTCCCCCACCACCACCATAAACCCCACATTCGGAAGTGCCATGCACCATTTTCCCTTAGCCTGGGTTACACACAGTTTGAGGTAGGCAGATGATAAAGCCGGGCAGCAAAAAAGCCAGGAAAACAATGCACCAACAATGAAAGAAGGGGCACATGTCGGTGTGTGGAGAGTTCGAGCACGCAACAGGGATGGCCGCATTCGTGCACAAAATGGGTTGCGGATCACATAGCCCCAGCAGAGGCAGGCCCAACCCTCAACAGGCAGATGACAATTCCAATGGAACTCGTCACTGCGTAACCCTTGTTGGCATCAAATCCATGCTAGCAGTACACTATCCCATCTCTAAAAGCGGCTCCCCCATATGCGCAGGGAATTCACAGACCTTCTTAAGCGGGGATGGAGGTTCCCCATTTAGAAGCCGAGGCACCACCAAGCATGGCGCAACCTCTCTGTTCGGCATTTTCGGGTCTTGCAGTTCCTGAAGACAGGCCAAACTGCAACCACGTCAGGAAACAAGGAAGTGAGCAACTACCAAAAACGGATTGTGTCCTCTGCCCTCATCAGGAATCAAGAGGTAGACCAAAGAAAAGTCCACGAAACAAGAAATTTGCACACAGGTTGGGCAAAAAAAATCGAAGGAAACACAGTGGGGCAATAAGAATATTATAAGTGACGACCTCCCCCAAGGATGGACACGGCCAAGCCTAAGAGACAACATCCAACCCAGGGAAACCATAGCCATCAACGACAACCTGAGGAAGACCCCACCCACTGAACAATTAATTTGCCAGAATCGGAAGTCTAAAGGCGATGTGTCTTTCCAGCAGGATCTGCAGAATGTTACACTGGAATTCGATCGGCACCTCAAAGAGATCGTAATCCAGTATGGGGAAATTTCTCCCCAATTCTTCTCACCAAGTTAACAACTTTCGTCAACAATTGCTGGCGGGGGCGAAATCCCAAAGAAATTAAACCTTTCTTTTTTGGAAGCCTCCTAGTGCTTGAAAAGAGGGATGGGGAATCAGACCCATTGCAGTTGGAACACCCCTTCGCCGTCTCTTGCCAAAGCAGCGTGAGAACATTCCATAAACGCCTGCCACTTTACACCACCCACACCAACTGGCTTTGGGTCTCTAAAGGCAGTGAAGCTGCAGCTCATGCCGCAAGGGGCCTACATCAGTGACAAACCAGAAGACAGGGCCATAGTGAAACTTGATTTAAAAAGTCTTTAATATGGTGAAGAGAGATGCTTTTTGCAGCTGTTCGGGATCGGTTTCCCGTTTTTCCCTTTCTTTCAGCCGGCTACAGCAAACCTCAATCTTTTTTTGGAGAACATGAAATCATTCATCAGAGGGTGTTCAGCAGGGTGACCCGCTCGGCTCCACTTCTCTTCTGCTTGGCAGTAAGAGAACTAATTTCCAGCCTATGCATGAGCCAATATCTGGTACCTGGATGACGGCACTCTGGCAGGTACTGAAGAGTCCCTCGTGGGGGACTACAACTGGTGAAAACACGGGGAGAAGACTTGGGACTCATCCTCAATCCCCCCAAGTGTGAAATCACAGCGAATCAGGAAATAATCAATGCTGTGCGATAGAATCCTCCTGGAAGTCTCAACTACACTCCATCCAACAGTACCCTCTTGGGGGCACCGTTGGGGGCACCAGGCCTCGCATGTCCTCAGGGACAAATTTTAAAGACTTGAGTGGAGGACAGAAAAAGTGATCTTGTGCCCTGATGTTGTATCTCCTCACAAGGTGTCTTACTATGCAAGACTCACTTTGAGTGGCACCTCTTTTGACAACCAACACTTGTGAATTGAGACACCTGAGATAAATTTAAGAATCACTGAACCCGTCAATAGGGAGAGCAATGGGGTCAGGTAAAACCCCCATTGCGATGGGGGTATAGGGGTGCGCAAAACAACGCATGTTGCTTTACCTCTTTTCTGTCTTTGTGTTTGGCTTCCAGTGATTAGCAAAAAGTTGTTCCCAAACGCTTGAGAGAGTGGGAGGGGCTTAGACCCCCGGTTTAGAAGCAGCGATTCGGTGGGACACCCTTACGGTCCTCCATAGATCAGTCCCCCCAAAGAGCACAAAAAGTCCATGGGACAAACCCCAGGAAAAAAAAACGCAACCAATGCTCCAAAGTTTAGGAAAAGGCAAAGCTTCCCTGGGCAGTGAAGGCAAACACATCAGGGAAATTTTCCCGTTAGCTGTTCCCCAAATTTCCCCCCTGGGCACCGTTCGCCCAAAGGCCCCTTCAGATTGTGTTTCTCTTTGCCTAGCCCCCCCCATCCCACCGAACATGGTGTATTTTAACAGGGGGGGCAGTGATCAATTTGACTTCATGGTTTGTGTGTCACCGCAGAAGGGAAGTATCCCGACATGAGGAGGGCAATGAAAATCTAAAGAGAAACCCCACAGCCCCGGGGCCCCCGCTCAAAAGGGAACCCCCGTACAAAGGGCTGAGGAAATCAAAAAGGGCCTGATGGAGCCCACTACGCTACCCTGGGAAAGGGTGGGGAAAGGGGTTTTTTGGGGGCTAACCTGTGCCGCCCCATTGGAGACACCTTTGCATATCGTAGTGGGAAGGGGGGGGAGTGCCGCCACAGGGGACCCCGAAGATCCAAAAATATGAGACCCTTTTCCCCCCTTTCATAATTCTTCCCAAAAGGGTCGGGCCTTTTGAGCAGGGGGGAAGTGGCTCTAAAGTTCCTCAAAAGGGGGTGAAAAGCTCATATAGAAACCAAGGGCCAAGGGCGACCCCCGCTTCCCCTTTCAGAGTCAGGTTGCTCAGAGAGGAAATGCCCGCAGCTTTGGGCACCCGGGGGGGCTGGACGAAAATAGGGGCCGGGGGGGGTTTTTTTGGGGATTTTTTAAAGGGAAGTTTTTGTTTTTAAAATTTGTATGGGGGGGGGGGGGAAATTTTTGTTGGGTTGGGTTTTTGGAAAGTTTTTTTTTTGGGTGGGGTTTGGTTAGGGGTGGTATTTATTTATATTTTTTATTTATTTTTATTTTATATTAATTTTATTTATTATATTTTTTTATTTTTTAAAATTTTTTAATTTAAAATTTTTTTTTAAATTTTAAAAAACTTTAAATTATTTTTTTTAAATTAAAATTTTATTTTTAAAAAAATTTTTTTTTTCCCAAAAATTTTTAAAAAAAACTTATTTTGCCTTCCCTAAAATTTTCTCATACTTTTAAGTATTTTTTTATGTTAATGAAAAAACTTTTTTAATTTGGGAACCCAAAATAATTTTTAAAAAAAAACACCTAACCTTATTATAAAAAAAAAAATTTTATTTTAGCCTAACCCAGCTAAATATATTTTAGATTTTTTTTTTTCAAAAAATTTAACACAAAAACAAACACATTTGGAAATATATTTTTTTCGTTAGGTTAAAAATGTTTTTGGCAAAAATTTTGATCCAAAAATTTTAAACTTCCTATATGGCAAGATGAACGTTGCTATTTTAAACCAAGGTAGCAAGTTTTGGGCCTTTTTCGGCCACGAAATTGATTATTTAAAGTCGTGCCCAAAATAGAGATCACGAAAAAGTGATTTTTAATTCATTTTCCCCAAATGCGACAGGCCCGGCTGACCCTACGAACATTGTTTTTTTTTCGTGGGACAACCAACCATACGCATTACCTTTACCATCATTCACTATCCCACAAAAACCAAAAACACACAGCACAAAGCTATGTGTTTTAACCCTTTGGGGGGGGGACCCCCGTTTTTTGTGGGATCTCAAGGATTAATTTCAGCCTATTTTGTTTGGGAAAACCCGCCTCAAAAAGCAATTTTTATTTTAGCATTGAAATTTTCGAAATAAGTTTACGAGCCCGGTTTTAGGGAAAGTTGGGGGAATCGAGTCCCGTTATTTTATTTTATATATAAATATATATTTAAAAATATATTATATTTTTTTATATATATTATTTTATATATAATATTTTTTATATATTTTATAATATATATTTATATTTTATTTATATATATATTTATATTTTATAATTTTATATATATTATAAAATACATTATATTTATATATTTTATATATATTTATTTTTATTATATTTTATATTTATTATATTATATAAATATATATATATATATATTTATTATATATATATATATTTCTATCTTTTATTTATATAATATTATAATATATATAATATATTTTTTAATATACAATTTATATTATATATATATATATATATATATATTTTATTATATGTCGTGCCGAATAGGCAGAACTTTTCGGGTTTTTGGCTTAAATTGCAACGTTCATTTTTCCATTTTAGGACAAGTGAAAATTTGTGTTTTGGGAATAATTTCGCCCAAAAAAACATTTGGGAACCTAAAGAAAAAAATTTTTTTTAAATGTGTTTGTTTAGTAATTTTTTTTATTGTAAAAAAAATCGAAAAAATTTTTTAGGTTTGGTTAGGGTAAAAAAAATTGTTTTTTTTTTAATAAGGTTAGGTAAATTTTCTAAGATTCTTTTTGGTTTTCAAAATTACAATTTTTTTCATTAACTTTTAAGAAAAAAAATTTTTTCTTTTAAAAGTATAAGAGAAATTTTTAGAAAGGACTTAAATTTTTTTAAAAAAAATTCATTTCTAATTGGGCCAGTTTTACATATTTTGGGGAGCATATACACACACACAACACACACACAAAACATATATATATATAATTTTATTTTATATATTTTTATTTTATTAAAATATATATTTTAAATTTTATTTTAAAAATATATTTATTATAAAAATTTAATTTTACATTTTTTTATATATTTTATATATTTTATATATATATATATATATATATATATATATATATATATATATATATATATATAAATATATATATATATGTCGTGCCGAATAGGCAGAACTTGCGATCTTGGCTTAAATAGCAACGCTCATCTTCCCATATAGGACAGTGAAAATTTGTGTGTGCAATAATTTCGCCAAAATCATTCTGAACCTAACGAAAAAAATATATTTCACTGTGTTTGTTTAGTATTAAATTATTGTAAACAAATCTAAAATAAATTTAGTTGGGTTAGGCTAAAATAAATTGTTCTTGTTATAATAAGGTTAGGTAAGTTTTCTAAGATTCTTTTGGAGCAAAAATTAAAAATTTTTACATTAACATTAATGAAAAAAATATATCTTTAAACGTATAAGAGAAAATTTTAGAAAGGACTTAATTTTAAATGAGTTCTTGCTAATTGACCAGTTTTACATATTCGGCACGACATATATATATATATATATATATATATATATATATATATATATATATATATAATATATATATATATATATATATATATATATATGTCGTGCCGAATAGGCAGAACTTGCCATCTTGGCTTAAATACCATGGCTCATCTTGCCATATAGGACAAGTGAAAATTTGTGTATGCAATAATTTCGCCAAAATCATTATGAACCTAACGAAAAAAATATTTTTCACTGTGTTTGTTTAGTATTAAATTATTGTTAACAAATCTAAAATATATTTAGTTGGGTTAGGCTAAAATAAATTGTTCTTGTTATAATAAGGTTAGGTAAGTTTTCTAAGTTCCTTCTGGTACAAAATTATAAATTTTTACATCAACATTAATAAAAAATATATATCTTTAAACGTATAAGAGAAAATTTTAGAAAGGACTTAATTTTAAATGAGTTCTTGCTAATTGACCAGTTTTACATATTCGGCACTATATACATATATATATATATATATATATATATATATATATATATATATATATATATATATATATATATATATATATATATAATTGTGTGTGTGTATGTGCTGCAGAGGGAACAGAGTCCGGGCCGGTACATCCATAGCGGCATCTCTGTTACCGGCACACACACACACACACAAAGTGATGTGGTAGCGGCAGAATCCATATACAGGTTTAAGAAGAGGTATGATAAATCTCACGGATCAAGGAGAGAGTGGATCTAGTAGCGACCAGTGAAGAGGCGTGGCCAGGAGCTGTGACTTGACCCCTGCAAGCACAATTAGCTGAGTACAATTAGGTGAGTACACACACACACACACACACACACACACACACACACACACACACTTCAGGGAGAGTGACCTAGTAGCGACCGGTAAAGAGGCGGGGCCAGGAGCTTGGACTCGACCCCTGCAACCTCAACTAGGTGAGTACAACTAGGTGAGTGAGTACATACACACAGTAAGACTGGTTCTGTTTTTTACATTAAATGGTAGATGCAAAGGAAATAATATCCAAGGAGCACTTTGGAGCCATTGACATTGCCTTTCTGAAATTTAACTGGTACAATAGCAAGGAGCATGGAAAGAGCAATGTGAGTAAAACCAAGCTACGAGAGAGGGGAAACACATGGTTAAGAGCATTCGTAAGCAAAGTACAGTACAGTGGGAAAGAGAAATGGAAGGCATTGCAATGTCGTGCTAGGTTACTATGTGAATAAACACACATCACACAACCAAATGCATCACAATTTTCCTGGAGACAGTTTCGTGGGCCAACGCCCCGAGGCCTAGTTTCAGACTCTCGTGGACAAAGAAAGGAGGGAGGCGTTAAAAATTCTTGAACGGACTCATTGCGCCCCTGCTTTTCAGTTACTATGTCTTGCCTACTCTGGCAAGCCTCTTGCTATCTTAAGGGGAATTTTCGCTATGCAGATTTGGGACCAATTCCTCCAGAGTTTTCCAGGAGTAAATCATGTTGTATTTTTCTCCGGTATGTTCCCAGGTGTACAGTTCGAGGAACTTCAAGCATTCCCAGTAAATTAGTTGCTTGACTGATTTTATATGGACAGTGAAGATTTACTGTTCATTCTTCAGCCTTGCAATTTGGATACCGTCAACATTGGCTTAGCTTTTCTTGGAAGAATTCAGTTATCTTTGGTACTAACACCATTATGACCATTGAATGTGAGACCTTCTGACATTATTACTCTTAAATCTCTCACACTAAACTTCTGGTCTATTGAATCTGGTTTTTGTGTACCCCGTCTAATTCTTTAATCATTGTTTTCCATAGCGGAGTAACTGAAACTTGTCCTCATTAATTATCATATTGTTTTGAGTAGCCCACTGAAAGACGGATTGAAATCTTTCCTTGAAGATTTTTTTTGTGTCCTCCATGGATGCTAATCAGCCAGTTCTCATACAATTTTCTGGTATTTTCTGCGTGTGACGACACAGTGCTATGATTTATGTAACTGTCAGTGTTGGATGTAAGAAGGAGAAAGAGAACTGGGGTAAATACTGTGCCATGGTGGACAGAGATTTTCACTACGACAGCCTCTGATTTCTCTCTGTTTACTATTTCTTTTTGGGTTCTATTTATTAGGAGTTAGGACATTAAATGTCCATCTGGCCAATTTTCCAGTTATATATTCTGCACCCTTTTTGTGCGCTATTACACCAGGGTTACACTTGCCGAAGATTCTTTGCAAAGTCTTCGAATACTACATGTGCGCGTTGCTTGTGCTGCCTTGAACCCAAGACCATGTAGTAATTGGTCAGGACTTGTGGGAGGCAAAGACGACCGGCTCTAAACTCACGTTGTCGTGTGTTGTGCAACTATTGTGCATCCACGAGATTACCCATTATGCTTTTTAGAACTTTTTCAAATATTTTCAAAATGTAGAAAGTCAGTACTATCGGTCCATTTTTTTTTTTTTCTTTTTTTTTTTTCTTTTTTTTTTTGCAAATGCTTTACTGCCACCTTTGTGGAATAACTGTTCATTAGAGAGTCTTAGTAACTGTGGGATAACTTCAGTGTCCAGATTCCTTCTCCAAAAAACATTTAAGGCACGTGATAGTGGTTACTTTCAGCTTTTGATAAATTTGGAGTTCAGCGAGTCTGGGTCTGGGGTAGACTTCTTCGAAGTTTAGCGGAGTTATTGTTTTAGCCGAAATTGAGATGTCGAAAATGTTTTGAGTTTCATCCACGAAAAACTCATTTGGATTGTCAGCCTTTGAATTGATTAATGACTCGCTGAACAGAGTCATACTGTATCTTCAAAATTTCTCTCATTTCTTAGTTATCGTCAGTTAGTTACCCATCTCCCTTTAGCAGTTAGCCGATACTAGATGTGGTTCTACTAGCTGCTGCCTCTCTCAGCTAATAGGACAAATTCGTGTATCTTGAATAGTTTTAAAAGTCGAATCCTTGACTTAAATTTATGAAAGAATTCAGCTAATTAACCAAGACTATAAATGCATGAAATATTTGTGTCCACGAAACGCTAGTGAACTCAAACCAAAATCATAAACAGGTGGTATACGGTCGCTAGTACCTGAAAAAAGTCATTGACAATCAAAGGTTGCATAAAGAACAGAGGTTTCACTGCACCACTGAAAATCTGTCTAAGTGAATGAATTGTCAAAAGTACTGGAGTCCGGTTTTCCGAAAAAGAGTGCAGCAGGTGCAGCTTGTTATCCTAAACCAGATTTTTTTTATACGTAGTTTGTAAGGCCTTCCATTCAGCAAAGCCACAGTGGACCTTTTTTTTATTAAATTGAGTATAACTAAAGCATCACAGAGGAACTGGTTTAAAAATGAAACAATTCGCGGACTAATGCATGCGATCTGTTATTTGACAAAAAGGCAAATATGTAAATACCATGATAACTGAAAATTTGCTGAAAACTGTGAGATAAATTAAATCTAATGAAGCAGCTCGATGGAGATACAGCTCCAGCTCTACTTAGCCACCTACGTAGCCTCCTACGTAGCCTCCTACTCAGCCTCTTACGCAGCCTCCTTCCTTCATGGATTATATCAAGAGAGTCGTTTTTAAATGTTGGTTTCAATTTGCATGTAATGCATTGCTTCTCTTTATATTATTAGTAGCTATAACCGGGCTTTATTTTAAATATGAAAAGCGGTGTGATTAACTCGGCATTTTCTATATTGGATCGAACGAAGGACGTCACACCACTAATAGAAATAGAATGAATTTCCTTCTAATATTTTTGAAAGTGCTGGAACATAATTTCAGCAGCGAATAGTATTTATTTTTTTACCAGCAACTTTGTAATAAATATTTCCCAAAATGCAGAATTAATATGTGACGTGATTTCTCTTTTTTTTTTTAACATTTTTTTTTAGGTAACTTCGGGTAAGACTATCAGATATACTGGGCGAAACGTTTCACACGAATTTTCGTATCTGAAACGATCGGAATGTGGCAGACACAACCTTCTACCCCCCTCCCCCCAATCCCTTCTCATCACACAGTACTTGACTCTTGGTAACAAAATCCGTATCACATGCTGCTCACTATTTATGCACATTGAAAGATAAAAATAACTTTGTGAACATAATAATCTGCCAAAGAGCTTTGTGGGACTCGATCCCATCACGTTATTAAAAGTTGCCTGGTATTCTTTTCCGTCATTTTGATACCAAATTAAGAAATGCGTCTTCAAAGCTGTAAAGAGAATTTCCATGCTTTGTATATAATATTGCTGACTAATCCTCTCAGTGAATGTCATCCCCAAAGAGCTATCCAAAGAGGATTACTTTTGTTCTGCTTGAGGATTACCTACTCAGATTATTATGCATGAAAAGCGGGTGTAATCTTGCAGAGAATACACCACTCGGAATGGGGAAAAAAATTGTGAATGTATATAGAGCGAGAAAATGTAACAAAGTTTGAAAATTAAAAAGTGACCGTAATTCCATATCTTAGCTTTTGGATTATAAGGGAAACACTGTTGGACATTAATGGCTGCAACACTAACTTAGCAAAGCTTTTGACAATGGCTTATTTTACTTATCTCTCCAGATATTAATGCTTTGAAAATAGCTGATATCAAGATGATATCTTAAATTGTGACATTTAAAGATGTTATTCTGTGAATTTATTTTATGGTTAGAAGAGGAAAAAGAGCTCGAGAGAGATGTAATAAATATTTTGATGCCTACATGAAAAGAATTAACATCGGTAGCAGATGAAAAGCTCTCAATTAAAAATGATTTAGAGAAACTGTGAATAAGGTGACAGACATTTAGATACTTGTACAAGATTTGCGGAAGATTAGAGCACACAGCACCAGTACGTCAGTCACATCTCGCTATTTATATCTCGTCAGAAACATCTCGTCAGTCACATCTCGTCAGTAACATCTCGTCAGTCACAAAAACTGGGAAGGTATGAAGGTTCACTTTTTTGCTGGAGCCAGAATTACGGAGGATGAGACACAATGATGGGCAAAGAGAAACTGATCTTATATCATTTGTAGATCAGAAAAACTAGAGAAGACCTGATCACAAGGATAAATTTGATACATGCAGACTGTTAAAGATAGGCAGAAACAGAACGTGATAATTGGATACTGGAAGTTTACTGGAGACAAATATTTTTTTTTAGTTTGAAGGCAGTGAACAAGTGGAATGCATTAGGAAAAGATATAGTAGAGATGAGCTCAGTACATGGTTTCAAAAGTAGTAGCTGATATCAAGATGATATCTTAAATTGTGACATTTAAAGATGTTATTCTGTGAATTTATTTTATGGTTAGAAGAGGAAAAAGAGCTCGAGAGAGATGTAATAAATATTTTGATGCCTACATGAAAAGAATTAACATCGGTAGCAGATGAAAAGCTCTCAATTAAAAAGATTTAGAGAAACTGTGAATAAGGTGACAGACATTTAGATACTTGTACAAGATTTGCGGAAGATTAGAGCACACAGCACCAGTACGTCAGTCACATCTCGCTATTTATATCTCGTCAGAAACATCTCGTCAGTCACATCTCGTCAGTAACATCTCGTCAGTCACAAAAACTGGGAAGGTTGAAGGTTCACTTTTTTGCTGGAGCCAGAATTACGGAGGATGAGACACAATGATGGGCAAAGAGAAACTGATCTTATATCATTTGTAGATCAGAAAAACTAGAGAAGACCTGATCACAAGGATAAAGTTGATACATGCAGACTGTTAAAGATAGGCAGAAACAGAACGTGATAATTGGATACTGGAAGTTTACTGGAGACAAATATTTTTTTTTAGTTTGAAGGCAGTGAACAAGTGGAATGCATTAGGAAAAGATATAGTAGAGATGAGCTCAGTACATGGTTTCAAAGTAGAGATGAGTATTATGATATTCTCCTGAAGCTGGTGCTAGAAAAATTCTTAGATTTCTCTTCGATTGCTACACATTGGGTGCCACACTTCCAGTCAGCCTGGGAGAAGCTGGAATGTACATAGCTTTCCAGTTGCCTTGCTGGCCTTCCTATCTCTCTCTCCCCAGAACATCCACTAAAATAGTAAAACAAATTCTATAAAAAATCTTTGTAATCCAGTTGGGATGGTCATACCAGCTTCACAAGCGGCGCCGGTAAGTACTATGATGCGACTCCTCCCAAGACAAGACCAGTTACAACACTGGTCCACCGGTACTGCAGATAGAATGGCAACATCGTGGACTATAAAGACATATATAATGTTTGTATAATAAAAATTGCAGAATAAGATTAGAAGACCTACCTGTAAGTGCCCATCACTCTGGAGACATTTTCCATCTTGCAAGTTGGAACACTTCTCGCCCTACAGACCCTGCAAACTGAAGAATCTTTCTGCCTCGCTGCCTTTATTTACATTTAGTTGAAGTGTAAGAAAAATCTGGGCGCAACCCAGTACCCTGTCAAGAGAGAAGCGTTTTTCCCTCTTGCCCTGCAACCGTAAAATTCCTGTAAACTATTCCAGTGGAATCATATTATAAACCTGGAAGAGTGGTAAATTGTTGGTTGAGGAATATGCATGTGCATTTACTCTGGCTGCTACATAGATTTCATTTAGTGTTGATCATAGGGGTTGTGAGACTTATTAAAGTGAAATGACAATCTAAACAAGAATAGTAATATGACTCGGTAGAACAACTTGTTTTTCCGACATAATCGGAGACTTTTGACGCCTTGAGAAAAAGTGCCATAAGTTTCCACAAAGAATTTGATGTCAGACTCATTAATAAAACTCAAGGTCTGGTGCCTCAGTGTGGCTATCCATGAGAGAAATGTTTAATGCATCTTTGGGTTCCGTCCAGCCTCTGAGGTGCTTGAAGAGAGCCACAACATAATCTGAATGATGTTATATGTTGTATGTATATATGCATGCGTGCATCAATTAGTAAACACAAAAAATACAAAGTAGAAGAAAATATTAAAATAAATTTAAGTGTGTTAAAGTAAATGACTTCAGGTATAGGATTACCAACTAGATTCGCTGTTGTAACTACATATAATCGTTAGTACGAGTTTTTCGGTCATTCAGCTAGGACTATTGTTAAGATTTTTACACACGCAAGAGTATGGAAGTTTTACAAACATAAAAAGCCAAGTATTAAGCTAAATTAATTAACTTTACGTACTTAATAACCAATCAAATTCGTTGACGTACGACACGTAACAAATATTACACTTCTGGTTCACAGATAGTGAGCCATTAATGAACATTGTCGCGAAACGTGTCACGAAACTGTTATATATATATATATTATATATATATATATATATAAATATATATATAATATAATATATAATATATATATATATATATATATATATATATATATATATATATAAAAATATATATATATATAATAGTCAAACTGGGATGGCCCCAGCGCTGAAAAGGTGAGCGCACATCACTCCAAGGACTTCCTCCAAACAGTTCCCATTTCGGCAATGGGAACGCGCCTCGACCCTAAGACCCTCCGTATTGCAGTGGCTCTGCACCTTGCTGCCCCAATTCATACGGAATATATGTGTATTTGCGGCGATACGCAAGCCGACCAATATGATCTACATGGTCTTAACTGTTCCAAAACCAAGGGCTGGCATGCAAGACACAATGAGGTCAATAACATCATAAACAGAACTCTTGCTATAGCTGGATGCCCAGCCGAGAGGAAGCCCCGATCACTAGCAGCCAACAATACCCACAATCCAGCAAACCGCCCCGATGGGATCACCATCTACCCTTGGAATGGGACTATACATGTGTGTTCACACTGGCTGACACCTATATCCATCACAGTGTCGGGCGACAGGGAGGAGCTGCTGACCACAGGGAGGCGTACAGGATCAGCAAGTACAGGGACATATGCCAACAGTATCAATTTGTCCCAGTGGGATCAGAGACCTTGGGATCATGGGGGAAAAAATGCCACACGTTTTCTTAAAGAACTGGGTTCCAGACTCATCGACACAACCAGGGACCCAAGAGCAGTAACTTTCATGTTCCAGCGCCTCAGCGTGGCCATCCAGAGGGAAAAAGCAGCCGCCTTTACTGGGGTCGCATCCGGGTTCGGAGGAGCTGGAGGGGATTCATAGCCCCTTTTAAATTGTACCAAAAGCCCTTCAGTTTTTTTTTTTTTTCAATGTATTTGTCTATTAAAAAGTTAGCTTTTAGCATAAAAAAAATTTTGGGGATGGTAGAAGGGAAAAAAATATTTAAAAAACTCCGGGGGGAAACCCTTTTGTTTTTCCCCGAGGTAAGTTTTTTGTCTTCTCTGAGGGGGGAGTCCCCCCTAAAAATTCTAGAGGGGGGTACCTCCCTGTTATATATATATATATAAAATAGATATTTTATATTATATATATATATATATATATAATTTTATATATATATTATATATTTATATATAAATTTTATATAAAAATAATATAAAATATATATATATTTAAAATATAATTTTATTGTGTATATTATATAATATTAAAATATATATAAAATAAAATTTTATATATAAAATTTTTATAATAATATATATATATTATAATGTATGAAAAGTATAAAAATATGTGAAGTGTGGGGAGGGTAGTAAAAAAAAACATCTCGTCATTCGGGGAGGGATAAAAAGGATGGGGAGGCAGAAAAAGGGGAATTAAAAACGAATTAGAACATTGCAGTAGAGTCGAGTATTTCTGGCGGGTTTGGGGTGCAAAAAATTCCCCCGGGGCCCCGCCACTTCTTTGGCGCCAGCCAATCTCCCACTTGTAGCCCACTCGTAATTTTCCATTTGATAATGTGAAGAATGAGCTTTGGTGATGAAAATTTTTTATCACAAATTTAAATTTTGAAAAAGTTATCTATTTTTTTGTTGGGAATGTTGGAAAAATTATTGTCCCCAAACATTGGGGTGAGGGGGTTGGGGGAGGGGGGAATTCCCCCTTGTGGTACTCACCAAATTATTTCCACCGAATGGGAAATCGGGCCCAGTTGTACCGCCTAGTTTTTACCGCCTATTGTTTCTCCCTAGTTTTTTACTGCCTAGTTTGGGACCCGCCTAGTTGTAATTGCCGAATGGAGTTCCCCAAGTGTACTCACCAAATTGTGCTCGCCTAGGGGTCTTTCCTAGGGTTTTTTGCCTAGTTTTAAAATCGCCCAGTTGTACTTTTCCCAGTTATACTCGCCCATTGTAAATTGCCTTGTTGGAATCGCCAGTTGTTTTCGCCAAGTTGTTTCCGCCTGTTTTACTTTCCTAGTTTTTTTTTTCGGGCCCATTTAACGCCCCAGGGGTCTTGGGCCCAAATTGTATTCGCCTAGTTTTACTCGCCCAAGGGTTTTTACTCGCCTTGGTTTTTACTTTCCTAGTTGTTTCCGCCAGTTGTATTGGGTTTTTTTGTACTCGCCTAGTTGACCGGCCCAGTTGTTCTGCCTATTGTACTCGCCTAGTTTTACTCGCCAGTTGTATTGGCCCCAGTTGGGAGGACCTAAAGTGTACCCCACCAAATTGTTTTCTCGCCTTGTTTTAAATTGCCTATTGACCCCCCCTAGTTTTTACTCGCCTAGTTGGGACCCTTTCCCAGTGGTTTTCCCTAGTTGTACTCGCCCAGTTTTACTTTCCCAGTTTTACTCGCCTATTTTACTTGTTAAAAGTTGGGACTGCCGTTGTACTCGCCAAGTTGTACTAGGGCCCAGTTTACTTGCAAAGATTTACTCGCCCATTAAATAAAGTACCTGGGGTCTGTCGGGAAATCTGAGCTCCAGTTCTTGGGGCCCCCCCTTTGGTTTTCCGATTAAAGGGGGCGTTGCTCGTAATTTTTATTTTTTTCTTCTTGTTTTTTTCCACCCTCATCTTTGGGAAACCTTGGTTTCAAAGTTCCCGCTACTGGACAAGGGCAAACTTCTGGTACAGAGTCAGCTACTTGGGACAAGTCCGCTACGGTTTAAAAAGTCAGCTACTGGTAAAAGTCAGCTACTTGGGGACAAAGGTTTACTAATGGTAAAGAGTCAGCTACTGGGACAGATTTCAGTACTGGTAAAAAGAGTCAGTTTCTGGTTACCGAGTCAGTACTGGTACAGAGGGCAAACACTGGTACGGTCCCGCACTGGGACAGAGTCAGTACGGTAAAGAACCCCGCATGGTACAGAGTTTAAACAATGGGACAGAGTCGCTTTTGGTACGGGGTAAACACTGGTACAGAGTCAGATTTCTGGTACAGAGTCGCTACTGGGACAGAGTCAGCTACTGGTACAAAGTCAGCTACTGGTACGAGTTAAACACTGGGGACAGAGTCAGCAAATGGGACAAAAGTCAGCTATGGACGAGTCACAAATGTACCGAGTCAGCCCAGGGGACAGAGTCAGCTACTGGTTTCAGAGTTCCAAACTACCCGTAAGAGTCAGCTATGGGACAGAGTCAACTACGGGGACAGAAATTTAGCTACTGGGACAAAAGTCAGCTACGGTTTCAGAGTAGCTACTGGTACAGAGTCGCTAAGGGACAGAAATCAGCTACTGGTACAGAGTCAGGTACTGCCCACGAGGCAGTACTGGTTTAAAAAGTCGGCTACTTGGGGACAAGTCAGCCTGGAAAAGAGTCAGCTACTGGGGCAGAGTCAACTCTGGTACAGATCAGCTAGGTACAGGGGTCAGCTATGGTACAGAGTCAGCTACGGGGACAAAGGGCAGCTACTGGTACAAGTCAGTACTGGTACAGAAATCAGGGCCGGGGGGAGAGTCAGCAAATGGTAATAGTCAACTTTTGTACAGATCCAAACTATGGTACAAGTCCCGCTACTGGTACAGAGTCAGCTATGGGAAAAGAGTCCCGCACTGGGAAAAGGGGTCAGCTACTGGACAGAGTCGCTACTGGGACGAGTCAGCTACTGGTACAGAGTCCCTACTGGTAAAAGAGTAAAATTCTGGTCAGGGGTCAGCTACTGGTACAGAGTCAGCTACTTTGGGACAGAGTCAGCTAAATGGTACAGAGTCAGGACTGGGGACCCGATTTAACTACTGGTACAGAGTCAGCTACTGGTACAAAAGTCCTTTCTGGTACAGAGGGCAGCTACTGGGACAGAGTCAGCTACTGGTACAAGTCAGCTTCTGGTTTCAGAGTCAGCTACTGGGGGAGAGGCAGCTCCCGGTACAGAGTCAGCCCACTTTGGTTTCAGATCCCGCCCCTGGTACCCCTTTCCTTCCTAAGCTTCCGTTGCTCAACAATCAAAAAAACCAGATTAAGTTTTTTTAGGGCCCCTGGGGGGACAGGTCCTTTTTGAAGCCCCCTTTAAAAAAAAAATTTACAACAGTGACCCGTTCATATATACTACAATTTTAAAAATTTTTTTCAGTAACTGGGGAACCCTTTTTACTTAATCCTGGGGGCCTCCAGCTGGGGGAAAGCCCTGGGTTGCACCCCCCTGAATGATGCCCTTTATCCAGCCCTAAGTATAACACGCTAAAAAAAAACACACCCCTAAAGAAAACACCTAAAGAAAAACACACTAAGGAAACAACACAAAGAAACACACACTAAAGAAAAAACACACTAAAGAAAACACACCCCTAAGGGAAACACACTAAAAAAACAAACCCCTAAAGAAACACACACTAAAGAAACACACACTTTAAAAAAACACACACTAAAGGAAAAACACATAAAGAAACACACACCAAAAAAAACACACACTAAAGAAAAAAACACAAAGAAACACACACTAAAAAAACACACACTAAGGAAACACACACTAAAAAAAACCCCACTAAAAAAAGCCCACACTAAAGAAACACAAAAACTAAACAAAAAACACACCAAACAAAACCACACCCAAAAAAAACACCCCCCTAAAGAAACACTCACTAAAGAAACACACCCTAAAGAAACACACACTAAAAAAAACACACACTAAAAAAAAACACACACGAAAGAAAAAACACAAAGAAAACACACCCTAGAAACACACAAAAAGAAATACCCTAAAGGGAAAAAACACACTAAAAAACACACACAAAAAACCACAAGTAAAGAAACAAAAAAAGAACACACAATGAAACACAAACACTAAAAAATTTCACAATAAAGGGAAAAACACACTAAAGAAACACACCCTAAAGAAACCCCACTAAGAAAACACACTCTAAAAAAAAACCCCAAAAAAGAAACAAAACACAATTAAAAAATACAACTAAAGAAACCACACTAAAGAATCACACCACAAAAAAACAAAAAACTAAAGAAAAACCCCCTAAAGAAAAACACCCAAAAAAAAAACAACACCTTTAAAAAACACACATAAAAAAAACACCCCACAAAAAAAAACACACTAAAGGAAAAAAACACTAAAGAAAAACACACCACTAAAAAAAACACACACTAAAGAAACACCACACTAAAGAAAAACACACTAAAGAAACACACACTAAAAAAACATAAACATAAAAAAACACACTAAAGAAACACACCCCTAAAAAAAACACACACTAAAGAAAAAAACTAAAGAAAAAAAAACACTTAAAAAAACACCACCAAAGAAACATAAACTAAAGAAACAAAAATAAAGAAACACACACTAAAAAAAACATAACTAAAAAAACACATACTAAAGAAACACCCACAAAGAAACACACACAAAGAAACACACACATAGAAACACCCCCACACTAAAGAAATACAAAACAAAGAAACACACACTAAAGAAACCACATAAAGAAAACCACATAAGAAACACACACTAAAGAAACACACACACAAAGAAAAACACTAAAGAAACAAAACACCAAAAGAAACACACCCACTAAAGAAACATACACTAAAAAAAACATACACTAAAAAAAAAACACCACTAAAGAAACTAACATAAAGGGAAAAACACACTAAAGAAAACACACTAAGAAAAACAAAATTAAAGAAACACCCATTGAAACACACAAAACAAAAAAATACACACTAAAGAAAAAAAAACACTAAAGAAACACACACTAAAGAAACCCACACAAAGAAACCCACACTAAAGAAACACACCTTAAAAAAACCAAAACTAAAAAACAAACACACTAAAGAAACACACTAAAAAACACACCCCTTTTAAAAAACGCAACACTAAAGAAAAAACATTAAAAAATACTCACTAAAGAAACACACACAAAGAAAAAACAACTAAAGAAACACACACACAAAAGAAACACAGTGAAGAAACCACACACAGAAAAACCCCACACTAAAAAAAACCCCACTAAAGAAACACACATTAAAGAAACAAAACACCTTTAAAAAAACACACAACTAAAAAAACACACACTAAAACATGCAATAAAGAAACCCCACACACTAAAAAACCCCTAAAAAAACACACATTAAAGAAAAAACACCCCACTAAAGAAACACATTAAGAAACACACAAATAAAGGGAAAAACACACTAAAAAAAAAAGCCCAAAGAAAAAACACACACTAAAGAAACACCACACTAAAGGGAAAAACACACAAAAAAAACACACTAAAGAAACCCCACACTAAAGAAACACACACAAAAAAAATACCACTAAAAAAAACCCCACACTAAAAAAACAATCACAATGAAACATTTCAATAAAGAAACACACCCCTAAAGAAACACACACACTTAAAAAAAAAAACTAAAGAAAAAACACAACTAAAGAAAAACAAAACAAAAAAATCCCCCAAAACCCAAAAAAATACACACTAAAGAAAACACGCACTAAAGAAAAACACACAAAAGGGAAAACTCATAAAGAAAAATACAAAAAAGAAAAAAAAACACTAAAAAAACAAAACACACAAAAGAAAAAAAACACTAAAAAAAACCTCACTTAAAAAAACACTCACTAATGAAAAAATTTCAAAAAAAGAAAACACAAATAAAAAAAACACACACACAAAAGAAACAAACACAAAAAAAAAAACTCCTAAAGAAAAAACCCCCACTAAAGAAACACACACAAAGAAAACAAAACTAAAGAAATACACCCTTAAAAAAACACTCACTAAAGAAACCACACTAAAGAAAAACTCCCCCTAAAGAAACCCCCCACTAAAGAAACAAAACCCTAAAGAAAACACCCCTAAAGGGAAAACTAAAAAAGAAACCCTCACTAAAGAAAACAAAACAAAAAAAAACACACTAAAGAAATACACACTAAAGAAACACTCACTGAAAAAAACACATGAAAAACCACCCCTAAAGAAACACACACTAAAGAAACAACACTAAAAAACACAACCAAACAAACACACACACTAAAGGGAAAACAAACAAAGAAACACACACTAAAGAAACACACACTAAAGAAAAAACACACAAAGAAACACACACTAAGAAACACACAGAGTAAAGAACACACTAAAGAAAACACCCCACAAAACACACACAATAAAGAAAAACACAAATAAAGGGAAAAACCCACTAAAGAAAAAACACACCAAAGAAACACACCTAAAGAAAACCAAAAACATAGAAACACCCCACACAAAGAAATACAAACTAAAGAAACACACACTAAAGAAACCCAAAAACTAAAAACACCACTAAAAAAACACCCCTAAAGAAACACACACCCTAAAGAAACACAAAAGAAACACACACCCAAAAAACCACACACTAAAAAAAAACACCAAAAGAACACACACTAAAGAAACACACACCTAAAGAAAAAAACACAACCCAAAAACACCACTTTAAAAAAACAAAACCCCTAAAAAAAAAAACATTAAAGAAAAAAACCCCCACAAAGAAAAACACTAAAGAAAAAACACCTAAAGAAACACACACACCAAAGAAACACACTTAAAAACACACACACTAAAGGGAAACTTTCATAAAGAAAAATTTCACTAAAGAAACACACACAAAAAAAATACACTAAAAAAAACACACACTAAAGAAAACAACACTAAAGAAAACACACACTAAAGAAACCACACATAGAAAAACACACCCAAAAAATACAAATAAAGAAACCACACTAAAAAAAAACACCCCCAAAGGGGAAAAACACACTAAAGAAAACCCCACACTAAAAAAACACACACTTAAAAAAACACACACACTAAAGAAAAAAACACTAAAAAAAAAACATACACTAAAGAAAACACACATTAAGAAACAAAAACTAAAAAAAAACACACACTTAAAAAAAAAAACATAAAACTAAAGAAACAAAACCCTTTGGGAAAAAAACACTAAAAAAACACATTCACTAAAAAAAACCACTAAAGAAACACACACACTAAAAAAAAACACACAAAGAAACACCGCTAAAGAAAACCACACTAAAGAAACAACTAAAGAAAAACACACAAAAAAAACCACAACTAAAAAAAACATACCCCTAAAGAACCATACACTAAAGGAAAAAACACATAAAGAAAAACAATACCAAAGAAAATCACACTAAAGAAAAACACACACTAAAGGAAAAACACCACAAAGAAACCACACTAAAACAAAACCCCACTTAAAAAAAAACTAAAGAAACAACCCCACTAAAGGGAAAAACACACTAAAAGAAAAAAACCCCACTAAAGAAAAAACACTAAAGGAAAAAACACACAAAAAAAACACACACACTAAAGAAACATACACCAAAGAAACATAAACTAAAGAAAACACACAATAAAGAAAAAAAAAACAGAAAACACACACTAAAAAGGGAAACCACACACACTAAAAAAAAACCAAAAACTAAAGAAACCCCCACACTAAAGAAAATTTACCCCCTAAAGAAACACACCTAAAGAAAAACCTAAAAAAAACATAAAGAAACACACACCAAAAAAGAAAAAAACACTAAAAAACCCCAAATAAAGAAACACACACTAAAAAACACACACACTAAAAAAAAACACACAAAAAAACCCACACTAAAAAAAAAAACCAAAGAAAAAAACACTAAAGAAACACCAAAAAACTAAGAAAACCCCACACCCCTAAAGAAAAACAATAAAAAAACCTACCCCTAAAGAAAAACACACTAAATAAAAACCCCCACACTAAAAAAACAACAGTAAAGAAACACAACACTAAAAAAAACAGACACTAAAGAAACCTACACTAAAGAAACCCACATTAAAGAAACCCCCACACTAAAAAACACACACACATAAAAAAAACCACACTAAAGATACACAACAAAAGGGGAAAACCACACTAAAGAAAAAAACACACACTAAAGAAACCCACAAAGGGAAAAACCAAAACTAAAGAAACACACACTTTTTAAAAGGAAAATACACTAAAGAAACCCTACACTAAAAAACACAAAAACAAGAAACAAACCCAAAGAAATACACACTAAAGAAACACAACCCTAGAAACACCCACACTAAAAAATACAAACAAAGAAAAACACACTAAAGAAACACAAAACTAAAAAAAACACACTAAAAAAAACACACACAAAAAAAACACACACCCCTAAAGAAACACACTAAAGAAAAAAACACATAAAGAAGCCACGAAAATTAAAAAAAAAACACTGAAAAAAACACACACTAAAGAAAAAAGCACACACAAAAGAAACAAACATTAAGAAACACACACTAAAGAAACACACACTAAAGAAACACACACTAAAGAAACACACACATTAAAAAAACACACAAAGAAACACACACTAAAGAAACACACTAGAGAAACACGCACTAAAGAAACACACCACTAAAAAACCCTCACTAAAGAAACATACACTAAAAACATAAGAACATAAGAACGAAGGAACACTGCAGAAGGCCTACTGGCCCATGCGAGGCAGGTCCAGTCTCCTACCGGCTTAAGCCAATGCACCCAACCTAGTCAGGTCAGGTCACATTGACTTAAGGGATGAACACGGAAAACGACCTGGTAGCACAAGCTATCAGGTCTAACTCACACCCACCCACATCCACTCATGTATTTAACCAACCTATTTTTAAAGCTACACAACGTTCTGGCCCTATAACGGTACTTGGGGTTTTTTTCCACTCTCCACAACTCTATTACCAAACCAGTACTTTCCATATCCTTCCTGAATCTGAATTTTCCAACTTTAAACCATTGCTGCGAGTCCTGTCTAGGCTAGATATTTTCAGCACACTATTTACATCCCTTTATTTATTCCTGTCTTCCATTTATACACCTCAATCATAATCCCCCCTAATTCTACGTCTTTCTAGAGAGTGCAGATTCAGGGCCCTTAGTCTATCCTCATAGGGAAGGTTTCTGATACATGGGATCAACTTTGTCATCCTCCTTTGTACATTTCCAGAGAATTTATATCCATTCTGTAATAAGGTGACAAAACTGTGCAGCATAATCTAAATGAGGCCTAACCAAGGATGTATAGAGTTGAAGAACAACCTGAGGACTCCTATTATTTATGCTTCTTGATATGAAGCCAAGGATTCTATTAGCTTTATTGCGAACACTTATGCACTGTTGTTTTGGGTTTTTCAGATTACTGCTAACCAGAACTCCTAAATTTTTTTCGCAATCCGTAATATTAAGATCTACATTATTTAGTTTATATGTGGCTTTGGTTATTGTCCTGTCCAACATTTAGAACTTTGCATTGTCTATATTAAACTGCAATCTGCCACTTCTCCGACCACTGCATCAGTCTATTCAAATTTTCCCTGGAGTGCTCGAATGCCCCTCGTCAGAATGAATTCGACGGCCTTTTTTGGGGTGTCATCGGCAAACTTCCCGGGATGTCGCTCTTTATGCCCTCATCTATGTCGTTTATGTAGATTGTGAACAGCAGGGGGCTCAACACTGACCCCTTGGGAACACCGCTCGTGACACTTCCCCACTCTGTTTTCTCCCCATTTATGCAAACTCTCTGCTGCCTATTTGTCAACCATGCCTCTATCCAGGAAAAAATTTCTCCTCCTATTCCATGTGTTTTAAATTTTTTCCTCAATGGGTCTCTGATGTGGGGACCCTGTCAAAACCCTTACTGAAGTCCATATACACAATATCATATTCATTACCATGATCTACCTCCTCAAATACCTTAGTGAAAAAAGTTAAAAAATTTCGTAAGCAGGAACGCCCCTTTGTAAAACCATGCTGAATTCGTTGATTAATTATGCTTTTCAAGGTGGCTACGAACTGCCTCGGCAATTATTGATTCCATAAATTTTCCCACTATGGAGGTTAGGCTTATTGGTCTATAGTTCGAAGCTAAGGACCTGTCACCTGTTTGAAAATAGGTATCACATTTGCCTTTTTTCCACTTATCTGGCACCATGCCAGTTTGTAGTGATATGTTGAAAAGATTAGCCAAAGGTGTGCTAAGCTCCTCTTTACATTCCTTTAGAACCCTTGCATACAGTTCATCAGGGCCTGGGGATTTGTTAGGTTTTAATTTATCTATTTGCCAAAGGACCATGTCACTTGTGACCCTAATAGTACACCAGTTTATTATCGTCCTGTTCTACATAATTTATCTTTTACTGGAATATCGCTGGTACCCTCCTGTGAAAAAAACTGAGAGGAAGTATGTGTTAAAAATTCTACACATTTCCTTATCACTGTCAGGAGCTGACCCGAGAACTTTTGAGTGGGCCTATCTTGCCCCTGATCTTATTCCCTGTATACCTGAAAGAACCCTTTTTGGGTTAGTTTTCGATTCTCTTGCAATTTTTAACCTCTAATCTCTTTTTGCTTTTCTAATTCCCTTTTTTATTTCTCTCTTTAACTGAATTTTATCGATTTCTCAATTGCCCCTCTCCTGTTTTGATTTCCCTTTATATATGCCTCTCTTTTGACCAATCAGATATTTTAATCTATTGTTAATCCATTTAGGATCATTTTTGTTTGATCTGATTTCCCTATTTGGAACATAATTTGACTGAGCAGCGAACTATGCCCTGGAAAGCATCATATCGGCAACCATCCCCCACCTACCTGACCCTTAGTCAGGTCATTCCAGTTCAGCCCACCTAAGTAATTTTTCAGTCCTATGAAATCAGCCAAGCGAAAGTCAGGGACGGGACTTGATTCCCAAATTATTAGGGGAATTCCATGAATATTAAAACTGAGTGATTTTGATCACTTTCCCCAAGCTCATCATTAACCTCAAGATTATTAATTAGTGTTTCCCTCTGGCAAGAACCAAGTCAAGGAGGTTATTTCCCCTAGTTGGCTCTGTCACAAACTGTTTTAAAAAAACAATCCTGGATCGTATCAAGAAAGTCACCTGACTCAAAATTTTCCTGTCAAATTGCTCCAGTCAATCTGTCTATAGTTGAAATCTCCCATTAGCACAACATTTTCGTATGTAGATGCCTTACGAATTTCGTCCCATAGAAGTTTACTGACTCCCTATCAAGATTTGGGGCCCTGTAAATCACACCCAAAAAATTAGTTTTTCTGGGCCCTCGAGAAGCTGTAACCAAACAGATTCAGTGGCTGACGCTTCTAATTTAATATTTTTTCTAACACAACAATTTAAATTGTCTCTGACATACATCGCTACTCCACCACCTTTCTGTTGACCCTGTCAGTGTGGAATAATTTATAGCCTTGTATGTGACATTCAGAGGGCATCTCTCTATTTTTCAGATTGAGCCAGGTCTCTGTTATAGCAATAATATTTATGTCTCCTGCACTTGAAATTTAAATCTTAGCTCATCAAATCTTATTTTTTTACACTCCTGCTATTAGTATAGTAAACCTAAGGGAGCTAGTCCCTTGCTGCCCTCTGCTGTCCCCCTTTGTTTGCTGACCTGATCTATTGTCTTTAATTTATAACTTCTGCTGAATGCCTTTTATACATTTACTGTTTCCAACCCAAGTGTTGCAACCTGTTTGTTTCCCCACCACACCCATACCTCTATCTTCCATCAGTTTAAAATCATAGGCTTTCACCAATGGCCTTCTCAATCGAGTCTGCAAGTGCTCCACCCCAGCCCCAGAGAGATGTACCCCATCCCTTGCATACATATCATGTTTGCCATAAAAGTTGTTCCAGTTGTCAATGAAGGGGGATTGCAAAGTTCCTTGCAGTATCTGTCTACCCAAAGCAATTTACACCAATTGCCCTAGACACCATTCATTTCCTACTCCCTTCTAGGCAAGATGCTACATATGATTGGGATCCCTCCCTTAGACTTAATGAAATCTAAAAGCTGCCCTTTGTACTTATCTAGCAGCTCCTTCTCTCCTACCCTTCCCAATATCATTTCCCCCAGCACTGAGACAGATAATGGGCTTGCTCCCATTACCTGACATGATATTATCCAGCCTGTTGACAATGTCCCCAACACCAGCTCCAGGGAAGCACACTCTATCTCTCATCTTCTTATTCCTATTACAAAAAAGCACGGTCAATGTATCTTACCTGAGTGTCACCAACCACAAGAATGCGCTTACCTCCTTAGCAGGGGCAGTAGTCCCCTTTCCTTAAACTGGCCATGAAGTACATTCATCTGAAGAACCAGAGAAGCGATTTCCTACCTTCAGATCTTCACTCTTAACTTTCCTTACTCTGATGCGCCTTCCATTACTGTAACTACTCGCCACTTGTAGCAGGTGCTGGGCTGCACTTCACTGCTGGAAAGCCGTTGCTGCCCCCCCAACTACAGCCTCCTCACAGCGAGAGACAGACTGCACCTCGTGGTTAGAAGCCTCATTCCCCCCAACTCCAGCCACCTCACACTCTCTCCCCGACCCCTTGAGGTGGACCTTCAGCCTCCTAAATTTCCCCCTGGAGAAGCAAGACCTCCTCCTTCAACTCTCCAACCTCAATTTTTAAAACACTGCAGAAGCAAGCCATGCTTTGTAACCGTCCACACTAATCCCCAAGGCAGCTCAGGGTCTGTGACCTCACGTGACGACTGACCACTGAGTACTGACGACTGACCACTGAAACATACACTAAAGAAACATACACTAAAGAAACACACACTAAAGAAAACACACACACTAAACAAACACACACAGTTAAAGAAAAACACACTCTAAAAAACTCACCCACTAAAGAAACACACACTAAAGAATCACACACTAAAAAAAACTAAAAAAACACCCCACACTAAAGAAACACACTAAAGAAACACACACACTAAAGAAACACACACTAAAGAAACACACACTAAAGAAACACACACACTAAAAAAACACACACTAAAGAAACATACACTAAAGAAACACACACTAAAGAAACACACACACTAAAGAAACACACTAAAGAAACACACACTAAAGAAACACACACTAAAAAAACACAAACTGAAAAAACACACATAAAGAAACACACACTAAAGAAAACACATACTAAAGAAACATACACTAAAGAAAAACACACTAAAGAAACACACACTAAAGAAACACACACTAAAGAAACACACACTAAAGAAACACACACACTAAAGAAACACACACTAAAGAAACACACACTAAAGAAACACACACTAAAAATACACACACAAAGAAACACACTAAAGAAACACACACTGAGAACACACACTAAAGAAACACACACAAAGAAACACACACTGAGAAAACACACACTAAAGATACACACACTAAAGAAACACCCCACTAAAGAAACACACACTGAAGAAACACACACTAAAGAAACACACACTAAAGAAACACACACTAAAGAGCACACACATAAAGAAACCCACACTAAGAAACACACACTATAGAAACTCACACTAAAGAAACACACAAGAAAACACAAGCAGGAAACACACACTAAAGTAAAACACACTAAAGAAAAACACAATAAAGAAAACACACACTAAAGAAACACACACTAAAGAAACACACACTAAAGAAACACACACTAAGAAACACACTAAGAAAAAACACACTAAAGAAACGCACACTAAAAAAACACACACACTAAAGAAACACACACTAAAAAAACACACACTAAAGAAACTCTAAAGAAACACACACTAAAGAAACACACACTAAGAAAAAACACACTAAAGAAACTCTAAAGAAACACACACTAAGAAACTCTAAAGAAAACAACACTAAGAAACACACACTAAAGAAAAAAACACACTAAAGGAACACACACTAAGAAACACACACTAAAGAAACAGCACTAAAGAAAAAACACACTAAAGAAACACACAATAAAACACAAAATAAGAAACACACACTAAAGAAACACACCTAAAGAAACTCTAAAGAAACACACACTAAAAAACACACACTAAAGAAACACAAAACTAAAGAAACACACACTAAAGAAACACACACTAAAGAAACTCTAAAGAAACACACACTAAAGAAAACCACACACTTAAAGGAACACACACTAAAGAAAACACACACTAAAGAAACAGACACTAAGAAACACAATAAAGAAACACACACTATAGAAACACACACTAAAGAAAACACACCCCTAAAGAAACACACACTAAAGAAACTCTAAAGAAACACACACTAAAGAAACCACACTTAAGAAACCCACCTAAAGGAACCACACTAAAGAAACACACACTTAAGAAACCCACACTAAAGAAACACACACTAAAGAAAAACTCTAAAGAAACACACACTAAAGAAACACACACTTAAGAAACCCACACTAAAGGAACACACACTAAGAAACACACCTAAGAAACAGACACTAAGAAACAAAACACTAAAGAAAAAACACACTATAGAAAACACACTGAAGAAACACACACACTAAAGAAATACAAACTAAAGAAACACACACTAAAAAAAACACACTAAAGAAACACACACTAAAGAAACACACACTAAAGAAACACAAACACTAAAGAAAAAACACACATTAAAGAACACACATAAAGAAACACACTCTAAAGAAACACACACTAAAGAAAAAACACACAAAAGAAACACACACTGGAAAAAACACACACTATAGAAACACACACTGAAGAAAAACACCCTAAAGAAATACAAACTAAAGAAGCACACACTAAAGAAAACACACACTAAAGAAACACACAACAAAGAAACACATAAGAAGAAACACACACTAAAGAAACACACACTAAAGAAAAAACACACTAAAGAAACACACGCTGAAGAAACACACACTAAAGAAACACACACTGAAGAAATACAAACTAAAGAAACACGCACTAGAGAAACACACACTAAAAAAACACACACTAAAGAAACCCCCCAAAAGAAAACACTAAAGAAAACCACACTATATAAACACATACTAAAGAAACACCCACAAAAAACACACAATAAAGAAAAAAACACTAAAGAAACACACACTAAAGAAACTTTACACTAAAGAAATCACTGAAGAAAAACACACTAAAAAAAACATACTAAAGAAACACTAAAGAAAAAACTAAAGAAACACACATAAAGAAAACAATCTCTGAAGAAACCCACTAAAGAATCGCACACTGAAGAAAACACACTAAAAAACACACACTAATGAAAAAACACACTAAAGAAACACACACTGAAGAAACACACACTAAAGAAACATACACTAAAGAAAACACACTAAAGAAACACACACACTAAAAAAACACACACTAAAGAAACACACACAAAGAAACACACACTGAAGAAAACACACTAAAGAAACATACACTAAAAAAACACACACTAAAGAAACACACACACTAAAGAAACACACCCCTAAAGAAAACACACAATAAAGAAACACACACTAAAGAAACACACGCTGAAGAAAAAACACACTTAAGAAAAACAAACTAAAGAAACACACACTAAAGAAACACACACTAAAGAAACACACACTAAAAAAAAACACACTAAAGAAACCACACTAAAGAAACACACACTAAAGAAACACACACTAAAGAAACCACTTATAGAAACACACACTAAAGAAACACACACTAAAGAACCACACACTGAAGAAACACACACTAAAGAAACACACACTAAAGAAACCACACAAAAAGAAACACACACTGAAAAAACACACTGAAGAAAAAACACATAAAGAAACACACAATAAAAAAACACACACTAAAGAAACACACAACAAAGAAACACACACTGAAGAAACACCTGAAGAAACACACACTAAAGAAACACACAATAAAGAAACACACACACTAAAGAAACAAAATACTAAAGAAACACACACTAAAGAAAACACACACTAAAGAAACACCACTAAAGAAACACACACTAAAGAAACACACACTAAAGAAACACACACTAAGAAAAACACACACTAAAGAAACACATACTAAAGAAAAAAACACACTAAAGAACCACACACTGAAGAAACACACACTTTAAAAAAACACACACAAAGAAACACACACTAAAGAAACACACCCCTGAAGAAACACACACTAAAGAAAAACACACTAAAGAAACACACACTAAATAAAACACTCATTTAAAAAAAAAACACACTAAAGAACACACAACTAAAGAAACACACACTAAAGAAACACACACTAAAGAAACACACATAAAGAAAACACACACTAAAGAAACACACACTAAAGAAACACACACTAAAAAACACACACTAAGAAACACACACTAAAGAAACACACACTAAAGAAACACACACTGAAGAAACACACACTAAAGAAACACCACTAAAGAAACACACACTAAAGAAACACACACTAAGAAACACACACTAAAGAAACACACACTAAAGAAACACACACTAAAGAAACACACACTAAAGAAACACACACTAAAGAAACACACACTAAAGAAACACACACTAAAGAAACACACACTAAAGAAACACACACTTTTAGAAAAAACACACTAAAGAAAACACACACTAAAGAAACCACACTAAAGAATCACTAAAGAAAAAACACACTATAGAAACGCACACTAAAGAAACACACACTAAAGAAACACACACTGAAGAAACACACACTAAAGAAACACACACTAGGGAAACACACACTATAGAAACACACACTAAAGAAACACACTCTGAAGAAACACACTAATGAAATACACACTTAAGAAACACACACTAAAGAAACACACACTAAAGAAACACACACTAAAGAAACTTTGTGTTACGTTTGTCTCACTTCACTTACGTCCCTCGTCCCCTTCCAAGCTCTAACAATTAAATCTGTTTCCATCATTAAATTAATGGTATACAATATCGAGAAGTTGATGAATAAGATACATATGGCAGTACTTGGATATCTTAATTGCTAAAGCGTTTTTGCCTGCACATCAGGTTTCTTCAGTCGCTGGATCAAGGCTGTGGGACTGAACACCTCAATACTCTCTCTTCACGAAATGGTATGACATAAACACGACTGCGGACAAATCACAGAACGGATGAGGCTTTAACTTTAAACCCTGCTTTAAACCCTGCCTTGAACCCTGCCTTGAACCCTGTCTTAAAACCTGTCTTGAACCATGCCTTGAACCCTGTCTTGAAACCTGTCTTGAACCCTGCCTTGAACCCTGTCTTGAAACCTGTCTTGAACCCTGCCTTGAACCCTGTCTTGAACCCTGCCTTGAACTCTGTCTTGAAGCCTGTCTTGAACCCTGCTTTGAACCTTGGCTTGAACCCTTGCCTTGAACCCTGCCTTGATCCCTGCCTCGAACACTGCCTTGAACCCTGATTTGAACCTTGCCTTGAGCCCTGCCTTGAACCCTGCCTTGAAGCCTGTCTTGAACCGTGCCTTGGATCCTGCCTTAAACTCTGCCTTGAATCCTGCCTTGAACCCTTAGTGCATTATATTGTCTTGATGCTGGTGAGGGGCTCTTGGTCCAAGGAACTGAATTTATCTTTCTCTGTGGTCAAATTGAAATGCCTCCCATTCCACAGGCGTTATGTGACCCCTACTGATTTAGCGCTGTCCCCTGACTAAAATATAACAACTGTGAACAGCAATCGATGATCATCGTATGAATTGGATGAAACGCTTCATAGGCTTAGGCTATGTAGGCACAAATTTTGTAAATCTGGTCAACTTCAAACTTTTAATTATGAGTTTTCCTCTAAGGAAACAATCTTTGCCTGGTAGGCTGCATGAGTTACGTGCCAATCTTATTAATCAAATTAGTTTTTGTGATATAACTGGAGTATGTCTTTTGTGATCAGAAATAAATCACAGTGTTTGGCAGTATTTGGTTATCCTGGGTTAAGTTAGCTTAATGTTCTTTCATGTGTCTGTAACACGTACGTGTCCTTAAGTTTATTCTTAAACATTTCTATCTCATGCACACTAAGGATTCATAAAATTTACTTTCTTAAAAAGTTAATCGGTATTAGAGAAAAGTTTGGATCGATTTTGACCTGTATAACTTCCATTTTTTTTTCTTTTTTGAAAAAGTGGTAAAAAAATCAAATGATAATTTTTATGTTGGTTTCTGAGCTTCGCATCTGATTAGCCTCAAATTTTCCATCCTGATTTCTTCACAGTGCAACATCTGAGCGCCTTCAAGCTTAATGTTTATGTGTGTTTTAGGATACTGGTCTCTTTGGCTCCTCAGAAAAAATGAATTAGATTTGGTTTGTGTGTGTCCTAATTTGCCATATATAATGAAAAAAATATAGATATTAGTTTCCATATATTTTGTGAATTCCTCTTCCGACTCCTTTCAAATATTCATCGCTAATATTTAACTGCATTATCAACTTATTCTGCACTCATCACTACTCCAGTCGCGCGCACAGGGATGGGGATGGGGTTACGGAATACGGGAATGCCTTTGTCGAATCGGGCAGCGACCGAAATTCGTCTAGTTTTTCTTGCTATGCGTAAATGACCTGTCAGAAGGGATTGGCTCATATATCTCATTGTTTGCTGAGGACGTAAAACTAATGAGAAATAAACAAACTGAAGAGGATAGAAAGAGAGGCTGCAAATAGAACTAAACCAACTAACTGCAAGAATGGTTAAACAAGTGGCCACTGGAGTTTAACACTAGCTAGTACAAGGTCATGAAAACTGCTGATGGAGAGAGGCAACCAGAGATGGAATACATCCTGAGAGCTGAGAAACTACAGATATCGCTCCAGGAGAGAGCGTAATTAAGTCACGACTTTAGTCATACTTCATGACTAGTTAAGACTCAAGGCTATGAAGCACATCTCTTTCCTAAGCTGAGGGACTGACCACCTCATAACTACATCTTTCAGAGTGATGGACTGATTGCATCGTCTTTACATCTCCACTGTATCTGCTGCCTAATCTGTATTTGACTGAAGAAGCCTACTGTGTATGCTTAAAGATACTTTAATGTTGCACATGAATCTTGCTAATAAACCACATATAGGTGAGAACACGAATACACACACACACACAAACAGGCTAAATGTCTTAACGACAAGTGCCTCTGACAAATGATAACACACATACATCACACACACACACACACCACACACACACACACACACACACACACACACCACACAACACACACACCCCACACACACACCACCCACACACACACACACACACACACGATACATGATTGTTCCCACATTAACTTATACAAAACGACGACCTCTTAGCAAGATTCTCCCCCCTCCACGGTATTCCCCCTGAGAGATTACAACACAGGTGGCGGCAGACACCTAAGAACCAGGGTCTGGGTGCTGCTCCTCCTCCTCCCAGCTGTTTCAGCGACAAATTTCAACACCTCCCGAAATTTCTTGCCGTCCATTCTGAAATTGCTTTTATAATCAGCCTGTGAAAATAAGATAATAACGGGTGTGAGATGGTAGTCTCCTTGGCGCTGTGGAACGCGTTCCACAGATTACATTTGGTGGCTAGGTTATCTCAAATTTATTTCCCTCTTCATATAAGGACGAAACACAGCGGGGAAACGAAATTCTCGGGAAAACATTCCTTTGCTGGCTAGATTAAAGCAGTGATTTTTTTATATACTTTGCTTCGGGAAAGTACGAGTGAATATATACATATATTCATACAAATTCATGTGTGTGTGAATATTGTGTGTGTGTGTGTGTGTGTGTGTGTGTGTGTGTGTGTGTGTGTGTGTGTGTGTGTGTGTGTGTGTGTGTGTGTGTGTGTGTGTGTGTGTGTGTGTGTGTGTGCGTGTGTGCGTGTGTGTGTGTGTGTGTGTGTGTGTGTGTGTGTGTGTGTGTGTGTGTACTCACCTAGTTGTACTCACCTAGTTGAGGTTGCGGGGGTCGAGTCCCAGCTCCTGGCCCCGCCTCTTCACTGATCGCTACTAGGTCACTCTCCCCGAGCCGTGAGCTTTATCATACCTCTGCTTAAAGCTATGTATGGATCCTGCCTCCACTACATCGCTTCCCAAACTATTCCACTTACTGACTACTCTGTGGCTGAAGAAATACTTCCTAACATCCCTGTGATTCATCTGTGTCTTTAGCTTCCAACTGTGTCCCCTTGTTACTGTGTCCAATCTCTGGAACATCCTGTCTTTGTCCACCTTGTCAATTCCCCTCAGTATTTTGTATGTAGTTATCATGTCCCCCCTATCTCTCCTGTCCTCCAGTGTCGTCAGGTTGATTTCCCTTAACCTCTCCTCGTAGGACATACCTCTTAGCTCTGGGACTAGTCTTGTTGCAAACCTTTGCACTTTCTCTAGTTTCTTTACGTGCTTGGCTAGGTGTGGGTTCCAAACTGGTGCCGCATACTCCAATATGGGCCTAACGTATACGGTGTACAGGGTCCTGAACGATTCCTTATTAAGATGTCGGAATGCTGTTCTGAGATTTGCTAGGCGCCCATATGCTGCAGCAGTTATTTGGTTGATGTGCGCTTCAGGAGATGTGCCTGGTGTTATACTCACCCCAAGATCTTTTTCCTTGAGTGAGGTTTGTAGTCTCTGACCCCCTAGACTGTACTCCGTCTGCGGCCTTCTTTGCCCTTCCCCAATCTTCATGACTTTGCACTTGGTGGGATTGAACTCCAGGAGCCAATTGCTGGACCAGGTCTGCAGCCTGTCCAGATCCCTTTGTAGTTCTGCCTGGTCTTCGATCGAGTGTATTCTTCTCATCAACTTCACGTCATCTGCAAACAGGGACACCTCAGAGTCTATTCCTTCCGTCATGTCGTTCACAAATACCAGAAACAGCACTGGTCCTAGGACTGACCCCTGCGGGACCCCGCTGGTCACAGGTGCCCACTCTGACACCTCGCCACGTACCATGACTCGCTGCTGTCTTCCTGACAGGTATTCCCTGATCCATTGTAGTGCCTTCCCTGTGTGTGTGTGTGTGTGTGTGTGTGTGTGTGTGTGTGTGTGTGTGTGTGTGTGTGTGTGTGTGTGTGTGTGTGTGTGTGTGTGTGTCTGTTTGACTGTCTGTCTGTGTCTGTCTGTGTGTCTCTGATATTCCATTCATTCCTGATGTTGAATCATCCCAAAATGCAGTGTGCAAAATGATGAAATTATTCTCGTAGAACCGTACTCACCGAGGTAGGTGTTAAGTTTGTCAGGAAACAGGACAAGTGTTTCCTGACGTGGTCATATGATGACCTGCAGCTGGAGCTTTTGGTCATCTGACCGAGGCCTTCCGCTGGCTCACCGGTTCACCTCTCTATAAATTATGGTTATGATTATAACCATTTTCTAGATGTACAACCCTAGAGTTCCTTGTTTTGACAGAGCATGTGTCAACCGAGCACTTGTAGGTGGCCAGGAAGCCTCTTACATAGCTCCTCTATTTTTCTGCAAACCCAGAAAATTCAGTCTTAGTCTCTTTAACGGTAAAGATGCCAGTAGCATATAGCCTAGCTTTTATTTGTTAAGATAGTAATTACTCTTAATAACACTTTTGTTTTACATAGATTTTGACACTTTTTCAATCTTTTATTGTTCTTTATATATATGGCATATATATGACATATTTAACTAATAAATATTCATGTTACATGGAAACTCAAAACAGAATACTTGATTCAGTCGTATTCATGAATCCTTCCTAAACTCAGTGGGGTATGAACGAGCTCACATTTGGACGAATGCGAAAATGTTCTCGCTATACAAAGAAAAAAGTGCTGGCCTTCATTAACTATACTTGAGAGGCAAGTCATCTAAGCATAGTCCAGGGAGACTATTGCGAAGAGGTCACTAAGCATCAGGAAGGAAGAGAACTGTGCTGACCTGTCCATACAGCATCATTCCAGATACATGAAGCTCCAAATGGGTGAGCAACACTACTTAAGCTACCCTGGTTTCAAAAAAAAAAAAAGTTAGATAAATGTTTGTCTCAGTCTGTGGCTAAGAGGAAGAGATGATTAGCGGGCTGTCTCCTCCCCCACTTTCACGTGTCCTTCCCAACTCTCACGCGTCCTCCGACACTCTCATGTGTCCTCCGACACTCTCATGTGTCCTCCCCCACTCTCACGTGTCCTCCGACACTCTCATGTGCCCTCTGACACTCTCATGTGTCCTCCGACACTCTCATGTGCCCTCCCTCACTCTCACCTGTCCTCCGAAACTCTCGTGTGTCCTCCGACACTCGCTCCTACCCAGACGCTTAGGGCCGACACCACTAAACGGGTCATCTTATGACAAAGACCCGCGTCCGGTGAATGTTTACTGGCGAATAAACAACAAAAACTATACGAGATTATACTTCCAAGGTTTTATTACAGAGATTTAGCCGAAAATTAGAATACGGAACGACACATTTTAATTTTAAATGCAAAACTACAACAGGTGAAAACGAAATGGATTATATGAGTTATAAATGTGTCGGGTTATGTTGAAAATTTTGTTTTATACGTATTGTACGCAAATTTTATATGCGATTTTTGAACACATTGCAAAAAAAAAAAAAAGATAGTTCTGTCTGTGATAAAAATACAAAAAACGAAGGCAACTGGAAACCAGGAAACACGTTAGACACACCAATTTCTGCCGCATTAAGAAGCTTGTTACTCAGGGCATAAAGTCATCGTAGAAAGTTGTTTAACTTAGTAGACAGCCATAAGTCAGGCGACTGGGGCAAGGGAGATAATTCGCTCATGGAATGGACTCTAACATCATAGTGGAGAAGTTAACTCACTTGATACCCCATCACTCCCATGGGAGTTCACTCAGGGTGCCCATGAGGCTGGATCCCTCCTCCCCAGCTCGTAAAGCCTTAATCTTGGCAGCGTTCGCGAGATTACACACGCCCGATAATGTTGCAAGACGGGGAAAAACAACACAATAATGTTTACGTCAGTTCCACCGAGGCTCGTTTAGATCTCGCACCTCCTGACAAACTACCTTGTTTTGACTCTCTCCTCAAAATGTTCCCATCAAAATTAACTTTTTTAATTCGTGTAACGAGTGATATATTTATGTACCTACACACACACACACACACACACCACACACACACACACACACACACACACACACACACACACACACACACACACACACACACACAACAAACACACACACGCACTCATATACAACAGGCCTAGTGTGGAATCGACAAGTGCCGTGGACAAAATGGTAACTAACACAAGCACACACACACACAAACACACACACACAAACGCACACACACACACACACAAACACACACACACACACACACACACACACACACACACACACACAAACACACAAACACACACACACACACACAAACAAACACACACACACACATACACACACACACATACACACACACACACACACACACACACACCACACACACACACACACACACACACACACACACACACACAGTGAAGAGGCGGGGCCAGGAGCTTGGAGTCGACCCCTGCAACCTCAACTAGGTGAGTACAACTAGGTGAGTACACACACACACACACACACACACACACACACACACCACACACACCACACACACACACACACACACACACACACACACACACACACACACACACAAACACACACACACACACACACAAACACACAAACACACACACACACACAAACACAGGGCAAAGAAGGCCGCAGACGGAGTACAGTCTAGGGGGTCAGAGACTACAAACCTCACTCAAGGAAAAGATCTTGGGTGAGTATAACACCAGGCACATCTCCTGAAGCGCACATCAACCAAATAACTGCTGCAGCATATGGGCGCCTAGCAACCTCAGAACAGCATTCCGACATTCTTAATAAGGAATCGTTCAGGACCCTGTACACCGTATACGTTAGGCCCATATTGGAGTATGCGGCACCAGTTTGGAACCCACACCTAGCCAAGCACGTAAAGAAACTAGAGAAAGTGCAAAGGTTTGCAACAAGACTAGTCCCAGAGCTAAGAGGTATGTCCTACGAGGAGAGGTTAAGGGAAATCAACCTGACGACACTGGAGGACAGGAGAGATAGGGGGGACATGATAACGACATACAAAATACTGAGAGGAATTGACAAGGTGGACAAAGACAGGATGTTCCAGAGATTGGACACAGTAACAATGGGACACAGTTGGAAGCTGAAGACACAGATGAATCACAGGGATGTTAGGAAGTATTTCTTCAGCCACAGAGTAGTCAGTAAGTGGAATAGTTTGGGAAGCGATGTAGTGGAGGCAGGATCCATACATAGCTTTAAGCAGAGGTATGATAAAGCTCACGGCTCAGGGAGAGTGACCTAGTAGCGATCAGTGAAGAGGCGGGCCAGGAGCTCGGACTCGACCCCCGCAACCTCAACTAGGTGAGTACAACTAGGTGAGTACACACACACACACACACACACACACACACACACACACACACACACACACACACACACACACACACACACACACACACACACACACACACACACACTCGCGCACACTATATATATATATATATTATATATATATATATATATATATATATATATATATATATATATATATGTATTATAAAAATAATCGACTATATTGCATCAATGTACTGGAAAAATTTATATCGATGTTTTGAGACAGTGATTTTGAAATATCTCAACTTCTATGTCTCTGTCTCTGTATCTGTTTCTATCTTCACATCTTTATTTAGCTATATTTATTTTCCTTTATCTATGTATCCCTCTTTATCCACGTATATTTTACACTGTGTGCCTGTATCTAGAAGGAATCCCTTTGCTATATGCATCGCAGTAGCATTAATAAGATTATTCTTCGTCTTGGAAGAATTGGGAAAGCATAGAGGAGATGGACTCGTGAGGTAATGTAGAGGGAAAAGCAATGTAGAGAGGAGGGGGGAAGCATAGACGAACTAAAACCGGAAAGGAATGATTGAATGAGAGAGGAAGAGAACTGAAGCGAAGAGGGAGGGAACAGGAAAAAGACTGGGATGAGGAGCATGAGAACAAGAAGAAAGGGGAAGAGGAAGAAAGGAGCAGAAGGTACAAAACAGTGAAGGATGATCCAAGACAGAGGGTGGGAGACAGACAGACATACAGACAGATAGACAGGCAGGCAGGGAGGGAGAGTGTGACTGTGAAAGATGTACAGGACTCAGGGAGACAGAGGGACTGTGACAAGACGTGACTGAATAAATGGGAAAGACAGGAAGAGGATCACAGTAGAGTTCATATGTGCCGCTGTCTAGATGGCTCTTACAGGAATCGTATAGCAGAAGGCTCTCTCCCTGCTCTCCATTTTCCTCCGAGCACAGCACGCTAGGAACGGTGAGTTACGACTGTAGTCTTAGTCCGTTTAATTACATGAGTGGACCTTTAATTGGAAAGATGGAAGTAGATTTTCATTTCACTACTACTACTACTACTACTACTACTACTATACTACTACTACTACTACTACACTACTACTACTACTACTACTACTTACTACTACTACTACAACCACCACCACCACCACTATCACTACTACTACTACTACTACTACTACTACTACTACTACTACTACACAACCACCACCACCACCACTATCACTACTACTACTACTACTACTACTACTACTACCACCACCACCACCACCACCACTACTACTACTACTACTACTACTACCACCACCACCACCACTACTACTACTACTACTACTACTACTACTACCACCACCACCACCACTACTACTACTACTACTACCATCACCACCACTACTACTACTACTACTACCACTACCACCACTACTACTATTACTACTACCACCACAACTATCACTACTACCACTACTACTACTACTATTGCTACTAACACCACCACTACTACTATCTCCTCCACCACCACCACCACTACTACTACTACTAGTACTGTTACTAATATTACTAGCACTATCACTATTGTTGATGCTATTACTACTAGTACGCCCTTTACCTCTACTATTATGTACTACTTACATTTCCACCAAAACTAGTCCTGTTATCACTACTACTTTCACTACCACCATAATTAGTACTATTGCTAGCAGTACTAATCTTAACACTAGTGCATTGCAAATCATATTCCTATTACTACTACCACTGTTATTACTGGTAATATTACTATAAATACTATTTTATTACTAATGTTACTATTATTGTTACCATCAGTACTATTACTACTACTACGCGTAGTATTATACTGTTATTACTACTCCTAGTACTGCTACTACAAATAATATTACTACTTATAATTCTACTACTATTAGTAATTGTATTAAAATTAGCAGTACCATTATATTACTAAAATTACTCGCAGTGCATTTATTAATTATTATTATTATTATTATTATTATTATTATTATTATTATTATTATTATTATTATTATTATTATTATTATTATTTTTATTATTATTATTATTGTTTATTTATTTATTTATTACTACGAAAATTATTAGTACTACTAGTATTACTACTATTACTGCTAGCAGTATCATTACTGCTACCAGTATCATTACAATACGACTTCTACCTCTAGTACTGTTACTACTAGCGCTACCACTTCTAGTACCCTTGATGGTGCATGGAGGAAAATTGCATTAAGTGGGATAAATTGGAGGCTTCCAGAGTGTGAGTGATTGGAAGCATTTAAAGCCGCGTAAGTTGGAGGATTCCAGAGTGGGGTAGACAGGAGGCATTTAGAGTGGAATAGAGAGGTGGCACCTTGAGTGGGATAGACAGGAGGCTTCTGGAGTGGTACAGACAGGTTTCCAGAGTGGGACAGAAAGAAAGCTTCCAAGGTGGGATATACAAAAGGTTTCCAGAGTGGATTAGACAGGAGGCTTCCAGAGTGGGACAGACAGGAGGCTTCAAGAGTGGGATAGAATGGAGGTTACCACAGTGGGAAAGAAAGGAGGCTTCCAGAGTGAGATAGACAGAAAGCTTCGAGACTCGGATAGACAAGAGGCTTCCATAGTGAAGCAGCAAGGAGGCTTCCAGACTGGGATATGCAGGAGGCTTCCAAAGTAGAATAATCAGGAGGCGTTCAGAATGGGATAGAAAAGAGGCTTCCAGAGTGGGATATACAGGATGCTTCCAGACAGGAGATACCCATAATGGGATAGACAGGAGGCATCCAGGAGGAGGAGGAGCAGGAGGAGCAGGAGCAGGAGGAGAAGCAGGAGGAGCAGGAGCAGGAGGAGAAGCAGGAAGATGAGGAGAGAGAGAGAGGTGGAGGAGGAGGAGGAGGAGAGGTGGATGAGGATTAGGAGGAGAATGAAGAGAAAGAGAATTAGAAGAAAGAGAAGCAAGAATAACAAGGATGACCACGACTTATTTCCGACTGTTTAAATTTGTTGCATTATATCTCGTATTAAAGTGTAAAACAACATCGAAAATTAAATTCAAGATTTTTTTTTTGGGGGGGGGGAGGGGGAAATATTGAGACAGCTTGTCGATGCCCCACTAATGCATCGTCTAGTAGCATGCTTGAGTCACCTCTGTTTACAGTGTAAACATAATGGGGATGTTGCACGTCTCCGGGTCGTGTGATCTTGATGACAACGCACTTCTGCCAAGAAAGCAGTTGCGTGAATGATGGTAATTCTGTTTCGCTTTTTGGGTCCTACTGCCTTGATGGGAGACGACTGATATGTTAAAAATATAATAATGGTCTACACTAGATACGAGGCAATTGACAATAATGTGAACGACAGCGAATGTAGTCCATATGCTGAAGATCGGCTGAAGAATAAGACACTGGTGCAGCGTTTGGGAATCTTTATTGAGGAAACTTTTCGCCAGTCAGTGGCTTCTTCAGTCCAATACAGGGAAGAACGGTGGAAGATGAGGAGGAGTTTGAGGTAATCAGTCCCACGTCCTGGAGTCGATGTGTTCACTCCATCAATCTTGAGAAAAGATAGTGGACTGAAGACATAGACTCCAGGCTGAACGACTGATTACCTCAAACTCCTCATCTGCCATCGTTCTTCTCTGTATTAGACTGAAGAAACCACTAACGGGTGAAACGTTTACTCACTAAAGATTTTTACATGTTGCTCAAGTGTCTCATTCTTCAATTTGTCGGTTTTCTGAACTATTTACACCACAACTAAAGACAGAAGATCGACAGGTAGCGTTGAGCTTCAGGCTAATATTTTGACACTCATAATATATAGGGCAATAGAAAATATATAAGCGGTGGAGCACCTACACATCAAGGGTTTATAGACCGCATATTTCTGGACTGCAAGAAAGCATTTGACAATGTACCGCACAAGCGACTGGCA